>CAUIVZ010000005.1:22539726-23739726 GCA_961763995.1 Juglans cinerea
AATTTAAGTGGCATGCATGCATGCAGTACCTATATATATATATATATATATATATATATATCTGCCTATACTTAAAAGAGCGTATAATCGTTACTGTTCATTACTGTTCATCGTGAACAGTAAATCTAAATCAGTTTTTTTTTTTTTTTTTTTTTTTTTACTGTTCATCGACAATATGATAAACAGTATTTTTTTTTTTTTTTTAAATCCGTGTGAATGTCAATGTGCGACGTAATACTGCAATTGTGCGTTGGGAATGAGAGAGAGAAAGAAAGAAAAAGTGAAAAAAAATATTAATTTTATTGTACAATTTTAAGAGAAAAAAACTATCTAATTAATTTGAATTTTTAATATAATTTAAATTTCATAATAAATGATAAACATAAATAAATAATAATTTTATTCTTATACATTAGACCATTTTAATATTTGAAATTACATTTTATTTTTTTCTTCAATTTGACAGATGTGGCAAACGTGTTTTTTTTTATCAATTAGAAAATCTTACGCCATACAGGATTTTACACAAGTACCACTAATTTCAAAATAATCAAGCCATTTATAAAATACTAATATTTCATCATTAAATAAATAATAAAATTTTGTTAAATATTTTTAAAAAATTATAACTATATAAATAATTAGAATATTAACATAATTTAAATATGATAATATTCTTAATTAACTAAAGAGAACTGCTACAACAAATAAAAAAGTAACCTGAAAATATTTCATGAATGTGTATTTCATTTTTTTATTTTTCTTTTCTTTTTTTCATGTATTTTTTTAATCATCATAAACATTTTAAAAAAAATAAAAAATTTACAACATTATTGGGTTAGGAGGGAATTGACAATCTATCACTACTATTAATACATCGATCCAAATCATATCTAAAGATATGATGTTTATGTGTGTTGCTTTTTGAAGGACAAAGCTGCTGCTGGTACATTAAAATTTTTAAGATTTAAATCCAACCATTCATTTTACCACTTCTCATTTTTTTTTCTTCAGTTTGATTGCTTTGATTTATGCAGTGAAGTACTATCACTATCACAAAAATTCTCCACATCTCTTTTCACTTGTTAGGTGCAGAAATTGAGTTCATAAAAAATTCTCTATATACTACTTATTTTACTTATGATTACGTTTTTTTTTAAACTCAAAATATATTTATATTTTACAAAATAAGTTATTTTTCAACAGGCAAATGTGCCTCGCACATTACCCAACCGCTAGTATATATATAAAGCGTCTATGAGACAAAAAACCTTATTTTAACGTTTTTTTTTTCAGTTAAAGTTAACGCCAAGTTAACACCGTATCATCGTCTCCCATCACGAACCATCGCCTCAATTTCCAAAACTTTCATCTCGGGTTTGCATCATCGGGTTTTGCAGTCTCTCTCTCGCGCTCGCACACACACATTAGCTGTGTTTCTGCTTTAAACTCAAGCTCAAAGAAAAAAAACACCGAAAAAAACACAACCGCACCACCACTTGGATGTCTCTCTCTCTATCCACTAAGGTGATTAGAATAATGGAAGAATTGCTAGCTGGGTTCGCGCACATAGAGAATACTTTGAATGAATGTTGAATGGGAACTGGTAAAGGAACTGCTACTGGCCGCCTAGAACCGAAGCTGGCCTTTAGCTAGCCGACCATGTTCCATAAGTCTATACTGGCTTCGGATTCTTAAGATTAGGGGAAAACGGGAGCTTTTGGCTTGAATGCAGAATTTGTCTTCATTCGATAAAGGGGCCCTCTTCTTCTTGCAAGTGCAGGAGCGGTGTCGGCTCAAGCAGTAAGTAGGTGGAGATCTTAGTGCTTGGTCCCTTCCTTGGTTGGCTACCTCAGTAGGTCCTTCTTTGGCATGAGCTGTAGCGTAGGCACAAGAAGTAGGAGAATAAGACACCATTTTTATATGAGGAGAAAGATGAAATCGAAGAAGAAGCAGCAGTAGACGGCGCGCAGAGGAAAAGAAATAAAGCCCTAAGGGCTATGGCCAAAACGACGCCGTTTAGAGAGAAAGGGAGGACTGGGCTGCGGGCTTGGCTTCAAATCCGAATGGGCTGGGCCCAAAAGAGAATAAAACACACTAAAACAAGCCCAATCTGAAAAAGAAGGGTCCAATAAAAAAAATACATTAAAATAAGAAAATAAATTTCACAACTTAGTAATCCTAAGTACCAGAATTTTATAAACAGAACCACAATAGTGAAATATTCTTAATGAGGTTATACAGTTATCCAGCAAAATATATAGGAAAAAAGGGAAAATAAATCTCATTTGGCCCAAAACACGCCATTAAATACCGTCATCTTGATGATGCAAACTCAATCATTTTGTTAAGGTACTAATCGTAGTAGTTAATTTGTTTGTTAAAGTTTATTTGTAATATTCTATTAATTATATTACTTGTATAAAAAGTTGAAGCAATGTCTTCTAAGTTATATATGCTATCAACTATTTTTACAAATTTTATATAAAAATATATATTATTTTTGTAAAACAACTATTTAATCTAACTAAGTAAACGTGCTTTGCACGTTGCTTTGACCTAGTATATATATAATGTGGCTATCTAACAGTAAATCTTGTTTTAACGATTTTTGTTGTTTTTTCGTTAAAGTTAATGCCATTCGTCTAAATCCGTCAGTGTACTGTGAATGCAACTAAACTTCATTAAATACGTATGGAAGTTAAACCATCATATTTGAATTAAAATTCATTAAATATTGTTGTTTGTAAAGAAGGTTTATACACAACTTCTTAGAGTTTTGATCTTTGAGCACGTTTCTCACTGATTTCCGGCATGAAATAACAGTTCTATACATTTTTGTCCTACAAAAGAAGAGAAGAAACGGTATGATCAATATATTTATTATTTTGGCCACCTTTTATGACCACATACTAATTGCATGTTGTTTTACGTTTCGTATAACGCTTTTATCAAATGGTTCTGATCTCTTGAGGTACTCCTCCTTTGTTTACCTTAAATATTTGTAGGAGTTAGCATGTACATTGTACATCGTATGAGATGAATCGTTCTCTGTTTGTTCTATTCCAAATTTTGAAAAATTTTCATGACTTTATTGGCATGCATGAGACTGGTCGGCCTATATTCACTACAAGAAAAATAGGTTTTTGTGATCAATTTATTACAACCAAAAGACTATTTGCAACCAATTTTAATTACAAATAGTCATTTTATTAAATTAACTTATCGTAAATAAGCAGTTTTCTTATAGTGATTAATGTAAGGATACTGGGTATAGGGTCTATCTTGATCTTTAGGCACTAGATAATAAACATGAAAAACAAAAGGTCATAATTGGCTCTTTTGTCAGTTTGTTCCCTGTATGTACCATTTATTAGCTTATTTGAAGTCATGATATTAACGAAGTGATTTATATTGGATATTTCATTATATGCATCCACAAATGAGTTTGTTTTAAGTCGGAAAATTCTATAAACCACACCATCATCTTATTTTCATCACATTATATATAATGTAATATATTTATTATCATTGAATGATCATTTATTAGATGATTCTTTAGATGATAAAGAATCATCTAATAGTGATAAATATGCTACATCTTATATAGTAGGATGAAAATAGGATAGTGGTGTGGTGTTTAATTGGAGGGAGAGTTTCTAGGCTTAAATGAGAGGGAAAAGAAACCCAAAAATATGCATGGTTCGCTTCATATTAAAGATTCATGGCATTCATTAACTTTTTCGTCCAAGGAAAATAGAAGAGGAAAAAAACCCAAATACCAAGCAGGCCAGATACCAAGTCATGATCTGATCTGCGGTGGGAAATAAACACCGAAAGGATGCAAAGTCCAAACCCACATTAACTTTGCTCTCGTTAAAGATGTGAAAAAAGTGAAACGTGTAGGAGAAGAAGAAAACCTACTAAAAGCAAGTCCTATCCGAAAAATACAGGCTTAATAATCACAGCGTGTAATTATTTATAAATAACATAAATATTACATCGTTATTTAATTAACCAAAAACATTACGTCTTTATTAATAAAAAATTAATTCTTAACAAAAAGAATTAAATATAAACTAAGCAAACGTGCATTATTGCACGATACTTTCACCTAGTATGTGTATATATATATATATATGGATGGATGAATGAATTATATCTTGCTGCTCATAATGTAGTGGGTGTAGTTCGATCGGCATATATACCTTTATTTATGGCATCTTAACGTGGGGAAGGTATCTCCTCCCATAACAATATGACCAATTATTTTATTTTTTGAGAAAAAAAGGTAACACCGTTGAGATGTGATTGATTAGATTAGATTACATGAGAATTTTTATTTAATGGGGACTGTATGTGCAAACTCTTCATTAAATAGAAAAAAAATACCATTTTGAAAAGAATATTATTATAATTTTAAAAATTTTAAAGATAAAATTGACTAGACTTACAATGCAGTCCTCATTTACGTAGCATTGCTCTAGATTACATATATGGTTGTTATAAAGTCTTGATCAAAATGTTTGAATTCCAATTTGGACCCATTCAACAACTAATTCTAAAGTATTCATTATAAACAAAGACAAACAAATATATATATATAATAAAGCCATTCAACATGTGGTGAGATAAGCACTGCCTTTTTTTTTAAAATGTATCAAAGATTTCTAGGAGGTCGGCTTACAATTTAATAAACAAAGTCATAAATTAAATTTCACGATATTAATTTATTGAATATTTTAATATTATTTTAGACAGAGTACAAAATATATTATAGATCTATTTTATAAAGATTTACTATGCATCAGTCACTATTTACTCTTACACTCCACACCTATAACTTTTTTATAGGGCGTGAGAGTATTTTTCATAGAATATAGAGATGTTTTTCATAAAGTGTGGAGTATGAGGTGATGAATAAAGAGTATTTTTCATAGAATATAGAGATGTTTTTCATAAAGTGTGGAGTATGAGGTGATGAATAATGACTGATGAGAATAATTTTTTCTATTTTATGTGTCTCTTATTTCTATCATATGTTTTTGGAAGCTTGATCTCAAAGATAAGTATAATTCACCATCATTTAAGCATTATTCTTTTATCAATTTCAGATATGTTATTAAAAAAATTGATTGCCACGTTAAATTTAAATTCTTATCTTAAATTAAATATTGTCATGCAGTAATATAAAAATATATCCTCCATATTAACTTGTAAATGAAAATTTGTTAATAAATAAAAAACAATAAAATAAAAGAATTATGGATAATATTTTCATATCCGATCATATTTACAGTTATACAGTACATAAGAATCGTGATTTTTTTTTAAAAAAAATGAGTAAATATAAAATTTATATAAAAAAATTAATTTTTATAATAATAGATTTTATTATTTTTCAGAAAAAATGCGTTACACTTACACAATCTATGATTATATTTAAAACGAGTAATTCTACATACAATCGTGAAGTGCATAAACGCCGCGTAATCGCTTTGAAAAAGAGTGGAGTCCACTATTAAAAAATTAATTTTTTTTCATATGGATCCCATGTTTTA
The DNA here is from genome assembly GCA_961763995.1 of Juglans cinerea. Lineage (NCBI taxonomy): Eukaryota > Viridiplantae > Streptophyta > Magnoliopsida > Fagales > Juglandaceae > Juglans > Juglans cinerea. The sequence continues at coordinate 22,545,288 of CAUIVZ010000005.1, forward strand.
TTCACTTTTTTCAAAACGATTACAGCGGTTGCACAATTCACGGTTGTAAATATCTTTTTTCATTTAAAATTAATCTCATTAAATGAGAGAGAAAGAAATGCCCTCGTCTATCGGCGATTCGGCAGCATCCCCTATTGTGAAGAGCAATTCTACATATCTACCTACACTCTCCACACACCATGCACTCAATTTTTTTTTTTTTTTTAAACTCAAATACACTAAGTGTGTGGAGTGTGTGATAAATAGTAGAGTGTGAAGAATATTTTTTCTATTGTGAAAGGAAACAAATTCAAATGCTCCAAATGGGCGTTGACCGGATTCAGGCCAACAATCCTTAATGCGTAACAAATACCATATAAAAGGCGGACCCACTACCATTTTACAGTTTTCGTGCCCCAAGTTTCCGTTTCCATGTTCAAACGCTAGGACGACATTTTTTGCTTACAAATAGCACCAGCCAGCATCATTGTTGCCTTCATCTTGGTTCAGATGGCTCGTCTCCCGAAGCTTCCCTTTTTATCTTCAACGCTCTCCAAGCTAGCTTTCCTTCTATCTCTTGTCATTCTTCTATCTCTTCCTCTCGGTTTCTATTCTGAGGACGGCACCTTAAGCCGTCATTGCTTGGAGAACCCTCCAGTAGTTAACTCCAGCTATGGAGCTGGGTCAGTACACAAAATTGGAGGCCACAAGGCTTACGTTAGTGGCCATCGTCATTTCAAGCTTGCAATCCTACTTGTTTCTGATGTTTATGGTAATTACCTGCTTCACTATTTTGTTTCTATTGTGAGTCAGGACGGCATTTCTATTCGAGAAATACCTTAGCTTTGATTATACAAAAGTGACGTAACTTGACGCAGTATATGAAATTGTAAAGTTAAATAGATCTAATACATCTCAGTTTGTGAGTTTAAATCTTTGTGTATGTAACCGTTCTCTTTTTAAAATCTGGGTCACTTGTGGTTTTTCATGCTTAATTACTTTGTGGAACTTGATTTTCCTTCCAATCGCTCGCATCATTATAAGGGGATCGTTTCATTTTGCTTCTTGGCTTTACAAATGGTTCCACTGGCTCTTTCCGTTTCTATTGATAAAAGTATCATCTTTAGAATTGGATTCATTATCATTTGCGCTCACTTCATTCCATATATTTTCCCCCTTCGGGGGGAGGGGGTGGGGACTATCTTTTAAATGAATAATCAATTAATTCAAAGGAACATGTGCATACTCGGAAATTTCTAAGCTTTTTCAGTTTCCAACTTCATATTCTCAATTAAAAACTCCCCTATATGGTTTTAACAATTCTGTCTTCTTTGCAGGATATGAAGCTCCGCATTTGAGGTATGCCCACTTATCAAACCCCCCCCCCCCCCCCCCCCCCCGCGTCCTCCATTGATTAGCTAACTTCTTAGTTATTACCTGGAGTCTTTGTATGCTGTCTCTGGACCTTTTCCTTGCTGCTTTGTGTTACTGCAGCTCACTCAAATTGATACAATTTTTTTGCTTCCTTTGGCCATTGAGAAAGAATATGTTTATGCAGATGGAGAAAAAGCTGGGTTTCAAATTAGGAAAAATTTCTTCTTTCTGACATTTAAACTTGTTTAAATATGGAGAAGATCAGGGATTACGTAGAGCAATACTTTAAATTAAGAGTAATTTACGTACAATCGTGAAGTGCGTAAACGCCGCGTAATCGCTTTGAAAAAGAGTGGGGTCCACTATTAAAAATTTGAGCAATGCTACGTATAGTCCCCATTTGGGGACTGCAATGCAAGCCTAGACTATTTTAACTTAAATTTTTTTTTTAAATTACAAAACTATCCCTCTTAAAATGATGTTTTTTCTCATTTAATAATGGGCCTGTACATACAGTCCCCACTTGGGGACTGCAAATAGAATTTCTCTAAAAATTTTTTTTTTTCTTGTGGGTCTCATGTTTTATTAACTTTTTTCAAAGCGATTACGCGGCAGTTGTACAATTCACGGTTGCAAATATATTTTCTCTTAAATTAAACATTCAGCCAAGGCTTAAGTAGAATTGTATAGTTTCTTTTTTTTTCTTTTTTTTTTTAAGTAGAATTGTATAGTTTAGTTGTAGCCTGTAGGTCTCTCAGATCTGGTGAGTGCGAAATTCTAGACAGCTTAGCATGACCTGTTATGATCTAAATTCAACCGTGGCTTTCTTGGTTGCAAAGCTCAAATGGGAAAACGTTTGATTCCCATAGATTCTATGTTGGTTTTTTTAGGCAAATATTTGTTGATTTTGACTTAATAATAACTGCACTTTGGCTCCGTTTGGATACAGAAATAGTTTCATCTCATCATTACGACTTTCCTAAATTCTCACGAAAAAGATAATAAACAATTCAACTTTTTCAAATCCCAAAACAATAATAATATTCTAACAATATTTTATTCAACTTTCATCTAAAACAATCTCATCTCATCTCACTTTTCAAACAGGGCCTAAGTGTTCCAGCTACTGATATCTCATGACTCGAGAAATAAATTGTTTGTGAAAATGAGTTCACGTGCACAAGTTTTCATTAAAAACTTTCTGTGATTGTAACTAAACCCTACCTTCAAATTTTGGGTAGATAACCTCATAACAATTAAATTAAGTTTAACAATTGGCAATTGCCCTTTTGGATTGTGTTTCCAGTTTTGTCGATAAGCATTTCAAAACAAGTCCAAGTATAGAGGGAGCGGGTTCTATGCTGCTTGTTTGGTAGATAACCTGCTGAACATGCGAATATATCTGTTGTTTCAGCAGTTAGTTAAGGTCCTAACTTGCTCTTGCTACGGTGGGGTACGTGGTAGATTAACAATAATCAACTTTCTATAGTATCAAGGAACCACTGTCAGGTTTCATATCACCCAAATCCAGTGATACTTGAACATGTTGAATGCGATCAAGTTCCCATAATCTTTTGGTGTAATAAAGCTTTTAGTTACATGTACTAATATGTCAATGGAAGAGATTTGTACCTAGGCTACTGAAATCCCATAAAAAGTAAATGAATGAAATTTGGTTTTCTGATACATAAAACTTGTATGACTCTAAGCTTCAACGTTGAACTCTCATATTATGGAGGAATAGATTCCTCACCCCTTTGTGTCATGACTTTGTTTTGTTCTGCTTATGGTCCTGGCACTTCATTTTCAGTGAATTCAATATTTAATTCCCAGAAGAGTGAGGAAATTGAACAATACTTATATGCAGCTAACGGCAATTGAAGTTTCAGGAAGAAGATGCTTTGATCCCCACTATCTACTGCTGCTTGATTCTGTTATTTACTGTGATTGATTTTCTTCTCTCTTTTTTTTTTAATATTCTTCAATTTCTGATCATAATCCTTATTCTAATTTATGGAAATATGCATGACATTGGATGGTACATTGATTCCGCATACATGAATTTGACTGCATTTTTTCTTTTAATATTTATGCTGAGTTCTTTCAACTGCCATTCCAAAGGAAAATCGCTGACAAGGTTGCTGAATCTGGATTCTATGCTGTGGTTCCTGACTTCTTCTTTGGAGATCCCTATGTAGCCAATTCTTCGAGGACAGTCCAAGAATGGTTAAAAACTCATGGAACAGTTTGTACTCAACTCTTCTCAAAATAAATCTGAAGTTATAATTAATTGTCTGTCATGAATTTGGGTTATCAATTATCTTCAAATGTGATTTATTTGCCATTGTCTGACTCATAAATCACGATGCTGAGTGTAAAATTTGCATTCAGATCATATTGGCATAGAACACTGTGCCATGAATCCTACTCCTAGTGTTGCTATAATATTCCTCTCAACCGTTTGCTTCAGGATGACGGCTCCAAAAATGCTACGCGAATAATTGCTGCGCTGAAAAGAAAAGGCATACTTGCAGTTGGAGCAGCAGGGTTTTGCTGGGGTGGTGAGATATCCAATTACCTTTTTCTGATTTTTTTTTTTCTTTTATCTTCCAACCCTTTTTTGGCTTGGATTATCAAGCTGAGGATATCTGTGACTGAAGCATTCACGAGGTAACTTGGCTAAAATATTAGTCTCGTGTTAATTTTTTTTTTTTTTCCCAGGCAATGTGATTGTGAAAGTGTCAAAGACTGATCACATTAAAGCTGCAGTGTTGTTACACCCTTCATGGGTCACTCTGGATGATATTGAGGGTATGAATATTAATACAAATTTAAAGGTTAAAGGTTCACCCACAGGAATCTTGCACTCTCACATAAAATGCCACCGGAATGTAAGGCTAATACAGAGTATATCAACTTATCAAGTCAGGGATTTCAGGATGATAAAGAAGACAATTGCTTTACTTAATCTGTCTAATTGTAAAGAGGATTGCTACAGCCACAAAGGGATTATACATAAGTAATCCCACAAACTGACGTGATTTCATGTGATCCTTCAGATCTGTTTTACAATAAAAGTAACTTTACAATCTGACAAATCACATCAAGCCACATCTGTTTGTGAAATTACTTTCGTGTAATCATTTTGTGGCTAGAGTATTTTTCAATTGTAAATATCTAACCTTGTACATCTTCTGGGTATCCATAAACACCTTACATGTGGAGATGAGAAAATTGCCCTAATTTATCTGATACAAAAGAGTGGTAGGAGAGCTGCTTCAAGTTGTAGTGAAAGATTTTCAAACGGGCTTGGCAAGCTTTATAGAAGTTATTATAATCCTATGCACTTTCTTTAGCATTTAATGATACAAGAGCAATGCTAGATACAGTCCCCATTTGGGGACTGCAATGCAAGGCTAGGCAATTTTATCTTTAAATTTTTTTAAAATTACAAAACTATTCCTCCTGAAATGATGCTTTTTCTCATTTAATAAGGGGCCTGCACATGCAGTCCTCAAGTGGAGACTGCAAATAGAATTTCTCATGATACAAATGCTGGTAAAACTTTCAAATGCTTATCAAAATTTCCATTTTCAGCTGTCAAGGTTCCTCTTTCCATATTGGCTGCTGAATTAGACAAAGGTACTCCTGCCAAACTTCTCAAACAGTTTGAGGAGGCTCTATCCAAAAATAAGGTGAGGACCCCCCAACTTCAGATTCTGATTTTCGGCATGCTGCTAGACTAGACTACGAGCCTTGCACGTGACAACTTGTTTATGAAATTAATATAAATGATACCTAAATATAAGCTTCTGTGAGAATTTTGAACAATGTTAGCGATTATATGGTGAGGATTAATCTGATAGGTTTTAAACAAGTTTCTGACTTGGATTAATGCTTCCAATTTGCAGGTTGATAATTTTATCAAGATATTTCCCAATGTTAAGCATGGATGGACAGTAAGGTACAACGATACCGATCCAGTGGCTGTGAAGGCTGCTGAAGAATCCCATCAAGACATGTTGCATTGGCTGACCAAGTATCTCAAGAAAACATAATGGTCCTTGGAAGTGAAAGCACTCTGAATCCTGTTTGTAGCCCTATGAATTTTTGACATGAACTGTACTGAACCTCAAAAACTTCTTTTTGGAGGCCAAGAATAAATCTTAAATGTGTTCTTTGATTGTTTCAAAAAAATTATTATAAATATACGTAGATGTCTTTCATTTACATAAACCTAAACAAACTGGAAGGAGTAATCCAGACAAGTTACAGCTGAATCAACCAGTTTACCTATTTTCATTCGGTACACAAAGAAAATCCACAAACTGTTTTGCAATCCGAACACGAGATTATTATAAGACAAGTAACGATACATTTATAATTCTTTTACAATTTATTTACAAGCAATTAATAAAATTACGTCACTTAATTAAAAATAATTTTAATTTTATATAAATATAAAATAATGGTAAACCTTATCATTTTGCTTATAGAAATTTGGTGGAGAGAGAACCAAAAGTTAAGCCGCCAGCAGTACAGTGTTGACATATGCAAGCGAAGCGAAATGGTGTTGACAAATATACAAAGAAAAAATGGCATGAAATTGGAGCAGTTTTATTAATGTTATTATTCATATGAAATGGCACTATCCCTAACCTAATGATGTTAAGTGGTTGATTGAAATTTGAATGAATGAATGAATGTCCCCTTGGGGTGGGGGGCCGCCTTCTTCTTCTTAAATCTCTCTGCAGTCCAATTCAGAAGCCTTAACGAATATGATGGCGCGTTCACACCAAACCAACCTTGGTAATGGTGTTGGTAATCTTTGACCTCAAAAGATTAACAAAGATACACACGCGTTTTGGATGAGCCTTCCAGCAAGATGCTATGCTATTCACTGTTGTAGGCTGGACTCCCCTTTTCCTTGTTTCACACACCTACTTAGAATTATTATTGTGTATCGAAAGAATTAATCTTTTTCCATCGGTCACTATTTACTATCCACATCCCACACTCTATGAGAAAAGAAAAAAAAAACTGTTGTAGAGTGTGAAGATGAATAGTAACTGATGTATAACAAAGCCCAGAAAATTGTTCTATAGCGGTTTGGTTTTGAAGCCAAAAATTATCAAATCAAGAAATTATCAATATCAAAAACTGAGAAGATCAACTTGAAAGAAGCCAAAAATTCAGAATAGTCACCGGCAAATTTCCCTAATAGCTACTATCTATTTGTTTGAATTGTGACAATGCGATAGAACCAAAATATTGTATACAAAGTATTAATATCCATCCACGAGTCTAGGTCCTCTTGGATATATACCATTACTAGAGAGAGGATTGCTGGAGGCAAGGAAACAAAAAACATTGAACTACAAACTTTAGAATGAAATTTAATTGCTATGAAAATCTTCATAGCATAAATAATAAGTTAGAGCAATTAAGAAAGAATAAAGATGTAGTTGAAAAATAAGAGAAACTGGGAAATGACAATGGGTGGGGGGTAATCCAAGTTGGGGTGGAAGTCAAGGGTGGATCCTAGTGGAGAGGAGGCGGGTTGGGACAGGAGGGATATGATCATTGGAGGGGAAGGTCGTTGGTGAGTAAGAGAATGCGATGAGAGAAAAAGAGTGTTCATTGACAACCATTTGATTGAAGCGATGAAATAACACTTTTCACCAATGGGTCTATTCTGCATAACAAAAGCAAAAGTTGAAAACCCTGGTCCCTAGTCTAATGTAAGTGAACAATGCGGTAATTGGGCAAGGAAACAAGTATCAATGAACGTAAATATTTCACATTGCACAGATAAAATCGTTGAAAACAATTCAATACTACTACTAGAGCTTCCAATCTAAATCAAGTATCTCTTAGGATCTTAATAATTTAAGATTTTAGTTGCATCAGGATTGTCTCAGCCTTTTGAGATCCTAAATAAAAACAGATAGGGATTTTGTGACAATGGTTTTGAGCAACATGTTACATGTTATGGAAGCAACCAGCTTAAGGGGAAAAATCACTGGGCTTGTTTAACCATAAATCATATCACACTGCAATATTTTCTACAACCAATAGTTTCAACGATGAGTAACCTGAATCAAGTATTTATAGAATACAGCAAATACAATACTCATCCACCCCGGGCTTCCCTTCTAGTGGCATCATGAAGTAGCTCAATGTCGACTCCCTCCGGAGGTAGTTGAACATATCTCACAACTGACCCCCTGATGAAACAGTTCCTCACTGAAAGCTGCCAGCCACGCAGCAAAAATTATTATTTAATTCACCTAGAGATTTTATAAGATCGCCCAGAACAAAAGAAGAAGTAACATACTTACAGAACCTCAATAAATTACTTATGTAAATAAGTCTTTTTCGGCACAATAAAACTAAATGGGTCTAGTTTTCCAATTAATCATATTCCAATGAACTTGGTGTGTACATAATTATAATTTCAGAAGCCAATTCAAATCTTTCTCTGCACTTTTCCCCAAAGTTAAGAAGTTCAAATCATTCCAAATGCAATAAAATATTAACTCTCAAGTCCCAATTCTCAGCTCTTGAAAAGCTTGCACATTTGAATACTGGTCTTGAAGGCTTCGGGGGTTCAAAATAAAAAAATAAAAATTCTTTTGACAGCCAACAGTTATTAAAAGAAAAAGGTTGAAACTTTCTTTGGAGGGCTAAATAGTCTAAACAGTTCCTGGATGCAAATAGGATGATTCATTTAGTATAAAAAATTACTGCTGGATGAAAGAAGAAGTAATAATTCAACTTCTTAAATCAAGACCCTTGAACCTTGATTAGTGTGTTGATGGAAAGATAACAGCGTTAGAATATGAAAACTTGAAGGATTATAAGTAATCTGACTAGCCATACTTTTCATTTGGAAAAAAAAAGGTGCACTATTTTCAGACCTCCAAGTAAGGAGAAATTAGAAGCCAAAGCACTCACTTCAGGTACAGAAAAGGGCTTGGTGATTTACAAGGAGTTGTATGAGCTGTTCTTAATGACTCAGTGTCAGGGCTAACTCCTCCCACCAATAGTCTCATTATTGTCTTTACAAAACCCATGAATCTTCAATTACTGTTGTCAGACTGAGCAAAAAAAATATTATTGGAACATTTGTTCTTGTGTGTTGGGGTGGTTTTTTTTATTTTTTATTTTTTATTTTTGGGGGGGGGGGGGGGGGGGGGGTTATGGGGAGAGATCTTTCGGATATCTATAAACTCAAGACTTATCATATTACATCCATAACTCCCCACCATACAGGAAGACATCACTCTCATGGATATCCAACTACGATTAACTAAAAGTAAAAATAAGCTTTTGCAAAAAGCAATAAATGAAAGAAAACCTTTTAAAAGTTGCAACTAGCTCTAAAAGAGTCACTAGAAGTTAACCCACAAAACATAAAATCTTCATTCAGGCTCGCTCAAATATGGGCCCTAGATCCCTTTTCCCCATTTGCTTCTTTTTTCATATTTACTACTGCCAAAACAAGTACCAAAGCCCAGATTATTAGATCAGACACCAGACTACCCCCTTATTTGCAACTACGATCATAAAAAATAACCTTCCATCATTTGAAGAATCAGCATATATTATCTCAGAACAACACAAATATCAAAACACAATCTTTTTTTTACGGTTAATTACACTTTGCCCCCTCGAACTTTCACTCAATTCACAATATGCCTCTGAAACTACTAATTGCATCAAAGTAGACCCTCAAACTTTCAAAACTTCTCAATCCCCCCCTTCCGTCTACTAGCAGCGTTAAATCTAATGGAAATTCACTGCAAAGATATAATTTTCATCTAATTTTCATCAATTAATGATTTATTATTACTTTTTTTCTATTTTTCACTACTATTCAATATTTTATTATTACTTTTTCATTACTATTTACAAAATACCTCATAATACCTCATTATTTAATGATTTATGATTTATTATTAATTGATAGCATATATTATTTTATATTTTATATGGTCAATGATAATAAATTAGATGAAAATTACATCTTTGCAGTGAATGTTATGCACATGAGAAGCACTTTCAGTGAATTTCCATTAGATTTAACGCTGCTCGTAGACGGAAGGGGGGGATTGGAAAGTTTTGAAAGTTCGAGGGTCCACTTTGATGCAATTAGTAGTTTCAGAGGCACATTGTGAATTGAGTGAAAGTTCGAGGGGGTAAAGTATAATTAACCCTTTTTTATTGGCACAGGGTGTCCGGAAACAGCATCCCGAATAATCCCGGGGTGCACCGGCCCTCGGCAAAGAGTTTTCAGCAAGTACACCTTGGATAATTCAAGGGGAAAATCCCCACATCCGATGGCCCCTAGAAATTGTTTGCACCCAGGAGAATTTGAACCTTAGACCTGGGGAGCATACCCCCAAGCCCAAGGCCTTTACCACTTGAGCCAATCCCTAGGGATTTCAAAACACAATCTTAGCAGTATAGGAAACATAAACAGCTGAAATTGCCAATCCATATTTTCAAACTACAATTGTATACTGTCTAACTGCTAACAGTAAACCCGCTGGCATTTAAAATGCAACTAGTCCGACCAAGACCATACAATAACAAAGACTCATAATTTAAAAACACTACACCACATCAGTTAGAAGAATATATTTCCTAAAAAAAATTAGAAGAATATATGCATGCATGGATTGACCCACAGCATCATAAAAGTGTAATAAACCCTAGATCATGAAAACACTAAAGCATAGAAAATTGAAAAAAGAAAAAAGAATGAGAAATACCATGTGGGGATACTTGTCCTGGTCGACAACCCTAGTGTTCTCGAGCTTGATGTTGAGGTATTGATCAACGGAGTGTAGAGTCCCCCTGATTGCAAGGTCATTCTTCAACTCCACCGTCACTTCTCGCCCCACCAAGTCCTTGAAGTACGAGAAGAACAACTGCACCCAGAAAATTAAATCCACATGAATGACTCGGGAAAGAAGAAGAAGAAGAAGAATTTGAGAGAAATGGAGAGGGACATCAGAAAATTGGATACTAACAAAAACGGAATTAAGAAAAAGCAAAACCAACAGAGAAAGAAAGAAGTGAATAAAGAAAATGTCTACCATATTTTCTTCGGAGAGAGAGAAAGAGATTTGGACTTGGATTTGGTGTGTATGCTGGAGAGGAAGTCCGGTGGCGGAGTCGAGGTTTCTACTACACTTGTAGCTGAGAAAAGAGCAAAGGGACCGAGAGGGAAATACACCTAAAAATTAAAATTCTATAAAAACTAATTGAATTGTTTTTTATTAAATAATTTAGTTACTGACGTCACCAATATGCATATCAATACGTCAGTTGATATTTTATTAAAAAAAAGTGGGGGGCGGGGGGGGCACAAATGAAATGTGCAGAAATGAGGGAAACAAAACAAAAGAAGCCGAAGCCCCTTGCTCGAGCTGAACCCCCATAGACCCATCCTCAAAAGGATTCCGACTGTCGCTGTCGCTGTCGCCTTCGTGGAGTGAAGAACCGGTTGTTGCGGTCGCCATTCGTCACATATTTCGGATCTGAGCCGACGTCGACGTGGGTTGTTAGACCCCCACGTCGAGTTGCCTTTAGAGATGCCGCACATGCCCTAGTCATGGTGGGAACATACACCTTGGCTAGCCCACAACCATGCATTGGCTCGTGGGAGGTCACGCACGGGGAGCCCAGCATGCGGGCTAGTGAGGTTAGTGGGTGACTGCCCAGGCGCACAGCCAAGCGCCGCACGCCCATGCGTGCGACAATGCGCGCAGGCCCATGCGCACACTGATGGGCCGCGTGGCCCTGCGCACAGCCATGTGCTGCAAGGCCATGCAAGCGCGCCTACACCACACAGCTAGCGCACGCGCACGCCCATGATCCTTATCCTGCCGCACACCAGCGCACGCCCATGCCCACCATCCTGCCGCACGCCAGCGAGGTTAGTGGCATGCCTCCAGGCATGCCATCCAGCGCAAGACTCCAGCCCGTGCCTTGCATAGCAGGCTAGTGGCATGCCCACCAGGCATGCCATGCAGCGCATGGCTCCAGCCCATGCCATGCAGCCAGCGCCTAGGCCACCAGCCTGGGCCATGCAGCGCACCACCATGGCTCACCATCAGCAAGCCATACCGCACCACTTGATCATGGACCAGCCCGAAGACCACCATGCACCCACCTAACCCATCATGGGCCATGCATGCCACGGCTAGACTTGGTCCATGACCACTATCATGTTATCCACTTTATTTATTTTATTTTATTTATTTATTTAGTTAATTCAAGGGACCTATTGGGGGTTTCCAAATTGTTTTACGTATAAATAGAACTTTAGGCATTTGCCTTAGGATCTTTTAGCAAAACTCTTAGAGAGAGAACTATTGTTTGAGAGATCATTTTTCGGTGCCATTGCACTTGGGCTTTTTGGGTGAAATTCGTGAACCCCAAAGAGAGGTTTACACCTTGCAATTCATTGAATAGGTGTAAACCATTTATCTTGTTTCTTTACAACTTGGTGAAATCCGTGGATCCAAGTTGTGTTTATCAATACATGAGGTTTATTCAATTCTTGTGCAATTCGTGAATCAAGTATTGGATTGTTATTGTTTATGATTTCGTTCATTCAAGTGCATTAGTGTTTTGCACTTTGTTCTTGAGTGTTCATCATTGTTCTTGAGGTTCTTCACATTTTGCTCTTCCAAATCCTTTTTGCCCTAGAAGTCGACCAACATAGGTGTTAGTCAACTTTCCATAAGTTGATTGCTCATCTTTTGTTGCCCTAGCCGAACACCATCTTCTTGCGAAGCCAAGTCAAATTCGACAATCACTTGCCTTATTTGGACTTGACCTAGCCGCCCACTCCACTTACCATAATTAGAGTTCCTACATTTGAGGAACCCTAATTGAGCCCATCCTTTCTATAGCCAGCCACATACACTCCCCATTGATTTCCAAGATTTTAGGAAACTTTCCTAAAATCCATCACTAGCCATACTCGACCAACCCTAGCCGCCCAACATCTCCAAACCCTAAATCCAAAGTCCAAGTGGCGCCAACCCTAACTTCCACTAGTGACGTGCGCCCCTCACTCCTTGGTAGCCCATACACTTCCTTAGCCCTTTCCATCACCACATGCACTCAACTTAGCCCAAAACCCTAACCTCACCATACCCAAGTGGTCATTTTGACCATCATTGCTCGAGAACCAAGCAAGAGAAGAACAAAGCTTTCGATCATCACGAGACTACCCTTGGCGTGGAGAACATAGTGTTTAGGGACTTGACCAAGGTCCCTAACACTACTCTTAATTTCGCCGTCTGCTTCTTCCACTGCATAACAACAGAGTATTTCTTTATCTTGTTTTAGATTTGATTTTCTGTTGTTCACTTGTTCATTTAGCACATTCTCAACGAAATATATAGAAGAATTGTTATTACTTACAGCAGATCAACAACCTTTTGTTTTATGGATTCCATCTTACAAAGCTAACGTTAATATCTACTAATAAGCATTGCTATTTGTTCAACGAAATATATAGAAGAATTGAGGCGAGTTCAGAACTAGGTAGTTTTTCACTTCTTTTATTTTATCTGTAAATAGAGGATTTTTCAGAAAATACTGAGAAACAGGGGAAATCCAGCAAGATAAAACGAGAAGGAATCAACCACCGGAGCTGCAATATTAGTCAGTGGAATTCTAACACTCACAATGATTTCATACATACGGAATAAGAAATTTATTTTCAAAGGTGAAGCTATAAGACATTGAATGTTAAATTCTGATACGTGATAGTATTGAAAATAAATGATAAACAAAGCTAAATTCTATTACAATTCTTCTATATAATGGCTGCTGATATATATAGAAGAATTGTAATAGCAATGCTAACGAACAACGAAGTTCGTTGAACAATGACCCGAATCGTTGTTTATTTTATAGTATTACTATTATCTAGTGTAGAATATAGGAGAACCAGAAAATTGGTTCTACATGAATGTTTATTTAATGTTACACTAAATATTTGTACAGATAGCAATAGCAATAAATACCGCGTCTTTCTTTGTTCAACTTGAGAAATATTTTTGTAAGAGAGAGAAATTGTTAGGCAAACGAGTTTGAAATGAATAGCCAAATTGTTTTACAGAAGGTGGGGGGGGGGGGGTGAAATCCCTGCACAGATTCCATATTTAATGTAACAAGTAATTAACTAATATTCTGTTTTGGAGCAAAGTATATAGAAAATGGACTCACATGTAGGTTATATCTGATGCTCACCCTTTGTTGTGTTTTCCTTGATGATATCATTAATCAGTTTTCGAGCAAAGTATATAGATAATGATCTTTGCTTGACTTGCGAGTTTCAATCAAACTTGGTGTGGCTGATGCATGCATGATCAAATAAATTGTACCAATTTATATAGATATTAAATAAAGTATATAGATATTAAAATTTGCATCGCCACATGCTCATGAATAATGATCTCATTTCAAATAAAGTATATAGATATTAAACTTTGCATCGCCACATGCTCATGAATTAAATAAATATTAAACATTTTATTTGAAACGAGATCCATTGTACTAGTTCATAGATTTTAATGTGCTTGGAGTTATACAATATTTCTATTAACAAGATGCATTTGTCTCCCTCTCAGCATGGAAAAAGGAAAAGAACATCCATCTACCTTAAGACCATCTAGCTCAAATCCTCCATCCGCGGTATGTTATTTTATTTGCAATATATCAATAACATTAGATTCGAGATTAGTTGATATTTATTTTCTCAACACATCAATAATTTATTCAAACACATTTCAGGACATACCATCAACTTCTCCAAACATTACAATGCACGGTTGTTATGGACCCCCATTCGCGGTATGTTATTTTATTTAATATATCAATAACATTAGATTCGAGATTAGTTGATATTTATTTTCTCAACACATCAATAATTTATCCAATAACATTTTAGGACGTACCATCAACTTCTCCAAACATCCCAATGCACGGTTACTATGGACCAGTGCCTGCATAATCACCAGGTTTTCTCCCATTTCCCGCTTTCAACCAATATCCAAGCAACCTACAAGTGGTGATGTCATGTTTTCCGTTTAATTTTAATAAGTTGGTTTTTTTGAAGAGTTTAATTGCATTTTTTTTCCTTTTTGCCAAAATGCTAGTTACACATCTCAACATGGCATGGAAGGCCAGTTGTCTCTCAGCAATACCTCCGTTACAAGCAGATTTCTTGGTACGGAGGATAATAGACCTGATGTTAGGGAAACTGAATCGCCAGCTACATCTTCTAGAGTTGAAGAAATTCATCCTGATAGACTAGATGTAGAAGAAACCGAGGATGGCAGTGTCGGAACATCTGAGAAAGTGCAAATGGATGGTGATGATGAGCCAATTTCGGGGATGGAGTTTAATTCCTTAGAAGATTTAATGAGTTATTATAAGGAATATGGTAAGAAATGCGGATTTGGGGTGATCACAAAAATGAGTGAGAGAGGAGGGGATGAGACTGTTAGATATGTCACCCTTGCTTGTGTCCGTGGAGGGAAGGCCCGAAATAGGATTTTGAATGTCACCAACCCACGTCCGACAGGAAAGACGGAATGTAAGGCAAAAATTAATGCCTTAAAAGTTGCTGATGGAAAGTTTCGGCTGGCTACAATTCACAATATCCACAACCACGGCCTCAGTCTAAAGAAATCTTACTTCTTGCGATGTAATAGAGAAGTGAGTGAATCCGTTAAAAGAGTCCTAGATACGAATGATTTGGTCGGCATCCGAGTGAATAAGAGTTTCAGGTCTCTTGTTGTTGGCGTGGGTGGTTTTGAGAACCTCCCATTTTTTGAAAAGGATTATCGTAATTACATCGACAAGGCACGACATCTACGATTGGGCGCAAGTGGTGCTTGAGCGCTTTGAGACTACTTTTTACGGATGCAGTATAAAGATTCGGGGTTCATTGCACTAATGGACTTGGATGATGATGGGAGGTTAAAAAATGTATTATGGGCAAACCCCCGTAGTAGAGCAGCCTACCAATATTTCGGGGATGTCGTAACCTTCAATACCACATACTTGACAAACCGATATGGGATGCCCTTTGTGCCATTTGTTGGTGTAAACCACCATGGGCAGTCAATTTTGTTGGGAGCTGGCTTGATTTCCTCTTAGGATACTGAGACCTTCGTGTGGTTATTCCAAACATGGTTGCAGTGTATGGATGGTATAGCGCTGAAGGCTATTATCACTGACCAAGACAGAGCCATGAAAAATGCAATTGCAATTGTTTTCCCAGAAAGTCGACATAGATTTTGCCTATGGCATATCCTGAATAAAGTCCCTGAAAAGCTTGGCTGTTATGGTTCTTACAAAACTGGAATAAAAACTGCACTGATGAAATGTGTATATGATACCCAAACACCGGATGAGTTTGAAAAATGTTGGGATCAGTTGATTAGCACGTACAACTTGTATGAGAATGTCTGCAGCTGGCTGCAGAGTTTATACACTGAGCGTGAGCATTGGGTACTGACATTCTTGAAGAATGTTTTTTGGGCTGGAATGAGTACAACGCAGCGGAGCGAGAGCATGAATGTCTTTTTTGATGATTATGTTCATGCTAAGACAAACTTGAAAGAATTTGTCGATCAATATAATAATGCCTTGAAAAAGAAGATTGAGAACGAAAATTGCGCAGACTTCCAGTCATTTAATGTCACAATTCCCTGCATCTCTAGATCTCCAATTGAAAAGAGATATCAAGATTTGTACACAAATACTAAATTCAGGGAAGTTCAACAGCAACTTACCGGCATTATCGACTTGGACCCAGTTTTACTTAAGGCGGATGCTACAGTCAAGACCTATTTGGTAGAGGATGAAGTTTGTGTTGAAGATTTCACTAAACTAGTTACACATTCAGTGGATTTTAAGGAGGACGATGCAGTCACCAAGGGTACTTGTGGTTACACATCAGCTACCTTCGTCGATAACAATTTTCATCTGCAGTTATTGTTATATCTTATATTGTTCACGTTGTTCCATCTACAATTCTTTTATTTATTGTTTTCTTTCTGATGTTAGATGAGACTGAAAATTTGGTGCTTCATGCATCTTTATCTTATAAATGCAGGAGTTGAAGGAATTGGAAATATTCATGCAGTGCAACTGATAACTAAATATGGTGTGGTGATATCTCATCCTTATATTTAGTTAAAAAAATGTAAAACAGTGTGCCTAGTTGTATGCTTCATGATGGGATGAAATAGATGAATTATTGTCTTTTTTATAATTTGCAAAAGTTGATGAAAATATGGTGTTGAATGGCTGGCCTGCTTGTGATGAGAAAGCAAAATTTGTCACGTATCAAAAAGAGTAGTACTGAATGAGAGAGTTGGAGGTGGTTGAGCTAAGGCAATAAATAGCCATGCGTTTATGACTCCTTTAGCTGTTTTTGTCTGTATGTAGGTGAGTTTACTTGCATTGCATTTATAACATTGGTTGACTAGTTATATGTGATGAGCAATTTATGGGTCTATTTCTTCCATTTTGGATATACAACCGGTTGTATATAGAATAATTGAAACATTTATCATCACTTGGAACGACAGTCTAATTTGACTTTCACTTGACAGGAATTATGGAAACTGATGCTATCATTCTGGGAGTTACAAGCAATTTTGAGTACTTATATTTCCAAAATCTCATACAGTTGGGAGTTACAAGCAGTTTTGAGGATCAAAATATGTATCAACACGTTCAAGAATTATGGCTATGTATATGACTAATATTCTGATGTATATAGATTAGGATTTCATACACTTCTTCTCTGTTATGTGCTATTAATGAATGTAAGTTGGTGAAAAAATTAATGTACAAGTTTTTGAAAACAGCACTCTAATTTTACATAGGTGAGGCTTCGTAGTGCTGTTAGGTTCCAATTGTATCCATAAACTAGGCTTTTTTGTTGCTAATTCTAGAGTGCTTGGTGTCATGTGACTCTGATTCATGCAAATCAAGATCGAGTATATATTCAAAGAAGCTTCCTCGGGATGAGCTTCTAGCAGACATCATCCAGTCAAGCACTCCTGCTTTGGTGGTGTGGCTCATATATAGTTGTCAAGCTCTGGAGATCAGTCATTCGCTTTATTATTGTTTCTGATCACTCTTTCTTCTTGTTTTACTTTTCATGTGTCATTAACTGAGTAAAGTAACTTCAAATTCCGTGCATATTGAGAGATGTTTTGGGACAAATATAGTTTAACATGCAGTATTGATCTTCATGTGGGTGGCGTCCCATGCACAATAATTGATGGGAAACCTTCGATCTATTTCTATATGACAATTAATATATATATCTACCATGCTTCCTCTAAATCGCGTTGTATATATTAGGAACGGAACCACTCCATGAGCTATGTACAAAAGTAAGTTTGAAGTCTCATTTTTACACAAGTATAAACAGTACAAAACATAATTTGAAGTCCTATTTTTACACAAGTAAGTTTCACAAATAATTTACAAAACAAGTTCACAAGCAAAGTCCAATTTTTTCACAATAACATATAAGCAAAACTGAAACAAAACCCAAATAGATGGTTACTTAAACCAGCCAAAATGAACCTCTACAATTAATTATCCGAACCAAGCAAACACTATTACAAAAGTGACAACCCAATACAAACACAATAACTTTCACTTTTCTTTTTTTAGATTATTCTTCATCTCTCTCACTTTCTCTTCCCTTTTGCGAACGGCATACTCGCGCTTTAATACATCATCCCACATCTTCCAAGTCTTATTCTCTCTTAATAAAATGTTCTCCTCTAGCAACTGAAGTATATCCGCACATACGAAGAATTAACATCTCGCATCTCCCTGCACACAGTACGAACTCATTAACATGATAGAGTACATCCCGCAACCAGCAAATCGATATGCAAATCTAAAAAATATAAAGTTGCATTACCGTATTATACTTTGGGCAGACAAAGAATCTCCTTCCAGGATTTTTCTTAGTGTAGGACGTCTTTAGTGGTGTTTTCAAACCACACCAATAAGTTGGTGATTCCATGACAAAATCATTAACTAAAGATGATGATTGGGATGATGCCATGCGTGATTCTGAAAAACCAACTTGTTGAAAAACAAACAACTTGATGATCCCTCGTATTAGTCTAACCATGAAGGTAAAAATTGGTAAGCAAACTGATGTCTTAAGAATGCAAATTAGATAAAACAGTGGAAACAAAAGCTTAGATCTCATCCATACAAATACTGCCAGGTTTAGAAAAATGCAAAAAAAACAAACAAAAAAAAAAGCTAACAAGAAACAAAAAAATTATTCCTATTCCCTTCTCTGTAATCGAAATATACGTTGAAACACTCTAAATAAACTGGTATTACATTTAACAAATATGACTACTTAATCAATTAAACCGATTGTAAAATATAATTTTTATTAAATCTGTACACTGTCAGCCAAAGAAAGGGTGAAGGGGAAGAGTGGGGAAAAGAAAATTTATTACTTTTGAGAAAGTTTTTATTAGACTTAATCCAGTTTATAGCTTTTGAGATTTTTTTTTCCTTTCGGTTTCGTGGACTTTTTACAGTATCAAGTAATGCAAAGAAATGTAGGCACAGTCTTCACATACTAAGTTCTATCATTTATTTAATGAAAAAAAAAACAGAAAAGTACAACAGGGTATTGGTACTAAGAAGCTATAGTTGAATACAGTCCCAACCTTCACCTTACATGAAGGGGCAGCTCTCAAGAATAAAGAATAGACACCCGACACTTGAAGGCTCAAATATTTAAACATTGCATGTAATGTTAATGTTTATGCATCATTTGCTGCTTGAAAAAATAATATGCTTAAATTTTTCTGCCATACAATATACATATTCAACCTATGTTCTGGGTGAATATGCCAGATACATCGACATTTATGCAACTCAACTATATAGTCATAATCGATATTACCATTGTTAAAAATCCCTCTATTCTTTTTGGGGCAAGGTGAATCATGAAAGCGGAGATCATATATTTCAACTTGCATCTGGAATAGGAAAACAGCTTTAGGAAAAATAACTAAAATAAAAGAGACTCTCTAAGGGAATGGATCTACAATTTTTTTTTGGAAAAGAAAAACAGGATCTGTTTGACTTGAAATGGATGTATCCATACAGTATATTTGCCAAATTTTCAAAGATCATGGCTATATCTTATACAAATTGACATATAACTAAAATAGTGAAAGGTGAAGCATAAACTTTCCATTCAATAAATGATGCTCACAGTCATGTACTTGGTAGGAACAAATCCATATTTGACACCCAAACTAAAACAAATGTGGAAACCATAAATATGCATACAAATTATACTCACTCAAATATATATATATATATATATATATATATATATATTCATGTACATGTATACATATGAGCAGACATACAGACATATGATGTTGCCTGCTATTGCCTAGGGGCTAGAACAATTAATAGTATATGCCAACCCTGAACCATTGCCCAACCGTAAGCTTCCTACAATATCCAATTATGCCTTGCACAACCAAACCTAACCCAAATTATGCAAATTTCTCTTTAAGAACTAAAGTCTTCAATTTCCTCTTGAGAAATAGGCTACCCAACAATTTATCCAAAATTCTTTTATTTCTCATTCAAGATTCGATCATAATGACTGAAACTTGCAAGAAATAAATAACTTAACATTTAACATATATGAAAGTCACCTCTTAAATGCTTCATCTCACACACACACACATCTATGTATGAATGCATGTATTCACATATGCGTGCATAGAAGCATGGAGAAGCTTAAATCAAATTCTCAATGGCAATTCAAAGAATTTCAATGGTGCATACAATGATATCTATTTAAAAGAATGAAAAAGAAAACTGCAAGTCATACCATTTTAACTCATAAAGTATTTGCTCAAGACTCAGGTTACAGTATATAATGATAGATTAGAAAACATCATTCCAAACAAATTATTCTATTTTCTATCATCTTCCTAAGATTACTTGCCTCTCGACCACTATGAGATTAATATTTGCAATAGAGAGAATAAAATATAGAAATAAAACCACATGGAAGTCTTGAGCACAGAGTGAAAATTTAAGTAACGCAAAAACTGATAGAATTTAATTGAGGCAATCAACTAGGTTAACTTTTTTTCAGAAATGCATGTTTCAAAGTAAAAAATGTTGAGAAATATAGTGGAAGATTTCTTCAACTCACCAAATTTGCTAGAATTCTCCTCCAAAGCCTTCGATCCAGACTGGTAGTCGTCAACTTGCTTCTCTGCACAACTTAAGGTGTCAAAGCAATCTGATTTAACCTACAATAACGAGAGCATAATCACCACAAGAGCAAATTTCATCCTAGAAGTGATGAAACCAATTCATATCCTTTACAATAATATCTCGATTCATTAAAATTTTCTAAATAATTAAATAGAATATCCATGCTGTAAGAAATTGATTTTTCTTTTATCGGTGAACTCTACAATTCCAATACACATCCCTCAGAATCCATTGCTCATCAAATAGAAATTCAGTCCACTACTTCAATTTTTTCTTATGATTCTTCACAGGGATTCAAAGTGAAGTTCTTAATCGGAGCTCAAAAATAGAAAATAAAATATAACAATCAGAGAACTAGCCTGATTTTGAAACTCTGCCCGATTGATGATTATGCCAAATTTTTTGAGGTTAGGGTTAAGGTTAGGGTTAGGGTTTCGGGTTAGGGTTAGGGTTAGGGTTAGGGTTAGGGCTAGGGCTTAACATTTAAGGTTAGGGTTAGGGCTTCACATTTCAGATCTGGTGATTAAAGAGGACAGGGCTTCGTGTTTGAAGACAACAGGGCTTTGTGGGTTCGTGGTTTAGTGATGTGGCTTCGTGGTTCGGTGCAGAAGACCAAGTGGTTCGGTGATGTGGCTTTGTCGGTTCGTCGTTCGGTGAAGACGACAGGGCTCCGTGGTTCTTGGTTCGTGGTTCGATGCAGAAGACCAAGTGGTTCGGTGATGTGGCTTCGTCGGTTCATCGTTCGGTGAAGACGACAGGGCTTCGTGGGGGAAGACGATGGGAATCAATGGGGAGAAGATACTAGATCGAGCAGGAGAAGTTTCACTTTTGTTGTGAAAATGAAATATGAGGGAAACAAGTACGAGTTTCACTGCTTGATTTCAAAATGGCCACGACGTCGTTTTCTAATGCCACGTAGGGCACGGTTTCGCATCGATTCCCCAAACCGATTGCGAGTAGAATTTTTGTATGCCTATAGGGTTGGTCATTTTGCATTTATAATCTTTATCTAAATGCAAGGAACTATCAGGGTACCTTTTTCCTCTTGTTTCTGGAGTGCTCTAGCGAGGAGGAAAAACATCCTTCACTCTGGTGGAAGGTTTTTTTGCCAAGGGCAATTTCTAAGAGAAGAGAATTAGAATTCTGGAACTGAGCTTCACACAAGAATAGTTAAATCGTGCCTAGGTACAAGATGGCAGAAGAAATAGCTAAATTTTGGAATAAACTCTCACTATCAGAGAAGAAAATGATGAAATTGTTATTACTAGAAAGGATATCAAGGAAACTATAGATAAAGATAAGCTTTGTTTAGTGGGGAAAGTAATAGCAGATAAGAAGATAAATAGAGAGGCCTTCAAAAAATACTATGCTTAAGATTTGGAAATTTTGTATTGGCACCAAGATCATAGAAGTGGGTGAGAATCTTTACATATTTGAATCCCAATCTGAAACAGAATTAAATAGGATATGGGAGGGCCAGCCATGATGTTTGACATGAATTTGATATGTTTAAAAAAATTTGAGGGTTGCACTCCTCCGAATGAAATTACTTTTACTCATACTAAATTGTGGGTTCAACTACATAATTTACCTTTGGGATGCATGAACAAGGAAGTTGGGAGTAGAATTAGATCCTCGATTGGTACTGTTTTATAGGTGGATGCTGACATAAATGAAAATTGTGGGGAAGATGGTTAAAAGTTCTTATTGAAGTG
The DNA here is from genome assembly GCA_961763995.1 of Juglans cinerea. Classification (NCBI taxonomy): domain Eukaryota; kingdom Viridiplantae; phylum Streptophyta; class Magnoliopsida; order Fagales; family Juglandaceae; genus Juglans; species Juglans cinerea. The sequence goes on from CAUIVZ010000005.1 coordinate 22,567,706, forward strand.
GACTTGATGAAACCATTGGCAAGAGGGAAAGTGATGGAGTTGTTAGGCCACAGAGGTTTTGTACAATTCAAATATGAAAAACTCCCTAAGTTTTGCTTTACTTGTGGAGTAATTAAACATGCTTTTAGTGGTTGTACTGGTCAAAATACTAAATTAGATACATCCAAGCATACTAGTACAAATAAATATGGAACATGGCTTAGGGCTACTAACTCAGGAATAAGTCCAACTAGTTCAGGAACAACTTCAAGCTATGGCAGTAGCTCAGGCAGACAATTTGCAAGCATCACTATGTCCAGTTCTGAAGGCCAGGAAAAAGGGGAAAATAGTCTTATACAAACTGGCAGTATACTAAGCGAGGAAGGAAGTAAGGTTTTGCTGCAGCTCTCACCACATAAAGACATGAAGGAGAGTAAGACAAAATCACAGGTGCAACAAGTTTTACCTATGTTAGCTCTGGATATGGAAAACAACATAGTGAACACACATGGTATAGATTCCACACCAGAGCTGATGGCTAATACTGTGGAGGGCACAATAGATCAATATCAGCATAGTATATCACAACAAATTTCTAAGACTAATGTAAATAAATGGAAGAGGAGGGCAAGGGGACAGGTTAATGTTGAGATGGCACCTACCATTCCTTATGCCACAAGGAAAAGGAAAACAGATGATGAAAATATTCTCTTTGCTTTGGAGAATAATCAAGATGCTAGGGGAAAAAAACCAGCTTTGGCAGCTGGAATGAATATATCGGCGGAGGCTGTTAATCAGCCCCGTCGGGAGAAATGAGGCTTCTAAGTTGGAACTGCCGAGGGCTTGGCAACCCTCGAACAGTTAGAGATCTTAGCCTTTTTGTTAAGACCCATCAGCCTAGCATCTTATTTCTTATGGAAACCAAGATGCATAAGAATAAACTAGAGGTTATCAAAAACACGTTGGGTTTCAAAGATTTATTTTTAGTTGAAGGAGTAGGAATGAGTGGAGGACTGTCTTTGTTTTGGAAGGAAGATGTCAATCTCAGAATCCAAACTTATTCATAGAGGCATATTAACTCATGGATTGATAAAAAAAAGCTTCTCTTGGATGATGACATGTTTCTATGATCACCCTCAAACAGAAAATAGGGACCAAGGGTGGAGTATTTTGAGACACCTTAAACTTCAACATCCTAAAAGGTGGCTTTGTATAGGAGATTTCAACGAGATCTTATATCAAAGTGAGAAGTATGAAGGGGCTAGTAGAGAAGAAAAACATATGGAAACATTCAGAAAGGTGTTACAAGATTGCAAGCTAACTGATTTGGGTTCAATAAAAGGCAAGTACACATGGGCTAATAATAGATCAAACCAATCCTTTACTAAGGAGAGGCTTGATAGAGCAATTGCAAATTCTGAATGGTGTGCAACATTTGGTGGAGGAGAGGTGCAAGTGATGGCTACTTCTACATCTAATCATTCTCCTATTTTGATGTCACTAGGCCAGCAATATAATATGGCAAACAGAACCACTCAATTGAGAAGATATGAAGATAGATGGTCAACCTTTTCTGATTGTGAAGATGTGATATGGAAGACATGGCAGCAAGTGAGAGGAAATGGATTGCAAAATATAAATGAAAAACTAGAGAGTTGCATGAGTGAATTAAGGAGATGGAGCTACAAAAAAGGATATGAGGCAAAAGGCTGCTTACTTCAGAAAACCAAAATATTGCAACAAATGCAGTAAACACTCACTGCAGACTCAGTACAACAAATGAAACAAATTCAACAAGAAAGAGATGATTTGCTTGAAACGGACCATTTAAAATGGAAACAAAGAGCTAAGGTGACATGGCTACACCAAGGGGATCGAAACACAAAGTATTATCATCTATGTGCAACTCAAAAAAAGAAGAGAAACACAATTCTGCAAATCATGGATGAGAATGGTGTAAGCATATCAGACACTGAACAGATGGGGTAGGCTTTTACTAAGTTCTATAGGGGCTTGTTTACAACCTCTAAGCCTGCTACTATTGAGACTTTTCTCAATGCAACTGGAAGGAAAGTCACCCAACAAATGAATGACAGATTACTATTACCTTTCAACAAAGAGGAAATCAAAGAGGCACTTTTCCAAATGGGTCCCTACAAAGCTCCTGGCCTAGATGGTTATGGGGCTTGTTTTTATCAAAGATATTGGCCAGTAGTGGGAGATGAGGTATGTGAGGCTATCATACCCTTTTTAAACTCTGAGCAAGATATGTCAACAATTAACTATACATACCTAGTGATGATACCAAAGCACAACAATCCAAAGAATATCATAGAGTACAGACCTATAAGTCTCTGTAATGTGCTTTACAAAATTATAACAAAAGTGTTGGCCAATCGATTGAAAGAAATTCTACTTGCCATCATTTCACAAAACTAGTGTGCCTTTGTTCTAGGAAGACTAATTTCAGACACCATTTTGGCTGCATATGAGTATGAGACACTTCACACAATGAAAACAAAGATACATGGAAAAAAAGGGTTATATGGCAATGAAATTGTACATGAGCAAGGCCTATGATAAAGTAGAGTGGATTTTTCTTAAAGAACCAATGCTCAAAATGAGGTTTGATACAAAGTGGACTGACTTAATTAAAAAGTGTATCACATCATCTTCATTCTCAGTTTTACTTAATGGGGTGCCTCAAGGTGCGTTTAAACCCTCAAGAGGATTAAGACAAGGATGTCCATTATCTCCTTTTTTATTCATTATTTGTGCTGAAGCCTTAACTGCCAAACTGCAACAAGCAGAACAAAAGTTTCTTTCATAGGCTGGCAAGGAGATTCTAATTAAGGCTGTCATTCAGGTCATTCCAACATATAACATGAGTGTGTTTTCTTTACCAAATGTATTATGTAATAAACTGAATGCTTTGATGGTAAATTTATGGTGGGGATCTCAAGAAAACTCTTCAAAAATTCATTGAAAAAATTGTGACAACCTAAGCATGAGCAAAACAGAAGGAGGAATGGGATTTAGGGATTTGGTGAGCTTCAATCTAGCCCTTGTAGCTAAACAAGTATGGAGAATACTCACGAATTCAACATCACTTGCAGCCAGAATATTGAAGGCAAACTATTTTCCTAACTCCTCTATTCTACATGCTAAATTAGGATCAAGACCCTCCTTTGCTTGGAGAAGCATATTCTCAGCAATTGATATAGTAAAGGAATGATGCATATGGAGAGTTGCAGATGGACAAAAAATTAAAGTGTGGAAGGATAAATGAATTCCAAGACCTGGGATATGTAGCATTCAGTCACCAATGAAAGTCTTAACAGAAAATGCAAGGGTTGCAGAATTAATTCATCAAAACAATGGGTGGTGGAACATACAACTTCTAAAAGATGCTTTCAATGAGGAAGAGGTAAAAGAGATACTGAAAATACCAGTTTCACAGAATGCTAGTAAAGATAAATTGGTGTGGAAATGTACATCAAATGGTGACTTCTCAGTTAGAAGTGCATATCAGTTGTATAATCAACAACAAAGAAGTAAGATAGGGGAATCCTCAACAAAAGGGGACCAAAGAGACTTATGGAAACATATATGGAAGTTACAAACAAGAAGTTATGTTAAAGTTTCATATGGCATGCAAGTACAGATGCTTTACCTACAAAACATGAACTGTATAAAAAGAAGATCACAGCAGATCCATTATGCCTCATTTGTCAGAATGCAAGTGAAACCCCAACACATATTCTCTAGTCATGCCCATCTGCACAAGAAGTATGGAGTTTAGGAAGCAGGAAAATACAAAAAGCTGCAATTACAGAGGAAGATTTTTGGTCCATTTTTCTATCTATGTTTCAAAGAATAGGCCAGGATGAAATATGTTCATTTGCAGAAATAGCAAGGGCATTGTGGACTAGAAGAAATCAATGGAATTTTGAAGATGGTTTCTTATCTCCAGTATCTTTATTCAACAGAGCTCAACAGGCACAACAAGAGTTTAGACAAGCACAAGGATTGCATGGAGGTTCATAAAGACTAATAAATCAACAAGTCAACACAATATGGAAAGCTCCACCACCAACTTGGCTCAAATTGAACTGAGATGTTGCTATCAGAGAAGCAGACTACAAAATTGGTATTGGAGTGGTCATCTGAGACAATGAAGGTGAGGTTCTAGCCACTCTAATGCAACCTCTTTCTTTTTGTTCACAATCAGCCACTGCAGAAGCAAGGGGTATGGTCACAGCAATAATGTTGTGTAAAAATCTAGACCTGCAAAATGTGTTCTTAGAAGGGGGACTCAACTCAAGTAGTCAATGCTATGACACAAAGCAAAATGCCAAATGGGATACTCAGCTGCATGGTAGGGGATGCTAAAGCTGCCTTGATAGATATAAGATGGGAAATTCAGCATGTTAAGAGGGAGGCAAATAAGGTAGCACATCAACTAGCTCAAAACGTTATCTCATTGGGTTATGAAGTTTTAGATATAGACTATGTAAACCCAAAGATTATGTCTCTTGTAACAGTTGAAGGCCATAATACAGTTTGAAGCAATGAAGAACTTATGTGTTCAAAAAAAAATCTTCATCTAAATGCAAAATAGCAAATAAAAATAGTCTTATAAATGTAAAATTCATTGGTGTTATGATAATGAAAAATGATTCTCCACCGACAAAGTGTACCGATCAATATTTTTTCTTTAAAACATTTGTGTGTATTTATTTCTAGTGTTTTTTTTTTAAATTAACACAAATGGTTTAAAAAAATTACATTGTCGGTACCGAATTTGGTACCTTTGATCCGTGGCTCTAGCACCGTCCTACGATAATTCACTACATTTGAATAAACACTATTTAATCATTTAAGTCTTTTATTATTATTTTTTTTCATTTTCCCTCTCTTTTCTTTTGTCTTCACAATCATATTATTTTTATCATTTATTTTGTCATCATCTTCTAATGTGACACGAAGTAATTAAAAAATTATTTATCATTCATTACTTATCTTCCAATTATTTAATATCACATAATCGGATCGTGATTTAGGAGATGATGAATATAATTTTTTATTATAAAGATATTGTATTTTAATACAGAGTCATTATTAAAACTTCATAAAACAATGTTATAAAATAAAAATATTTGGGAAAAAATTTAGGATGAGTGATTTTTTAAAGATTTTTTATAAGGATTATTTTGGTCTTTTTTGGTGGGGAGGATACACTATTATCATATTAGTATACTGGCTCATCGCAAAAATATTAAAAGATAAGAATATTGTAAATTTATTGGTAGTAGAGGAGATAAGTATAATTTTTTAAAAAATGAATGAAGAAAGTATGATTTTTAAAGAAGGGATAAATACAACAAGCTATTTTAGAAGACCATTGGTAAATGGCATTACTCTTAAGTATAAAAAAAAACTTAAAAAAAAAATTAAAAAAAAAAACAGAAGGTTACATTAAAAGCATTACATCAATGATGTTACGATATTTTAAGGGTACGAAACTACTAAGAGGACATTACAAGGAGTGATAATTTGCATTTAGATGGTATTTTGGCAATTCATAAGAAGAATACTTCAAATTCAATTGGAATTTCTCATTAAAAACAATATTTATTGTTTAAGCCAATTGTTCAATGAGTTAAGGACCTTTTCTTTTGGTGGGAGACTCTAGAAATCTCTAAAGTTTTGAAAATCAACCATATTTAAGTCAAAAATAAATTCTCGTAATAGAAAACGTAAAAGAAGTCATTTGTACACAGGTAAAGTGGAGGACATGAACCCATTCAAATCTTAAAACATGATGGCCAATAAGGTTAGGGGTGGGACCTGGTATCTGCACCTGGCCTACCTGGCACACTTGCCCAGGCCCTGCCTAGAATGAACGGGTAGCCCGCTTACATAAGGTAGGTGGAAGGGTAGGTGCCAACACCCCCCCCCCCTCCCCGAGCGGGAAAAAAGTAGGAGTGGATGTGAAAGAACATAAAACATTCTCCCTCTCCGATGAACCCAGAAACCCTCTCCGCTTGCCTTTCTGTCTCTTTCTTGCCTCTCAATCTCTCGCCTCTCGGTCTTCTCTCTATCTCACTCTCTCTCGCTTCTTGGTTACTCTCGCCCTCGTTGAATTCTCTGCTTCGTCGCCGATAATTCGTTGTCGTTTCTATTATAAGTAACTCAAAACCCTAAAATGCTAATAGATTTTGGATTATTTTGTGTGTTCAATGGAGGATGAGGTTGTTTTTGGATGTTGTGGAATTGATTTGTGATTTGGATGCTTCAAATCTCAATTTAGAATTAGATTTACTTGATGTCCGATTTTGGTTAGGGTTTCAAGTTAAACTAAACCCTAAATTGGTTGATTCTTTGTGACTTTGTGTGATTTTAGTTTGTGTGGTTGATTCTTTCTGCTATGTAAATTGTTTGATACTCTGAAATGGATAGCAATGATTCTAATAGTGTGGGTGATCATGTCAACTCTCCAAGCCCAAACAATCCAAACACTAGTGCTAGTGTTACCGTCCTTACACCTATCTCTACCCTTACCCAAACTTCTATGAGTCCACCAAAGAAAACAAATGCCTCTATAGTGTGGGATCATTTTACCAAATTAGAGAATGGTGACCCTAATGATCCATAGACAAAATGCAACTATTGTGGTGTCATTTATGGTTATCATTATAAACGACATGGCATTTTTCAAATGAAAAACCATATACAAGACTAATGCAAGAAAAGTAATATACGATGTGCCCTACTTGAAAAGAATCAAAGTCAGCTAGAGATTGGAGGGACATAAATTTCTCATTCTTGGAGTTATTTGTAATAATTTTACATTAATTTGTAATATTTTTAAATTTTTATTTATAAACTTTATTTAGGAATTGTAATACTTTAGAGCATCCGTATCGGACTCGCTAAAACTCCTGAAAAGCCAAAATATGAACTTTGTAGTCTTTAAACTAGCTGCATTGGATTCAGTAAAACAGAAGAGTTAAAGCTTTCAACTACAGTAAGTCCATCCCATTCTTCATATATAGCGAGTCACTGTTAATCATCAAATCATTATTTTATTCTAAAATCACATCTCCTCAACAGTGAATGAACTACTCTGTATATATATATATATATATATATATATATATATATATATATTGTTTTCATGAACTGTTTGAAAGTAGAAATGGTGGAAATCTGTACTCTTTTTTGAATTGTTGGTGGAAATGAAGTTTTAATTGTTTCCAGTTGGGTCAAGTTATATTTTCTTTATTAATTAAATTATTAATTAATATATAGTTAGTGTAATTGCAATAAAAGAAAAAAATTAAAAATATTATTATTAAAAAAATTATATTATATTATTATTTTGATAAATCCAATGGCTAATCCAATATGGAGTTATGGATAAGAAGGTTTTACATTTATGAAAAACATGTACTTTTCATCAAATTTTAAAAATAAATTTGATGAGTCCAATGTCAATGCTCTTAGATGTAAACTTTATTTATTTTAAGTTTGAAATGGATATATTTTTATGGAAAGCCATGAGCCCATAGTGAGGCCAGGTGGCGGGGCCGAAAAACTGGCCCCTCGTCCAAGCGGGTGCAGGGGCTAGGAAGATCAGCTACCCACCCCGTATAGGGCATGTAGCAGCCCTAAATAAGGTGGAGTTTTCTTCATTGGTCCTGCTCTACTCAATTTCCCAACACCTCCTCCCTTGATGTTGCTCCTTTGGAAGTTGGAACAGCTACTTGTTTTGACATAACCAGCACTTATTTTGTAACAGGGGTTGCTCAAACAACAGTAAGGGAAGAAAAACAAAAAATAAATAAGAAGCAGTAGCTTTGGTTGAGACTAAAAAATGCGTAGCAGAACTGAACTGCATGGCAACCAAACACACAGCAGTAATCCAAAAAAAATCGAGGTTTAAATACACGAAAAAAGTGGAACTAAAGGACAGAAATTTACCAAAAAAAAAAAAAAAAGCATTACAGAGTTTGAGCAAGGAGGCATACACATTAGGAGCTAAAATGGGACAACAAATGAACATCTCAATTTACATTCGCTAACAGATATGAAAACCGAAAGCTAGCAAATTGTTTCTAATCTCTAGAAAACGTTATTGTCATTTTCTTTTTTTCTTTCTTTCTTTGGCTACAAAGAATTGTGGAAACCTGCTAACTATAGTCTTTGCTTCACCCGCCTACCATTCACGTCGCTGCCATCGAGGATAGCTTCATTCCCATGCCTGCATACAATGACAGAGTGTTCGCTAACTCTACCCACATACTCCAAGAGTTCTGTCAGGACAGAGGGGCAGCTCTGCTTTAAGTATTCAAAACCATCTGTCTGCATCACAGCTGTCAAAAAAATATATATATATATGATAACGATCAGCAGCAGCCAAATATTCAGAGAAAATTTCCAGAACAGTACAAGAATAATCACCAAAATACTTTGGAAAACCAGTTGATTATATCTAAATTCCTAAAATGTCCCCATTGATCGAGGCAAGCCGGGCGCTTGTAACCAAATCAAGTTTCAAGAAATCCAGGGAGTTACAGTGTCTTTTTTCTGCAATAAACTATAACGCTAAGGGTGGTAGCTCAATTAGAGGGAAGTCTAAAGGAAGGGCATTGTGAAGACAGGGTAACAAGGGGTTGGGGTGGGGTTTTTGGGTAGAGTTTTAAGCAAGGGGTTGGGGTTGGGGTTGGGGTCTGGCTTGGTATATTTTGGGTTGTTTTTCACGGGCTTTTTGGGTTTTATTAGGGGGTTTTTCTATTATGGGCAGTGTTTTCTTGTATACATTCAGTGTAGGCCTGCAACCCGAGCTCAAACAGTCGGGTTTATACCCGAACCGACCCGAAATGTTCTGGGTTAGGACTCAACCCGATCCGAACCGACCCGACCAAAATTAAAGCGGGTCGAACCCGTATGACCCGATAAATCTTCCCTTTTCACGGTACTGTACCTTTCTCGGAGGAAGAAAAGCCATGAAAGACCAACAGCCTCAACAGCGATGAGATACAAACTTGAAGCAGATTGTGGATTTGTATACATATCGAAACCAAAAGCCATGAAAGACCAACAACCTCGACAGCGATGAGATACGCGTGAGGTACAAATTAGATTTCTTGGTGGAATCGGCGAAACAGTTCTTTGTTTGTGTGTGTGTGAGATGGGCCTTTTGATTTTCGAATCCATCATCCAGTGGCAAGTAATGAAAACAATTACCTTCCGTAAGAAGCAATTGGCGACCAGCTCACAATGTGACAAAGGCACGAAAAGATTCAAGAAATGCAGAAAATCTGACACCCGTCTTCCTTCTTCCCACTCGGCACCACCGTAGAGATCGGCTCACACAACGCCGGATTCGTGGGCTCCTGCTTCGCCGGCACAGTCCACAATCTTCAGATCTTGAGATACGCATGATATGTTCGCAAAGGCACAGAAAGATTCAAGAAATCCCATTCGCAAGATGTCGAAGGTTCTCTAAAAGAAAGTTGCATGTCTGTCGGCTCTCAGAGAACCCACATCGGACTCAATCCATGAAAAGTTGTATAAGGCTCAGAGACCATCACTCGTAACTAAGCGTGAATATCTGCGATTTAGACTTTGGGCAGCATGAATATCTGCGTTTTACTTTGGGCGAGTTGGAGAACTGAAGATGAGAATGGTAAACGGACCGGTTGAAATAAAAATACAAACCCGTTAACTAGTCGGGTTGGAAACCCGATCATATAATAACCCGAAAAATCGGTTCGGGTCGGACCACTTTAGACGGGTTCATCGGACTTTCGGATTATTTGCACAGCCCTAATTCAGTGTACTTGGTTACTCTTTTTTTATATATAAATATAATATTTTTACTTATCAAAAAAAAAATTCCTAAAATGTCTCCAAGAACATTAAAACACTGTTCTTGGATTATGTTCACAGCACTAGAAAAGCCTCTGATTTTTCTATTCTGTAACCGTAATTTAACATCAAATCCATTCCATACCTTTCCTTTTGAAACTCCAAATCACTAGTCCTTATCTCTCCTCCCCACCACAAAACCCTAACCCTAACAATCTAAAACCCCAAAATCCATTGCTTCCAAAAGAATTCTGCAACTATAGAACATCAAGACCTCAATCTTTTCACCATAACTATTCAATCACTTATTCTAAAACTCAAGTTGCTGCTATTCTAAATTACATTTAATTTCTTGAGACCTTTTTTTTTTTTTTTTTTTTGTGATGACCACCCCACGGTAGAGCTCTTAGGACTCACCCATGAAACCTAAACCCCTGAGGAGACTAGCACCAACCCACCGCATAACCTCCCACTTAAATCGCAGTTTGATCCCAGGGGGAATCGAACCTGTGACATGGGGCTCATGCACACTTCGCCCTTACCACTTGGACTCTTTATACCAAGTCCATTAGATATCAGTCAGTTACGCCCCTACATTTCCACATTGTGGAAGATCCTACACATTTATATGTGGTATAAACAGCTGAAGATGCATCCTAAAGAAAAAATGTTTCAAGACATACTTCAAGAGATGCTTAATAATGAGGGTTTTTACCCAAGGTGAGCATATAATAATTGCTCAATCCAAGGGTCAGTTGAGATTTGAAAGTCAAAAGAAAATGTCTCCAGTAAGTTTTCTTATGTCCAGGTAGCTATTATCGTGTGGAAGAAAATCACCAATTTAGAGATATTAAAATAAATTGGAGGAAACAGTTTTCAAGCCTAAACACAGAAATGAACTAACGGGGTTGAATGCACTGTTTTGGCAGAAGAAATTGACAAATCAGATTCCAGTCAGGCCCCTATTGTGCCATAATAAGCAACTAAACGACCTGATATTTTCTACAACACTGCTCTAACGTTTAGTCAAAGAAAAACGGGATGTGGCAGCTGACAAGTGTAAGGTAGTGCCAAAAGAAGGTTCTAAATTCTTCACAGTTAGTGCAGTAAGATATATACAGAAAAATGGGGGAACAAGTGACTAAAAAATATAGAAATGGGGGACAACTTGGAGATTAATACCAAGTTCAGGTAGCAAAGCAAACAAAAAATGCACTGCCTATTCAAAACATGCACGCCATTGATTTTTTCATTCCTGAAAATTCCAACTACCAGTTCAGCCTTTTATTTGATGTTGAAATTCAAGAAACCAAGAGTATTCTCTATCCAACATTTTAAAACTTACAGACAATTTTCTCCAACCAGACAAGAATGATGCAGGAAGCCAAAAGCCAGTTTTATATTAATATTTTCACTAACTTAAAGAGTCATGAGCATTTTCATAATTTCCACTATGGAAAATGAGCTACAATTTTTTTCTACTAGATCTCTTTTTTTGGATTCTATCATGTTATTGCCATTTTCATTGTGGGTTATGCCGGTTATTTGGTCCACTTAATAATCAAAGCCTATTAAGGCTCTGTTTGGTTGCTGAGCTCAGCTGAGTTCAGTCTAATTTTAAGCTGAGTTTAACATCCAAACACCCAACTCTCAAATTACTAAACTCATCTCAACTCAAAACCTTCTCACACGTGGGACCCACAACATTTTTCAACTTAAAACATTTTTATACAAGGGACCCACAACCTTTTTCAATTTTTCATAAAAAGTACTAAACTCATCTTAACATTCAAACACACTTTAAACTCAGTTTAGATGGGTCTCACATAACTCTCTTCACTACTCAATTCACTACTATTCATAAAGAACTAAATTCAGTTGAGCTCAGCTCAACATCCAAACGCAGCCTAAGTCCACTTATTAGTGTAAAGCATTTGTCGCCGAGCTATAAAGATAAAACTTCCTATTGAAGGGAGAGTATCTTTCCTTCATTTTTTTTTGCAAGATAAAATTGTATAAAATCAAGTACACAGGCATTGCCCAAGTACACGGTATTCAAGGAAGAGTATCTTGAATTTAAAAACAACAAAATATTCTTTGAGATTTGTGACTTGTGAGATGTTCTTCAAAGTATGATGCCAAGGAAATCATAGGTATAATCTAGGAAATATAAGGGCAATGTCCAGAGGCTTTTCTTATTAGCTATGATTCAATCCTTTTCTCTTTTAATTTCCGACAGCTCATCCAACCTTCAAACCTAATAATTCCACCTTTAATTTTCACTCCAATGATAAAAACTCTAGTCCATTTCCCATTAATGAGCACCCAAACCAAACAGATAAAATAAGAATAACATTCTCAGGTTAGTGCTCACAACACAAAAACAGCCTATACTTTTGCCCTCTCCCACCATAAGTTGACTCCAAATCCTTTCCCTTACCTTCCCTTTTTATTTCAAATTCATTAGTCTTTACCTATCTCTTTTCCACCACAGAACTCTAGTTCTAATCATCATAAACCCTGAAAACACACCGACACCATAAGCATCAAATCGCTGCTGTCCTTAATTACAAAGTAGGACCTCTGGATTTTTTCTCTTTTTTTTTCTTCTTATAAATACTGGATTTTTACAATTCTTCATTTATAAATTTCCAAGAACAATAAGAAAGAAAAAACTCACCTTTCAGATTTTCAAGCATTGCAACAAATTTGAGACACACAGCTTTCAGCTGGAAACAGTGATGCTGCTCCGCCAAAGCTAACGTCGTTGCTACTGTGTTTATTGCAACACCTTCACAAAGTTTGGCCTCACATAGCACCCTGAGTCTTTCAAGGCCATACCGATCAGCTGCTGCAAGCAGATGCTGAGCCATCAAAGTAGAAGCCCATTTTGAATTCAAACCAGTAAGTTCTTGCATGTCAGGTAGAGAGTCCCAGTATATAAAATGAAGCAAAGTCTGCATCGGCAAGCAAGTCAAAACAGGAATTAAATTGTGTCTGCATCATTGACCAACCCAACAATGGGGCTTTGAAAAGGGTGCTATATTATCTTTGTCTAGTGAAGAGTCAAATAGATGCTGCAAAAAAGGTAATACGCATCCATGCCTCGCAAAAAGAAAAAGTAGATGGAAATATTGAAAAATTATTATTATGGAAAATAACAATAGTGCAAACAGTCATTACTGGCAGTTTAACAGAGCGTACAGCCACATTCACACCTAAGCAACATTGACTAATACATAAAATGGACCCAAAATAGAAGAGTATTGTTTTGAACCTTAAAAACAGGAGCCTCCATGTCTTCAACCTTTATACACTGGGTATTCCGGTCCCTCATTGGACCAACAAGTTGAGCCCTAAACACAGGTGAACGAGCTGCAAGTACCAACTTATGAGCTGCAAACGTTTCCCCATCAACTTCAAAATTCACATCCGTTCCCTTTCCACTTTCTAGTAGTTTCCCAAAATGTTGACCAATACTAGAAGGTGGTGGTGCAATGGAGTAAATCTTAGGCCCCTCTGTATAAGATCTCACAACACCAACGCTACAGTGAACCGAAAGGCAATCATCTTTAAGGTAGTCAGATGTCTCTAGAGCAGTTCTTTTGAAAAACCGCTTGTAACCCCTGCAGCATCCAACAAAGAAACCCGTTATACAGTACTTTCCACTTAACAGACCAAAATCAGTTCAATTACATCAAACAGTGTACAGGTGCAATGTAGAAACCTAAAATGAATAATCGCTGGCTTCTAATATACTCCTGCCTAGCTCTAAATAAATCTAAACACAAATTTTATAAGAACACTACTTTTTCACAAGTAATCCTTCATGAAATAAAACATCCATCCAATGAATTATAAATAAGCGTTAAAAGGCTCGGCATATGTACTCCAAAAATTCAATGAATTAGGAAAGCTATCTTGTGGTACCATTTATAGCAAAAAATGGCATAATAAGAAAGTCTAAGTCCATTTGATCTAATATGTTTGCTGAACCATTGTCTGCATCCTAGGCTCTCTAGAAGTTTCTGACTCCAATAATAGATGATCATTGCTTTATACCTTATAACGATTCGTCAATCTTATCTTTATGGTATGTCTAAGTGGCAGAAAAGAAAGAAAATTCATGTAAGTATTAATTGGGAAAATTGCCCCTGTAGGCAACTCCAAATATTTGGTATGTCAATCTTATGTTTATGGTATGTCTAAGTGGCGGAAAAGAAAGAAAATTCATGTAAGTATTAACTGGGAAAATTTCCCCTGTAGGCAACTCCAAATATTTGGGATAAAGGCTTTCTCGGAGTCATATAATGTGTATAATGTTCGAAGAAAAATTACATCGTTGCACTAACAAGAAGAGATTCTGTCACTAACAATTTTATTTGGAAAAAAGAAACGACGCCAATACAACTCATAACCTATAAAATTAATTCAGCAAACCACCCACTTCGACATCTCAACATCATTAAAGAATTGCCAAAGACGAAAAGAAGAATCGTATTTATTCCTTAAGGTTGGTAATTGCTCGTTCACAACATATTTTTAATTAAAACAATCTATGAGCCAAAATACACAGCTTGCAATATTTGAACACGAGACTCATCATCATCGTCACCATCATTATGACGATGATCAAGAAATCTAAAATTAGAAAAACCTACCACATGCTACCACGATATTTGAGCGTATAGGGTCCACTGTCCGGAGTCCTCCCGAAGTGGGTGTGCACCTTGTGCCTCTCCTTGCCACTCTGGTCGAAGAGCGTCAATTCGAAGAGCGCCCTGACGTCGGTCCCTTCGCTGGCCAGCGCGATGAAGAGAGAAACGTAGGCGGCATTGTCTTCAACGCTCTTCCCATCGGGGTAGAAATAGATCGCCCACGAGTAGCCGCCGACGACGAAGGTATCGGAGGCCATATACTTCCCAATTCCCATCCCCTTGGAGAGCGAGTACCCCGAGATCTTGAACTGGTGAGAGCCGTTCACGGTCTCGGTGATGGACGTCGATGTCGTAGTGGAAGGCGAAGGAGAAGAAGAGGAAGAAGAATAAGAAAAAGACGGCCTGGAATTGGGGCTTTCTCTAAGAACCTTTCCCATCCCCAAGCCACGAGAATCGGATCCAAAAAAATAAAACCTAGTATCAAAAGCTGAAGAAATACAAAGGGAAGGGATATATCTAGTGGCTGACGAGGGAAATTGAGGGGGCGGGGAATGAATTAGACTATTGCTTAGACTCGGTGCAGCCGGGAAATTTTCTCGGGAAAGCGAATGTTTGGTGAGAAAATCTCGGGAAATTTTCCCGAAGCTGAGAATTTCGTGGGTTTTTTTTGTTTTTTTTTTAGAAGAATTTCGTGGGTATTTAACAATCCGTCTAGGTACAGGCGTTTTGACGGACACAAAGCCGACATGGCAGGTGCTTTTTTTTATAAGAGTCGGCTCCTCTGCGGCCCGCTCAACTTGACCGAAATTTATTTTTGAAACTTTTTTTTTATTTTTTTATTTATATTTTTTTTAATATTTTTAAAAATTAAAAAAATACATCAATATATTTAAAATTACTTTATTAATCATTAAGTAAAAATAAAAAAATAAAAAAAAATTCCAAACAGTCAAATAGAACGGTAACAATTGTTGGGCAAACTAAATTTTTCCTTTTTATAAAAGAAATAAAAATAAACAAAACAAAATAAAATAAAACAAAAATAGAAAAACACGAAGAGAAGAAGAAGAAACATCGACTTTAGGCTGAGCAAAAATTTGAAAAGAAACAGTATAACCGACTATATGCATGACGAAGAAAATAATATACAAAATCAACTTCATTAAAGACATAATACTTACAATGAGACTAATTCTTAGAAGAGTTGGAAGTATGAGACATGAAGAAATAATGGTTTACAAATGATAGATATTAGAGAGTGGGTAAGACTTGAGTGAGGAAGACCAGAGAGATTTAGACGAGAGAATAAGTGATTTTAGATGAGAGTTTCTGAATGCCCTTCTTTCTTTACGGACTCCTTTATATAGACATTAAAACAGTACAAACCAGTAATTCTAATAATACATGAACAGTATCAATCGACACTAGAACAGTACAGAACAGTAATTCTAATAATATATTAACAATATCAACATGTGAACTAGAACAGTATATACAAAGTTATTTGTCGTTTTCCTGGATAATAATTTTGGGCAGCGACAATAATCTGACATGAATAGTATAGACGAAGTTGTTTTGTCTTCATTTTTCTGAGGAGATAATATTTCTGACAACTTCCATCTGTCATGCTAACTAATTGAAAAAGTAGTAATCTTCTGGAATCACATAATCTGGAAGTCATAATTTGCTAATTCTTGATCGAACGGGTCTTGGGAATCCATCAGATGTACTTGATGATAGGGTGAGTAATCTTGAGAAGGAGAGGCGGCTAAGTTACCCTGTAAATGATAGGCCTGTTGAGAAGGAGAGGCATGATGGACCGGTGATAATGCAAGTTGCTGTAATGGAGATAATCTGGCTGAATGTTGTGCTTCTTCTTTATCATCGCTATCTAAGACTTGTGACATTGTTTCGGCTAATTTTTTCAAGTTTTTCTTGTTGGTAATATATGCTAATTGTGTCTGAAATCTGCTCCGTTAGATTATAACTTCTGAAGTTTTGGTAATGTTTAAAAACATTTTTAAGACATGATCATAATTGTATCTTTCCCACCATTTGACAGAAACTTGGCGGGCTAAAAACATAATGGTTTTGAGAGGGGGATGAGATTTGATAATGTATTCTCATTTCATAATCCAATTTGGTTTTGTTTTGAGGAAGAAAATAAGAAGTGGTGAACAACGGATTAATGCTGGTGGGCTGTCATCTTGTGAAGTAAAAATTCGAAAACTTTCTTGGAGGGGGAGAGGAAGGAAAAGAGGTTCGGGTCCATAATAGTCCCACCATAGTGAAAACTATTTTGGAAGTGTGTTGATTTCTTGTAATTTGTCAAAATGAAGGAACCACGAATGACGTAAATTTTTATTTTGTTTTTGGAACATTTTTGTCCATGTCTGCTAGTAATCTTAATAATCATAATACGATGGATGATAAGGATGAGAAAACTTTCTTGTTAAATAAGGATTTTTTCCTCATTGTTTCAAAGTGAAAATCTGCTTAATGGTAACTTTATGAAAAGCAATAATTGGAGTTGCAAGTGGAGAATGTTGAGTTTGAAGAGAACAAGAAATTTTAGAGAGAATAATTGAGTCGGTGGCTACTAATATGAATTCATAAAAATGTTGAGTTTTCTTAATGTTTTGTGGAACATAATGCCAATCTGATAAAAGAAAGGCATCAAGTAATTTTTGGGGGTCAGACAGGTGATGAATTTCAGATTCGATGGAGAAGACTGGGTGCTAGTGAGATTTAATGATAATAGGAGATGTAGAAGGCTGAGATAGTAATGAAAGATTAATATAGTTTAGTTATTAATAACATGTAATAGTATAGTATAATAATATGTAATTGTCAATAATTACTACTATAGTACAAGTATAAATATTAACACCAAAGGCATATGGCCTGATGGCTAACACCCAAGTCTCCAAAATGGATAAAAAAAAAAGTACAAATATTAACAATTGTGTTTAAACCCTATAGTACAAGTCTATTTATAATAATTTACAATAACATTATAGACTTATATTACAAGTAATACCAATTTATAATAACACTAGTATAATAAGTTTTATTTAAATTTTAAACAATATACTACAAGTTGATTTAAATAGTAATTGTTATTAATCAATACTAACAATTAAATTGATTGATGAAAAAAAAAAAACCATAAATAATAGGAGTAGCTATTTCTTTCATGCCAAACTAAATAATAGGGATAGCTATTTGAACTATTTCATTGAAGAAAAATGCTAGTATACCTCCATGAGTTTGCTCCCTCATTTTGACAGTTCATGTATTTAATTTTTTTTTATTTTACTTAATGCTTAAGGAATTGACTTTAAGTGTATTAGTGTATTTTTTAATTTTTAAAAATATTTAAAGATATTTAAGAAATATGAAAAATAAAATAAAAATAAAATAAAATGTAGAATTTGTACCCACTAGCAGTACTCTTCATTGAAAGAATGAAAGTTATTCATTTTCCTAATATAAAAGTCATTTATTGTATCAAACATGTCCAAAGCTAAGAATTTGCTTCCTCTCGTTTCATTATCTAAAAGGCCCATCGACGTCCCGTTTGGATAGTAAGATGAGATAAGATAGTTTTAGATGAAAGATGAAAGTTGAATAAAATATTGTTAGAATATTATTTTTTAATATTATTATTATTTTGGGATTTGAAAAAGTTGAATTGTTTATTATATTTTGTGTGAGAATTTGATAAAGTTGTAATGATAAGATAAGATGAGATGAAACTGTTTCTATATCCAAACGGGGCCTAAAAGTTTGATTTGACTGCATCCACGTGTATGGTACAAATATTACCACTCTATCGTAAAAACAACCAAGAGTCCCTTTGTGTAAATATAGAAGCCTCTCCTGCCCATAACCCTAAATCGCCAACAGAGCCCCAGAGGAGAAAGAGCAAGCGGCGGCTTTTTTCACATTTATGAAATCCAATGATTCTATGTTTCTCCAAAATGTTGCTCTTGCCTATTTGTTATTATTATTATTATTTTTATGTTATTTTAGTTCAACATCATTGACCCAACCACTGGGTGCCAGAAGAAGTTTGAAATCCATAAAATATTCTCTAGATGGAGAAAAGGAATGAGCACGCATCTCCTATAACACCTTCTACCGCAGATCCGTCAATAAATCCATCAACCCAGGTATTCATCAATTAAAGTTAAAATTCAATTTTTGTTCATTATCATGACTGGTTTTGTTCCATAGGTGATACCAAGACAATTCTATCCACATTTCTCAACACCTCCTACTGCAAATCCATCAACTAATCTAACAACCCAGGTGAAGTGAATATTAAATCAAGTTCATTTGACTGTTCTAATAATATCTATATTTATATTACTACATCTTTGTTTCATAATCATTATTGGTTTATATGTTAGGTGATATCAATACCATTTTATCGGAATTTCTCAAACTATATGCATGGTTGCCATCTACCAATGCCTCATGCGTGGTTATCACATTTTGTTCCTTGTTCTGATGCCAGCTCATCTATATGGACTAGTCAGGTGATAAGTTCGTTCGTTAAGTAGTGCGCTTATTTTTTTCACCATGTTTCTAATCGATTTAAAACATGGATTTGTTTTGTGGGTGTAAACTGCAGGGAAATATTCTACCCCCATTTCACTCATCAGTTAACCCTTCGATTGGTTTATACTTCGCGAGTTCAAGCCATGTGAAAGAAATTCAAAAGGCCACACCTGACTCTAGGGAGGTTGAAAGTTTGTCTATGCCCTCTGTTCCTAGTACTGTTGAACCCAAGATGACGATGAGTCTTGGACACAAAATATAGTGCATATTGTGGGGGCGATAGCATTGAGGAGTCGAAGTTGGGAATGGTGTTTAAATCCGAAGAAGAATTACTTTCTTATTATAAGAGATATGGGAAACAATGCAGTTTTGGGGTAATGATGCAGAGTAAGAGGTATGAGGATGGGACTCTCATACATGTCACACTGGGTTGTGCCCATGTTGGGAAGGCACGGAACCATATGTCAAATGTCGCGAGGCCACGTCCGACATAAAAAATAGACTGTAAGACAAAGATAAATGCTACGTTTATTGATGAGATGCTAAAAGTGTTGAGTATACACAATAAGCACAATCACAGCCTAAGTCCACAAAAATCAAGACTCTTTCATTGCAATAGAGAAGTGAGCGAGTCTGTAAAGAGAGTCTTAGATACAAATGATCAGGTGGGGATCCGAATAAATAAGAGTTTTGCATATCTTGTGTAAGGAGCGGGTGGGTATGAGAACTTGTCATTCTTAGAGAAAGATTATCGTAATTGCATTGATAAGGCACGTTACCTTCGACTTGGGAAAGGTGGCGCAGGAGCCCTCCGTGAGTATTTTGCTAGGATGCAATACAATAATGATGGATGTTTTGCACTAATGCATTTGGATGATGACGGCAAGTTGAGAAATATTTTATGGGCGAATGCACGAAGTAGAGCAACCTACAAATATTTTGGCGATGTCGTCACATTCGACACCACATATTTGACAAACAGATATGGTATGCCTTTTGCACCGTTTGTGGGTGTATGTAAATCACCATGGCCAGTCAATCCTTTTGGGAGTAGGATAGATTTCTAGTGAGGATACTGAAACATTTACATGGTTAGTTGAGACTTGGTTAAATTGTATGGATGGTAAAGTCTCGAAGGCTATTATCACAAATTAAGATAGAGCAATGAAAAATATGATTGTTGTTGTCTTTCTAAATAGCTGACATAGATTTTGCTTGTGGCACATCCTAAAAAAAGTACATAAGAAGTTGGGTTCTCACAATGCATACAAAACCGAGTTGAAAAGTCAGTTGCTCAAGTGTATGTATGACTCTCAGACCATTGAGGAGTTTGAAAAATGTTGGGATGTGTTAATTACGACGTACAACTTGTAGGAGAATGCATGGTTGAAATCATTACACATTGAGCGTACCTATTGGGCATCGGTATTCCTTAAAATATTTTTTCTGGGCTGGAATGAGTATAACCCAACAAAGCGAGAGCATGAATGTTTTCTTCGATAGGTATGTTCATGCTAGAACAAACTTAGAAGAGTTTGTCGATCAGTTCAATAATGCATTAAGGAAGAAGATTGAGAATGAAAATGGGCGGACTTCCACTCATTCAATGTCACAATCACAATCGTATCTACCACTTAACTCGAGAAAATATTTCAAAAGTTGTACATAAACTCTAAATTTAGATAAGTTCAGCAAGAAGTAATAGAGATGCTTAGTTGTTTTCTAGTTCTACAATAAAAGGATGGTGTAATTGCAAAGTATCATGTAAAAGATGAAGTCCATGTTGATGATTTCATCAAGGAAGTTACACATTCTGTGTACTTTAATGGGGCTGAGTGTGAGGTAAAGTGTTTATGTGGATTGTTTGATATGAGAGGTATATGTGTAGACATGTATTAGTCATTAAGGGTGTAAAAAAAAAATCGAGAAACCGAACTAGACCGGCCCGAACCGAACCGGTCAAACCAGTCCGGTCCGGAATCAATTTCCATAATGGCAAAACCGGCTGGAACCAGTCCGATTCCAGTTCTAGACTTTTTAAGCCCGGCCTGGACCGGTTCTATATAATATATATTTTAAATTATTTTTTTAATATTATATATAATATTTTTTACATTATATATAATTTATATATATAATATATATAATAATATAAATTAATTTAAAAATAAACTGAAATTGATAAATCACATCAATTGAAAAAAAAAATCCTAAATATCAAAAGATTTGAATTTATATATCAAAGTTGTAAATAAGATCACTAAAATATTATTTACCAAAAAAGAAAGAAAATCACTCAAATATTATTACCAAATTTTTATGGCCTAATAAATTTTCAATTTATTCTTTTTTATAAGTACATGATACATTAGTAAATTAGTAATACTAAAATACATTAGTATATAATGTATATTAATTATAATTTACATTTTATGGCCTAATACTAAGTCTAATACTATTAATTGATTGTTTAAAGAGAAAGTTTCCTTATTAAAAACATGTCAAGAGGTGTTAGGGTAGTTTTGTTTTTATTATTATTAATAGCAACAGATTTTGGAATAAAAATATAAAATATATTTTTTTTTAAAGCAGATGTTTTTTTATATAAACATTTTTTTTTTACAAATTTACATTTTATTAAAACTGGAAAACCGGACTGGAACCAGTAAAACCGGATGTAACGATTTGGTGGGTAACGGTGCGTTATCGACTTTTGAAAATGCAAAACCGGTACATACCGGTTCAATCCTAAATTTTGTCCAAAACCGGACCAAACCGGTTACACCCCTATTAGTCATTTTGAGGGCTAACCGAGTTCGTTCGTTGCCCAATAAGTATATATTGAACCGATGGAGGAAGGATATAAAAAGAAGATATACCCTGATAAGTAGTAGTTATGACATAGCTTATGCAAGGCCAGAAGTGATCAAATATTCACGTATAATGAAGATATGTGGCGACGTCGCAACAAATGCAGCTTAATGTGATGAACATGATCATGATATGATTAATAAGTGTATGCAATGAACGAGGTCTATCTCACAAACAAGCCACCAATCCAAATTTATTCCAACGTTGCAGTTACAACTGTAGATACAACTATAACTACGAACGAGATCTATCTCACGAACAAGGTCTAATGTTTTGTGCTGTTATATTACGTTATATTATCTTCACATATGCAACTTAGGGTGGATGGAACACAGTCGGGGATGGATGCAACACAGCCGGATAAAGGGGATGGGACACGACCGGAGTTGTAGTTGGGAATTTTGGTTTTGTTATCATTGGTATGTATCCTTAAAAATGTACTTAAAATATATAAAGTTGTTCATTTAAGTTAGTAGTTAATTTATTTGGTTATCCAATTTTGCTAATTGCAATATCTTAGCCTTGCAGATTAAGGTACAAGTGTTGGTGAAATTACAAGTATAACAACCAAGAGCCGAGCGAAGCATTTAGGGATGTAAAACTATTAATTTATGTTAAAATCCTTCATGGGCTGTAAACAATAATAATTGGTTTTCCCATGTAGTGTGTGGTTTAGATTTTACATTTCCTTCATGTGCTATAAAAAATATTTTAGAGTTCATTTTAATAGACATGGGTGTGATTTTATATTAGTATCAAGTTGATAGATGTGGATTTCCTTTTGTATTTGTCAGCTTCTAATCCTGAAGTGTTATCAGATTGGTAGATGTCGGTTTGTAAAGATATGAACTTGACATGAGATGGTCATTTTGATTGCATATTCTTCTGCTCTTGGACATTGACTTGGTATTTTTTTTTTCCATTTAGGGGATACTAACTTTTGAGAGTGTGCAATTTTCTATGTGAGATAGTGCCGAAAACCAAAAAGACCCTATGCTTCATACATAGCAATATGTCGCAACAAAAAATTTCCCTATGCATCATACATGGACTAAGAGGATTCAACAAATATCTTAGAAAGTGGTTTTAACGTAGATGAGAATTGTCAATACTAACATGAAATTTAACGAAATGTTCCATTATACATAACAACATTCCAATTAGTTCCCAACATACGCTATACAAAGTTTCCATTAGGTGGGATTATCACTTTGATTGTATCAAGTACAATGATATTAATATGGTAATAACCCAATACACACAAAGTACGGTGCGTTCACGCCGGATGTCTGCTTGTTGCACTTGAATTACGACTTGTTTCCTATGGACTCCCAACTTCCTCTTCACAATCTATTCCTCTCTTTTTTTAATTTCTTCCTCCTTCCTTAATAATTCAGATTCTATCTTTACTAGTTCTTTCTCTTTCTTCACTACTATCTGTCTATTTGAAATACTTGCAGTATAGTAATCCCTGATTATACACAAACAAGCAACTAGTATGTTAAATATCAAAATTATCTAAGAACCCATGAAACGTCATAGTAATGAAAATATGTTCTACCTCCATATTATATTTTGGACACCCAAAAAATGATCGTCTCGGATTTCTTAACGTATTTGATATTTTAAGTGGAGCTTTCTAACCTCAAATACACGTTGAGTCTTTCCTCAAAGTTCGGTTAACAAGAAAAGATGGATACACAAACGATGTCATTCTAAGTCTATTAGAAGGAATTACAACACCAATTCTAATGATATTGAGTGAGTGTGACTAGGGGTGAAAAAAAAAAGGTGAACCGATAAACCAAACCGGACCGGTTTGGTCTAGTACCAGGTTCGGTTCGGTCTTGTACCAGTTTCATTTTTCTCAAAACAGGTCAAAATCGATCCGGTTATGATTTTCCTTTTTCTAACACTGGACCGGACCGGTTCATATATATTTTTTAGTTTTTTATATTGTATAAAATATTTTTATATTATATATAATTTTTTATTATATGATAAATTACTAATTAATATAATATTAAATTTTAAAATCCTATATAAATAACTATATATTATCACTATAGTCTATTGTATTAGTTGTTACACTAATACTATATCTCTATATATTATAATATACTATAATATATCACTATATTATATATTATAATATATCACTATAGTCTATAATACAATTATAATTTATATTATAATATGCTGCAATATATTATTACTATATTATTAATATAGGAAAAGTCTACTCGCCCCCGTTAAGTCATCCCGTTAAGCCATCCCGCTTGACGTGTCCAATAAAATATTCACGTTTTAAAACACATGGATTTTCCCGCGTCCCACACACTGCCTCTGCGCTTCATCTCTCTCGTGGAAGTCTCTGCACGTTATATGTTTCTTCCCGCGCCCCACGTTCCTTCGACATTGACACTGTGAGCCCCAGTACATCTCCGACGGAATCTCCATCTCCGAGCTCCTCTTCTCCGTCCTTTGCATCAACCTTTTTTTTTTTCCTCCCAGACCCACCATTTCGCCCGCCCAGTACCACCATTTTTTTTTCACAAACATCTTAACTGCAATTCATTTTTGCACAAATGTCTCCAACATTCAATTTCCATTCCTTCCTTAGTACAATCAACCAGAAACATAACAACATAGCTCAGAAGCAAAACAATAAAAAAAAAATCCAGACAAAACAAACCAAAAAAAAAAAATTTACATGCTTTACATTCGGCGTCTAGTGCAGGGGAAAAAAACTAATGTATCGGCAGGGGAAAAAAATTACCTTGGAGATTCCGTCGTCCGTCGGAGAGATGGCCGAGATGGTGGGGCTCGAACTGGTGGGGCCGGGGACACGGCGAAATGGTGGGGCTGGGCAGGCGAAATGGTGGGTCTGGGAGGGAAAAAAAAAAAGGGTTGATGCAGAGGACAGAGATGAGGTCGAAGATGGAGCTGTGGTCCGGAGATTCCGTCGGAGATGAACTTGGGGTCAAGGGGTCGATGGTCGCTGGGCGAGGACGTGCAGAGGAACCCGAAAGGACCCGAAATGAGAGATAATAAAAAAGACCACATTACCGTTGCTAACGTCAAGCGGGGCGAGTAGACTTTTCCGTTTTAAAATGAATATATTCATTTCCACGTCAAGCGGGATGACTTAACGGGATTTAAGAGCGGGACGAGTAGCAACGCCCTATTATATACTATAATATATATATACTATATAATATATCGAAAAAATCGGAACGAACTGGACTGGAATAGTAAAATTAGAAATACTGATTTAGAGGTGTAACTAGTGCGGTATCGATTTTTCAAATCTCAAAATTGATATATATCGGTTCGGTTCTAAAATATGTCTAAAACCAAACTGAATAAGACCGATTACAAGTATGACCACGAAAAAATAAAGCTCAGACCAGAAAAGTAAAAATTATCTAACACCCCCATATCTATGACACATGACACTAGGTGCCTTTAAGCTGCGAATAATCGAAATAAAGGTCAAACTCAGTGTAACTTATCCATCAAGCAACAAAAAAGCATTCAATTGGACAAGTCAAATAAATCTAAAACCTGAAAATTAAAACAAATCCATCAACCTATATCCATGACACGTGACACTCAGCGCCTTTATGCTGCAAATAATATAAAAAAAGTTTAAACTCAGTTTAACCCATCCATCAAGCAATGAAAAACAGTCGACTGGACAAGTCAAATAATACCAATCCTTGTAAATTCAGTTTATCTGAATATTCATGATAAGGACGAGCATTTAGCATTGAGAGAAAATGTTCTTACTGAACAAGAGACAGTGCTGGTTATTGTGTCTCTCTTATCTTTCCACCTCATTTACTCATATATGGTCGTATTTTCACATAATTAATAAATAAGACTCCAACACTTGAAATGAAAAATCCCATCACCATTCATAATAGCAATCCATTTCTTCTTACATCAAAAACCGATAGTATTAGATTAATGACGTTACAGGTAACATTATTCATATTTTAAAGGAGCTTATAAGCCACCAAGGGGACATTACATGGAGTGATGATTTGCATTTAAATCGTGTTTTGGCCATATCATTACAACAATACTTCGTTGATGCTGTGAAAAACCCATTTCTTTTTTTTTTATTCTTTATTTTTTGTGGGAGACTATAGACATATCTTAAACATGAATTCTCATAAAACTAAGAGAAATATTCTAACCACAAAGTGATTACACAAAAGTAATTCTACAAACTGATTTGACTTCATGTAGTTAATCAGATTGTAAAGTTACTTTTATTATAAAGCAAATATGATGGATCACATAAAACCACATCAGTTTGTATGATTACTTTTGTGTAAAACTAAAAAGAACGTCATGGGATTCATCTGTACACAAGAAAAATGGAGGAATTTTCTTCATTGTTACTGCATTAATGATTTTCCCAACACCTCTTTTCTTCTCCTTTGTTGTTGCTCTTTGTTCAAACGGCTCGGGATAAAAACAAAAAATAAATAAGAATCAATAGGCTTTGATTGGGACTAAAAAAATGTGTAACACAACTGAATCTCATGGAGACAAAACACACAACAGTAATCCAAAAAATTTGAGGTTAAATACACAAAAAAGTGGTACTGAAAAACAGAGGAAGAAAAGCATTACACAGTTTGATCAAGGAGGGGGGAGGAAGTGGAAGTGGAAGTGGAAGTGGCAAACTACAACAGAAGGCTTACAAATTACGAGCTAAAATTGGACAACAAATGCACATCTCAATTTACATTCGCTTACAGATATGAAAACCGGAAGCTAGCAAATTGTTTCTAATCCCTAGAAAACGTTATTGTCCTTTTTTCTTTTTTCTTTCTTTGGCTACAAAGAATTGTGGAAACCTGCTAACTATAGTCTTTGCTTCACCCGCCTACCATTCACGTCGCTGCCATCGAGGATAGCTTCATTCCCATGCCTGCATACAATGACGGAGTGTTCGCTAACTCTACCCACGTACTCCAAGAGTTCTGTAAGAACAGAGGGGCAGCTCTGCTTTAAGTATTCAAAACCATCTGTCTGCATCACAGCTGTGAACAAAAAAATACGATAATAATCAGAAGCAGCCCAACATTCAGAGAAACATCCCAAGACAGTACAAGAATACTCATCGAAATACTTGGAATCCAGTTGATTATATATCTATATTTTTCCATTCTCTCACCATAATTTAACATCAAACCTTCCCTTATCTATCTCTTTTACAACGCAAAACCCTAACATTCTAAAACCCCAAAATCCATTGCTTGCATAAAAATTCTGCAACGTTAGAACATCAGGACCTCAATCTTTTGACCATAACTCTACAATCTCCCTACTTATTAAAAAAAAAATCTACAATCTCCTTATTCTAAGAAATTCATGTTGCTGCTATTCTAAATTACATTTTATTTCTTGAGATCTTTATCCAAAGTCCATTAGAAATCAATCAGTACAGCTATAGTGATGCAGTAGAAAGAGCTGAAGATGCATCTTAAAGGAAAAATGCTTCAAGAGATGCTTAATAATGAAAGTTTTTCCTCAAGGTGATCAATTGGTGATGCTTGTGCTAGAAAGTTGATGAGCAAACAATCAAATATGCAATAAATGAATGTGAGCATATAATTATTGTTCAATCCAAGGGTGAGTCAAAAGAAAATGTCTCTAGTAGAGTTTTCTGATTTTCAGAAAGCTATTATCGTGTGGAAGAAAATCAAATTAATTTAGAGATCTGACAAAAAAGTAGAGGAAACAATTTGCAAGCTTAAACAGAGAAATGAACTTGCAAGAAAGCAAACTAAAAAGCTAGAACTGTCTGACAAAGTTTGAGTAACAAGACAGATGAACTGAGTGATGAGTTTCCAGAATAGCATCACAGTGTGAGACAAAAGCTTATGGAAAGCTTCAGCAAGCAACTAAGCTACCTTAACCTCCAACAAGAGGTGATACAGCTGCTAGAATGTCAAATATGCCATATATCATTGGAAAGAAAGATCCCAAACTGCTTGACAAAAAGAAGATTGAACATGAGAACCAAGAAAAGAGGTTGAATGCACTGTTTTGGAAGAAGAATTTGACAAAGCAGATTCCAGTCAGTCCCTATTGCGCCTTAATAAGCAACCAAATGACCTGAGCTTTTCTACATCATTGTTCTTAATGTTGTAGCCAAAGAAGTAGACAATGTGGCAGCTGACAAATGTCAAAATCCAAAAAAAATATACATAAAAATTGGTTTGGTGGGGGGGGGGGGGGGGGGGCAACAAACAAAAAATGTGCACACCATTGATTTTGTCATTCCTGAAAATTCCAATCATCAGTTCAGCCTTTTATTTCACGTTGAAATTCAAGAAACCAAGAGTACTCACTACAGCATTTCAAAAATTGAGGACAATTTTCTCCAACCAGAGGAATGATGCAGGCAGCCAAAAGCCAGTTTTAAACATTTTCATTAATTTTAGGAGTCATGAGCATTTACGTAATTTGGACTTCTGAACAAGAGCAACAGTTTTTGTCTATTAAATCCTTTCTTTTATTCTATAAAGCTATTGATATTTTCATCGTGGCTTATGCTGGTAGATTGGTTGGCTAAATAATCAAAGCCTATTAAGTCCACTTACTAGTGTAAAGTACTCCCCATCGAGTTATATAGATAAAGCATTTGTATTCAATGGAGAGTATCTTAAATTTCGGAACGACAAAGCTTTCTTTGAGATTTGTGGGATGCAATCCTTCTCCAAAATGCGATGCCAAGGAAATCATAAGTACAATTTAGGAAATCTAGGGGCAATGTCCAGAAGCTTTTCTTGTTAGCTATGATTCCATCCTTTTTCTCTTTAATTTCCGGCAAATCCAACCATCAAACCTCACAATCCCACCTTGATTTTTCACTCCTATGATAAAAACTCTAGCCCCTTTCCCATCAATGAGCACCAAAAGCAAACAAATAAAATAATAATAACATTTTCGGGTAACTTCTCACAACACCAAAATAGCCTCTACTTTTTGCCCTCCCCCACCATATATTGGCTCCAAATCCTTTCCCTCCCCTTCCGTTTTCATTTCAAATTCCTTAGCCTTTAACTATCTCTTTTCCACCGCATAACCTTAGTTCTAACCATCATATACCCTGAAAACACACCGACAGCATAAACATCTAATTGCTGCTGTTGTTAAGTACAAAGTAGGACCTCTGAATGCTTTCTTTTTCTTTTTTCTTTAAATATATGGCATCTGGATTTTAACAATTCTTCTTTTATAAAGTTCCTAGAACCATAAGAAAGAAAAAACTCACCTTTCAGATTTTCAAGCATTGCAACAAATTTGAGACACACAGCTTTAAGCTGGAAACAGTGATGCTGCTCCGCCAAAGCTAATGTCGTCGCTACTGTGTTTATTGCGACACCTTCACAAAGTTTGGCCTCACATAGCACCCTGAGTCTTTCAAGGCCATACCGATCTGCTGCTGCGAGCAGATGCTGAGCCATCAAAGTAGAAGCCCATTTTGAATTCAAACCAGTAAGCTCTTGCATGTCAGGTAGAGAGTCCCAGTACATAAAATGAAGCAACGTCTGCATAAGGGCATATAAAGAAAAAAATGGAATTAAATTCTGTGCACATCATTGACCAACCCAACAAGTGAGTGAGGCTTCTATATTATATTTGTCTAGCGAAGTGTCAAATGGATGCCACAAGAAAGGTGATATGCATCCATGCCTCACAAAAAAAAAGTAAAGAGAGGGAAATATTGGAAAATGATTCTTACGGAAAAAACAATAGTGCAAACAGTCATTACTGTCAATTTAACAGAGATTGCACCCACATTGACACCTATGCAACGTTAACTAATACACAAAATGGACCCAAAATAGAAGAGTATTGTTTTGAACCTTAAAAACAGGAGCCTCCATGTCTTCAACCTTTATACACTGGGAATTGTGATCCCTCATTGGACCAATAAGTTGAGCTCTAAACACAGGTGAACGAGCTGCAAGTACCAACTTATGAGCGGCAAAAGTTTCCCCATCAACTTCAAAACTCACATCCGTTCCCTTTCCACTTTCTAGTAGTTTCCCAAAATGTTGACCAATGCTAGAAGGTGGTGGTGCTATGGAGTAGATCTTAGGCCCCTCTGTATATGATCTCACAACACCAACGCTACAGTGAACTGAAAGGCAATCATCTTTGAGGTAGTCGGATGTCTCTAGACCAGTTCTTTTGAAAAACCGCTTGTAACCCCTGCAACATCCAAAGAAACCCATTATACGGTACTTTCCACGTAACCTATCAAAACCAGTTCAATTACATGAAACAGTGTGCAGGAGCAATGTAGGCACCTAAAATGAATCATCGCTGGCTTCTATTATTCTCGTGCCCAGCTCAAAATAAAGCCAAACACAACAAATTTTATGATACCACTAATTTTTTACAAGTAATCATTAATTAAATCCCAAGAATTATATATAAGCGTTCAAAACTCAATTATGTGGGATAAAGGCTTTGTCGATTCAAATAATTCATATAAATTCTGTACAATTTTCAAAGAAAAATTACATCTTTGGACGCACAAGAAGAGATTCTGTCACTAACAATCTTATCTCAAAAAATAACAAGGCCATTACAATTCGTAACCTATCAAATTAATCAAGTATACCACCCGCTTCGACATCTCAACATATTTCAAAACTTCCAAAAAAAACAAAGAAGAAGAATCGTAATCATGCCCCAAGCTTGGTAATTGCTCGTTCAGGGCGTATTTTTAATTAAAACAATCGACGAACCAAAAAACACGTCTTCAAATATTTGAACACGACAATCATCATCATCATGAAGATAATCCAGAAATCTAAAAATAAAAAAACCTACCACATGCTACCGCGATATTTGAGCGTATAGGGTCCACTGTCCGGAGTCCTCCCGAAGTGGGTGTGCACCTTGTGCCTCTCCTTGCCGCTCTGGTCGAAGAGCGTCAATTCGAAGAGCGCCCTGACGTCGGTCCCTTCGCTGGCCAGCGCGATGAAGAGCGATACGTAGGCGGCATTGTCTTCAACGCTCTTCCCATCGGGGTAGAAGTAGATCGCCCACGAGTAGCCGCCGACGACGAAGGTATCGGAGGCCATATACTTCCCGATCCCCATCCCCTTGGAGAGCGAGTACCCCGAGATCTTGAACTGGTGAGAGCCGTTCACGGTCTCGGTGATGGAGGTCGATGTCGTCGTGGAAGGCGAAGGAGAAGAAGAGGAAGAAGAATAAGAAAAAGACGGCCTCGAATTGGGGCTTTCTCTAAGAACCTTTCCCATCCCCAAGTCACGAGAAATAGATCCAAAAAAATAAAACGAGTATCAAAAGCTGAAGAAATACAAAGGGAAGGATGTATCTAGAGGCCGGCGGAGGAAATTGAAGGGGGACGAATTAGACTTTAGCTTAGACTCGATAGAGCCGGAAAATTTTCTCGGGAAAGCGAATGTTTGGTGAGAAAATCTCGGCTAATTTTCTCGAATCTGAAATTTTTGTGGGTATTTAAAAGCAAAACTCTTTTCTGACAATGGGAATTATTGCTGAGAAGAAAAAAAAAAAAAACTTTTTGGGCCACGTGCCTAGTACTACAGCTGTAATATTCTCTTTCGGACAAGGGTGTTTCAGTAACTCCGTGTCAATGTAACGTTAGGCATCCACTGGTCTCTCTTTTTCTCTGTTCCTTTTTGTCTTCTTATGGAAATCCAGTCAAGTGTATCACTCTTCTACCTCTCTTTTTTTGGATTAATTTATATAGATGTAAAGAAATTAAAGTTAAAAGTTAAATAAAGTAATATTAAAATATAAATTTTTAATATTATTTTTATTTTTAAATTTAAAAAAATTAAATTATTTATTATATTTTACATAAAAATTTAAAAAAATTGTAATGATTAGATTAATTTAGATGAGATAGTTTGTAAAAATAAATCAGGTTTTAGGGCCCTTTTTGGATTGTGTTATGAGTTTTAAAAAATATAAATACTTTGACAACAAGATTATTACTTTAGTATGATCTCTTTGTGTTTGTAGAAGTTCTCTTTAAAAAATGCTTAAATAGCCTTAAAAGCTCTTTAATGAAAAAATAAGGTCGTTTGAATGTTACATATTAAAATAATTTTTAATATCAAATAAGTTAAAACGTACATTTGAGGAAAAACATCATTTTGATATTTTTCCTCAAATGCGCTTTTTCGAATTTTTTGAAATGTATTTCAAATTTTAAAAAGACTATCAATGAGCGAAAATATCCATACAATTTTTAGATAATTACAATTTTAAAACTTGTAAATATTTGGCAAATGATAGTCATTTCTACCTCAGAAAGTACTTTTTTTAATTTGTTTTCAAACAAATGTAACATGTTTAAAAGTGCTTTAAACAAACAGTAAATAACTTTTTAATAATATAACTTATTACTTAAACTATAAGTTATAAGCCCTAACACTATAAGCTATATTTTCCACGGTAATCTCAAACATGCACTTTAGGGTTCATTTGTGTTTCCAATGCATAATAATATTTTAAGGTATCCTTATTTTACATGAACTCCATGGTTGTCTCAATGGATAATTATATTGTTATCATATTATAAAGTATTATGATATTAACATTTTTTACATCATTATTAAATTTTTAATAATATGATATCTTACAATTGAATGAGAATATCATCCATCCAAATTCTGGAATTACAAAAAAAATACTCTAGATAGAGAATATAAAAATAATTTTCATGTTGTAATTTTTATTCCAAAATATTGGCTATTAAAATAATAACGTGTGTTTTATGATCAAGATCTTTTTAGATTTTTACTGGAGACTTAAGGATTTCAAACGAAAAAGAGATAAACCTTATAATATTTACTGAATATTTAATATTGCTTGAAAAATCCAAATTACATATAGTAATAAATTTTGTAAGGTTTATCTTAAGAGGATGCTTTTCCTTATATCCTTTTTTTTTTTTTAATCTCTTTGTTATGATTTTTTGTAAGGTTATCCTCTTAACATGCAATTATTTTAAGGGGTCGAAATGCTACAACCATATACATTAAGTTACGTTAATTTGTGAGTTTAATTTTATAAAATCCTCTTGTAACTAAAACATTTATCTT
The DNA here is from genome assembly GCA_961763995.1 of Juglans cinerea. Taxonomy (NCBI): domain Eukaryota; kingdom Viridiplantae; phylum Streptophyta; class Magnoliopsida; order Fagales; family Juglandaceae; genus Juglans; species Juglans cinerea. The sequence goes on from CAUIVZ010000005.1 coordinate 22,600,794, forward strand.
ATTTTATTTAAATATCCAAGCCACCATATTATGTATTGGGTATATGGCATTAATACCAAGCATACCATATGCATGTAAACAAATCATATCATATGTAATTATTTCATTTAAATCGTTTTAGGCAAACTTCCTTATAAAAAGCCAATTGATAGAGTGTGAAATCTTAAAACTTACTCAATGACTACTAGTCACGAGTGACACAAATACACTACTTAATAGTAACGAAACCATTCTTAGTGGGTGCAAATTTCAAAATTGCCTACCTATATATATATGATATTTTATATATCTTCTTTTATTATTCTTATTTTTTATTTCCTTTTCCTTCTTTTATTGTCACCATATGTGACATTTTGTCTCATATTTTCAATACAGACACAATAATAATTATAACGATCTCCTTTAGTACTTAACTTTATAACCGTTGGTTTAGATAATAAAATGAAATGAGATGATATGGTTTTAGATGAATTGAATAAAATATTATTATAATATTATTTTTTAATATTATTATTGTTTTGAGATTTAAAAAAGTTGAATTGTTTATTATATTTTATATGAAAATTTGATAAAATTGTAATGACTAGATGAGATAAAATTATCTCTAAATCCAAACAGGCCTGTTCATGCACAACAAAATCAAGAATAATCATAGAAATTAAAATTCTCTTTCAAGTGGAGTGGCATAAAAGTGTAACAAAACCTATAATTACGCCGACTAAAAAATGTGCAAATTCATTTAAAAACCCTTTTAAAGATTTTTATCATTCAAATATCATGTCAATAAATAAAAGTAGAAATTTAGTTTTAAATATGTCAACAAAAATTATTGCAACTCTCAGAATGTCAACCGATTCGCCTCTAAAACTTTATTAATTTCAAATTAAATTATAGTGGGCCATTCCATAAATTGCGATGTTCCCTCCTCCCATATCTCGTCATGATCAGTTCATTAAATAAAGAAAAAAATTCAAGAGAAATGTTATCCGATCAAACGTATAATCAAGAGAGATTTTTTTAATTTCTTAAAGAACCTCTATATATTTATATTTATATATATATTTATATATATACTAGGAAACGACTCTAGGTGCGTTATCTCTGAGGTGCATCTGATATAATGATTTAAATAAAAAAATAAAAAAATCAGTAGCTTATTTGTCTGGGAAAATAAAATACAAAGTTAAAAAAAGATAAAAAATAAGATTAAACAAAAATATAAACTTCAGCAAAATATTTAACCACGGGACTATTAAGAGTCTTTTGGTAAAACATGATTATTCATTAAATTCTATAAGGGAGCTACACGTCAAATAGTCAAGGGTTTTAAGGATCTTTTAGTAAACCAAGACTTAACGGAAAAAATATGAAAAGTTAACGGAAAAATAAAAAAAAGTTAATATTTACAGTTAGATAGCCACTTATTATAATAAAGTAGATATGTGTGTGCGTGTGTTTTTACTTATTTATTTTAACTAATTACTACATCATCGGTCAAGATGCTAATCTCAAAACAAGACTTTTAGGCCATGTTGGGGAAGTGAGATGACGGCCTCGTTTAGATGTTAAATTCATCTGAATTTAATTCAGTTCAATCTAATTTTAAATTAAATCTAACATCTAAACATCCAATTCTCAAATTATTAAACTCATCTCAATTCAAAACTTTTTTATACGTGGGACCTACAACCTCTTTCAACTTCTCATAAATATATCTAAATTCATCTTAACATCCAAACATATTTAAACTCATATTAGGTGGATTCCACAAAACTGACTCTACCATCTCAACTCACTACAATTCATAAAGAGCTTAACTCAGCTCAACATCCAAATGCAACCTTCAAACATCGCTCAAACACAACGCTTTTTAAATGATCTCATCTTAAAACTTCTCATAATTTCATTTTCAAACATCGCTCAAACACAACGCTTTTTAATTTCAAATCCTCACTTTTTTCATCCAAGCATTATTTGATCATTACAACTTATCTAAACTTTCAAACAAAATACAAAAAAAAAAAATACAATTTTTAAAAGTTTTGAAACAAAAATAATATTAAAAAATAATATTCAAACAATATTTTAAATTTATAATATTTTTATTCAACTTTTTCTCTATCATTTTTCAAAACTTAATAAAATATCATTTTAACTTAAATTATTTTTCTATTATCTACAGAATTTTAATTTCATTTCGTTATCCAAACTTAACGAGGCATGTACTTAAAATATAGAATTAGGATGATGGTCTCATTTGGTTACACAGATGAGATGAGATAAAAGTTAAAAATTAAATAAAATATTATTAAAATATAACTTGTAATATTAGTTTTGTTTGAAATTTGAAAAAGTTGAATTGTTTATTATATTTTGTGTGAGGGTTTGAAAAAGTTGTAATCTAAAAATTTGATTGTACCAACTCGCACCGTCGTAGTCGGAGTCGGATTTGTTATCTGATCAATTCTGATTCCAACTTTGACCTCCAACTTTAATATTAGTATGCATAATTCATAAAAATATATTGTTTATATATTAATCATATATACTCATATAAAAAGTGCATAACAGCTAAATTCAATACTATATTAGTATTTGATAATTCTAAAAAATAATATTAATATACTAATGATAATTATATGTACACACTACACATTATAGTATCATTATTATACATATTATATATGTTAGGCTAGGTGAAACTTAACAAGCTAATAGCGAGTCATGTACCATGTGTATAGTGTATATATTGTAAGGTGGAGTTTGGATAGTAAGTTGAGATAAAAATTGAATAAAATATTATTAAAATATTATTTTTTAATATTATTATTATTTAAAAATTTGAAAAAGTGAAATTATTTATTATATTTTTTATAAAAATTTTAAAAAATTATAATAATTAAACGAGATAAAATAAAATGAATTAAAATTAATTCTAAATTCAAACGAGACATAAGAATAGCTAACAGTAAACATATGTTGGAGTTTTTTTGGCAGCACCTTATTTGGTAGGTTCATATATATATATATATGAAAAATATTAAATGTATTTAAGAAGAATTTATAAAAAAGTTTATTTTTACACATATTAGTTATTAATATAAAATTATAAAATTTGAATTTAAAAAAACTAACAAATAAATCTTATAAATAAAAGTATAAGTAAGTATACTTAGGCGCACTACTATATATATATATATATATAATGTTAACTTTGCTATCTTTTTCTCTATTTAGGAAAGAAAAATGATACTTGTAGTTATTAGTATGTAAGTACTGTGTAATCGTTTTGAAAAAAGTAAATAAATATGAGACTCACTTAAAAAAATTAATTTTTTAATAATAGATTCTACTTTTTTTTTAAAAAATAATATTTACATATAACATTATTGATTAGGAAAAGTTAAAAAAATAAAGCAAAGTTGGTGTCGGTTCTAAAATAGAGAGTGGATGGGTCCAGTCCCAGAGATCGAGGGAATGCAAAAGCTTGCGTGCTAGGGTAGCCTTAAGTACTTCGTACGTACAGAAAGCCTGAGGCTGGCAGGAAGAAGAAGAAGAAGAAGAAAAGAAATAGTAATTTGGTTAATTATATGCATGGGAAGGGACCACGTACGTACATGCGGCTACTGAACCATCGATGTGATATATGTTACCATTAATTAATATTTATTTAAACAAAACAATGTAATTTTGGATACAACTTTTGCTACTTTTACACTACCTTCTTACTTACAATTATATCGCTCTCTTTCCTACCACATTATTATTTCTGTAATCTTCTTATGCCGCCCCCATGCATGTGTTTTTACACACTGCTTTTTTCTTTTTCTTTTTCTTTTTTGTGTGTAATGTTTTATCCTCTATTCTTGCTTTTTGCCCTTTTTAACACGTTCTTTGTCTGTCCAACGGAAAAAGTTAAAAAAAAAAATAAAAATTTGTTATTCATCAGTTATTATTCACCTCCACATTTCGTATCTGATAATTTTTTTCATAGGGTATGAGAAAAAAAAATTGGTATCTTTCATTTACCACCACAAAATAGAAAGTTAAGGTTTAGAGAAATTTTTTAGCTGAAAAGAAATTTCACAAAATTAAATTTATAAATTATTATAGCTTGATAGATGGTAAAATTACTTTTATCGTAAGATAGATATAATATATCATATGAAATCATATTAATTTATAGGTTTATTTCTATAAAATCTCTGTTTTATTATAACACTTATTGTTTAGAGAAATGTTTTACCCTATATTTACATGCAGACATAAATTTGATCTATCCGCATGCAATGATGGAATCATGGAACTACATTAAGGCACTACAACAAATATTGATTTTTTCCGGGAGTGACTCTCGTGGGAAAAAGTATATCATTAGTGGAGAAAAATTTTTTGCCCATCAATTTGTTCTGTGGGAGACTCGTGGCGCTCCCAAAATTTTTTGAGAATTCAAAATATTTTATAAATTTTATATATAATTCTATATATATTTAAAATGCCCCCTAAAGAATTTGTACTCCTTATATGCTCTCTATTTTTTTTTTTAATTTCAATATACATAAGTCAAACGCTTCTATCTAATTTTTTTTTCATATAACCCCAAAAACTTGTATAATTTTATATATTGTCTATTTTCAAGGATGTACCCCACCAAAATTAAACTAAAATAAAATTATTAATATGCATGATCCTAAAGTATTTTATTATACAATTCTAGGCATTTTAATATGGAACTCAAAGTGAAAATATAAGAAAAATCATTTAAGGCTGATTATCTATATGAAAAATAGTTGAGATGTTTTATCATCTATACTTCATTGAGAAAGAAAAAACTTATTTAAAATCTCAATTGTAGCGTTATATGCTAGTTAATGTGACACGAAAATATCTAGATTTTATAAGAAACTTGATAAATTAACTTACATATAGAATGAAAGATGACATTCTAAAAGATTACTTGATAGTTTCTATGAAGAAAAAAAAATCTAAATATTTTATTACAAAAATAATTATGGATGAATATTATTTCATGAAACATTGTCATTAGAAATTTGAAATATATATTAAGTTGCGTTTTTAGAATTTTATTTCCATGTATACGTATCAAATTATCGAGATCTAATTTTATATATAGTTATATTTAAATGATTTTTTATGAAATTAAGAATAATATTTGTCTACTTTTATTTTATATAGATGTACTACATGGTAGAAAAGTTGATCCCCTTTATAAAAATGCATGAATTGTGATGAACATTATTTTCTTAAAAAGCTTGGATATATGTAAGATGAGCATACTTGTGTTCCATGTGTGACGAGATAGTGACAATTATTCTTTGAATAATGCTATTTTGACACCTCGTGTATTTTAATTTTTTATTTACTTAATAGTTAAGGAAGTGACTATTAATGTATTGATATATTTTTAAAAAAATATTTTAAAATGAAAAAAATATATGAATAAAAAAATTGAAAAAAATGAAAAGCTAATTTTGGCCTAGCAGTAATTTGCATTGGGCAAATATGAGCGGCAGAGTAGTACTGCTCTTATTCTTTTTAGTATTTCATTACAATACCTTTTTTTTTTAATATAGAAAATATATCTAATTTATTTATTGATACATTAAACACAAAAAAATGTATAAACCCACTACATTAATTAACATAAAAAAATGTTAATAATTTAATTTTTTTACAACTGTTTTAGATCCCAAGGCAAGTTATATATAATATAAACACCAACCTATAAATAGCACTATCCATTCTCTTAACAGTAGCAATTAAGGGTTCATTTGGATTTAGAGATGAGATGAGATGGTTTTAGATGAAAGATAAAAGTTGAAAAAAATATTATTTTTTAATATTATTATTATTTTAAAATTTTAAAAAATTGAATTAAGAATTAAAAAAATTAATTTGTTTATTATATTTTATATAAAAAATTTTAAAAAATATAATAATAAAATAAGATGAAACTCTTTTTAAATCAAAACGGTAACTTATTCCCTCCCTCCCCCATCCCTAGAGTTCTAGTTTCTACAAGAAAAATGAAGAGAATGTAAACCATTCAAAAGAGTCGTGAAGTCAAATATGCTGTGGAGAATGAACAAAGATATTAAAGTACTGTAAAATAATGAAGTCATAATAAAACTGGCTGACAGAGGTTGTTGAAATGCCATTGATCTCCTGCATGTCTGTCGTTGAAGTTTCTGATCAGGCTTATCTCTGACCTTGATCAAAACGCACGTACGGCAGGGGTTGGTGCATGCTTCCAGATTTGACTGCCAAGTCAGGAGGGAGTGGGAACAACGAGGTTTCGGGTTGCGTAGCTTTCATTTACTCGATTATTACGAAGGAAATTATCTGATCTCATGCATGCATATATCATGTTTGAAAAATGATAAACTCATAATATTTTATACGATATTTTATACAATATTTTATACAATAATATTTAAAAAGAGAAGTATTTTTATAAAATATTTTATAAAACTAATATTATTTTATAAAAATACTCTTATTTTATAAAAATATTCTTATTTTATAATATGTATTTTATAAAGTGTTGTGTAAAATATTGTATGTTTATCACTACTCATCACGTTTTCACCTTCAGTCATATTTTAATTAATTCTAGCTCAGATGTACTTGGCCTCGTTTTGTTTTGAGAAAAAAATTAAAGGGACGTGCTACGTCTACCGCTCCCAGTTTCCGTTGGGAGCCAGCGTTGGGTAAATTGTATTTTTTTTTCTTTTACATATATTTTTTAAGACTTTTAAATATTTTTTAAAAAAATAAAAAAATCATAATATTATTAAAAAATACTTCATTCCTTAATCAGTAAGTAAAAAAAATTAAAATTAAAAATAAAAAATCACAGCTGTAGAATAGAGCGATATAAATGAGCGGTAAGAGTAGCATTTTCTAAAATTAAATCATTTCATTTAATTATTATAACTTTTTTAAATTTTTATATAATATAAAATAAATAATTTATTTTTTTAAAATTTTTAAATAAAAAAATATTAAAAAAATATTTTAACAATATTTTATTTAATTTCAATTTATCTAATCTTTTTTGTAAAAATAAACTAGACTTTGATCCATTTCGATGAATCTTGACCCTTCATTCTTGGTCGATGTATTGATTTACCGCATTAATTTCCAATTTCATTGCATATTATCTCAATATTTAAATATCATAAATATAAATATTTTTATGTTTTAATTCTTAATTTTTTATTTAATTATTATCTAATCATTATAATTTTTTCAAACTTTCTAAATAAAATATAAAAAATATTTGAATTTTTTCAAATACTAAAATAAAAATTATATTATAACAATATTTTAATTTTATAATATTTTTATTCAATTTTTTCTTTTTTATTTTTATAAAATATCTCAACTTAAATTATTTAATTACTACTTACAGATCTCATCTCAAGTATTAAACGAGATATCAGTAGATCAATCCACCTTTTAGAGCACTTCCAATGGCTTTTGTAAAATACACTTTTATATTGGATTATCTATTCTATTTCTATTTTACATTCAGCTATAGTAAATCCTCTACATTTAGAGGTAACCTGTTCATTCATTTAAACAATTTTTTATTATTTTTCTGTCATTTCATCATCTTTCATTTTTATCTTATTTTCATTTTAACCCTTTTATCACTTTTGCACAACCCCACTCTCTAGTACTCTGTTTATAATCCTTTCGACTTTTATGCATGCAGAAGTACTTTTGATATTGTTAATAATAAATGCATGTATTTTTTTTATTGTTTTATTCTTTTTTTTAAATAATTTGAAATATTACATTATACATAAAAAAATATTATAAATATCAAAATATACGATGTTTAGAGAAATATTTGAAATATATGATGTGTAGAGAATATAATATTTAAAATAACTAAAAAAAGATTAAAAATATAATATTTAAATGATATAAAGAAAAAATAGATAAGTTTATGTATGAGGTATTATAAAATGAATTTTAATAATGTATTTTAAAGGAAAGAAGAAAAGAGACGTTTGGGAGTTCTCTAACGTGTATTCATGCATCTTCAGATTTCTTAGGACATTCTTACGTAAACCTTATGTCATGTGATTATGGCGGTCAAACTTGGTCCTAAATGGCCTACCTACTTAGTCCTGATTTTGTTCCTGTTTAGTTCTTCAGAAAAAAATTCTAGAAATAACAAAATTACACACCAAAAAATAAAAATAGTAGTTTTTCATTAATTCTGTGACGTGTCATGATTTTTTTTTTTGGAAAACGATTTGATAAATTTTAAATAATATTTATTATATCACATCAAATCACGTCAATTTATAAATTTATTTTTATAAATTCTATTTGCATTTAAAACAATTCTCATGCAGTATATAAACTCACGTCATTAAAATTTGTATATAAACACTATTTTTGAACGGTATGACCTATATTATATATAAATATATTATGATAAAATAGAAATACTAGTACTAATAATTATCAATGCTCCAAAAATATTTAATAATTATTGATGAAATAATTTTGAGTTGAATTGCTTATTAATTCCAAATAATAGAAACTAGCTATTACATGCTGGAGAGTTGGTACTTTTATGCATGCTAGCTAGGGTTGGTGAAATGACATCAATTTACAAAGACCTGGGAGGATAAATCATAAGCCTGGCGGTCTGCAGATCAAATCATGCTGGTGGTTGGGTTCTTAAAAGGGTCAAGTAAAGGAACTGATTGGGAAAGAAGAAGGGACATAACTCCCATGATCTTATGCTAGCTAGCTAGCTAGCTAGCTGCATCAAATATCAATGTCTCTGCCCTCGACATATTCAGATCGATGCAGGCCGCATGCTATTAATTATAATTGAGACTTGGAATTTTTCTTTCCAATAGTTAGGTGAAGGTATAATTGCATCTTTAATTTCCGAATTCTAAGCTCTTTTCCAGGACGAATTTATTGAATAAAAAATGGAACATGGAGATGATCAAAAGGATTTTTTTTTTTTAAAATTATTATTGGTGAAAAACTTGGATCGATCGATGAATTAACACATATCTCTAATAAGGTAATATATATTAATATTTCATTCTTTCAAACTATCATGTTATTTTATTAAAAATTAAGGCTTTATAAATTATTTTATTAATATAATATATCAAGATAGGAGGAGAATAACAACCGTTTATATTTTTAAAATCATTAATAATTTTTTTGTTACACATCGTCATAAAAATAAATAAAAAGTTCAAATAATTGTTGTAAATGCATACATGAATTTGGTAGATGACCGTGTAGATTCCACCTCTTAGGATTCTAACTCATTCTTGTATCAACTATTGTAATTTCTAAATTCAAGCATGTATTTTATTAATTCATATATTAGTCTTTCATATTCCTTATCTAAGTTGTTATTTTGTTCTTGAGCCATCTACATCACTTAATTGGTAAAATTTGATTTGTAAGATTCAAATTTTAAAATTGATCTTTCAAATCAAATTATATCATGTAAGTAGTATGTAGTGTAGAAGTCTTAGTGTTAACGTCGTGTTTCGTACGCATTTAGGCCAGGTTCTAGCAACTTGGGTCTTGGGTCTTTTACTTGTACACTTAAGAAAACACAAAGAGTGGGGGGCCTTGGTGGAGGCTAGGGAGTCTTCGATGCTTAAGTTAGTATATCCTTGTATTTCTCGTCCACCTGCCTGCATAGATTCCCGAGTGTAGGGTGTCATCGAGGAAGTGTCAGGACGGTGAGTCTCATCTGCCCCTACCGTCCGCTTTCCCCACACATAGGTTGTTTCATGGGTAGGTTTTACTTATAGGTCGAGTACTCTGTAGAGGCTCACTAACTTTTATTATAGGAGGGTTATTGGGCTTGATCGGGCTCTTTTGACTTACTTCCCTAGTGATCCCTTGTGGGTTTGCTATATGCCCCGATATGAGGGGAAAACCCCTTACACTTAGAATAACAGTTCTCTTCTATGTGATCTTTGGTAATATATTTGCATAACATTTTCAAGCCAGTTTAAGTTTCTCTTCTATAAATATTGATATCTACTTATTGCGATAAAATAATTTTATAAAATCTTGATATGATCTATGTGATATTATATAGAGTATAATACTATCATATCAATGCGATGAATATTCTTGTCTTCTTTATATTAGTTTGATTTTAAATATTTCTTTTTCATTCAATACTAAATATATTTGTTATAGATCATGTCAAATCTTACAAAACTTGAATTTGTTGCCCTTAATGTTTCTAACAACAATTATTTATCATGGATCATTGATGCTAAGATTCATCTTTATACAATGAATTTTGAAAATATTATTAAAGCAGTAAATGAGCATCCTTGCAGGATTGCGCTAAGGCAATAATTTTCTTTCCCCACCATTTATATAAAAAATTGAAAATTGAGTAACCTCATAATAAAAGATTCATGAATTCTATGAAATAATTTAATAGAGAGATATGAGTACCAGAAGACCATGATCCTCTCAAAATCTTGATATGATTGGATGTACCTGAAGTTTCAATATTATTAGTAAATAAAAATCTACACTTTTTTTTTTTAAAAAAAAAAAACAAGCTCACAATTGAGATTGTGTAGAGAAAAAGCAACTAACGATGATATGTTTGAAATGAAATATATAATATATTCATATCTCGAATGTGCTCATGTAACAGCAATATCGAGAGCGAAAGTTTACTAAGTATTATGAACTTATATTTTATTTACTAGTCGTTGAACAAAATAATGAGTTGTTAATGAAAAATTACTAGTCTCATCCAACCGGTTCTACTTCATTTTCTGGAGCGAATGAAATTCAATTTCATCGTAATAAAGAAAATCGTGGTCGGGGACATAGTAGAAAAAACTATCAAAATCAAATGAAACGTACTCAAAGTTTTTCAAAGAAAAATGTTACATATCATCAGAAGTGGAACTGCTCTACAATAAAGCAAGATGAAAATAAAAGGCTTGTAGAATAAGCCTGTAAAGAGATATGAAGATAAATATCACAGGTGTGGTATGAAAAGGCATTTGTCACATACTTGTCGTAAACATAAATATTTGGTGGACTTGTATCAAGCATCTAGGGAAAAAAAAAGAGGGGTCGAAATGAATTTTAAAATGATAATCTAATTTAGTTTAAATATCCAAATAGGATGGACCCAACTCATCTCGATGCTTTTTATTTCTTTGTGAATCCTAACAGAGACAATGGTCTTTTGATCAGTGATGCATATGACCATAACAACTAATTTTCTTTCTTTATTATAACACATTATCGTTGAGTTGTTATCTTTTAATTTATTTCATTAAACTTTTTTTTTCTTGCATTAATAAAATTTTATACATATTTTTGTTATAAGGAGATATAAATTCTATTGATATATTGACCAATTCCAACATGATTGGTGAAGATCTGTGTCTGGTAGATAGTTCTTAAAAATAATAAATATTTTCAATGTTTAACTTTAAATAGAGAAAACGTCAATACAATATCTAGATCATCGTACCTGATTGAAAGTTTCGGAAGAGCCAATATCATGTTACCAAAATGAATAAGATTTTGTATTAACGGTGTTGTGTATTATTCAAAATTTAGAAGAAATTTATTTAGTTTTAAAGATATTCATTGTAATTGTTATTACGTTGAAACTACCAATGAAGGTAGTAATGAATATCTTTACATTACAACAATAAATTTAGGCCAAAAACTCATATTAGAAAAATTGTCAACTTTCCCTTTTGGGTTATATTATACAACAATTAAATCAAATATTGTAGTGCACTAGAAATATCCTAATCCAAAAATCTGTATACTTTGACATAATCTTCTTAGTCTAACGAGATTAATCATGATGCATCGAATAATTGAGAATTCATATGGGCATCCCTTAAAGAACCAAAAGATTCTTTCATTACGTGATTATCCATGTGTAGCATGTTCCAAATGAAAACTAATTATCATATCACTCCTTTCCAAGGTATTTATTGAATTTCCACGTTTTTACAAAAAATTCACAGAGATATATGTGAACCTATACATCCACCATATGGGTAATTTATATATTTTATGGTTTTAATAGATACATCAACTAGATGGTCGCGTGTTTGTCTACTCTCTACTTGAAATATTGTGTGATACCCCATATGAGATGGATAATGTTAGGTGATGTATGAGATCCCACATTGCTTGGGAATGATAAGTTCTTGCTCTTTATAAGGTTCCAATGGGGCTCCAATTGCATTATTGACTAGTCTTTTTGGAGTATAGGCCATGTGGTTTGGGTCTTCCATTGTGGCGTTACAAATGGTATCAGAGCCAGGTTCAACTAGAAATGTGAGACTTGAGCCATGCCATCTACAATGGACAGACCCGATGAGGACGTCGGAAATTTAAGGGGGGTAGATTGTGATACCTGATATAATATGGATAAGGGTAGGTGGTGTATGAGATCCCACATTGCTTGTGAAGGAGAAGTTCTTGCTCTTTATAAGGTTCCAATGAGGCTCCAATTGTATCATTGACTAGTCCTTTTGGAGTATAGGCCATGTAGTTTGGGCCTTCCATTGGGGCGTTATGTTTTGAATTTGCTAGATTTATTGCACAAGTTATTAGATTACGGGCTCGATTTCCTGTTATCCAATCTAGTCTATTTGGTTGGATAATGCAGGAGAATTTACATCTAAAACTTTTGCTTATTATTGTATGTCAGTTGGGATTAATGTTGAAAATTATGCTGCCCATATGCATACTCAGAATGGTTTAACTGAGTCATTTATTAAACATTTACAATTAATTGCTCGACCATTACTTTTGAAAATAAAACTATCTGTCTTTGCTTAGAGACATGTAATTTTGCATTCTGCATAATTGGTTCGAATAAGACCAACTACCTATAATAAATATTCTCCCATTGCAACCTGCATTTGGCTAACTGCCAAATATTTTTTCGTCTTTGTACTTTTGATTGTGTTAGGCATGTTCTGATTGCACTTCACTAACACACTAAGATGTATCTTTAATGTAGATTTAGAATTTATATTGGTTTTGATTCTTTATCCATCATTAGATACCTCGAGCCCTTAACTGGAGATATTTTCAATGCACATTTTGATGATGAGTAATACTACATACAGTTATAGAATGCGCAAACACTGTACAATCGCTTTGAAAAAGAGTGAGATCTACTATTAAAAAGTTAATTTCTTTTCATGTGGGTCCCGTATATATTCACTTTTTTCAAAGTGATTGTATGATGCTTGGGCACTCACGGTTACAACTATCATTTCTCTTTGAGAATTGTCATTTTGATGAAATGATCTTCCCACCATTGAGGGAGAAAATTTGTCAAAAGCACCAAAACAAATATCATTGAATACTTGGACGCTATCTCATCTTGATCCTTGTACAAATCAATATTTTCTGGAAGCTCAAATGATCATTTATTTGCAAACTATTACAAATCAATTATCGGATTCCTTTATTGACAATAACAAAATAGTGGAGTCTCACATATCGACTGCTAATGCTTCAGTAAAGATCAATGTCCCTGTAAGACAATCAAATAATACGACAGCTAATGAGTCTAAGGGGTGGTTTGGACAGTGAGTTGAGATGAGATGAGATGAAAGTTGAAAGTGGAATAAAATATTGTTATAATATTATTTTTGTTTTGGAATTTAAAAATTTTGAATTATTTATTGCATTTTATTTGAAAATTTGAAAAAATTGTAATGATTAGATCAGATGAGATGATTTTAGTATCCAAACCACCCTTTAGACACACCCAAAACGTGAAATACTTATTCATACAAAGAATAAAACTTTCTGAAAGAGAACACAAATAAAAGAAATTGGTCATTCTGAAGAGACGATACACACAAAATAGATAATAAGAGCTATATACCTATCCAAACTTTTTGTACAAAATTCTCCAAGAATATAATCCCTTGAAGCAAAATCTCCTTAAAAGGAAAATTTATCTGACAATAATAAAATTTTGATACATTATGTAAGTATGAGAAAACTACTTGTCAAAAACCGTTGAAAAATGTCGACATAGAAATGATTGACCAAAATGGAAAGAAACAACTAAAGCAAAATTGATGTTACTAGCAAAGTATGAAGCATTTGAATCTATAGTCCAAACCCCTAAAGGTGTGATGCATGTTGGATATTAGTGGGTATTTGTACGTAAACGTAATGAGAAAAATGAAATTGTGAGACACAAAGCACAATTTGTTGCACAAGATTTCTCGTAGAAATATGGTATTGATTATGAAGAAATATATATCTTAGTAATGGATGCAATTACATTTTTATTTTTTTTATTAGCTTAGTAGTCACAAAAAGCTTAGATATGCATTTAATGCATGTTGTTATAAAATATTTATATAGATTACTCGATAATGATATATATATATATATATATATATATATATATATATGAAAATTCCTTAAGGATATTAAAATGTTTGGAGCATGTAATTCAAAATATCGAAATATTTATTCTGTCAAGCTAGAAAGACCTTTATATGGATTAAAACAATCCAGACACATGTGGTACAATCATCTCAGTGAATATCTAATAAAATAAGGATTTGAAAATAATTTAATTTGCATTTCAATTAACTTAGTAGCAAGATACAGTTATGCACCAGCTTGAAGGCATTGAAATGGTGTCAACCAACTTGGTTATGCATACTTGGGTTATCTTACCGATCTCCATAACGGAGGATCACAAATAGGATATTTATTCACTTGTGATGGTACTGCTATTTCATAGAGATCTATCAAGCAAACATTAGTTGCTATTTCTTCCAACCACCCAGAGATTATTACAATTCATGAAGCCAGCTGCGACTGTATTTGGTTAATATCAATAATTCAACATATTAGAGAAAATTGTGGTATATCCACAATTAAAGATAGCTTGATAACATTATATGAAGATAATGTTGCTTGTATTACACAAATAAAGGGAGACTATATTAAAGGTGATAGAACCAATCATATTTAGACAAAATTCTTTTATGCACATGAGCTCCATAAGAGGAGTGATATTGATGTCAATCAAATAAGACCATGAGATAATATGACGGATCTATTCACTAAAGCATTACCAACTGCAACATTTAAGAAGTTGGTATACATTGGAATGCGTCAAATGATATTCCATCATAAATGATTGAAGCTCTGCACACTTTTGGGCCGGGGGGGGGGGGGGAATAATCATATAGATTGTATTTTTTTCCTTCGCTAAGGTTTATTCCCACTAGATGTTCTTGTACAAGGTTTTAATGAGACAATCCTATATCAATATTCTTTTTTCTTTGCCATTGGTTTTTTTTTCCATCGGGATTTTCTTTGGTACGGTTTTAACTGATAAAACAGAGGATTCGTTGCCTATTATTCCAGCTAGAATCATGGATGAAGATTTGAGAGTTCCAGTAGATACACATCCAAAAATCAAGGCTACAGATTATGAGTCGTTAATGAACTTATATTTTATTTATTAGTGGTTGAACAAAATAATGAGTTGTTAATGAAAAATTACTAGTCTCATCCAGCTGGTTCTACTTCATTTTCTGAAGCGAATGGAATTCCATTTCATCATAATAAAGAAAATTGTGGTCGTGGACATAGTAGAAAAAACTATCAAAATCAAATGAAACGTATTCAAAGTTTTTCAAAGAAAAATGTTACATATCATCAGAAGTGGAACTGCTCTGTAATAAAGCAAGATGAAAATAAAGGCTTGTAGAATAAGCCTGTAAAGAGATATGAAGATAAATATCACAGGTGTGGTATGAAAGGGCATTTGTCACATACTTGATGTAAACCTAAATATTCGGTGGACTTGTATCAAGTATCTAGGGAAAAAAAAAGAGGGGTTGAAATTAATTTTAAAAAGATCATCTAACTTAGTTTAAAAATCCAAATAGGATGGACCCAACTAATCTCGATGCTTTTTATTTCTTTATGAATCCTAATCCTAACAGAGACAATGGTCTTTTGATCAGTGATGCATATGACCATAACAACTAATTTTCTTTCTTTATTATAACACATTATCTTTGAGTTGTTATCTTTTAATTTATCTCATTAAACTTTTTTTTCTTGCATTAATAAAATTTTATACATATTTTTGTTATAAGGAGATATAAATTCTATTGATATATTGACCAATTCCAACATGATTGGTGAAGATTTGTGTCTGGTAGACAGTTCTTAAAAATAATAAATATTTTCAATATTTAATTTTAAATAGAGAGAACATGAATACAATATCTAGGTCAACGTACCTGATTGAAAGTTTCGGAAGAGCCAATATCATGTATTATTCAAAATCTAGAAAAAATTTATTTAGTTTTAAAGATATTCATCGTAATTGTTATTATGTTGAAACTACCAATGAATGCAGTAATGAATATCTTTACATTACAACAATAAATTTAGGCAAGAAACTCGTATTAGAAAAATTGTCAACTTTCCCTTCTGGGTTGTATTATACAACAATTAAATCAAATATTGTAGTGCACTAGAAATATTCTAATCCAAAAATCTTTATACTTTGACATGATCTTCTTAGTCGAACGAGATTAATTATGATGTATCAAATAATTGATAATTCATATGGGCATCCCTTAAAGAACTAGAAAATTGTTATTATGTGTAGCATGTTCCAAATGAAACTAATTATCATATCACCTGGCCCCTTCCAAGGCATTTATTGAATTTTTGCGTTTTTACGAAAAATTCACGGACTATATGTAAACCTATATATCCACCATGTTAGCCATTTATATATTTTATGGTTTTAATAGATACATCAACTAGATGGTTGTGTGTTTGTCTACTCTTTACTTGAAATATTGTGTGATACCCCATATGATATGGATAAGGGTAGGTGGTGTATGAGATCCCTCATTGCTTGGGAATGAGAAGTTCTTGTTTTTTATAAGGTTCCAATGAGACTCCAATTGTATCATTGACTTATCCTTTTGGAGTATAGGCCATGTGGTTTGAGTCTTCCATTGTGGCGTTACAAATGGTATCAGAGCCAGGTTCAACCAGAAATGTGGGATTTGAGCCATGCCATCTACAATGGACAGGCCCGACGAGGACGTCGGGAATTTAAGGAGGGGTAGATTGTGATACCTCATATAATATGGATAAAGGTAGGTGGTGTATGAGATCCCACATTGCTTGTGAAGGAGAAGTTATTGTTCTTTATAAGGTTCTAATGGGGCTCCAATTGTATTATTGACTAGTCCTTTTGGAGTATAAGCAATGTAGTTTGGGCCTTCCATTGGGGCGTTACGTTTTGAATTTGCTAGATTTATTGCACAAGTTATTAGATTACGGGCTCGATTTCCTGTTATCCAATCTTTGGTTGGATAATGCAGGAGAATTTACATCTAAAACTTTTGCTTATTATTGTATGTCAGTTGGGATTAATGTTGAAAATCATGCTGCCCATATGCATACTCAGAATGGTTTAACTGAGTCATTTATTAAACATTTACAATTAATTGCTCGACCATTACTTTTGAAAATAAAACTATATGTCTTTGCTTAGAGACATGTAATTTTACATTCTGCATCATTGGTTCGAATAAGACCAACTACCTATAAGAAATATTCTCTCATTGCAACTTTAAGAAATATTCTCCCATTGCAACTTGCATTTGGCTAACCGTCAAATATTTTTTCATCTTCGTACTTTTGATTGTGTTAGGCATGTTCTGATTGCACCTCACTAACACACTAAGATGTGTCTTTAATGTAGATTTAGAATTTATGTTGGTTTTGATTCTTCATCTATCATTAGATACCTCGAGCCCTTAACTGGAGATATTTTTAAGGCACGTTTTGATGATAAGTAATGCTACATACAGTCATAAAATGCGCAAACGCCGTACAGTCGCGTTAAAAAAAGTGATTAAAAAGTTACTTTTTTTTTTCATGTGGGTCCTGTATTTATTTACTTTTTTCAAAGTGATTGTATGACGCTTGGACACTCACAGCTACAACTATCATTTTTCTTTGAGAATTGTCATTTTGATGAAATGATCTTCCCACCATTGAGGGAGAAAATTTGTCAAAAGCACCAAAACAAATATCATTGAACATTTTGACGCTATCTCATCTTGATCCTTGTACAAATCAATGTTGTCTAGAAGCTCAAATGATCATTTATTTGCAAACTATTGCAAATCAATTATCGAATTCCTTTATTGACAATAAGAAAATAATGGAGTCTCACATTTCGACTGCTAATACTTCGGTAAAGATCAATGTCCCTGCAAGACAATCAAATAATACAACAGCTAATGAGTCTAAGGGGTGGTTTGGACAGTGAATTGAGATGAGATGAAATGTGAAAGTGGAATAAAATATTGTTATAATATTATTTTTGTTTTGAAATATGAAATTTTGAATTATTTATTACATTTTATTTGAAAATTTGAAAAAATTGTAATGATTAGATGAGATGATTTTGGTATCCAAACCACCCTTTAGACATGCACGAAGCGTGAAAGACTTATTCATACAAAGAATAAAACTTTCTGAAAGAGAAAACACAAATAAAAGAAATTGGTCATTCTGAAGAGCCGATACACACAAAATAGACAACAAGAGCTATATACTCATCCAAACTTTTTGTACAAAATTCTCCAAGAATAGAATCCCTTGAAGCAAAATCTTCTGAAAAGGAAAATGTATCTGACAATAATAAAATTTTGATACATTATGTAAGTATGAGAAAATTACTTGTCAAAAACCGTTGAAGAATGCCGACATAGAAATGATTGACCAAAATGGAAAGAAACAACTCAAACAAAATTGATGTTACTAGCAAAGTATGAAGCATTTGAATCTATAGTCCAAACACCTAAAGGTGTGATGCATGTTGGATATTAGTGGATATTTGTACGTAAACGTAATGAGAAAAATGAAATTGTGAGACACAAAGCACAATTTAATGCACAAGATTTCTTGTAGAAATATGGTATTGATTATGAAGAAATATATATCTCAGTAGTGGATGCAATTACATTTATATTTTTTTATTAGCTTAGTAGTCACAAAAAGCTTAGATACGCATTTAATGAATGTTGTTATAACATATTTATATAGATCACTCGATAATAATATATATATATATATATGAAAATTCCTTAAGGATATTAAAATGTTTGGAGCATGTAATTCAAAATATCGAAATATTTATTCTATCAAGTTAGAAAGACTTTTATATGGATTAAAACAATCCGGACGCATGTGGTACAATCATCTCAGTGAATATCTAACAAAATAAGAATTTGAAAATAATTTAATTTGCATTTCAATTAACTTAGTAGCAAGATATAGTTTTGCACCAGCTTGAAGGCATTGAAATGGTGTCAACCAACTTGGTTATGCATACTCGGGTTATCTTACCGATCTCCATAAAGGAGGATCACAAATAGGATATTTATTCACTTGTGACGGTACTGCTATTTCATAGAGATCTATCAAGCAAACATTAGTTGCTATTTCTTCCAACCACTCAGAGATTATTACAATTCATGAAGCCAGCTGCGAATGTATTTTGTTAATATCAATAATTTAACATATTCGAGAAAATTGTGGTATATCCACAATTAAAGATAACTTGACAACATTATATGAAGATAATGCTGCTTGTATCACACAAATAAATGGAGGTTATATCAAAGGTGACAAAACTAATCATATTTAGACAAAATTCTTTTATGCACATGAGCTCCATAAGATGAGTGATATTGATGTCAAGCAAATAAGACTATGAGATAATATGATGGATCTATTCACTAAAGCATTACCAACTGCAACATTTAAGAAGTTGGTATACAATATTGGAATGTGTCAACTCGATGATATTGCATCATAAATGATTGAAGCTCTACACACTTTTGAGCCTTGGGGGGGGGGGGAGGGGGCAATAATCATACAGATTGTACTTTTTTCCTTCGCTAAGGTTTATTCTAGATGTTCTTTTAAAATGTTTTAATGAGACAATCCTACAACATTGATACGTAAAAATATCGTATTCTTTTTCTTTTGCCATTGGTTTTTTTTTTTTCCATCGGGATTTTCTTTGGTACGATTTTAATTGATAAAATAGAGGTTTCGTTGCCTATTATTCCTGCTGGAATCATGGATGAAGATTTGAGAGTTTCAGTAGATACACATCCGAAAATCAAGGCTACAGATCAATCAAATCCTTGTCAATAAACTCTAGTGTAATAGCAGCCTTGAGTTTAGCCTGCGATAAAATCCTTGTCAATAATTCTAGCATGATAGCAGCGAGTTTAGCCTTTCGTCTTGTAATTATCCTTTTGTAAATAGATAGAAAGTTGTATAAATATATATATGATCACACACTGTTTTGAGTGTGGTGAGATTTTTCCATCTGTTCTAATTTACCAAAATTCTTTTTGGTATCAGAGAAATACAATGTCTTCCGCTTCGTTAAATGTTAGTAATTTTGTTACTCTCAGGCTCAAGCCTGAAAATTACCCACTCTGGCATGAGCAAGTCCTTGCACTTACTGAAAGCCAAGAGCTCACATATTTTCTCATAGGAGAAAGCCAACCCCAAGTTGCTGTACTCCCAACAATCGATGGAACTCATATTTGTTGAAGAATAATCCCACATTGACTGTAGACAAGGTCTTGGACATATTTATAAGGAATGAACAATCCTCTCTTGTAGAACCGGTTTTATGAGATGAGTTAGGCCCATGAATTTCTTCATGGTATCAGAGCCTGCCACAAAACGAATGGGGGCCCACACTACTTATCTCTTGACAAGGACCATAAAACAAATACTGGCCTGCACGTGAGGGAGTGTGTTGAGGAATAATTCCACATTGATTGTGGAAAAGGTTTTGGGCATATTTATAAAGAATGAGCAATCCTCTCTTGTAGAACCGGTTTTATGAGATGAGTTAGGCTCATGAATTTTTTCAATATTGCCTCCAATTCAGAATAAAAAAATGGAAAACGACAGATCGTTTACTGAGAGGATGGATCATTGGCACCTTAGCAGAAGAGGCTCTTGGTCATGTCATTGGTCTTGATACCTTAGCACAGGTTTGGGCAGCTCTCAAGGAAGCCTATGCCCAGTCCTCTCAAGAACGACAATTTTAGCTCAATCAACAACTCACATACATGAAGAAAACTCATGAAGTTTCTCTCAATGACTACCTTCGAAAGTTCAAGGAGGTATGTGATAGTCTTGCTGCTATTGGACACACGGTTAGTGACAAAAATAAAGTTTTTTTCATTGCTTACAGGACTTGGTGCACGGTATGAACCTTTCATTACCTCAATGCTCAAACCACCAATGCCTTCTTACAAGGAAGTAGTTCCCCTACTTCAAAGTTATGAGATTCGCCTCAACTTTCATACACCAGATTCCTCTCAGTATATTGCCTTCTATGTAGAGAAAAGTGATGGAAAACCTACCAACAAGACTTTCAGGCCATCAAATCATTTTTTCTCCCAAGGTCGAGGTTTTGCTCCTTCTAATAATCAAAACAAAAACTTCAAACAAGGATCCTCTTCAGCAACTTTTTCCCGTGAAAACAACCGTGATCTGACATGTCATATATGTGGCAAGAAAGGACATTCTGTAATTCGTTGTTGGCATCTTTTTAATCACTCGGTGCAACCATATAATTTACCTCAAGTCTTCACTGCTCTTCAACTCGATCTTGAGGCCCATTATGAGGAATGGACTTCAGATACTAATGTATCTGCACATATGACCTCTCACGAAGGTAACCTACATAATCTTCGATCTTATAATGGTCATGATCATGTTATGCTAGGCAATGATGAATTTTTGAAAGTTACTCATATTGGTGATGCCATTATTGGTTTTGGTCCTTCTGCTATTACCTTACGAGATGTTCTTCTAGTTCCTGAATTAGAAAGAAGTTTAGTGTCTGTAGGACAACTTACCTCTGATTATCCAGTGACTTAAGAATTTTTTAATCAAGATTTTGTGATTAAGGACCCATTGACACAACATGTATTGATGAGAGGAATAAAAAGGGATAACTTATATTCCATCCGTGCTCATCCAGTGGCTCTCTTCTCCACAAGGTTTCGGACAGTATCAAAAGATATCTAGCACCAACGCCTTGGACATCCCCAGGCTGCTACAGTAGCATATCTTCGCAAGACAGATTTAATCAAGGCTAGTAGCAATAAAGACATCAGCATATATGAAAGTTTTCAATTAGGAAAACTTTCTAAGTTGTCATTTATTTTGTTTGAATCTAAGACTTATGCATCTTTTAAAAAAATTTATATTGATTTATGGGGTCCAGCCGCCCCAGTTATCTCTATGCATCAGTTTCGATTTTATGCAGCACTAGTGGATGATTTTACTAAGTTTGTGCGGTTAATTCCATTAAAACACAAGTTTGATTTCTTTGACCAATTTATTTTATTTGAGAAATTCGTCAATTGACAATTTAATAGTTCCTTTAAGATAATTCAAACTGATGGGGGAGGAGAATTTGTCAACCAGCGTTTTCAAAGGCATTTAAAAGATTCTGGGATTGTTCATCAGATTTCATGTCCTTACACACTCGAGCAAAATGGGATGGTCGAAATGAGACATCGTGTGATTCGATAATTAGGCATTACCATACTAATTCATGCAAATGTTCCTAAACTGTTTTGGGTCGAAACATTCACAACAGCAGTTTTCCTTCTTAATCGTATCCCCACAGCCACACTTAAATGGGATTCACCTTTCCATCGATTATATGGAAAAAATCCAGACTACTCCTCGTTAAGAATCTTTGGTTCACGGTGCTACCTTTACTTATGGGACTTTAAGAGAAATAAATTTGATAACAAGTCTTTATCTTGTGTGTTTATGGGTTACAGTAATAGGCACAAAGGATATTGATGCTTCTCTCCCTCAACAAACAGATTTTATATATCACAACATGTGGTATTTGATGAAGCGCTTCTGTCTTACAAAAAATCCAGCAATACACTTGCATCATCCATTG
This sequence comes from Juglans cinerea, assembly GCA_961763995.1. NCBI lineage: Eukaryota > Viridiplantae > Streptophyta > Magnoliopsida > Fagales > Juglandaceae > Juglans > Juglans cinerea. Next base: position 22,623,892 of record CAUIVZ010000005.1, read on the forward strand.
AATCTCAAACCACTACTTTTCATAAATTTGATTCTTGGATCACTCTTCCTCCAGATAAGCTCTCTGCCAGTTTTATACACTTAGACAATGATGAGAATCCTCCCACTCCAAATGTGTCTTTGGAAAAATCAATTACTATGATTGAGCTTATCTGCCATGAGGATAGTGTGCCACTATTTGCATCAACTTTGAGTGAAAATCCCAATGTCAATGACCTCTTGGTTTCACAGGCTCCCTCTATTGCTTATTCCTCCTCTATGAGTCACCTACTGAGCCTTGTGTTGAGCAAACCTCGAGTCCTACTGCAGTTGATAATGCTACATCTACTAAAACAATTTTAGCAAGTTAATCTAATTTTGAAATGGCTATTCATCCCATGGTCACATGCAGTCAGGTAAGAGTTCGAAAACCAAATCCAAAATATGCTCTTTTACATGATTATGATTCTATACCAAAGAACCACGATATGATAAAACTGCTTTATCTCATTATGGCTGGAGAAAAGCCATGCAAGATGAACTCGATGCCTTAAACCAACAAAACACGTGGACTCTAGTTCCTCATACAACATCAATGAATGTTGTTGAATATCGATGGATGTACAAGGTAAAGCTCAAAGCTGATGGCACAGTAGAACGGCTCAAAGCAAGGCTTGTTGCTAAATGGTATCATCAATTACTTGGAATTGATTTCACAGAAACTTACTTACCTGTTGTCAAGCTAGGTACAATTCGGCTAGTACTCTCACTTGCTACAGTTAAAGGTTGGGATATTCGAAAACTTAATATTAAGAATGCCTTTTTACATGGCTCTCTTACTGAAGAAGTATTCATGAGGCAACCACCAGGATTCCAAGATCTTATCTCTCCAGATTCTGCTTGTTACTTAACCAAAGCCATATATGGCCTCAAACAAGCCCCAAGGGCTTGGTTTGACATATTTAGTTCTCATCTTTTACAATCTGGTTTTCAGTGTAGCTCAGTGGATCCCAGCTTGTTTGTTCACCATTGGACCAAGGAACCTTGGCACTACTTCTTTATGTTGATGACATAATACTCACAGGTTCCTCTTCAACTCTTATTCAGGAATTCATCAACAACCTCCATAATGAATTTACCATGAAAGACCTCGGATCACTACATTATTTTTTAGGGATCCAAGTATCTTTAATATCAAGTGGCCTGTTTCTTCAACAAACAAGATATGCAATAGACATTTTGGAGTGCAGTGGCATGCATGAATGCAAATCTATCAAGACTCCCATGTGTACTAAGACAACACCTTATCCTAATTCTCCACTGCATCCTGATCCTCATTCATATAGATATCTAGTAGGTGCTCTTCAATACCTGACCTTGACATGCCCCGATCTCTCATATAGTGTCAACTTTGTGTCTCAGCTCATGCCATGCACCTACTGAATACCACTTTGGTTTAGTGCGAAGGATACTACATTATGTCAAAGGTACTGTCAAGCTTGGTCTTCACATTCAAGCTTCTAGTTCTCTAGATCTCTATGGGTTCTCGGATGCTGATTGGGCTGGATGCCACCTTACACGAAGATCAACGACTAGTTATTGCACTTACTTAGGGAGTAATATTATTTCATGGTGTGTAAAAAAAAACAACCAACAATTTCTCAATCCAGTTCCGAAGCAGAATATTGCGCACTTGCTCAAGCTGCTGCTGAAATAACCTGGCTAACATTCATTCTATGTGACTTTCATGTCCCTTTGCCTCAAGTTTCTACATTATTATGTGATAACATGAGCTCTCTATTCATGACAGTAAATCCAATTTTTCTTGCGCGGAGTAAGCACATTGAAGTTGATTATCACTACATCTGAGAACGTGTCTCTCTTGGTTTGCTTGTTACAACATGTATCAACTTAATTTCAGATTGTAGATTTCTTCACAAAGCCACAATTGCGACCTGCCTTAGAATCTTTGCGTGACAAATTGTGCATCTCCACTATGCTCAATTTGCCCGGAGGTGGGGGGGTGATAAAACAGAGGATTCGTTGCCTCTTATTCATGCTAGAATCATGGATGAAGATTTGGGAGTTTCAGTAGATACACATTCGAAGATCAAGGCTACAGATCAATCAAATCCTTGTCAATAAACTCTAGCGTAATAGCAGCCTTAAGTTTAGCTTGCAATCAAATCATTGTCAATAATTCTAGCATAATAGCAGAGCTTGAGTTTAGCCTTCATCTTGTAATTATCCTTTTGTAAAGAGATAGAAAGTTGTATAAATATATATGATCATACATTATTTTGAGTGAGGTGAGATTCCTCCATCTGTTCTAATTTACCAATTTTTTTTTTTAACGAGTGATGTTTTTTGTGTATGACCATCCAAGGGGTAGTATTTAACTGCATAGATGAACTTGGTGGATGACTATGTAGATTCCACCTCTTAGGATTCTAGCCCATTCATGTATTAACTTTTGGAATTTCTAAATTCATGAATATATCTTATTAATTCATGTATCACCCATTCATATTCATTATCCTCTTATGCCTATAAAAGGACGTAATAATGATTATTTGTTTAACATAAGAAATTCGAAGTTAATAACATTGAGCTCTTGATGATCTAGTTTTGCCTTGCAATTTGCTAATTCTGTTGCTACTTCTTTTTAATTTTACAACAATAACCATTTTTCTGAACAAACAAAGCGGCTTGTTTGGACACTTGGAGTATCTTAGAATTATGTGAATGGTAGTGAAATTGTGAGTTTAGATGTTTGGTTCGGTTTTGAGAGATGAGAGAGAAAAAATTGAATAAAAATATTATAAAATTAAAAAATTGTTTGAATATTTTTTTAATATTATTTTTGTTTTGAAATTTGAAAAAGTTTTATTAATTTTTGTGTTTTATTTTAAAATTTATAAAAATTGTAATGATTAAATGAAAAAATTAAAAATGAAAAAATATTTTATATTTGAGTGATATTTGACAAAAAAAAATTATGAAATTTTTTGAGAATTTCTGACTTTAATTACCCAACCGTATGCTAATTCAGTACCTAACATTCGTTGCAATAAATCCCTATTCAATCAGGTGGGCCACAATCTTGTGAAATCCGACGGTCAATATGAGTCAGGCATGCACCCGGCTCAGGAGAAAGAAATCCGACTCTCCAAGAAGAGACAGAGACCTTTTTGTCCACTTCGATGCTACAACTGTCCAACCCGGAATTTCAAGGCCGTGCGTGCCACAAATCCCATGCACAGGATTCTGGATCAAAAGGATTGGAACACAAAATATACCCATTTCTAAATATTTTGTCTTTTTTAGGTGGCCACCAAAAAGGCAAGTTGTGAACGGAGTTTTTGAGGTGTAGGGACGGATAAGCTTATGGTGGCTTACAAAGGCACAAAAAAGAGAGATTGCTTTCAGGAACTTGTTTTCTGAACTTGGTTTCTCTTGGGTATGGTTGCCAAGCTTTGCTTAATGGCTTCTTATGGGTACCTTCCTGGGCTTGTTCTGCACCAAGAACAAGGCAGGATCCTCAAGGTACATCACAAGTTCAATTTAATGGCAATTATATGATCTCTTGGGTTTGTTTGCTTGGGCTGTTGCCTTGTTAAGTCTTTGATACTATGTTTACTGTTTGTCTCAGTCTGATCAGCATATTTGTTTTTTGGATTTAATTGATTTGGTGACCTGGGTTGTTGAATTATATTCTAATGTCAGTGAGTTTTGTTTTTAGAATTCTTGTTTCAATAATGGTCATCTTGTTGATTTGTTTCATGTATGTTTTAACCCAGCTTGGTTTATTGAGCTCATCCCGTATGTGGTTATTTTGGGTTCATATCTTGTAGTAGTTTAGGTTGTAGATCTATGCCAGAGTTCTGCAGTCTTGGTGAAATCCTGATTAGATTTTTCCACTTTCTTTTTAAATTACTGAAGGGATTTCACGTACATGAGGAAAAATTACAGGTCAGAATGGTTGTTTATAACTTGAGTTTTATTTCCATTTTAGTGTGGGGCTTTGACAATGCTTTTTTTAATTAGTAACTGTTATATGGTTTTAAGTAATTTTAGTGAATTAGTTATTTATTCGAGTTTGTTTATTTTCTACTTATTTTGACACTTCGATTATCAGCTACTTATTGGTTTATTTGTGTGGTAGCTTTGTGTTGAACCATCAATTTACATGGACAAATGACAATGGAGATGATTGTTAGCTGGTTAATCATTTATTCTTGATAGTCTAAGAACTTTATTTGGCAGTTATTCTACTTATTTAGTGCCAAAATGAGGAGTTAAGCTTTTTTATTTTTTCCCTTTCTTGTGTAAAATGTCCTATTTATTTGATGCCCAACTTTCTGTCATTTGGGAATTTGGGCTTTATTAGAACTTGTTGATATCTCTATTCAGTTTTGAAGTTTGAGATCTCGATTTCTAATTAAATTATGATCCTTATCATGTTACAGTAATTGTTTTACTTTTGAGTTTTACTACTTCAGTTGGTGAAACCCTCTTAACACAATGTCACGGGGACATAAGTTTTGTGTAATTAGTCTGTGTTTTTGTTTCTTAATTTAATAGCCTCTTGTGGTTGTCACTCAATTTTGTAATTTTCTTGATTGCATTGACAAGTTTTCTTTTCTCTTTCAAAATGCAGGATTCTCAACATCTTTTGCCAAGTTCTGGAGCTAAGCACGAGATAATAAGATCAAGAACACTTGCTATCAGGCCAAATCATGAGGAGCCATTAAAACCCCTATGTGGGTTGGCTGACTCTAGTCGGTTTGTCCAGATTGACTCAACAGTTAAAAAGCCTGTGCTCATTGATGTGCAAGGTTTGCTGACCATTTTTCAGATGCTATGGTTGTTTGAATTAAATTTTCCTTAGGGATTCATATCTCTGTTACTTATCACTTACTAAAAAGATTACAGCAATTGTTTGAAATGAAATTATTTAATAGTTTCCTTTTTCAGTTGTTTATTCTGGACACCATTCATCTCCCACTGTCAGTAGTGTTATATTTATATGCTTGTTTGACCTCTTTTCATGAGATGTTGAAGAAAGAATTATCTAAAACAACCAAAGGAATGCTACTGTGAACTTCAATCGCATGAAGTGTGTGGGAACAGAAGTGACACTCTTTTCAGTCTAGCCTTTAAAGCAATCCTAAACTGTAATCTTTCCCTCCTGTTATTTCCACCTTTTTGTTAGGTTTTATTATTATCTTTTCCCGTGTGATATCCATGTGTCTTCATCATTTTCCTTCTCTTTTTACTGAGAAGCTCCATTTTTCTTTCTAGTTTATACCTGGGGAGAATATGTTTCAATTGATGAAGGCATTCACATCCGACTGTTGCATCATAATTCATTCAATTGGACCAGTTTTGGAGGGTCAATGATGTCTGTCATGCTAAGATTTTAGTGCATATTTTGGTTAACAGAGGTCATTATGGTGGTCATTCATGGCGGTGGTAGTGATGTGGAAGCTAATTGAAATGTCTTGTGCTACTATAGCTGTTGGGCTTGGCCCATGAGGATGGTGATGGTGATGGTGGCTGAGGTGATCATGGAACGTAGGTGGAGCTCTGTTTTTGGGAGGATTGGGTAAATTATAAAGTTAGAGTGGAAATAAATAAAAAGAGAGAACAAGAAATGAGGCAGATGCTGTTTTGAAGAACCAAAAATGAATGCTTTGGATACCCATACCCAAAAAAAGGAAAAATAACACGAACTAACATTTGGTAGCATTCAACAAACACCTTTTCATTTTACTTTGGGCTATTGCCTTTTCAGAAAGTTCGTTTCTGAAATAATGCCCCTGTGAAGGACTTCCCTTGTTTGTTAATGTTTCCTGGGCTTTTGATGATGTCTTCATTTTTTTATAATTGGTTTTCTTTGCCTTTTGATGGGATGACATGCAGAATGTTTCAAACCCAACTACTCTTTGCTTCACTCCATAGTTGTACCGTGCTGAAGTAATCTTATTTGCCTAAATGTTTTAAATACAGATGATCACCCAGACTCAATACTATTTAGCTTTGGAATTTCTGAGCAATGTACGAAACATGAAAAAATATTGAAGTTCCTCATGTCTGGACCAAGTGAAGTGGAGAGAAGGGAATTTGATATGTCTTTACTATCTGACTTGATGGGGTTACAAGCATTGAATGTGTATCAACAGCCAACTGCTCCTCTTATTTACCCAAGTTGCAAACTTTTCTCACAGAAGCCTCCAATGGACTTTGTGGGAGACTTGGCCTGTGGTCCAAAATTTGCAGTTCACCAAGATGGTCGAGTAGTATTCATGGGCACTGGGATGGAGGTGAAAGATCTACTTTCAGTTGTTGCTGAGGTTTACCTATCGAGAAACTCACCCAAATGGAGAAAGCCGTCTATGCTGGTCCCACAATATAATAGGTATGGATTGTTGGACCTGCTTTGATTTCCTTTGAAGTTAAATGCAATTTAATTTTACATGCATATTTTTTATGTACCATTCGCAGTTGTTTGTTTAAATGTATTGAGGTGTTCCTTCCATATAATTTTATTTTTCTTTTTAATTATCTAATTTCGTTTTATTATGACTGATAAAAAAATATATTTATTATGGATCTGACCACCTCTTGATTGGATAGACCTCACATAATGACTGCATCAGCATCTAGTTGGATAGACCTTGCATAATGATGAGCAGTAGAAATGATGGAAATCACGGCATGTTGCATTTAATTTGACAGCAACGGGTGTCCTTAATGATTTTGTAGTTCTATGCTATTTTAGTATTTTTCAACTATCGTCGTTTTCGCTGAAGTCTTGAGTAACTTTTATATTGTACAGGCTTGGCAGCAACGAAGCAGTCACTAATGTTCAGGGGTCTTCTTTGAAGGTTCAAGCTACAACTGTTGTCCCTTTGAAGAGGTATGCGACACTAATCTAGTTTCTTGAAAGTTATGGGCCTGATTGGATCTATTCTCTAAAATTTGTTCTCAAAGATGTGTTCAGAGTATGAGAGTGGAAAAATGTTTCTGGCTGCTTTTTATGCCAAAATGTTTTTGGAAGAATATCATTTTATTTTCAGAAAACATAGCACTGAAAATCTGTTTGGGTAATGACAATAAAAAGCAATATTTAAAACAATGAAAACTAACAAAAGAGCTTGTTTACTTGGTGAGCTAAGAATTCAAGTGGTTTGTGCTAAGGATCTTCCATTTATTCAAAAAATGTTGATGCTCACTTCTTTCAAGTGGTAATAATGAGGATATAGGTAGGGTTCGAGAGAGGAAATCACAAGAAATTAGTTATGACAGAAATAATCAAACTCAACAGAGCGTGTCCTTGGTGAGCTGCAGAATTCGTACAACAAGCTTTAAAAGAAAACAGAAGTAATTACACTAGAACCAAGTTTCTAACACATTTTGGTGCATTTCTTAGCCAGTTTTTACAAGAAGAACAAGTCTTCAGTTGAGTTTTATGCTAGCTTTGAACTAAAGAATGAAACTGAACAAAAGGTATGATAAAGAACTAAAACGGCATACCAAACTGAACTCCCCAATTAAAAATCTCATTCAAGTTCACTTATGAAAACTTGACATTTTAGTACGACTATATGCCAATTTGAATATTACACAGTGGATAGTGGGTATGGGCAGTGGTTGAGTGAGTTCCCCACTTAAAGAACCCAATTGCATATTGCATGGCTCCAATCGTTCTCCAACCATTCCAGTTTCACCTTCAACAACTTTGCCACCTGAATACCCAAAGTGCCACCTCCTACACACCTTTCCTCCACCTTTTCAACTCTGCCATAACCAACTTGCTGTTTCCCAATCTCTTTAAAGTCCAACTTTTGCCACTCTAAACCCTGTTCACCACCTCAAAAGTATTTTCCATATGTGATACTGGTATTTCATATTTGTATACTTCTCTGCATTCGCCGCTTTAATTTTAAGTTGAATATCATAGCTCCCCCAAAACAAAATATTTGTTGTAATTGAATTTGTTACTGAACAGTGAGAACACATGTGAACTTTCTTCACGCAATTCATTTCATTGCTTAAATATTGACACTTTATTTTTTTTATGCTGCTTTGTCACATTTATGACAGTCCCAATAAAGTAAAGGTTAAGCCATCACCAAAGAAGAAGAACAAAAGGAAAGTTGGCAGAGAGAGGGATGAGTGCAAGAAGAACTATTTCCATGCTTGTGAGAGCCTTCTATCAATAATGGTTAACAAAAGGTACAATGGAAAAACGGCAATCCTTTCTCTAAAGAAATCTGGCCCGGAGCTTCCTGAGCTCCTGACCCAATTTTCTGCTGGAATTGCCGGGACTGGTCTTGCTGTACTTTTCTCTGTCATCAGTAAATTAGCTTGTGGGAGGGTACCGTTCTGTGGATCTAAACTCTTGAGCACGAGTTTTGGGTTTGGACTGGTTTGGCTCTCATGGGCAGTGAATAAACTGAGAGACACGATTCTCTATATCATCAAGAATTCTGGGAAGCTGAGTTTGAAGGAAGAGGAAATTTTGAGGAGAGTGGATAAAAGCGTCAAGGAGATTTGCTTTGGAACTGCAACTCTGATGGTAGTGGCAATGCTGAAGTTTGCATGAGCATCCATGGAGAAATACGATTTCAGGAAAGTACCAAGGGTTTGGAGAGCACATCTTAAGTGGGTTATGACTGTTACACTGTAATAGTGTGGTGTTGATTATACCATGCTCAAGCTCAATGGGGTTGCTTGAAATGAACTTGACAACAAACTTAGGCCGGCCGGGTCAGCGATCACCAGTCAGGTAGTCCTTGTCAAAGTTGGTATGTCACTGGTAGGAGGGTAACATGGTTAGGAACTGGGAGTAAATACTGTAAAGCTTACTATACAAAACTTGTATAGTTGTATATGAAATTAAGATATTTTTTTTAACAAAATTTTTCAAACTATTATTAAATTTTCATCTCATCTCATCTCAACTTACTAACTTACTAATATGTTGAAGACGTTTAAACATCTGATTGGCCTAAATGGTTATGTTTACTGTTGAATCACTTGTAAAAGCAAAAAGTCAAAAGATAAGTGTTTTAAATTCATAAAAGAAATTCATAAAAGTAAATTCATATATTGAAATGATACATTACATTTATTTTATCATATATATATATTTTTTTAATAATGTAACCTAAAATATCCACTCCCGTTAATTTATGAATTTATTTTTATAAACTATTATTTTTTCTTTAAATCAAGCACTTATAATTTCGTAAAGTAAGTTCAAATATGCATTTATTGATGATTTCACCTGCCCTGCTGCGGATCCAGCGAATTATTGAGTGGTCAATCTAAGCCAGAGTCTGCCTTTCAGGTCTCGCACCACTGCCATCGAGTGGCGGCTTCACCCACCTGTCGGGTAATTGTTTATGATATTCCACGAGTCAATCTGACATTCTGACTTGGTTCGTCTCCATTGAATTATACAGAATTATGTTTTTTGACCTAATTCACAGAATCAGCTTTCAATTCATTCTCGTTTAGAATTCATCAACCATCCTCAAGTGTTTGAAAAAATAAGAAAGAAAGAACAAGATACTATAACCCATAGGGAAATACTTTAGACAAAAAAAGATTAGACAATTAAATCTATAAATTGATGTGGTACGTCAGATTGTAAAGTTACTTTTATTGTAAAATAGATCTAACATATCATATGAAACCATATCAGTTTGTAGATTTACTTTGTGTAATCTAGTAGTTCTCTCAACATTAAATGGATATATCCATGTCAGGCAAAAATATAGATGATAATTTTTTTTTTTTCCTTTCCTTTCCTTTTGAGCTCTGGTACATAAAGAGAAGTCATAAAATCAGCTCTTTGCTTGAAATAGATATTACAATTAAGTGTCTATAGCATCATCTGAAATTTGCTTACATAAACAACAATTCAAGAAGATCCTATATTTTTTAGGAATGGAGGAAAATCCAAGAAGTACTGTTTGTTTATGAAAAGGCCTCTGGACAGTTCCTTAATAAAGACAACTTCTGTGTTTTTCAGCAACAATACACAATTGTTAGACAAGCAGGCCATTAAAGAAGCTGGAAATTCTTTTGTCTGTGGCGCCTATGAAAAATATCTTGGACTTCTTGCTATGGTAGGGAGATCAAGGTTCAACACCTTTAGAAACCTCAAGGAGAAGATATGGCTGAAAATATCTACTTGGAAAAACATCTTCTTGTCTCAAGCTGGGAAAGAAGTGCTTATCAAGACTGTTTTGCAGTCCATTCCAACTTTCACTATGGGTGTCTTTAAACTTCCTAACAAATTGTGTAAGGAGATCAATGTTATGCTCTCTAAATTTTGGTGGGGCAGTCAGAAGGAGGGGAGAGGGATGCTGTGGAGGAAATAGGAGAATATGAGTTATATAGAAAGAGAGAGGAGGAGTGGGGTTTAGGGATTTGGAGAGTTTTAATGTTGCACTTCTTGCTAAACAAGGGTTGAGGATACTCAAATATCCACTCTCCTTGACAGCAGTATTACTCAAAGAAAAATATTTCAGAAATGAGAGTTTTCTGGATGCTAAGTTGAGCACTCACCCTTCTCTAGTATGGAGGACCATATGGTCAACCAGGGATCTCTTAAGATATGAGATTAAGGTGGAAAGTGGGGGATGGAAATGAAATTAATATATGGGGATCAAAATGGCTAGCTAGACCCACTTCCTTTGCTGTTCAGTCCCCTGTGTCCCTGCTGCAAATGGATGCAAATGTTGAAGAATTGATTCATAGTTAGAAGGGAGAGTGGGATGAAACAAAAATAAGAACCATCTTCTCTGAGGAAGAAGTTCAACAAATCCTTAGCTTGCCATTGAGCAGAGGAAGAGTAAAGGATAAGATTTTTTGGGGGCCAGCCAAGAAGGGTCAGTTCACAGTCAGAAGTGCATACTTTTTACACTTGGAGTTAAAAGAGAGAAGTAAAGGAGAGAGCTCAACAGAGAGGAAAGTAGATGACAGATGGAAGAGTATTTAGGACCTTGAGGTACCAGGCGTGACAAAGCTTTTCATATGGAAAGCTGCAAACAATCTGCTGCCAACAAAAGTGAATTTATATGAGAGGAAGGTGATAGTGGACAAAAGATGCCCTATGTGTGATGTAGAAGAAGAATCTTTTATACATGTTTTGTGGGAGTGCCATGCAGCAAATGACTTATGGGGTAATGATGCAAGCTATGTCAAGAAATGAACTAGATCAGAGGTGAATTTCTTGGAACTATGGGAGCAACTTAGGTGCAGACTCAACAAGAGCCACCTGTAAGAGATGTCAGTGATGCTAAGAAAGGTTTGGCTTAGGAGAAATGAATGGATTTTTGAAAAAAGATGGGGCTGCCCAAGGAACTCCTTCATTGCTACAACGGCAGCTTTACAAGAGTTTCATGAATCATAGATTCAAGTCCACCCAAGAAGGCAGAATGATGCACAACAAAGAAATCCAATGCAGCAATTGGTGGCCTGGGAGAAACCAGTAAGGGATTCATTAAGGTTAACTGGGACGCCTCTTTAGATATAAAAAGGAAGAGAATGAGGATTATAATCATTATAAGGGATGAAGAATGAGAGGCTTTGGTGGCTGTGTGTGATCTTAAGACAAATGTGGTGAATGCAGCACTTGTAGAAAGCTTTGCCTTGAGGAAAGCAGTAGAGTTGTGCTCAGATCTTAATATTCAAAATGCTATTTTTGAGGGTGATACAAAGGGAGTGATCGAGGCTGTACAGAGTGAAGAAGAAGCTGTTCTTGATTTTAGTTCTATCATTGAAGATGTCAAGGCCCATTTCAAAAATAGAGCAGATTGGTTTAGAGCACTGGCATTGGACTCATCAAATGAGTCCAATGTTTAAAATTTGATGAATTTCGTTCAAAACACACGTCATTGGCTTCACCATTTACGTAAATGTGAAACTTTCAGCTACAGTGGAGTGTCATTTATCGCCAAATTTGATGAAGTACTATTGAACATCTATTGCGTTATTTTATTACGAAAATAATTTTTTTTTCCAAAGAGCCGGTAGCTACACACATAGCAGCCCCGTCCCAAGTTTATTAATAAACCCTCACTTATGGCGGAGGAAAACCGTGGTTACATCATTACACTTGGGGGCTTACATGATAAATCGCTATAAACTAACCCAAAACCAAGTGTCAAAAAAAAAAAAAAATACCAACTCTAAATAAACAATTAAAAAATTCTAACAAGCCTAATAAAAAATTACCTAACCAATGATAAACCGCATTTTTGTGTAGCAACATAGAACATTAATAAACTATACACCTCAACATCAAACATAAACATAAAATTACGTTCAATGTAAACAAAACGAAAGTAATAACGCTGGACACAAAGGATAAAAACAGCTGCTATTCCCAAAAATTAACTCCTATGAATATGTCTAAACACCTCTACAATAGGAATTTGGCATCTCTGAAGGATATCAATATGTACAATATTTAATCTTCTCTTTCGACTCATTTTAATAGATATATTCCTAAGCCAAAACAGAATCTGCTCCCAACACGCTTGAACTGACATTTTTCTATCCTCCATACGTGCTTTACACCGCCGAATCCAAAGAATCCATATAATAAAAACTGGGGTAATGCCTCTTAAATGTTCTAACTGCGATGACCTTTTTCTTTTGGAAATCCAAATCAACAACCTCTCTCTCCAACTTTGCTACTGTTCAAAATCAACTCCCAGCATATCCGAAACCTTCTTCCACAACTGCATTGCAAAATCCCCCTCTCCCAAAACGTGATCCATCGTTTCAATCCTCGGCTTCTCACAACAAACACATGACGAACATAAAGAAATACCCAAACGTTGAATATTGATATCTACACTCAAAGCCCCTTGTATCCCTTTCCAACATACAAAAGAAATCCTAAGAGGAATACCAGGGTCCCAAACAGCATAAGCCCATCTAACTTGCTCATTTTTAATTCTGCATAACTCCCACCCATCTTTAACAGTAACGTTCAAATTGTCTAAGGACTTCCAAAATACCTTATCTTCCAACTCCATCCTACCCAATTTCACATTCAAACAAATATATCTAGCCTTCTCTCTACCTAAAATCTCCGTAAGACGATCTTCATGCCACTCCGTACCTATAATCATTTCCCGCAATATTAAATTTGGTTGTTCTATACCTCGTACCTGCCTACCCAAAATACCTAATCTAGACCAATTTTCCTCCAAAACGGAATTTTTCCCTCATTTATTTGCCACTTTGAATATTCCATTACAGCCCCAAAACATGATGCAATCGACTTCCATAATGGCGAGGAATTCCATTTAACCACTTCTTGAATTGGATGATATTTTTTACAATACTTTTCCCTCATGAACTTTGCCCATAAAGAGCTACCATAAAGAACATTCCAAGCTAATTTCCATCGAATTGCCTTCTGCACCTCCTGTAAATCCCGAATACCTAATCCTCCCTCTTGTACTGGTTTAGTAATTTTTTTCCAAGACACCCAGTGTTTTTTACGATGTTCATCCGTGCCTCCCCAAAGAAAACCAGCGAAAATAGAATTAAGTTTTCTAATGACCATTTTTGGCACATCCATTACTGACATAAGATGAATAGGTAAAGAGGAAAGAACGTGTCGGATCATCACAATACGCCCCCCAGTAGATAATAGAATACCTTTCCATCCATCAAGCTTAGCCCGAACCTTTTTAACAATACTCTCAAAACAACGGCCACCTATCACAGATGAGCTAATAGGAATGCCCAGATATGTACAGGGAAACTTCCCAAATCCATAGCCAGTAATCCTTTGTAAACTTTTCTTCCTCCCATACGAAATGTGTGAGGAAAAATAAATGGCTGACTTATCCGTATTAACCTTGTGCCCCGACCAACTAGAATAAGTATCAATAACTTGCATCAGCTCTTTTATTGATTTTTTATCCCCATTTAAGAAAAAAAAATGACATCGTCCGCATAAAGTAAATGAGACACCTGTATTTTCATTCTAGGAATTAATATAGGCTTGATTTTCTGATGTTCAATTGCTTGCTTAACCAATCTAGTGAATACTTCCTCTGCTAAAATAAACAAAAATGGCGAAAGAGGATCTCCCTGCCGAATACCCCTGGATGATTGCAAATAACCCCTATAAGTTCCATTCAGCATCACCGAAAAACTACAATTCTGAACACAATTTTTTAGAATATCCACAAATTGATCTGAGAAACCATAAGCAACTAAAGCCTCCCAAATAAAATTCCATTCTATCCTATCATAAGCCTTCATCATATCCAATTTAAACATTATATTTCCTCCCCTCACCTTCCTATTTATATTACGCAATACTTCTTAAGCCAACAAAGCATTCTCAAAAATACTACGCTCCTTAACAAACGCACCTTGTTCTTCTGAAATAATGCTAGATAAAAACGGCCTCATTCTTGCAACTATAATTTTTTAAAAACACTTGTAAACTACCAAACATAGACTAATAGGCCGAAATTTAGCAAAACTATCCAATTTGTTTGTTTTAGGAATAAGGACTAAAAAAGTAGAAGTATAAAAAGGACTTAACGGAACCCCTGAAAATAACTCCTTAGCCGCATTAAGAACATCCTTACCAACTATATCCCAACAAGAGATGAAGAACCTAGACCCAAATCCATCCAGCCCCGGACTACTATCTTCCGGAATAGACTTCATAGCTACTAAAATTTCCTCCATGTCCGGCATCCTCACCAACAATTCATTATCCTTTTCCGTAACAGTCGGTTGTACCAACAAACATATTTCTTCTTGTGCATTTGTTTTACCTTCCGATTTCAACAATTTCTGAAAAAACTCTACTGCTCCATCATGCACCTCAATTGGGGTTTGAAAGACCTGCCCATCTTGCATTTCCATTCGGCTTACCCAAGCTTTCCGTCTATGATTCCTAGCCATACCATGAAAAAACTTAGTATTCGCGTTTCCATCCTTTATCCATTTTACCTTCGCCTTTTGAGCCATAAAAATTTCCTTCCTATGCATCCAGTCATGCAAACTTTTATGAGCCTCTTGTAACAATTTATCATCATCTATATCACCCGACTGTAACACCTTCTCTTCCAAACAAATTATCCGATCTTCCCACTTAGTAATTTGCTGAAAAATATTGCCAAACACATTTCGATTCCACTCCTTTAAAGTATGCTTCAAACGCTTCAATTTGGCAGCCAAATTCAAAAGCCCCTCAAACTCTGTAGGTTCCATCCAACTCTTAATAATTACCTCTCTAAATTCCGTATGAGTAATCCACATACGTTGGAAGAAAAAAGGCTTTGGTCCATAAAATTGTCTATCATTTGATACTCTAACATGTAGCGGACAATGATCCGAAGTATTTCTAGCCAAAATCCAAACCTTCGCCCCAGGATATCTCAGAATAAATTCTTGGTTAACAATAACCCGATCTAACTTAGCCCATATTCGACCTCTACCTTCTTGACCATTACACTAAGAAAATCTTAACCCCTCCTCTTGAATCTCCAAAAGCCCACAATTCATTATACTATTATTAAAATCATCTTTAACACCTTGAGATTTTAGCAAACCCCCAACCTTTTCATGATCATATCGAATAACATTAAAGTCTCCCCCAACCACCCAAGGAATATCATGCCGTTGAACTGATTCCAAATCTCTCCAAAGCTGTAAACGACCAGCTTGGAAACAACTCGCATAGATAAAGGAAATTAACATTTCCCTCTCACCTATTTTAAACAAACCTGAAATCTGTTGTTTAGAGCAGAAAATAATGTGCATATCAATATCCTTATGCCATAAAACCCAAATCTTACCATGTTGTTGAAAATTAGTTATAAAATTATAAAATTTCAACTTCCTAGCCCACTTCTTAATACGACAATCTGCCGCAAACGGTTCCAATATGGCCAATATTTCTGGCTTAATTTCAGAATTAAGTTTCTGTAATTGTAAATAAGAAGTACCCACCCCCCTTACGTTCCAAATTAAAATATTTTCCAGCATCTCATAATTGTTTAGAAGATCTAGTAAGCATACCTGGAGGCACAACAACAACCTTTTTCTTCTTCTTTAATTTTATAATTGGTAATTCTGATTCATCTTTTGTCTCCACTGCTGCTCTTTCGGCATTGCTTACATTTTCTGCATTAACAACACCATCCATATTCTTTCCCAAGCTCCCCTTCGTTTCTGCTACAAAAGAGCCATAATTACTCTCTGCCCCATTAAGAATCCCAGCAAGTATCTCATTATTTCCCGAATTCTGAAACTCCTCTATACACACATGCATCTGATCTGGCCCATTGCTACCTGCATCCGTTTCTTGATCCCTACTACATGCAGCCAATACTTGCTCACTGCTACATGCAACCATTTCTTCCTCCCTGGATGGCACTTGGAATAGTTCCTTTCCCTCTAGTCTACTATCACCATCTACCACAAGATCTGAAATCCTCTCTAATTCTGCATCCACAACTTCTTTCAAAATCAAATCTGCTTCTGTTTGGATCTTTTCATCCTCAAACGTAATATCCCGATCCTGAACTTCATCTACTCGGTGTCCACTATCACTTGGGACTACTTCCTCCTCCTTACTTTGAGAACTAGTACCTTCTTGTTGATCCACTTGATTGTTCGGAGCTAAAGATGGCATCATTACCCCATCTTGCATCACATAATAAACCAATGGATCTGTGTTCTTTGGTTCTGATTCTGGTTCTTGCAGTACATCGTCTTTTTTGTTCACCACTTTCCATACCAACGCTTTCTTTTCATTTCTCTTCAGCTCGTCACTCCTTTGAACCTCACTCCCTTTTGGATTACCCGCATGTAACTTCTCTCTTCTACATGTAATATTTGAATGTCCTTGTTGACGGCACGTAGAACAGTATGCTGGCAAAGTCTCAAAGATCACTTCTTGAAAATGACTTCCCACTTTATTCGGTATACCAATCCAAAAATAATGCCTATGCTCCTTTGAAATATCCATCTCCACACACATTCTTGCTCCCTCTGGCCTTGAAACACAAGCTGTGGCATTATCTCTTTTAAGATATCTACCATACAGTCCTGCAAAAATCTTTAACATAGATTCATGAAAGAAATGTGGTTTTAAGCCTGGTAGAAAGATCCACACCGGAGCTAAAGAAGATTCCTCATATTCATTAAAAGCAGGCGTCCAGTGAAAAATTTTGTAAGGGACATTTGCAATATCCATCACTTCCTTAGACATAACAGTAACAAAATCATCTTCATTCATCAACCGCACAAGAACATTTCGAGCCCTTCTCATAGCACCAACAACCGACATTAATGAAACACCCCATCGGTTTTTAATATATCCCCGAATCACATCCAGAGATGGACGACGCCGCTGAAATTTCAAAACCACGGAAAATCGAAATGGAGCTGCCGTTCTTGTGATTTCTTCCTTGTTAAAGACAAAGCATAGATTTCCCTCAATAAGCTTAGCTTCACGCATGGGAACCTCCACCTCTGGGATAGGTTGAGGCCGCGCTGATACAATCTCCGCAAACGTCCTTTTCGATTCCTCTATCTCGAAATCCCCAATTCCTTTTCGATTCCTCTCCCTTTCTTTCTTCCCGAATCTGCCAAAGCAGTTTTTCTTCCCTCTCTTCTCTGCTTTCTTTCTCTACCCCAAAATCCCTTTTCCATTCTTCCTCTCCTTTTCTTTCTTCCCCTCCTCTCCCTTTCTTTCTTCTCGAATATAGGATTTCATTATCTCTTCCCTGTCTTATCTGCTTTCTTCTCTACCCTGAAATCCCCAAATCCCTTTTCGATTCTTCCTCTCCATTTCTTTCTTCCCGAATCTGGGATTTCATTATCTCTTCCCTCTCTTCTCTGCTTTCTTCTCTACCTCGAAATCCCGAAATCCCTTTTCGATTCTTCCTCTCCCTTTCTTTCTTCCTCTCCATTTATTCCCTCCGTTTCTTATCCTGTTTTTCGCGAACCTTGTATCATATCCTTTGCCGAGAAAGTGATGAGTTCATTTTCCTGAAGCAGATGTTGAAGTTCGTACGAGGTGTTTCAGGTGAAAGAGGACCTCCATCACCTCCATAGGTGCACCTGTTGTCGCTCCTTTCTCCCTCTGCTCAGAACGTTCTCCATCTCCGTGAGTTCACTCTTATATATATATATATATATATATATATATTAATCATATATGCATGTATGAGAAAATTTGCACTACATTTATATGATTTTAGATGAGACGTAAATAACTAGGATCCACAAATCTAAACCCCAATTAACTGGTATTACAGCTTGGTTAGGTCGTATAACTACTTCAGTTTTATATGGCTTTTGAGGCATACAATGTCATCATGGTGGATAAAGATGATATCTAGCTATGACCCAGAAAATATGTTTCAAGAAGATTGTCTACTTGCTTATAGTCAGCAAAATGATTTTGAATGCCACTAGTTTATAGCTACAAATAACAACAATAATATTAAAGGAAGATTTAATTCAATTTCTTTATAACAAAATTTTGAGACTTGCATCTCTTGATAAAGCCACACAAGGAACCTTTGATAATATCTTGCAATGCCGCCTATTAATTTTGTTATGGGACCCTTGCGTTGTGTGATTGAAGTCCAAACTGTTTTCAAGAACTATTATTCTTGATTTTAAAATTCCAGCCTATTTGGTAGTACTTATAATTGTGATCAATCGATTTTTTATTTGATTGCTTCTTAGTTCTTATTTTATATTCTATTATATATTTTCCTTGAATAATCATAAGATGTTTGAAATTTAATTAATAAAATTGCTTATAACAGGTAAACGTTCTTGCTCTGACTTGATCATGACACAATCTTGGGCATCCCCGAGTCTCTAGAAGCTGCTCGAAAATTTGGAATCAAGATAATTCCAGGTGTTGAAATCAGTACAATATTCTCTCCAAGGTAAATTTTTGAAGTTTTGGCTTTGGAAGGCTTTATACATGCAGATTGTGTTCATGTAGTTGCTTGGAATGTTTAATTTTAGTTTCCCCTTACATTAGAGAGTGCAGTTGCCTAAAACCATGATTGTGACTGGAAATGGCAAGAATTGTGAGAACCTAGTTTTCAGGTTTTATCCTCATCCATTCCTTATATATGTCTGATGTTTGGACATTGATATCAGTGCTGAGTCTGATAATGTAATCTTGATTGTGACTTTTTGTGGGCTGGGGTGGTTGAAACACATTCAAAGTATTATCCCATTATCATGAAGTTGCTTTGAACATTTTTTTTGATAATGTATACTGCTCTATTCAATACTGGAATTGATAAACTCTGTTTTTGCTGGAATTTTGATAATGTATACTGCTCTTTTCAATGCTGGATTTTTTTTTGGGTACTGCTAATTGTAATGTTGTGTATGAACTTGTTGTGTAACTATTAGCACTTAACAGTTTAATCAAAATTAACCTTGGAAAACTAACATGCAACATGGTTTGATATTTTTTTAAAATGTGCTGCCTTGTATCTATTTTCTTGTGCTGCCTGGTATCTATTTTATTGTACTGCCTGGTATCTATTTTATTGTACTGCCTTGTATCTAATTTCTTGTGCTTATTGTGCTGCCTTGTATCTATTGTCTGATTCTTAAAGGATGGACACTCCATCTGAGGAGGACCCCTTCTTCACCACTCTCTTACAAAGTGGAGGAGAAGGTTGCACTCCAATATATGAGCAATATTCTAATGTTATGACCCAAACAACTCCCCTTCACGGTGAAAAGAGGCCTCCGGCAAAAAAAGTTCAAAGAGGTGCATCTTTCACTGTTGAGGTGGATAACTTACTTGTCTCCGATTGGCTCAACATTAGCATTGATGCCATACGGGGTACCGATCAAAAATCCACTCAAATGTGGGACAGAATTTCTGAGTTTTATCATGAGTATAAAAAACCAAATACTGCAAATCGTTCGATAGGGTCATTGATCAATCGTTGGTCCATGATCCAGAAATGCACAAACAAGTTTTGTGCATTTCTAGCGCAAGTAGAATCATTGCACCCAAGTGGTGCAATCGAGCAAGACAAGGTATGTACAATTTTCCTTTATTAATGTATTTATTTATCTATTATTTATTTTTTGACAATATTCCTTCAATTTTTCAGATTGAAAAAGCAAAAATAATGTACAAAGAGATAGAGAAGGGGAATTTCACACTGGAGCATTGTTGGTGTCAATTGAGAGACCAACCCAAATGGCAGCAACACATGAACAATTTGAATACAAGGAGAAAACCACACGATAAACGTCCAGCCAATGAGCAGTCAAGTGAAGTTGCCGACGACGTTGTGGAGGAGAACGTTGAGAGGCCTCCAGGCAAAAAAGTTGAGAAAGATAACTTGAGGAAGCGGAAGGCCCATGAATCATGTGATACTGAGTTCAACGGTGCGTTAGAAAAAATGACCGCTGATAGACGACTGTTCATGGCAGAGAGGAGAGCATGGGTGACGAAGGCTGATGAAGTTAAAGGTGCACAACTAGAACTTGATAAGAGAAAGTTCGAGGTGGAGATCATGAGTAAGGATCTTTCTAACATGACTGTCATGCAACAAGCCTATTTCCTGAATATTTAGAAGAAAATTTATGAGGACTCTTTGAATAATTTTGAAGGTACATTTGACACATCTCCATCCACACCTCATGGAGGTGTGTAACTGTTGGCTATGATAAAAAAATTTCCAGCAATTAGTGGCTGGGCAGCCACATGTTTTGGATAAACATGTGGCTGGGCAGCCACTATGAAATCTGAATTTGTTTTGTTTTAAATAGATGACTGGGCAGTCACTTGTAATTTGAATGTTAGTTGATGTTTTTTTGGAGTAGTGACTTGCTTTTGTTGAGGCTGGACAACCACTTGTAATATGAATGTTAGTTGATGATTTTTTGGAGTAGTGAATGATTTTGTTGAGGCTGGATAGCCACTTGTAATATGAATGTTAGTTGATGTTTTTTTGGAGTAATGACTTGATTTTGTTGAGGCTGGACAGCAGAAGAAAATATGAATATTAGTTGATGTTTTTGTGGAATAGTGACTTGATTTTGTTGAGGGGAACTGTAATCTGAATTTTTGTTGAAGCATAAAGTCATTCTCTCTTCATGATCTGGGCAGCCTGTATGACTACATGGTGTATCATCATCTCTTCATGATGTTGGATAATCGCATGCAGCCTGTTGTTAGAAAAAAGAACATGGTAGCTCATACTTTAGCAAAGAAAGCTTTAGAGATGGGAGAACAAGTTTGGATAGAAGAGATCCCAGACTTTATTGTGGGATGCCTGATTGATGATACAAATTGTAACAAGTAAAGCTCAATGGAAAGTTTCTGAGGTTATTTTCAAAAAAAAAAAAAAAAAAAAAAAATCCTATATTTCAAAATCATCAGTACTCCCCCCATCTTTATTTTTTCCCTACATATATACTGCAATTGCTTAATTCTTTTAGCCTTGCAGCTGGTAATAACAATATAACAGTGTAAAAAGAGAGCACCATCTGAAAGATTTGACAAGAAGGTGGATACAACATAAATCCCAAGATCTAATACTTCTTTTCGTTGGGAAGGGTTCCGTGATTATTCAAAACATAAGCACTAATTCACAATTTAATTAAGTGGTCCACATGTTGGCAATACTGCATAATACTCCAACCTACTGCATAACTGATTATTCCTAATAACAAGGACATAATTGTATCAGTAATGATCAAGATCACATTGACCAATTGTGCACTGCAAAAGGTAACAACAAAATGATATCAACTTCCTTTCCAATTTTTCTCAATTGCATCCCCACAAAGAAATTTCTCTTTTAGTTCCTAGAGAGAATATTCATCTAGTGTGAACTATGAAAGCAACAACCCCTTGGGATGTGTAACCAAATCCAAGAGATAACAGTCAGGTTTTTCGTTCCCCAATCCGCAAATGAACAGATTAAAAGCTGAAAAATCATCAAGTGTCGACTCAGCTCAGCACTTTCGCAACCACACCTGCACCAACCGTTCTACCTCCCTCCCTCAAGGCGAATCTTTGTCCTGTTAGATTTAAAACATGGAATGAATTAAGACCTGTCTTATTTAATGCTCCAGGCTCAACAAATATGCCAAATGTATTGAGAAAGAGGGAAAAAATTAATACATATCAGGAAATTCTAAACTAACACCTTCAGATAATATGCATTGTCCTATGCATTTAATTAAGTGGAAATGTAGAAACGCAGTCAAGCAAAACATTCAGCTTGTTACACCAATAAGAAAAATGTTTTGTATCCATGTGGTCAAATAAAGTGCTAATATATATATATATATATATATATTTTATAAGTAAATAAAGTGCTAATATATGAAGATCTGTATATAAGAATTGCATGTCTCAGGTGTCTGCCATTCATGAATCATGTTCATTATGAAAAATGTGCATCCATCATAAGTATTGAGCATGTCACACACAACTTTTACATGGTTACGCTGAATATAACTGATGCACAACCATTGGGCTACAAGGAAGAAGTTCAACAATAGCATAAGAGTGCCAAGTATTATTGCCTATTTTGTCTCAGGTAATTCAAGAAATTCATTAGCTGATTCAATGGAATTAATTTTTTTTTATTTTATTGGAAAGCAAAATTTTATTGAGTGTAAAATAGACAAAGGCCCGAGTACACGGGATATATACAAGAGTGCTGCTTATGCATGCTAGTTTAGTGAAGCTGATTCAATGGAATTAATAATAGTCAATAAGAAGAAATCTGTGTGTGTATGTGTGTGTGACTCAGCAAAAAAAAAAAGGTGTGTTTATTCTGTTTATGCAATTGAAAAGGAGAAGAAATGACAAACAATTTACTCAATGACCAGAATTGATGTATAGCACAAGGAAACAGCAAATCCAATGTCTTCAATTGGGTAATGGAAACCAAGATATCGTCACAGTGAGATATAATCCTGCATAGGGCGCCTAGGCTTAGCCAATCTAATGTCTTTCAATGACCAGAATTCATTACACATGGTTCTAGATGTTCAAAATTTATGGTGTGCCTGATAAAAAATTTATGGTGCATTCCTAATTCACAAAAAAGTTAAAAACCCATGTAGGGCACTTAGGCTTAGGGGAGCAAACAAGTAATGAAAGCCAACATATCTTTTTTTTTTCGATAAGTAAGAAGTAAATATTATTGATACGAATGAAATAGACATAGCCCATGTACACATGAGACATCTTTTTTTTTTTTTTTTTTTTTAATAAGTCATAATCTTTTTTTTTTATAAGTAATAAGAAATGAAAGCCAACATATTGTCTCAGTAATAGGTAATAAATACTTAAGGACAATACTCTTTGCAAGAGTAAAGTTATGGTGCACCTTTTATAGTGCCTAAGAAAGATCAACATACAAGTAACTCCTTTAGTTTTACTTTTCGTAAACCAAATTAAGTGGACATACCTGGTTCAAGCGGAACAGGTGAAATCAGCTCAAATACTGCAGTCACGTTGTCCCCAGGCATAACCATCTTAACATTCTCAGGCAATTCTACCTTCCCAGTGATATCTGCAGTCCTCAAATAAAATTGAGGCCTGTAATTTGAGAAGAAGGCTGTATGGCGTCCACCTTCATCCTTAGTGAGCACATATATCTCAGCCTCAAATTTCGTGTATGTTTTAACAGTGCCAGGCTTGGCAATTACCTATAAAATAAGAGACATAGCCGAGCAACCTCCCATAAACATCTTCACTATTCAATATCATAGCTCAATGTTGATTTCATAATTTAAATTTAACTAGCACTGCCTATAGCCACGAAATTTTAAATTCTGAGGTAGTCACAGGGCACAGACACTACTGTTCAGAATCTTATCACGTGAAGCACAATTTTTCTGTTATTTATAATTATCGAAGCAAACACACTTAGACTACTTTGTATAGGATACAACATAAAATTGAACCTGATTCAAGTAATCAAGTTCTCACAAAATACATCAAGAAACTGCACCGAAGATTTTGTCGCATAAGCAGAAGTGCATTTTGATATCTAAACAAACTACTCTTAAGTAACATGTAAGTTTATACATGATGCCACCGGGTCCAGCACTTGTAATTTTTCAAAAGCTTGATATATGCTACTTACCTGACCACGCTCGATGTCTTCCCGTTTTAGACCACGAAGAAGAAGACCCACATTGTCACCGGCCTAGTATTATTTACAAACCCACCATCAGTCTAATACGAACAGTTCAAGACGCAAGATAGCTCAAGTGTTATCTATCACTTACTTGCCCTTGGTCTAATATTTTCTTGAACATTTCAACACCGGTGACTGTGGTTTTCAAAGGAGCGCCCTGCATAGAGTAGGGAAACAAAAAGACAAGTAAAATACCAAGATATTCCAAACATGGATTTTGAATACAAAGATCTGAAGATCTAAAGGTAAAAGCCAATTTAAGCTCAAAGAAGGCACAGCTGCATCAGTAATGACAGATTGATTATCAGAGTACAGAGCAAATAATCAGCTCATTTGAGAATTGACTGCCCAAGGGTTCTGCAGAAATAAGACTACTAAAAATGATTACACACTTACCTGCCTTAACCCCAAAACCTCAACTTCATCACCAACTTTAATAATTCCTTGTTCAACACGACCAGTGGCAACAGTTCCACGCCCCTTAAATAGACAAAATTATTAAAACTATGTTGAAGTTCTAAAGAAAAATCTTTGTCCATAAAAGTATATGAGCAGCAAAAGAGTAAAGAATCCATCTTAAGTCTAAAGCACAGAGAATATCAAACAAGAACATTGATAAAAGGCATATAGTCTGAAATGGTCATTTCATAAAAAGTTTAATTGCGGAAATGATGACATTTTAGTAACAATACCTTATTTCTTCACTTTTTTATTCTATGGATCCACTGAAATCAATAAATTAAGTGAAATGCAAATAAAAACATACAGTCTATGCCAACTTTAAGGTATCCCTCAAATGCAGAAAGGCATAAATCACAGAAGCATAGTGAAAATAAGTAATAAAATTCATTCTCACTCAAATGCAGTTTCTTTCCTAATGAAAAGCTTAACGATGCTGAATGAATGCTTTTACCTGAATTGAGAATACATCTTCAATAGGCATCAGAAAAGGTTTGTCAAGCTGGCGTACAGGGTCAGGAATGTATTCATCCACAGCATCCATTAATTTCAGGATAGCTTTTTTGCCTATCTCTTCATTCGTACCTTGTAATGCAGATAAAGCCGAACCCTGAATGATAGGGATCTCATCCCCAGGAAATTTGTAGAAGCTAAGAAGCTCTGCCAAATACATAAGCTTTAAGTGAAACATGGATTAATATATATATTTAAACAACATTCTCAAAAAGCCACCCTACCACGTAGCTCCATTTCCACAAGCTCCAGTAACTCAGGATCGTCAATAGCATCGACCTTATTTAGAAAACACACAAGTGATGGCACGCCAACCTGCACAAATGCATTCACAAATCCTTATAAAGTTTACTCTAAAAGCACCAAACAATGCATGAGCTAAACAAATATGATGGATAAAATTTACAAGCCACCATTAGAAGGATGCCCACCTGGCGAGCAAGCAGAATATGTTCCTTGGTCTGCGGCATGGGGCCATCGGGGGCAGATACAACAAGAATACCCCCATCCATTTGTGCAGCACCCGTAATCATGTTCTGCAGATAATGATATAGGTGCATGAGGGCATACAAATTTTAGATGAAGAGAAATGCAATAAATTAGAATTGAGGTATTATTAATATTCAAATTGAGTAGATGAGCAAAAAAAATAATGAGAGGTCATATAAGAAGCTATTTGATCTAATTTTTCATTTTCACCTAATTTTTGTTCACATCCAAACTGATATGTGATTTATTTACATAGTCACAAGGGATGTAAGATGTTTAAACAAACACTCATAGATGAAACAAGAATAAGCATATATAGATTGATATAATGTGAAAAAGTGAACATAGTTCATCGATGAGTTTATCCTGCAAAAATTTTCAAATGGATTTAGCATAATTCCTTCATAACAAAATGAAATAAGTTATACAGGTTACCTTAACATAATCTGCATGTCCTGGACAGTCAACATGTGCATAGTGTCGCTTAGCTGTTTCATACTCCACATGTGCCTGTAAAATCATTTGACACTAAGGTAAGCCAAACAGGTCTTTAAGAAGATGAATGAATCTCTTTAAATAAGCAAGATAGAATGGCATGGCAAAAAAAAGTGCATGAACAAGATTAAAAAACTGTATTCCAACCGTTGCAATTGTAATTCCTCTCTTTTTCTCTTCTGGAGCCTTGTCAATTTCATCGAACGCAACAGCCTTAGCTTTCCCTTCTTCTGCTAGCACCTAGAAAAGCATCACATGAAGATTTCAGAATTTAGGTAAGTATTCCATACTATGTGATCACTAATCCAGATTTTAATTACTTTTTTTTTTATAAGTATAATCCAGATTTTAATTACTTAAGAAGAACATGAAGTAAAACAAGTAACAAATGAGGAAACAAAAAAAAAACACTGAAGCAACGAAGTTAATAGACAAAGGCCAAACCTTTGTAATAGCTGCAGTCAGTGTAGTCTTCCCATGATCGACATGCCCAATAGTTCCCACATTCACGTGAGGTTTCCTGTCAGTAAACAATGTCAAACAAACTGACAATAGTATACTGGAGACAACACAAGAATTCGCATTTTGCACAAATAAACAAATATTTTCTCCTTGCAAAGAGTTTTGAATTTTCCTTCTTATCAAATGAAACCTCACCAAGGCAGTGTCCTTTGGACCTACCCTGGATACACTACCCGAGAACCAGTGTGTCAGGAGAATCAATAAACATAATCAATTGGAAATCTAAGTCTTAGTATTTCGGGAAAAAAAAAATATTCATGACACTTAAAAAAAAAATAATTACGATTTTCGTCAAATCCAATCTAAACAGAAACAGGGAACATGCTATTTACGCTTCCAAATAAATGCGTATCTTTTCATTTTTAGATCAAACTCGCCAAAAACCATTCTTTATAACCGCCAATGCTACGAAAACCTACTAACTATTTTCAGAAGTGAAATATAAAAGGAAATTTTGTTTATAGCTCCAAAAATTCCCTAAAAATGTCAAAGTGCCGGCTAAATTCAATCACTACACCCCTTTGCTAGTCACCATTTCCAAACCAATTCCACGCCTAGGCCATTCCAACTCTCCACCACCACTGTTCGACCTTAATCACATCAATTAACATACATTCCCACATGTACACTAATATATTTCTCTTTTATAGGTAAAAGAAATTTTAAGCAAGCATACATAGTTATATACATACATAAGCATATATACAATTGAAGAATAGAATATTGGATTTACGTTCGGGTGAAAGTGGCCATGGATCTCCACCAGGAATACGGAACGGAAACCCGGTCATTTCCGGATATGGAATCGGAGAGAGACGAGCGAGCCGATCCTCTACAGCACCAGTAGATTTGGGAAGTGACAGGGACGAGGCGCTTGGATTTAGGGTTTCTGAGAGCGACTGAAGCCATTGGGAATCTGCACGGAAGGAGCAAGCCCTAGAACTCAAGAAGAAATGTGGAGCTTCTTCATACGCAGAGACAGCGAGAGAGACGGAGGCATAGAGGTTTAAGCGGCTCTGCGATTCGAGGGTTTTAGCTCGTACTCTATGGGTCAGTCTTGAATTTCTTGTACCGAACCCCATAGCCCAGATTTTCAACTCCAATCCCAGCCCAGCCCAGCCCGTAATCTTCCTGGCCCTTAACTAGGCCTTGTGAAAATTGATAGGAAATCGTTAGGAGTATTTTTATTAAATAATTTTGGGAATATGACCTGTTAGGGATAAAATTGATTGGGTCCAACCTATTGAAAACCTATCACTTTAGAGGAATTAAAGAATGAATATGGAGAAAGTTAAATAGTTGGAAAAATAGCTATTTGTCTAAGGCAAGGAAAGAAGTCCTTATAAAAGCTGTTTTGCAAGCTATTCCTACTTATACCATGAATGTATCTAAATTTCCTAAGAGACTTTGTCATGAGATTTTAGCCATGTTGGCAAAGTTTTGGTGGGGGTAATAATCAAGATAGGAAGGGAATTCATTGGAAGAGTTGGAATTACATGGGAGGGGCAAAGAGTAATGGAGGACTGGGATTTAGAGACCTAGAAAGTTTTAATTTGGCTTTGCTAGTAAAACATAGTTGGAGGTTCTTACATGATCCTACATCTTTAGTAGCAAGGGTTTACAAAGAAAAATACTTTAGGAAGGAAAATATACTGGAAGCTAAACTAGGCACTTCTCCATCACTAATTTGGAGAAGTATTTGGATGGCTAAAGATTTGCTAAAAGATGGTTTGATATGGTGTGTAGGAAATGGAAAGCAGATTAATATATGGGGACAAAAATGGTTGCCAAAGCCATCAACCTACTGTGTTCAATCTCCAGTTGTAACGACCCGATCCAATATTATTAGAGATAAATTATGGATAATTTCATTGGGACCTAAATTAGGTTAATGAGCCAATTATTATAGAAGCCCAATTGAGTGTTCGAGTATTTTTTTTATTAATAGACTATGGGCCTAAGATTTTTATTCTGACGGATACCGAATTTTATTGGGCTTGCCATGTTAGATAATGTCATTAAATATTTTTGGCTAGGTGAAATCTTTTTATGGGACATGATAATTAGCTTAAAATCTTTTAATGGGCCAAGTGGGAATTGACCAAAAAATTTATAAGACAAGTTGTATTATTTTTAGATGTTGAGTTGAGGATTACAATTCACTGAAAAAGCCCAAATCTCGTACGCCCAAAACCCGAGGCCCATACCCGTTTGTTTTAAACCGTGAAAACCAACTTGATCAGTTTCCCCACCCAGCACGATTCCACTCCCATGCACATGCACGTCTCTTCCATTTGTTTTCTCTAGGGTTTTTCCATTGCCTATATATATAAATATATACATACGTACCTGCATGTGATAGTTTACCAAGCTATAGCTGCCGCAAACCTCCCACGATAGTCTCCACTCACGCGCAGAAGCAGCTCCATCCACGACCTCCATGCGTACCACTGTGTGATAACCACCAACCGCTGCCCTGCCCCTCTCCTCTCCCTCCACCGTAAACTGCACCATAACACTCCTGCTTAGCACTGCCCAGGCCACTCGAACGTAACCCCTGCACCAAAAACAGTCATAGCCTCCATACACGTACGTTCCAGCAAGCTCCTTCGCGCCGCCACCACCACTTCACCATAGACTCACGTCGTTGGAGACCACAACTCTAACTCACGGGAAAGGACCATGTGGATAGCCCAGTACCACCGAAAAGTCTTGTTTCAAGCACTCAAAACAGAGCAAGAAAACACTCTCTCACGTCTTAATGTGCATCTTTGTAACATGCCGGTAAAACCTAGCGACGTTGCCAACCCCTCCACAAGCCAACCATCGAGAGCCTCTATTTTAGCCGCCCTCTGTCCAGCCAAAGCCATTATTTCCTGCGTGAACAACAAAAAACCAGCCTCTGTTTTATTACTACAGAGCAAGTTTCTTGCTCAGCCCACCATCGTGCACAGCTGCAGCACCACCATCGTGCACAGCTGTAGCACCACCATTGGAAGGTTCCCTTGTTGTCAAACGTTTCGTGGAGACACGGAGGGACCACCATGCCCAACCTCCACCTCTCTCAATAACCTCCCTCCTCTCCCTCACGCCGTGTCCTCTCTCTCTCGTTCATCTCGTCTCTCTCACTCTCCGTCTCTCTCTCTCAGTTGCATAGTCGCCCTTTCGTCAGGAGAAGCCACTGCGAATTGTTGATCACGATAAGCCCCTGCCCATTGCCTCTCGCGTAAACCATTCCCGAATGCATGAAACCAGTAGAATGGATTTTAAGGGAGTTAGTTAAATTACAAAAATGCCATTGCTTTTTAAAGATTAACAATTGAGTATAATTTAGTGTTTGGAAGATTTTAGGTTTAGAAAATATATGATATTTTAGTAGTTTAGATTTTAAATAAAATCACATATTTAATTAGAAATTTATGCAAATCACGTGTTTATTTTTATAGGTGACCGATTACGTGCCGAAAATACTGGATTAGCGTTGCAAGGTAAGTAGCATGATCATACCCTTACACGTATGTATGGTAAATGACATGTCTTTTATAAAAAATATTATGCATGTACGCCCTCCATTGGAAGCCCCTTTTTACGTACCCAAGTCATGATAAAATTATGAAAATGCATGACTTTTTTACGTACCCAAGTCATGATAAAATTATGAAAATGCATGATTTTATGTGAATATTTATGCATTAAATTATTTATGAAAATTTATGATTTTATGAAAGGAGTTATCCATAAAAAGGTTTATGAAAAGACATGATTGTATGTGAGAGTCATGCATTAAAATATTTATGAAAAGTCATGCATGATTTTATGTGAAAATTTATGCATCAAAATATTTATAAAAAATCATAATTTTATGTGAGGAGTCATGTATCACGACATGTTATGAAATAATGCGATTTCATTTGAAATCTATGATATGATATGACAAGATCTGATAAGTATGCATGCGATTTCTTTTGAAATCTATGATATGACAATTATGCAAGTATGATTATGATGAAATATGAATGCTAAGATATGTAACGGCCTATGTGATAAAGATGCAAGAAGGGCCATTCATAATGCCACTAGGAGGGCTAGGCGTGTCGAGGCTAGGAAGGTAGCATTGGGGTGCATACATGGCTCGGGTGATGGGTCCTTGGGCGCCTAAGACAAGGTCAACTAGAGGAGGATCAAGTTGTTAGCCAAATTCCTTATTTTAGGGGTTGGTTGGCAAATCCCTTGAATTTAGGGGAGGAGACAGACCCCTTGATTTTAGGGGATTGGACGGTTTCTAGAGGATTGGCCGAACATCTCATTCAAATTAGGGAGATTATCTAGTTGTTAATTTGTTTAAGTTTATTTCCTTTATTTTTGGCATTTGATAAGATTGTTTTCTTAAATTTAGGAGTTTGATTTATGTTTGAGATTAAGGTTGTTAGAGGGAGTAATTGGGGTAATGATGGCCGAAACCCTAGTGAAACCCTACTATATATTTCGGTTTTTGGCTTTTAATTCATTATTATGTTATTTTGAATGAATGAGAATTTTCTCTTCCAATCTTTCGAGAATTGAGTACTAGCTCGAGTTAGTCTTAATTTTCACCATCATACCAATCGGGTCTTGGTGTTGCCTTGAGGTAATCCTAGATTCAATCACCTAACACGCCACAACACTTGAGTGAGAGTGAGGCTTCCATCATTGGTGCTTTCGTTGAGAGTGTCCAACCCAAGGAGAGGAAGCCATGGCCGATTGACAACCAACACATAGGGAGCGAATTGAGAACCTTGAAGCCACTTTGGAGGCACAACATACCGCCACCAATGAATGGCTTGGAAGGTTAGAGGAGGTGCTCCACCAATTGGTGAATCAAAGGAGGAATGGAGATGGGAGGCGCCATAGTAGAAGAGCTGAGAGACATCATATTCTTGAAGGCTCCGTGGGGTCTAGGAGAAGCCAACATTGGGAGAGGGTGGAGGACAAGGATTCATTCACTCAAGATTCCTCAAGCACTAATGAGGAATCAACAGGGGAAAGTGAAAAGGAAGAAGGGAACCGAGGTGAGAAGAGAGGTGCCCGTAGGGGGGAAGTTCTCAAACCAAAAATGGACTTTTCCAAGTTCAATGGTGATGACCCGAGCACTTGGGTTAGTAGAGCCGAGCAATACTTCGAGCACAATCACATGGAGAGCCATGCTAAAGTATCCTATGCCGCCTACTTCCTTGAGGGGGAGGCCAACCAATGGTGGCAATGGATGAGGAAGGCCTATGGGGCTCGAAGGAGGGAGTTGAAATGGAGGAAGTTTGTCAAGAAGTTTTTGAGGAGGTTCGGGCCAATCGAGTATATGGACTACCATGAGACTCTCAAGGATCAAGCAAACAGGATATTTAAGAGATTATCAAAAGGAGTTCGAATACTTGTCCACTAGAGCACATGGGTGGTCAGAGAAGGCCCTCATTGGGACCTTTGTGGGTGGCTTGAAGAGTGAGTTGGCGGAGGAAGTGAAGCTTAAGAAACCAAAGACCTTGATGCAAGCTTTGGAGGTTGCACGGATCAAGGAAGATTAACTTCAAGATTTGAAGAAGAGTAGCCGGTTTGAGGTGAGGAAACTACCCCCAATGGTTTCCAAGTTTGGTGCAAACAAGATTTTTGGCAAGGACTTCTCACCGGGAGGTCCTAGTGGAAGTGCATCAAGTGGAACCAAACCCTTACTTGCGGGTGTGAAAAGGCTATCTTGGAAAGAGATGCAACGGCAAAGAGAGAATGGGCTTTGCTTCAATTGCAATGAGAGGTTCACTATGGGCCACAAATGCAAAGTCAAGCAAATCTTTCTCATAGAGATGGAGTCGGAGGAAGAGGAAGATGTAGGGGAGGAAGAGCAAGGGCAAGAGGAGCAAGATCAACAAGAAGCCGAGGGAGGAGACCCTTATATTTCTATTCATGCTTTGGCAGTTGTTGCTGGGCCTAGAACGATGAAAACACAAGCACACATTGGCAAGATTGAGGTAACGGTTCTTTTTGAAAATGGTTTATCTCTAAACTTTATCAATTCTAAAGTGGCTGAGAGCTTAGGGTTGCCTATGACTGCTATCACTCCATTTGAGATCAAGGTAGCTAGTAGGGAGAAGTTGATGTGTAGAGAAGTATATAAAAAAGTATGTTTAAAAACACAAGGCCTTGAGATTGTGGTGGATTTGTATTCTTTGCCTATTGTTGGGTTGGATTTTGTATTTGGGTGTGTAATGGTTAGAGGAACTAGGGAAAATAGTGTTGGATTATAAAAAAATGACTATGGAGTTTATGATGGGGGCAAATGGGTGACCATGAGGATGAGTGGAAGAGGGGGATGCAAGGTCGTAGGGCTTAATGAGATGGAGGAGATTTTGAGGCAAGGGGGGCAATGTTTTGCTATCACATTGGCCTCCCAACTGAGGGGTTTGAGTGAGGGGTATGAAGTGGAAGATGGGGGCTTGGAGAGGGAGTTAGGGGCCGAGATGCCTAGTGACTTGAGGGAGTTGTTGGGGAGATTTTTTGGAGTGATGGAGGACCCAAAGACACTTCCACCCTCAAGGGAATTTGATCATCGCATTCCTTTGAAGGAGGAAGCCAAGCCGATTAATGTGGCCCCCTACTGGTATGCTTACTACCAAAAGACCGAGATTGAAAAGCAAGTCAATGAGATGTTAGCTAACGGGCTCATCCGGCCAAGCACTAGTCCATTCTCAAGTCCGGTTCTCTTGGTGAAGAAGAGGGATGGCACATGGAGATTTTGCACCAACTACCGAGCCTTGAATGAGGCTACTATCAAGGATATATTTCCAATTCCGACCATTGATGACATGTTAGATGAGCTTGGAGGTTCTATGTTCTTTTCCAAACTCGATCTAAGGGTCGGATACCATCAAATAAGGGTGCATGAAGGGGACATTCACAAGACGGCTTTCTGAACTCACAATGGCCACTTTGAATATTTGGTGATGCCGTTTGGTTTATGCAATGCTCCTTCAACTTTTCAAGCATGCATGAACCAAATCTTTAAACCGTATTTGAGAAGGTATGTGTTAGTATTTTTTGATGATATTCTTGTTTATTCAAAGACATGGGAGGATCATTTGGGGCACTTGGAGGTTGTTTTCAGGGTGCTACTTGATAGCTCTTTCTATATTAAGTTGTCCAAGTGTGCATTCGGCTAAAGGGAGATTGAGTACTTGAGGCATTTGATCTCACACGAGGGGGTCAAGGTGGATGCAAGGAAGGTTGAAGCTATGATGGCTTGGCCCAAACTGAAGACTATCACCGAGTTGAGACTATCACCGAGTTGAGAGGCTTTCTAGGGCTCACTGGTTACTATAGGAAGTTTGTCAAAGATTATGCTTCCATTGCAAGACTACTCGCCAACATGCTCAAGAAGAATAATTTTTTGTGGAGTGAAGAGGGGAAGAAGGCATTTGAAGCTTTGAAGAAAGCCATGACATCTACACCCATTCTTGCTATGCCTAATTTTGAGAAGGCATTTGAGTTACACACGGATGCAAGTAATGTAGGGGTAAGGGCTATTTTGACACAAGAAGATAGGCCACTAGCCTTCATTAGTAAGGCCCTTGGTATTCAAAAGAAAAGGTGGAGTATGTATGCACGGGAGATGCTTGCCATCATGGAGGCCGTGAAGGTGTGGAGACCATATTTGTTGGGAAGGAAGTTCTTGATAGTCATGGATAAACAACCTTTGAAGCATCTTTTGGAGCAAAGAATCACCACTTTGGATCAACAAAGGTGGGCATCTAAACTACTTGGTTTTGAATTTCAATTGGTGTATAGACTGGGTAGGGAGAATTGGGTGGCCGATGTCCTATCTAGGAGGGAAGATGGTGAGGTATTGGAGGCCCTCTCGGGTCCTCGATGGGGAGTTTGGGATGAGATTAGAGAGGGAGTAAAAAATGACCTAAGGTGTAAGGAGGTGATGGAGAAGCTAGACGTGGATGCTAAGGGAATAGAAAATTATGAGATGAGTGATGAGCTTTTAAAATATAAGGGGAGAGTAGTGGTGCCGTGTGTGGGGGAGCTTAGAAGGAAGATCTTGAGTCACTTTCGTGATACCAAGGAATGGAGACATTCGGTGTAACGCCCCGGTCCCACACGGGTCGGAGAGTTACTTCCTAACACTTAAACTCACCTTTCAACAATATAAAAATAGACTCCAAATTCCCAATATCATATAGAAAATTCGATTCAATCTAATTTCCTCAATATAACTAATTTTTCAAAATGCCAAGTCATCAAAACACAATAAAATCTCTTAATAAAAATCGATAATACTCATAAAAAACTTCCTATGCTTAAACCACTATACTTAAATCATCTCACCCAATGTCCCATAATCTTGATCCTCAGCTGAACCATCAAAATATCTGAAAAATATTGTGGAGATAAGGGATGAGTTATCAACAACTCAGTAAGCAGAGAACATTAGGGGTGGGCAGCGGGGCCCCGCCCCCGCTGCCCCGCCCGGCTTCTGCCCCGCCCCTGCTAACCCGCTCCGCCCATGCTGGGGCGGGGTCCCCCGCCCCGCATAAAGAGGGCATGGCGGGGGGCGGGATGACCCCAGCGGGGCCCCGCCCCCGCCCCACATTAAAAAAAAAATTTATTTATATATATTAAATAAATATATTGTATATAGATATACACAATTTATAAAAGACTTAAAATTATATTCAAGTCATTGGATTGTTTTGGCCTCCTAGGCCAATCTTTATATAGGAGGCCAAGGCAATACAATAGTCATCCTTAAGCAATGTGGGACTTACTACTAAGTCCCACATTGCTTAAGGATGACTATTGTATTGCCTTGGTCTCCTATATAAAGATTGGCCTAGGAGGCCAAATCAATCCAAAATCTAACTCTAATGAGTTTAAATTTTTTCATATTTATAAATTTTAATTTATTATTTAAATTATATTATAATTTTGGTCTAAAAAATATTTTTTTTAATATAATAGCGGGGGGCGGGGCGGATGGGGGTTTTTCCCCCGCCCCCGCCCCCGCCACCCGGGGGCGGGGGGCGGGGGAAAAACCCCCATCACCCGCATGGTGGGGGGCGGGGAGGGGGTGCCCCCGCCTCGCACCATGCGGGTAGCACCCCTAGAGAACATATACTAGCATGTAAACATGAACATTTATAAAGTTCAGTATGCAGAACAAGAAATTTACTTTCAGAATGTAGAAACAATATATTTTCTTTCAGAATGTATAAACAAAACTTGTTACAAAACATTAGAGCGAAATTTTCAGAAAAACAAACTTGTTCCCAAAAAGAAAATCCTTTGGCATATCTAAACTGAAACATTATATTCATATCATCTCATAGCATCACATCGGGACAAATACCATGTTTAACCCCCGTGGTAGGGTTATAAACTACCATTATACCCGAAGTTGGGCCGTATTCCATGTTTCACCCCCGTGGTAGGGTTATAAATCACTATTATAACCGTGGCTGGGCCGTATACCATGTTTCACTCCCGTGGTAGGGTTATAAACCACCATTATACCCGTGGCTTGGCCTTAACAGAAACAAGCGGAACATCATCGGAAACAGATCACATTCATATACAGAATCCGAACTTCATGCCAAGGTTTTCATATGACACATCATATCAAAATAAAGTATTAAATAGCTTCAGATCATTTCATATGTTTGAAGTGAACAGAATTAAGATATTTTCATTTATTCATAACAAAAACTTTTAGATTTTTCGTATTCGCTCCTTTGCATAGTTTAGAAACAAAATGTACAAAATTGGCTCATGTCTATACCAGTCATGACAGGAAATACTTTCTCTTATATAGAATTTATGCATATGCAGAATAAACATCTGAAGTCATTTTCCGATTTCTTTTAAAAAATAAACAAGCTTATTTCAAAGACAACTTCATTTCATTTCTTTTATCTAAAACTAGTATATAAACCCCGCTTACCTGGACTTCTTAGTTTGACAAAAAATTATCCACAACAGTACTGATCAATTGTCAATCGTCACCTATAAAAATTCATGTAACTTAAATAAATCTCCAATGAACATATAATCTCATATTACACCTAAAGTGCCTATTTTAATTCCTCAAAAACCTAAAATTTATCTTAATTCTAAAATACCATCACTTCCTAAATTCCTCAATATCCACATACCTATTAAACTCAGAATATTTCTGAAATTGTTTAATAATATTAATAATAAATACAATTATGCCATAAAATACATTTTTGGTTTAAAGACTCATTAAAACAAAACAGATTAAAGTAGGAGAGCAAATATTTCATTTAATAAAAAAATAGACTAATTAGTTTCTCTTTAAAGAGTTCAAAATAAAAGTCTTGCACTACTATGTTCTTCTAAAAAAATATATATTAGTACTAATAATATATTTCAAATATTTATTTAATCTGTATTTAAAACAAAACTCATACAAAGTGAGTTTAATATATAAAAACTAAAACACGATCAACTTATAATTACTCTGTTAAAAGCATCAGTATACTGACTTAGTAGTATAAGTCCAAACGTCTACGTCTAAATAAAAATATAACATGCACGTAATATAAAACTCATGATTTCAAACCCAATATACATAAACAACTCATTAAAATATAAATCCATTGACCTAGGACATCCGAAATAATATATCTGAAAACATCATAGGGCAAAAATGGTAATAGTACATCTCATCTATTAGGTTAACTAAGACACCAAAATATTTCATTTTTAAGTAAGCTATCACAAAAACAGAGCGGCGGCAGCATCACTTACCCAAGGAAAACTAAGAGGCAGCGGCACCAAGGGGAAGGAGGTCGCGGCGGAGTTGGGTTGCGGTGGACGGTGGCTGTCTAGAAGGCGGCGCACTGGGAGAGAGAGAGAGTGATGAGCGAGAAAGAGAGAACGGACAGTGAGAGATGCGCGAGATATAAACAGAGAGGGAGGCTTACGGTGCTGATGGTCGGAAATGGAGGTGGGATTGTGAGGACTCCGAGAGGCACCTTGGGGTTGGGGGGTGCATAACCGACGACGACAGTGGCTAACCCCCAGCGGTTGGTGGTCTGAACGGTGAAACAAGGGTTGGTTTTGGTGTGGAAGTGGGTATGGTTTTTGCTCAGTTTTTAGTGCTTGAAACAGGGGCTGGCCTACGGTGGCTTACGATTTCACGTGGGATTAGGCAAAGTCTGGTGGCTTCTGCCGTGCAGAGGGAAAAACTCGCACGGGGTGGTTTCCGTTCGGCTGAATGCACACGGGTTTGGGTTTTTGTGCTGGTGAGGATGCGCAACTAGGTTGGCGAGGTCTAACGCAGTGGGTGTGGAGGCATGGGGCTGGGCAGTGGAAGTTGTCCCACGGTGGTGCATGGCTGCGACAAAGGCTGGTAGCTTGAGGAGGAACTTTCGTGACTTACGGCAACAGGGAAAAACCCGAGAGGTAATATAAGAGAGGAAGCATTTACAAAGTGAAGTGTGCTGAGAAACCAAAATGCCTGGTATTGAGCGCACGGGAAAGGAAAAAAAAAACAAAGAGGAAGGTAGTTACGTGCTTGGGGGCAGCGGTTACCATGCAGTTACCGTGCTTGATGCGGGGAACTTCTTGTACATGGGGAGGAACAGATGAGTGAGAAGAGAAACGGTTGGGAGAAAATAATAATAATAAAAAAATATATATATTGATTGCGAGCTCTGTGGGTGTTACATTCGGGGGTGTACCGTACTTATGTAAGGGTGGCTAATTTGTTTTATTGGGATGGCATGAAAGGAGAGGTGAGGGAGTATGTGAGGAGGTGTGACACTTGTCAAAGGGTGAAGAGTGAGAGTAGCAAGTCCAAGGGGTTGATGCAACCCTTACCGATCCCTACTAACACTTGGGAAGATGTTACTATGGATTTTGTGGAGAGGTTGCCACTCTCAAATGGGTGTGATGGTGGTTTTTGTGGTGGTGGACCGCTTGACCAAGTATGCACATTTCATTGCAATGATGCATCCATACACGACCAAGACCATTGCTAAACTTTATGTGGATCAAGTGATGAAACTTCATGGGATGCCGAGAAGCATAGTGACCTATAGAGACTGTGTATTCATGAGCAATTTTTGGAGAGAGTACTTCAAGATGCATGGGACGAAGTTGGCCCGAAGTTCAACCTATCACCCCCAAATCGATGGCCAAACGGAGGTGACCAACCAGACTCTTGAGCAATACCTTAGGTGCTTTATGCACCAATACTTGAAGAAGTGGGAGGAGCATTTGGCATGGGCTGAATTTTAGTACAACACATTATACCACCGGTCTATCAAGATGACACCATTTGAGGCACTTTATGGGAGGCCACCACCGGTACTTGTAGCCTATGAAGTGGGGAGTTCACCAAATGAGTTGGTGGATATGGAGCTTAGAGAAAGGGATGAAGTCTTGAAGGAATTCAAGAAGAATTTGAGATGTACTCAAGACCAAATGAAAAAGCACTTTGACAAGGGGAGGAGTATGGAGTCCTTTGAACCGGGTGAATGGGTCTTTCTCAAGTACCTACCAAGAGAGCACAAGGCACTATCCAATGCAACATTGAGCAAGTTGATCGCTAAGTATTTCGGGCCATATCAAGTGTTGGAGAGTTGTAGACAGCTTGCTTACAAGCTAGATCTACTGGCCAGGGTCCACATTCATCCTATTTTTCATGTCTCATGGCTAATGAGGAAGGTTGGAGATCCAACCAAGGTGGTGAGTGAGACGCCCATGGCGGATGAAGAGGGAAGAATGGCAATCCAACCCCAGAGGATCATGGAGTATAGGCTTTTGAGGAAGGGTGGCCAAGTGAGAACCAAAGCCTTGGTTCAATGGAGGGGGCTTCCAACCGAGGATGCTACATGGGAGTGTTCGGGTACTCAAGGATCAATTTTCAGATTTGGACCTTGAGGACAAGGTCGGTCTTGAAGGGGGAGGATTGATGGAGATGCAAGAAGGGCCATTCGTAATGCCAATAGGAGGGCTAGGCGTGCCGAGGCTAGGAGGGTAGCATTGGGGTGCATGCATGGCTCGGGTGATGGGTCCTTGGGCGCCCAAGACAAGGTCAACTAGAGGAGGATCAAGTTGTTAGCCAAATTCCTTGATTTTAGGGGTTGGTTGGCAAATCCCTTGAATTTAGGAAATGAGGCAAACCCTTTGATTTTAGGGGATTGGGCGGTTGCTAGAGGATTGGCCGAATATCTCATTCAAATTAAAGAAATTATCTATTTGTTAATTTGTTTAAGTTTGTTTATTTTTGGCATTTGATAAGATTGTTTCCTTAAACTTAGGAGTTTGATTTATGTTTGAAATTAAGGTTGTTAGAGGGAGTAATTGGGGCAAGGATGGTCGAAGCCCTAATGAAACCCTACTATTTATTTTGGTTTTTGGCTTGTAATTCATTATTATGCTATTTTGAATGAATGAGAGTTTTCTCTACTAATTTTTCGAGAATTGAGTGCTAGCCCAAGTTAGTCTTAATTTTCACCATCATACTAATCGGATCTTGGTGTTGCCTTGAGGTAACCCTAGATTCAATCACCCAACACGCCATAAACACTTGAGTGAGACTGAGGCTTCCATCATTA
Source organism: Juglans cinerea (assembly GCA_961763995.1). NCBI lineage: Eukaryota > Viridiplantae > Streptophyta > Magnoliopsida > Fagales > Juglandaceae > Juglans > Juglans cinerea. Next base: position 22,664,191 of record CAUIVZ010000005.1, read on the forward strand.
TGTTATGATATGAAGACCGTACCTATGTTATGGGCATATTGCATTGCCAGGTCTTACATACTGGTAGGGTATCCAGTATGTCTTCCTTATGTATGGATTCCACAACCCGCGGCCATGGGCAGAATTAGAATCTATTTAGATTTTCTAACCCTAACTCACGGAGGTCAACAGTGGGTAACGACCTATGATAAGTGAAAGATAAGTTCATGTTCATATTTATGTTATTTACGTATGTATTTATGAGTATGCACATTTTTCAAGAAATCTTGTGTTTATTATGTTTACTGTATGATGTGTTGCTTATTGAGTATTCGACTCATTTTTGTATATTTTTATATTTTTAAACCATCCCAGGTGATGACATTTATGATGATGAGACTGCAGGACAGGACTTGACTCCGGGAGGCGAGATAGAGGCTTAGACAGATTATGCTATGATTAGTTTTATGGTTTAAGGTTTAAATAAATTATTCTGATAAACACATGAGACGTTAGTATTATTTTAAATAAGTGCTTCCGCAGACTCTATTTTAGATTTTAAATATTTATTAAATTTCATTTTATTTATGGAATCTTTCGCATATGGCGCGTTGTTAAAAAGAAAAATTTTTAAGTTCAAGTTTAGTAGCACACTGATTGCCCGAAAATTCTAAAATGTCTTTATTAGGGAGGGGGTGTTACACCAGTCTCTTCACTGGGAGCAGAAGCAAGAGTAAGTGAGTTAATAATAGAAGAACTGAAAGTCTAAAATGAAGCTACTGTAAAAGAAAATTTCAACAGTGATTAAGCTGAATTGATATGCAGGTTACCTATTAGTAACAGAGGAACATAAGACAAGTTAATATGGAACTTCAACAAAGATGGAAAATTTTTAGTTCGCAGTGCATATCATGTGGCCCAAGACAGAAAAAGAAAACTATTGGGAGAAAGCTCAACAACAGAAAAATCAGATGAAAGATAGAAGAAGATCTGGAACTTAAATATCTCAGGTGCAACAAAACATTTCATATGGAGGGCAGGTAATGAATCTCTCTCCACTAAATCTTTACTTTTTAAAAGGAAGATTAATGAAAGTGTAAACTGTCCTATTTGTTTAAGAGAAGAAGAAATCATAATGCATGTTTTGTGAAAATGCCCAACAACAAATAATTTATGGGTAGAGGCAAGAAGTGTATTGCACAAATGGGATGTGACTGGAGAAGATTTCATGGAGTTGTGGGATAAATTATGCCTTTACTTAGATAAGAAAAAACTAGAAGAAACTGTCTCTATACTCAAAGGTATAGGTATATGGCATAGAAGAAATAAATTAGTTTTTGATAACCTTTTCATTAGTCCATCACAGGTAATCAAAACTGCTTAATCAAATCTAAAGGAGTATAAGGAGGCACATGGGAGAAAGCATGGAAAGCAGTGTGGTGGGAAAAGAAGGCTAGAGCAACAACAATGGAAGAAGCCAACAGAAGGAACTCTTAAAGCCAATTTTGATGTAGCAATTGATGAAGAAATCAGAAAGTGGGTTTGGGAATTATCATCAGGAACAGTGAAGGTGAAATGATGGCTTCCTGCTGTGATCAACTTCAAATGGTGGCTCAACCAGTAATGGCAGAAAGTCTAGCTCTAAGGAAAGCACTTCAATTGTGTTCTGAGTTGGGTTTTAACAAAGTTATGCTAGAAGGTGATGCACAAGTAGTAGTAAATGCAGTAAAAAATCTAGCAGAAAATTGGACCTGGTATGGTCATATTATTGAGGATGTAATTTTTTAAAAAAAAAAAAACCATGTCTATTTGGAGGATAAGCTTTATTACGAGAGAAGGTAATGGGGTAGCACACTAATTGGCCAAATTGGCTCAATCCTTGGAAGGTTTACATTGTTGGATAGAGGATGGGCCATTAGCTATAGTGAAAATAGTTGAATCTGAGATGTTATGTATTGCTTGATTATTCATGAATAAAAGTAACTATTTCTTTCAATAAAATAAAATAAAATAATAAGTCAAGAGATAAGACAAGGAAAAGATAAATCAAAAGAAGTTGATTTCGACTCCTGAAAGTAAAAAATTTCACAATACAAGTTTGATTTAATCACTCCAATGAAGAAAATAGATCTATATAAAAGGAGGAGATCTCTACAAACGAAGGAGACTCTCTACAATACCTCTATGCACAATTTCCATCATGCATAGTGACTCTAGTGGATCTTCTCTCAATGGAGGCATCATGTTTGACCTCCTGAAATCTTAAATTTCTCCATTGTACTGAGAGACATGTGAAGTCATGAGAGATATGTAAAATTGCTTATCATAATGGATTTCGCTCCCAAACAATCCGTAGATGTAGGCTTTTATTCTGAATCATGTAAATCTCTGTCTTTCTATATTTATTTTTATTTATTTATTTACTATTTATTTTATGGATGAATGCGAAAAGTACCGTATTGAAATCCGAATAACCATTGTGGGCCGAAAATAATTATTTTCTCCATTTCAACCTGTTGTGCAAATTTACGCATTAACATAACCCTTATAATCATTCTCATATTATTAAAAATTTTACATAATTTCTTCTTAAAAAAAAAACATAAGTTTTTAGTATTTAATAATATAATATCTTATGATAGGAAGTGAATACAATCTTATTCATATTTTAAAATTATTTAAGAGTATCATCATATAAGATTTGCACTCAAGTTGTCATATTATTATAATTTTTATATTATTCTCAAGTTTTTAATAATATGACGTCATGTGAGAGGACGATAATATCGTCTCATATCATCTGTATTTTAAAATTATTTAATATTTAATTAATCAAGATAAAAAAAAATAGTATGACATGAGGTGGGCCATGGTTGTGGAGGCCTCCATGGGGGCCATGAAGGTCCGATCAATGTCGTGATTCAACTTGGAAGACACCCATCTCTTACCAAACTTGTAAGGGACTTATCTTTGACATTCCAACCACACGGAAGTGCAGAAAATAAAAATAAAATAAAATATAGAAAATAGGAAGGAGATAGATGGGGAGAGAGAGAATGAAAAATCCTATGAGGGCTATATTTTTATTATATGATAATGTCTGAATACATAATATATGTTCCTATTTATATGATAATAACACTAGAAAAATAATAAAAATGCAATCAATTAATGATATTAATTGATATTTATTGACTTATATAATAAATTAAATACGATAGAAAATAAGTCATATTACTATATACACTAGAATATTATGAATATATTACCACCTATACCATATATACCTAATATTCTAACAGTAAGGAATGCAATTATATATTGTCACATCCCAGCTTTCTTAAGTTGCATTGCTATGGCTCTTAAAGTCCATATGTTTCGAGTATTGGCCACAACTTTCCTTATCTTCTTGCCTGTTACTAGCCCTGCTGCCAACTTCAATTTTCCGGCCGTTTTCAACTTTGGCGATTCAAATTCAGATACTGGTGGCTTGGCTGCAGGAGTTGCTTTCCCGGTTAAACCACCTAATGGACAGACCTACTTCCTTGAGCCATCTGGGCGATTCTGCGATGGCCGTTTGATCATTGATTTTCTAAGTAATGTATCTTTAGACTTTTAGCTAACATTAGTTCATGATTTTCACGAGCATGTGAAAAAACCATGCCAAATAGGTCCAGATCTTGCTGCATATAAAACAAATAGGTCCAGAGCTTCAAAGTTACATATTGCCAAAGTATGCTTGAAGAATTGGTGATGTAAAAGACAATACTCCTTTCTGATGTGTTCCCAAGATCATAACATTTGATTGATATATTGCTGGTTTCTTACCATCTGACTGCATGTTTTATGTGCTGCAGTGAATGCAACGGATCTACCATTTCTCAATCCATATTTGGATTCTGTTGGTGCACCAAACTTCCAAACAGGGTGTAACTTTGCAGCCGGGGGGGCGACCATACTTCCGGCCAATGCAGCCTCGACATGCCCTTTTTCGTTTGGGATTCAGGTTGCTCAATTTGTCAGATTCAAGGATCAAGTCCTTGAATTGCTAGCAAAAGGTGTCGGGTTAAGGATGATGTTCAGGAAAAGGTTGTATCTTGTCAAAGGACTTGGTATCTAACTTTCTTTTGTGTTTGTTACAGACAAGAAACTTGAAAAATACCTTCCCTCAGAACAATCATTCAGGCATGCCCTATACATGTTTGATGTGGGTCAGAATGATCTCGATGGTGCATTTTACTCAAAATCAGAAGACCAAGTTCTTGCTTTGATTCAGATTCTCCTAACAGAATTAGAGACTGGAATTGAGGTTTTCTTACCATTTTTTTGCCAAGATTAAATTAGCACAAGTGTTTTCAGTAAAAATGTCTAATAATCCTTTATTTGTCTTTCTTTTGGTGCTCTTCAGAGATTATACAGTGAGGGTGCAAGGAATTTTTGGATTCATAACACAGGTCCCCTTGGATGCTTACCTAGAATCATCGCAAAATTCGGAACAGACGCATCGAAAATCGACCAATTAGGATGTGTAAACTCACATAACCATGCTGCTAATCAATTCAACATGCAGTTGCATGACCTCTATACAAAATTCCGGGTACAATTCCCAGAAGCCAACTTCACTTATGTTGACATCTTCTCCATAAAATTCAACCTCATTTCAAATTACTCTCAGTATGGTAAGCCATCATCTTCATTTTGTTTACCCTTTTTCAAAATCACTTACCTCTTCATTTTATTAGTTGTATTATATTTGAGAAATTTGGGTTTCAGGATTTAAACAACCTATAGCAGCTTGCTGTGGATATGGTGGGCCGCCATTGAACTTTGACAGCCGAATTGCTTGTGGCCAAACAAAAGTTATTAATGGAAGCTCGGTGACAGTAAATCCATGCAATAATACTGCTGAATACGTGAACTGGGATGGAAACCATTACACTGAAGCTGCAAATGAACATGTTTCATCACAGATATTAACAGGAAATTATTCAGAGCCACCAGTCTTTGGGGATTATGCACGGTATCTTCCAGGACCCAAGTTCTTTGACTCAAAAACACTGTAAAATGGTTCCTGGTGGTGATATCCAAAGTCTTGGCACCAGGGATTGCAAAGTGGTATTGGATGTAAACTAAATTCGATTTCCATTTGTCCTTCTTTCTGGATTGAAGTTGATGAATAATTTGAAGATCATCATCATGTGCTCAGATGTATGCATAGCTGCCTTCCCTAATTTACAATTTGAAAGGGATTTCTTTGTTACGATTTTACTGACTTTCAGTGATAGAATTCTATACAAAGGTTTATATCATACTTTTTTTTTTTTTAAAAGAAATGAGCTAAAGAATTATTTTCCCTCAGAATGAGTAAAAGAAGGTAAGCACACTTCACACCATACTCCTGCTCTCGAACCACAAACCACGTGTAGGGTCGCTATTTATGAAAAATGATATTTGAAGTTGTAAGTATGCAAGCGCCGCATAATATTTTTATTTTTAAAAAAAATGAGAAGTAAATATGAAATCCATATAAAAAAAAACTAATTTTTTAATAATGAATCCCATTATTTTAGAAAACGATTGCACGGCACTTGTACACTCTACGATTGTATCTAACATTACTCTTAATCCAAATACCTTGTGGTACTTATCATTCTACCCTCAAAACCTTAAAAGATATTTTTTCTTGCTATTTCCTGTGAAATTAAGTTATGTTAATTATTAATTATGTTTATAATATTAAAATTTTCATAAATCTAGATGAAGAATGTTCGTGTTTAATATAGGTCTTGTTTGTAATATATAAAAATTGTGTCAATCAAGTCATTTTCAATAATGTGAGTTGACTCAACTCGCTTATAGTATTCAATACAAATGTGCTGATGAGACGTACCATATATCTTCATTTTAACTATCATTCTCTAAAATGATTATCAAGTGATTAGCAACTAATTTATTATTATTTATTTATGTTTCAGTGATTCGATATCCGACAAGATAACGATTATAATATAGAAGACCTTTTACCTGTAATATAAATTGATTTAAAAAATATATTTTAAAATTTGAATTTTATTAATTAAATCTTGTTAAAATCTCATAATAACTAGATTAATATGATAAGAAAAATTTTATTTATCATCTTTACACTGCACATTATACATAATTTTTTATTTTTTTCTTACCAAATTTATGATGTATAGATGATAAGTAGAAGAATTTAACTAATTTAAGAAGAATAAAATTAAAAAAAATTTAAAAAATAAAAATAAATATAATGTGTGGTGTGCGGAGATAATAAATAGAAAAATTTATCTAAATGAATAATAAAACTTGCTCCATTTAAATAAATAAATAAATTGTGTTCGCATTAAGACATATAATCGGTTGACATGATTGGCTAGGAAATTATTACAAATAGATAAGCGGACACATATGTGCGCACGATAAGTGATGGGCACGCAGGAGGCTTATCTTAGCAACATGCCAACACCCACACTAAAAGCACCGTCGTCCTAACTCTTCCTTCACTCCACCGCCTCTGCACTCCACGCATCCAATTCCATCTCTCTCACTATCTCTTCGTTTTCCCGGTAAACAAACAGGAGCCAGAGACTAAATTTATAAAGAAGAGCTTATAACAACGAGATATCTTCCATCCCCGGATTCGTGCACTTTCTATCACTCTCTGTCTCTTTCTCGGGAGCCCTCAGTCCCAAGCATTTTCCGCCATTTTCTTCGTTACTAATCGTTCCAGATTTTTGCTTTGGGGATCGAATTTTCTAAACCTTTCGCGGTGATTTTTATGCTGTTCGTTTTTTACGCGCAATGGGAATGTTTTAGCAAATTTGCTTGGAATTAGGGTTTCTTCTTCTTCTTCTTCTTTTTTCTTCTTCCCTTTTTCCCTTCAATCTGGTTGAATATGATGATTCCATGGAGTGGACTCAGTTGCTGTTTGAGTGCAGCTGCTCTTTATGTTCTTGGAAGGAGCAGCGGGAGGTCTGTGCTTAATTGCCCTAACTTTTATTTGAAATTAATTTTTTTAGTATGGAATATGAACGCATGTAAATTAATTGTAAATTATGTGCTGTAAGAACCCCACATATTTTGGTTGTTGTTTAACTTTGCAATTGGTTAATCAGAGTGTATATATTTTACTTTTGGCGCTTTATGATGGTACAGGGACGCAGAGATTCTTAAGTCAGTCACCCGGGTCAATCTGTTGAAGGATTTGGGTATGCGGCTTTTTAGGGACTGGAATATTAATTTCTTTATAGTTTTTTGTTGATTTAATGTATCTTGTTAGAAACAAATATTTTTTCGTGGATATTGAATTTGTGTTAGGTTGATGTATTGTGGGTTTTCAGACCTTCAATGAGTACGTAATTTATTTCCATGCCATGTTGTTGAATTTCTAATTATTTCCCTGATTTCACATGAAGTAAGGATGTCGAGGTTGTTTATAGAATCCGTTCTCCAAGTGTAGTTAATGGGGCTGGTGCTTCTGCCAGGTTTAAACTTCTGAGCTTTAGTCATTAAAATGGTTGTGTCGGTAACAGTGTATAGTGAAGACTTTGTAATAAATGGAACTTTGCTTTTGTCAATAAATTATGAGAAATTAGTTATCCCTGTTTATGCTCTGCTAGGCCCTTTACGCCTTCTATTGTGAAATGTGATATATGTGATTTACATGGATGCGCGTGCGCGAGCGTTTAACAAGTTTCTTGATGTTATATTGATGTACATGCTATATACATAGCACCCAATGCCATCGAGGCATTTTTAGAGTTATACTGTTAGCACTCTTGTGCCCTAACTTTATTTATGGCTGAGTTACATTACATTATGATGTCTTTTGGTGAAGAACATGAGAAATTGACCACCTTTTTTTTTTTTTTTTTTACTTATAAAAAAATGGTCAATTTCTCATGTTCCTCACCAAAAGACATCACAATGTAACTCAGCCATTGAGAAATTGACCATTTGACATGCACATTATATAAGTTTGTTTGCCAGAGAGAGAGTTATTGATGTTGTCCTGTGTACTGGGGCTAGGTCCATATATTATTTATCAACAAGGTTTTTGTTTACCGATCAAAAAACAAAAAATTATTGAGGTTGATTGGTGATGTCCAAGTGTAGTGGTATATGTGCTTTTCTTTCTACTAATGTGATATAATGGTTCTTCTTTCCATTATTTCAACCATAGATTTGCAAGTTGTTATAACAATATATATATTTTGTTTTATAAGTAAGAAATTGATTAAAAACCACGTAATTAGGCATAGCCCAAGTACACAGGAAGTATACAAGAGAAAACACCTAATTACAAACTAAAGCTGAAAAACAGCACGAAAGTCATTGGAACTAAATCCATCCATTACAATAACCAAAGCCCAAAGCAACAAAGTATGAAAAAAGAAAGCCCTAATCCCATCGACCAAGCGCTCTCTATTATCAAAACAGCGTCCATTCCTCTCATTCCAAATACATCACATAAGACAGAGATGAATCATCTTCCAAACAGCCGCTATTTGATGATTTCCTTGAATCCCTCTCCAACAGGCCAAAAGATTCCCTACACTCTTAGGCATCACCCAAGAAATGCCAGGCTTGACAAAGACCTCATCCCACAAAACCCTCGATACATCACAATGAAGAAGAATCTAACAATCTTCTTAGGATAGCAGTACACCTTGAATTTTAAAAGTGAATCAGAAAATATGTGAATTGTCCTGCCTTTTCTGGAGGGTTTTAAGTACTTGAGATACAAGCTTTTAAAGGTCATTCCACTTAGAAGTTCTGTTGGGATTTGTTTTTTCATTAGTAATGAGACGAGTCTGCTTGGATATGTTCCATAGTGATGAATTTTGTGTTCTTTTACTTTTCAGGACCATTATTAGATGCTGGGTGTATATTACCTTTGGTTGTCACAATTTCTGGAAGAGTTAGTTCTGAAACCCCAATCAGCTGTGAGTTCAGTGGTTTACGGGGAGTAATTGTAGAGGAAACGGTACACATCTACCAATTCAAAGAAATCTTTTTTGATAAGTAAATTTTTTAGTCATTCATTATCTTATGTAACATCATATTGAAATCTATCTCAGGCAGAACAACATTTTTTGAAGCACAATGATGCTGGCTCATGGATACAGGATTCTGCTCTGATGTTATCCATGAGTAAAGAGGTTCCATGGTATTTGGTAATGGACTCTTTCTCCTTCTCTCTCAATCTCAGAAGTGCCTCCTTGTGTGTGATTTGGTCTCCTGAATCTATAGTGCCTAATGTTTTGTTGGATGAAGTTGATTTTCATTCCAAGTTTAAGGTCCGACTTATCAGGATTTTTCTTAGTTGCAACTTGGTTCATATATAATAGGATGATGGAACTGGTCGTGTATATGTGCTGGGAGCTAGAAATGCATCAGGTTTTGCATTACCAGTTGGAAGTGAGGTGTTTGAAGAGTCAGGAAGATCCCTGGTACGTGGAACGTTAGACTATCTCCAAGGCCTCAAGGTATGTCTTGTTCATTAATTTGTCCCTTTCTAATTGGTCACACAGATGGTATTTTGGGTCATTAATATGATGGCATTTACATTTCTTAGATGCTTGGAGTCAAGCGAATTGAACGAGTACTTCCTACTGGTACTTCCTTGACTGTTGTTGGTGAGGTATGAGTACCATGGCCCTTAAATTCTAAATTCTTTGGCCTTCAATGGAAGGATATAAACACTATATACTTAGGATTCGAGAAATGACCAATGAAGTAATTAGAATTTAGATGACATATAGAATTGCACATATATGGCTAACTCAAATGTATTTTCAGTATTATAGGATATAATCATTTGCTTCGTAACTGGATGACAAAATGGGGCCTTATTCTTTTTCTTTTTTTACTCTGTCAGCATGTGGCCACACAGTAATGCATAGATATTAATAAACCCAGGATATTACGAGGGAGAAGGGGGTGAAGAAAAATCAAAATGTTCTTGCATATGATATCTATAAAAAGCTTGATTCATCTGGTATATTAAAAGGTTCTTGCAAATGATGCCTATAGAAAGCTCCATGCATGTGCTACCACTTGATAAGTCAATTGTTTTGGTATTACTTATATATATATATATATATAGCAGTTATTTTGGTAAACTTGGGTCTTTCACCCCCTTAAAATAATATTATCAGAAGAATGTTCAAAACAAATTTGGTCATTCATGGAAAGAAAAAAGAAAAACTGAGGACTATAATATATTAAAGCCAAATATTTACATGAAATGGATAGGCATACACAATGCATAAATACTTTTAAAAAGATCTACAAATCATATACATGACCAATTTTATCCATCTTGTGGTCGTGGATGATGAATCTTGATGGATTATGATTTGATGTTGGTATGTTCATCTATTTGTTGTTTAAATTTATGAATAGGCTGTCAAAGATGATGTTGGAACAGTTCGGATTCAAAGACCCCATAAAGGGCCATTTTATGTTTCTCCCAAGGCTATTGATCAGCTCATAGCAAATCTGGGGAAGTGGGCAAGGTGTTGTGCTTGTACATACCTGCATTTTTTTTAATCTTTTTATTTCTTTAATGTAACTGAAATGTGTTTAACAGGTGGTATAAGTATGCGTCTATGGGTTTGACTGTGTTCGGTGTTTATCTCATTGCTAAGCATTCTTTCCATTATATTGTGGAGAGAAGGCGACGTTGGGAGTTGCAGAAAAGGTATACTACACTGGTGTTTATCCTTGCTGTTTGAAAACTGAAAACAAAAGTTATAGTGATCTCCTTTGTATAAGTCCTGTGTACTTGGCTTATGCCTATTCTTGGGAATAAAATCTCTTATTACTTATCAAAAAAAAAAAAAGAACACTGAAAACAAAAGTTATAGTGATGAATCTCTTTTAGGTTCACTTTTATACACTGTAGTTAAGAAATCTCCTCTTTTCATCAAAATTCTGATTATCATATAAAGAGATTTTTATTTCTTTCAAGAGAGTAAATTCTGAACATGTAGGGTTCTTGCTGCTGCTGCCAAGAGATCCGGACAAGATAATGAAGGTGAATGTTTAATGACTAAACTGTCACTTCTGCAGATTCTCTTTCGATATGGTACTGAAATCTGCAACTCATTTTCAGGTTTAACTGAAAAGCCTGCCAATGAATCAGATGGTGCTATAAGAGACCGTTTAATGCCAGATATATGTGTCATATGTCTTGAGGAGGAATACAATGCCGTTTTTGTCCCGTAAGAAAACCAGCTGTCTTTTCCTTGTTCTACTGAAAGATAAATGCGTTTCTTCATCCTAAATTTTGTCATCCTTAGTCACGCTTGTTAGGTGGCTTACATAAGTAGCTACATTTAAGCGGGGTTGATATATGAAACCACTTAAAATGTGTCACATCAACAAGCGTGATTGGAGATGACAAGATCTAAGATAAAGATTAGCATTGCTCTTATTGAAATGCCAATCTGTCTGTGGGGTGGTTAAGCTCGAATAACTTGATGGACCTTAGCCATGCATGACTGTCTGGTTTTGTTTAAGCGGACAAGTTGCATTATAGCTACTATGATTTTGAATGATAATAATAATAAAATCCTATAATTGTGAATGCTTGCTGCATAATGCTAGTAGTGCTGTCATTAGGAATCCACATGACCACAGATGCAGGAGTACGGATGCCATGCACATTTTTTTTTAAAGAATGCCATGCGCACTCTTCTGTGTGTAAGCTGGGCACTTTTTTTTTTCCCTACTTTTGAGCTTTGATTGTAATATTTTACTTAATATGATATACACGTGTGTGCGCACACAATACAGGATGAGTTTTTACTTAACAAAAATTCATATAGAATTTATGAATTATTTGGAGAAAAAGCTTGGTAGCCAAGAATTTCGTGCTGCTCAGCTCTAGTACTTGGGAGTAAAAATTGGAGTTTGAGTTGTATATAACAAGCGCGTCGTTGGAAAATCATGTGATAGAGTGGTCTGAAAATAGATCAACTGAATGTCTTTTAAAGGGGGTATATGGTGGCACCAATAGGTCGACGAACCCTTATATGAGACAACCAAATCCACATTTAACTTTGCTTCCTCAAGAATTCTCATGTTCCTCATCCCCATTTTGTGTTGCTTGACTATTCAAGAATCAAATTGAACAAATGACCTACTGGTTATGATTTTCAGGTGCGGTCATATGTGCTGTTGTACAACGTGCTCTTGGCACTTGACCAGCTGTCCTCTTTGCCGACGACGAATCGAGCAAGTAGTGAAGACATTCCGACATTGATGGTTGGATTCATCAATTCGAGGAACCATACTAGGTGATCAGACCCAAATGGTTGGGCTTCCCATGCGAGAATCTGAAGGCCTCAAATGTTCTTCATTATGACAACTATGCCGAAGGTAAAAACTGCAATCAGCCTCCTGAACAGCTACTCCCTCAGCAAGTTTAAAGTACACTTCTACAGCCAGGCAACACTGTAAATTATAGAATTAAGTCATTGATGAGTGTCTTGTTGGGATCTTCTTAGCTGTAAATGATCTACAGCTAGACAACCCCGTAAATTGATGTGATTCATACAAATTTGTTGCAGCTACCACTTTCTTTTGCCATGTGGCTCAAGTAATTGACGCCGTGGCAAGAACTCATTTTATATCCAGTGCATACCATATAGCATAAGATGACTAATCTGTTGCCATCACCTCGAAGTTGGTTGGATATTATGAATTGTTGAATGTACCTCTACCTCGCGAAAGACATTCTACTATCTACTTAGAACTGAGGAGGAGCGGTGGTGGCAGGTAAGTCTGTATGACATATAGATTTCTTGCAGTGTTCTACATGATCATTGGATATGGCCAAATTGATTTTTCTATTCCCTTTGTGAAAACACAAATTATCTTCAGTATCTTAGTTTTTTATTTTATTTATATTTATTTTTTCATTCCTGATGAAAAGAATTGGTTGAACTAGAAAATATATGAAAATATTGGTGGACATGATATCTTGAGATAATTAAAGAGGTAATGTACTATTTATCTGTTGATCATTGTATTTTGCTTTAGACATGACTTATGAGGAGTTAAATCATCCATGGGTGCTCACAAAAGTTTCTTGAGTTTTCAATTTTTTTTGACATATTAGATGTTGGGTTTTCCAAAATTTACAATTGATGTTCAAATTTTGATTGGTGTAGCATTAATATCGTGTGGCCAATCAGAAGTTGTGGCACAACGTATCTAAGTCAATAACCTCATTAAAAAGTACCCAAAAAACTTAAAATGCATTTTTAAAAAAGTTAGCAATTATCAAAAAGGGGAAAAGAAGATGAAACAACCTATGGGGAGGGAGGGAGGGAGGGAGGGAGGGAGAAGGAATTCCCCCTCCCATAGATGGCCCCGCAATAAACCCGCAATTGGTCGCTTTGGAATTTTTCTTCTTGTTTCTTACTGTTTTTATGGTTTTTTCCCACTATATCTTTTAGGTTGCTAATGTGGTACATGACATTAATGTTACATTGTAAGTGCACCGTTAGAAATTTCAAGGCAAGTGAAAGGAAATTATTCAAATGTGAATTTCAAGAAACTAATCGATTCATATTTACGAACAAAAACAAAATTTGTCTAATCCTAAATGTTAAGGGAAAATATGTGAAGGACATTTCGGCCAGTTTGGATAGTGAGATAAGATAAGATTAGATTAGATAATTTTAGATGAAAGTTGAAAGTTAAATAAAATATTGTTGAAATATTATTTATTTTTGTTTTGTGATTTGAAAAAGTTGAATTGTTTATTATATTTTGTGTGAAAATTTAGAAAAGTTGTAATGATGAGATGAAACCGTTTCTGTATCTAAACGATGCCTTCATATTTTGTTTGTGTTCATATTAGAGAGAAACATCTACACCTACTACTACTGCTACTATTCTTTTTTCTTGTGCTAAGATTGAAATTTGAATGAGAAATTGGTTTCATACAAAAAAGAAGTTGCTTAGGGGTGGTGGTTGTAGTTAGAATCATTGGTAAAAATGGAAAAGAAAGAAAGAGAAGTGAAATGAAGTTCCAAAATAAAAGAGCAAAAGTAGGTTGGTTTTGAAGATGGAATCTGAATACCAACTCGTTCGAGAACGTAATACAAATGAAGTCGTTGTCAAAATGAATAAGAGCCTAAATTTTATAACAATGCATAATCATACAGCCCTTCGCGATTTCACATTGTATTTATAGAATGCATTCTTTTCTTGCTTCCCAAGCCATGCACTTCTAATACAGGAGAGAGAGAAGTATATTGATTCTTCTTCTTCTAAGCTTCCTACGGCCTACCAACCCCCCCTTCCCCCAAAAAAAGAAATATAAAAGGTCGAACAAAGGGCAAACGAAGTCCCATCGTGAACATAGCCAAGTACAAAGCAACAGAAATTGCCATACCTCTCACATTGATGGCTCCACGACGCTGGTCTGGCAGACCCAAGACCACCAAGTCTGGGATGTTAAATCTATCCCTTGCGAAGTCTAATTCGCAACGGGAGACGGTAGAGGACAATCGATGGCACTAAAAAATCAAGCGAGGAGCAGCCCCCCCTCCAACAGTAGGGTTAGTTGCCGCCTCTTCCAAGCGAGGGGGAGGGTCGTGGGGTCGTGAAGACCTGGCTCCATGGGAAGAAGACGAAGGTTTACCTTTGGAAGAAGCCATGGATTCACAAGGGAAATTGAGAGACAATGCACAGAAGCAGAGCGCTCGAAAAAAGAGAGGGAATGCTAAAGAGAAGAAATGGGAAAAATGGGATGTCTGAAAATGATAAATAACCATAATAGTTAAGTGGGATATGCGAAAGGGCGTGAAGGCAAAGCGACGTCCTGACAGTAGGGCATGAAATGAAGAAAAACTCAAACAACGAAACGACGCCATAATTACAAGTCCTATCACACTACGCGTGATGAGACTTCGCGGGATAACTGGAAGGGGCTTAATCCTATCCCAGGGGCCTGCTGGGTCGTATCATGTGCTTGGGCTATAGCACAGCCTGATAATCTAGTTGATCCAAGGCCTAACCCAATTCAAGCATATTCTGGCTAGCACCATAGGAACAATCGCCCTAGAACTTCGGGATAAAAGAGCTATCGGCTCGTTCAAAGATAAGCTAAGTCTCAATATCCCGAAGACTTGAATTTCAAATAACGGGTGAGATAGTTATCGCGTATTAACAGGAAGCATCGTGAACTTTATTTATATCATCCAGGTAAGATTATGAACCCATTTGAATGAATTGCTAGAGAGATCCCATTACCTTCACTGACTGAGCATTAGCATTGAATTATGCAAATACAAATGTAAAATTTGCATAATATGACATGATTATGCATTTAGCTATTCCACTCAAAATTTATTCCCAGATTGGATTATTCATCTATTTGTCAAAATAATAATAAAATATTATAAATTTGATAATAGTTTTTTTTTCAAATTTTTTTGTTCTATTAATTTTTTTTCTAAATTAAGATCTACATAAAAATATTAATGTTATACAATATGAGACTTGGAGAATATAACCATTCATGTTACAAACATTAATTGGAAAATTAATACAATCGTTCAGTATACAACAAATAATGCTATAGGGAAGAAATTGGGTTTAACAATTACTGCTATTAATGCAACAGGGAAAAAAAAGGAAGGAAAATGAAACACAAGTGTTGCTGGAGACGAAGAAAACGTGGGAAGAAATGAAAAAAAAAAGAGTTCAGTAGAAGCCAAAATCGAGGGAAGAGAGAGAGCTTGCAAGGAAGAAAATATTTTTTATTCCCTTTAGTTATGCTACAGTGACTATCAAATATGACCCAACGAATTAATTTACTGTAACTAAAAGTCATCTATTTTTTCATTTGCATAATCCAATGCAGCAAATTTTGAGATTTCATTAGCCAAACCCTCCATTGGATTTGCATTTGCATAATCCAATGAGAGTGCTCTAAGGACTCGGAGGCGTTCCCATGAATCCCCAAGCCGCTTTCCACTTTGGTTGAAGGTGATTGTGTGTGAGAAGCTGTGGAACATGACCTTACACTACAACAGGTGATGCTTTTTGTGGCGCAAGAAAATCACCGCAACAAGGTAGTGTTCTGCCGAAAATACCCTTCAGCCACGTTGATTTCATTGCAGACAAAACGTCGTGATTTTACGCTGACATTCGCTCTGATTTTCACCGATACGAACTGTCGTTGATATGCAGTATTTTCGTCGATTTACATGCCCAAAAAGCCATAAATGGAGCCGCCGTTTTTACCATCCAATAGAACAATCCGCAAAACCGCACCAGTACTCCCTGCGATCTGAAGTTCGTCGCGATGTTCACCTCCATTTTGGCGATTTCAAAAACCGCCAGGGAAGTTACCTGCGGTGTAATCGGCCAACGGAGAAAAAGTGGGAACCCACTGGTAATATTATTCACGGCGTTTGCCCAAAATGCCGATTCCCAAAATCAAGTGAAGTAAATTTTTTCAGGGTTTTTCGGCGTATTAGGGATTTAATTTAGGTCTCAAAATTTTTCCACAACCTAACGATTGTTAAAGTAATTCCCTTAATTTGGGTCTAAAATTTTACAAAATTTCATAAATGTTATAAAATTTCTTATATTTTATAAAAGTTCTATATTCATGATGATCTGTGGTGTTTGAGCATGATTTGCGCTCGATGGATTACAAATCAATTATTGCCAAAGTACTTGGCACCATAAACATTCAAGGTACGTTTGAGGATGTTATTCTTACTTTTTTAGCTCCATTGGGTCTGCAGATTATATGATTTTCCTACACATGATCATGACACACACACACATATATGCCTTATATAAAATACATCCTGATCAATTTTGCCGCGCGTGTGCTGGCCATAACCAAGCATACAAAACCATATTTTAAACCAATGCTTGCATTCGGTTTTAAAACATGCCAAAAATCAAGTAAATGCATCCATACAACATTCAGCTAGAAATTGCATGCATATAAAACCAGTAGAGAGGATGCTATAAAAGAAACTGGAGGGCAGTTTCTACCTATTTAGATTATCATCTCATCAGCTAGAAATTACTCCTTCAAAGGTTTATATTTGATAACTGAGTTTAACGATCCCACAATGCATCCATACTGGCTATTTCAACATGCCAGCAGTTCTACTATCTCTACATGTACATAATGTACATACTCCATTGGAATTTTTACACTTAGAAGTTGTTAGGGGTATTGACTAGTATATCCCAGAAAAGCTTTGCCCTTGGAAGGTGGATTGAACTGTTACAAAACACATCAATGTCATAAAATCAGACCATATCCTTCATCCAATTCCATACAACCACCAACCTAGAATGAGTTATGGTCATCCCCATACCATGCATCATGAAGTACCTACAATGGCCAAAAGAACAAAACACTCATCCTTTTCCTTCAGCCTAAAACAACATAAACAAAATTCCTTAAGTTGGTGCTACATGTCATTTAGTTATAAGATGGAAATTAATGGCCTTTTGCAAAATATTATGATGATGAGATAATTGGAAAGTCATGAGTTTATATTTACCTGATGTTGACAGGGCCATGACCAACATCTTGTGTACCACCTTGACTGGAAGCATACCTTGTTCCATATGTAATATTGCCTATACAAGAATCCTTCTATAATGACAGTAATTTCAGTTGAAGTCTGGTTTTACAAAATTGCTTCATGTTAATATATCAAACTATTTTACTAGAGCACTATAACAATAGGACATATCTAATTACACTTGTCTATCTTATATAGCATTAAAGTAGGCCTACAAATGACACCCACTTAAATAATTAAGAGGATATCTCATGTAATAGGCTATAAATTCAAAGCTGGCCAATTTAGCTACCACCTATGACCTATGTAATTTAATAGCATGCGAGAATATATGTGGGCCGATTTCTCTAATCGAGTAAGATTATACAACATGTTATCCTCAAGATATTCTATGTAACAGTTGAATAACGCTGTCAAAGTTGGATAAAATAGTAGTATCCCTATTCTTACTATTTCTACTTCATTCATCAATGAAATAGTACTTTCCCTCCCTTTTACTAACAACATTTAAAAGACATTAAATTATTTTTGGATGGACTAATCACAAAACCAAGTAAAAAAAAAAATAGACACAAATTTTTAACTCTTCAAGTTCCACATTACCTTCATGAGCTTCCTTCATCCTCTCCAAGAAGATTAGAATAGAGTATAATCTTGGACAAAATTAATGTTGCTACTTTATCACCCCCACGACAACTTCATAAAAAAAGGTAAGTAAAAGTATAGGACCAAAAATGATAGTAGTTACTGCTAGCTAGCAGCGGATGCCTAAGGAACTTCAGTTTGAGTCTCTCTTTGAGACTCTAATTCTGTCTCCACTTCTGACATTCTCATGTTTACACGTGTTTCATATTCTCGCATATGCTCTTGCATAGCCATTATGATGGACATCAACATGGACCTAGTCTTAAAGATCATTTGTAAGTTCCAGATGGACCAATTACAAGATTAAGAGCTAAGAAGATCAATGAAGCAACGCGAAGATTGGTGCAATCCACTTGGGATGAAGCTAGCAAGAGCCCAACACCCTAGATGGGCTTTAAAGAAGAAGAACCAGTTTTGATCTACTTGATACAAGCTGTGGAAGGCATGACTTAGAGTTATTGTTTGGGCCTATTGTTATTGAAGGCTTTCAATTTGTTTAAATCATTTAAAGGATTTATCTTATTAGTTTAGAATAATTAGGCTTGAGTATGTTTGGCCCACATATGTTTTATTTTGTTGAACTAGGGTTTCAAGAAGTTACTATAGCTGAGTTATTGTAGCCGCGATACTATTCATTCAAGGGGTATTTTTGGTAGAAAGAGCTTTATTTTTGCTAGGGTTTTAATTAGGTTTTGGTTTAAATACTCTTTGTAGCCTCATTTTAATTAGTTTATGAAATTTGATGAATTTATTCATTGTGAATTGAGTTTATCTCCTCTTGTTCTTGAATGAACTTTTGAACTTATCAAAGGTAAATCCCAACCTTTGTGGTGTTCTTCCTTATAATTTAGGTTCTTGAGACAGGTTCTTCAACGGATCTAAATTTTCATATAATCTAGGTTCTTTAAACGAGTTCCTCAACGGGTCTAAATTTTTCATTGTCTTGATTTTGGCTTTCTTAGGTTAGTTTTCAAATTGATTGTGGGCTCAAGGGATTCCATTCCCACGTGTTCATATCATTTTAGACCACTTTCAAACTCTTTAAGCCAATTTTGGTAATACTCTGCATTTTTTCTATTTTGTTCATTTTTCTCGGCAAGCCGTTCATACTCTTCATTGGGTACTCTAGGAACTTTAGGAGATTCGTGCATAACGGAGTGGCCTAGCCCTCTGGAATACCCTGGCCTATGTCCCAACACCTCCCTAAATATTCCAGCTGCTGCTTCATCTGTGCGAGCATTTGGCTCAATCGCATTCATCTTTTCAACCATCTGATTCTGTTGCATGAATCATATCCACCATTACCATCATATCACTAATAACTTAACTTATAAGCTTACATGCGTATGTATGCTTGCTAACACCAAAACAGTTCACTCGTCATGTACTAAACAAGTTAAAATAATACTATTGTAGCTATACTTGCTTAAACAAATGTATGCTCACATAATTGTCTTCTATTGTTGGTGTGATAAATCTCTCCTTTTTGTTTGACCAATGCACATCTTTGTAGAAATCAATCAGATTTTTGTCCTTCTACGTGAACATAAAAATACCAGTCACATTAGTATAGTATTCCACATATTGACCAACTAGAGTTCGCCACAACAGTTACAACATGGAATTATGGCAATACATTTCTCTCCATTAGTATAACAAATGATGTCTTTTTGCTTGTGTGGTTGACCCTTTGTTTACTCCTATTTTCTTTGTTTTGGCTAGACATTTTCTACAACAAAACATATTTTTCTTCAACTACTTAAGTTGTTATGAATGGATGCCAATAGGAAAAAGGTTAAACTTAAAATAGTTATTAGATTTGGAAAATTATAAAGTAACTTCTCCATATCTAGAATCTTAACAGATTTTGTTTTTCTAACTAATATAGCTATATAATCACATTGGCTACCCAGTTATGTATCTGTTTTATAACAACTCATCACTTAACTATTCTCTACTTAAATTAGTCTTTTCAGATTGTATGGGAGTTGGAAATTCCAATTGTAT
Source organism: Juglans cinerea (assembly GCA_961763995.1). NCBI lineage: Eukaryota > Viridiplantae > Streptophyta > Magnoliopsida > Fagales > Juglandaceae > Juglans > Juglans cinerea. Next base: position 22,684,428 of record CAUIVZ010000005.1, read on the forward strand.
TAGTTATCTAATAGACACAATTATAAACCATGGCAACAACAAATTCAGAGTTAGCCAAATCTGTACAGTTACCATCCTACCATTTTTATTAGCTATATGTCATCCACTAATGGACACAAGTCTAAACCACTGCAACAGTACTTAAGTATAAGCTTACAGCCACATATTTTACTAGTTAAACATATGAATTTTGATATGAATATATAGTTCTTACCTTGAATGAATCACTCCCCCACCGGTTGCATAACCACTCCCAAATTGGCTGCTCTACCAACCCACCTCAATTAGCTAGTGCCTCCTCATGCCTTGCATAACTCAAGTATTTAAGGTGTAACTTGTAATGAAACACATTATATGCACGAGATAGCTGACTTGTGACTGTTTGACCATGATTTTTCTTGGTCCAATTCAAGGCAAAGTCAGCCTATCAATGTCATTGAGTTAAAATAACCATGTCAGATTTTTGGATTACTTTGCACAATTGTGTCAATAACTCATAGCAATTTTTTAAATATATATCTGCTAAGTTTCTTCCAAAAACTCATGGGTTTTAACTCATAGCTAGCTTCATTTAGTTGCTTCACATTGGGAATTCAAATTGTAGATATATTACTTCTAATAAGCAGAAAAATTTTGTGATGGTAGTTCTTGATTCAAATTACAGCATATTATATTGTGCCTCACCATCAAAAGAACTAATTGAAATTATCTAAATTATATCACTTAACACTGCCATGGTATGAAACAATCAAGATGAAAGCCATACTCGAACACGTTCAATAAGTTCCTCTTTCTCTTTTTCATTGACAACACTCCAGCTAACATGCCTCATCTCTGTATAGTGCTTCACGATCCATGTAACTCTCGTTGTGTAGACTGTTCTGTTGTTGCATGATGAACCTATCTTCCCATCTTTTATTTCAAGTGGTATCTAGCCAAACTTTCGCATCCTCTCAAACACCGTACCTTTGGCTACACCCCTACCACGTTTGCTAGTATACCATCAAAACAAACATTCGGATTTGCCATTAAACCATGTATATATATAGTACCTCTGGAGTAGCGACACAAACATACTGTTTATGAAATACCAATAGGAGCAGATGTCCATTATACTTACCATTGTCTGTTGTATTCACCTCTCTAGGAGTACAGGGATGCAAAAATGATGGATGTAACTCATCTGGGGGTTGAGTGGAATCATCAGAGTCCACGACAACGTCATCCCTCAAACTCCAACCTGCTAGTTCTGGCTGTGGATTTCGTCCAACGAGCTGCAACACTCCAGCTCTCATAGGTCCAGAAGCTCCTCGGCCTCTCCCTCTTGTGCTATGAATCATTACTACTGCACTATGGCCAGTAAACCAACAAAAGAGAAGCAAGTAAATAGATGCTCTGTAAACTCCAGCTAACATACATCAACTAGAGTTTGGCTTCCAAGTTGGAGGCTGTACAGAATGAGAATTGTACCTTCTCAGATATACATCAACTTTGCAGCTCCACCCAGCAGAAATGGAGGAAACTTACCCGCCTGATCTGGTTTGTTAGCTAGACAACAAAGCATTGGTAATGAAAAACAGCATTCCCGCTTAAAGATTTACTCATCTCCCTCTTAGATATTATTTAGACCCAACGTACTAAGTAGATCTAGATAGTAGCTTCTGTAGCAATATGTCACTTAAGAAGGACAGCCATCAGCAGCAGTTAGCCATCATTTGGTTTTACATATTACTTTTGTATTACAAGGAGAAGCTACCAGCAGCTTGTGTACTTAGCCCCTTGATGTTGAGCCTGCTGTATTTACAACTTTTGAGAAAAAGACACTCCATTTTGATAACATGCGCGCACGCACACACAATATATATATATATATATATATATATATATATATATAGTTTTTAAGCTCTCTATAGGAAGCTACGGCACGTGTATTGGAAGCATCTTTGATCACACGTGTATATATAAAAGTTTTTATATATGTGCATGTGTATAGGAAGCTACGGCATGTGCATTAAAAGCTTCTTTCGGCAAACCAACAAAAATGTGTCATTTTGTCAAGGAGGTCAGGTCTTGATGAGAGTATATGGTCTCATCACACGTGTATCTCATCACATTACTTCATTTTTTTTTTTGAGAAAATTGCTTCATTATCATCATATATAAAACCATATATATTAATTAACATCTATTCTGTCTAGTAGTGCGTATCTTTAACAACAGATCAAGCGTTATTATTATTATTTTAAATTTTACAAAATTAAATTATTTATTATATTTTATATGAAAGTTTAAAAAAATTGTAATATTGAGATAAAACACTTTCTCTCCAAACGGAGCATAAATTCCTGCCACCCCATGTCACGCGATTCCACCATTCACTTCTAGGAGTTTATCTCAATTTTATTTTTTTATATTTGTCAAATGAATTAATGTGAAATGATAGATCTACAAAAGAAGCATAAAATTCCCCTTTTCCATTTGTGGCAAAGCTAATAAGAAGGCATAATACAACACACATTAATCCATATAAAAAAAAAAGCACAGAAATGCTGAGGAACTACCTTAGACGATCAATCGCACTTCAAACCACAAGAAGTGATGCGGACTACCAAAAATATATCCTTGCCCTTGCTTATTGCTTCTTTCGGCAAACTAACATATACAACGCTTAGGCCACAAGACTGTTTAAACCTGTAAAAACAGCATGATGTTAACCATCCATAGCCATTATTAAATTACATAACTTTACATTTGGTATCATATTATAGCATGAATCAGCACATCTCAAAGCATTTACTGGAGCCTGAAAACTAGTATCAATAAAAATAGCACATGTCAAGGCATCTACTCGACCCGCTTGTATACTTCAAAGAAAAGCTTAGCCCCCAAAAGTCAGCAAGTAATTTGTTGGGTGACTAAAATCAGGTCCCATGAGTGCGACAAAGCAATTATATTAGGAATCTGTGGGTTTTCTGTTTTTAATAAACAGAAAATTAAATCATGACATCAAATTAGTTGACATTTGTTTTGAAATTCCAAACAACAGTATATCTACCAGGCAATAATATTCAACAGGACAACAGAGTATATACATATGCACTAGTAAGCTCTCAACAATTAGGCCCCTGGACAACATATGCAAAAGCTAGCTTATAAATGGCAATGAGGATCGAAGAGAGATACCAATTGGAAATATGTAGCTAGTCTAACATCACATGAGCTACCCTCAGTCACCTATAAATTACAAAAAAATGGAAGGTTAAGTAAGAAAATGAAATAATTTCCAAGTATATATAAGTCAGCATAATATGTTTAAGTACTCAAATATTTAATCATTATGGGAGGGGGGCCGGCTTAAACTTATAGCCAAATGAATGCATACCATTCTCAGACGAGGTATTGGAATTAGATCTTGAATCTTCACTGCTACCAGTGTCGTCATCATCGTTTCTCTCCATACTATCATCAATGAAGTCTTCATCATCGGGAAGGGATATTGTGTCTTCCAATGTTGTATCAGCGGCAACATGTATTAGTTCTATGTCAGACCTATGCAAGGGATTCGTCATGCCATTATCATCATATTCAAATTCTACTTCTACGTATGAGGGTTCGTTCTCTTGGAAAGCTGCAAAATCCATTGAATAATCATCATCATCATTGACCAATGGTATAGTTGGAACATCATACATGTTCCTATTGGTCACCCTTTGCACAACAGACCAATTACCACGTTTACTATTGTCTTTAAGGTAAAACACTTGGCATGCTTGACAGGCAAGGGCAAATGGCTCATCCCTATTACGTTTTCGTAAAGTGTCGACACTAGTTATGTGCTCCCCAACTACTATTCCTCTCCTCATATCACCGACATTATACCATTCACATCTGAATAAATATACAAGACGCCAACCCATGTAGCATAATTGCAATATATCATTCAAAACACCGTAGAAATCAATGGGCTTTGAATTGTGTTCCACTTTAACAACCACCCCACTATTCGGGGTTCGAAGATGTTCTCCATGACGTAGTGTGTGGAATTTGGTCCCATTCATGATGCAAGCAGAAGATGAAGCACACTATGGGTCTGGTCCACAAGCGAGTGCATATATGTCATCATATACGTCTTCAGGATTTGCAGCACAGAGTTCTTGAACCAATCCATTGAATGCAGTAAAAGGTTAGAAATACCATTAACCGAGCTACTTCGACTTACGGGGTGTAAGTGAATTACTCAATGAAACCTACTCGTGTGCGAAACCAAGTTGGGAATTGGTTTTGATGTCTACGATATACATTATCTGGAGAAGCATCTTTGATCAATGTATAGTGCTCACTAGGAATCCAACAAGAAAAATATTAGGTTGGTCCGACCATATTCAAGTTCAAATATATTATTAGGTAGATGTATTTGAAAGAAAAAACAAAATACTTACTCGACGTACTGACTAATCTCTGCACAATTATTGAGCACGTACCACCTTGCCTTTGCAAGTAGAGTCTGATCCGATCGATTAGAGGTAGGGGAGCCCAAATGACGTACCTTTTGTGAGAAAATAGAGAAGTCATTTCCACCTTCAATATCTTTATCTATATCCCTGTTTCATTCCTCCTAATTATATATGGTCTCGACATCATGGATATACAAGTAGCATAAGGTCAAGAATTCAACATGAACATAAGCTTCAGCAATTGAGCCTTCCGGACAAGCCTTATTTCTAACATAACGCTTGAATTTTTCTAAATATCACTCAAAAGGATACATCCACCTATATTGAATTGGTCCTGCAAGAAAAGTCTTGCGGGGTAAATGGATGGCGAGGTATACCATTATATCAAAGAAGTCAGGTGAGAAAATTATCTCAAGCTTACAGAGGATGATTGCAATGTGGTATTGTAGTTGCTTCAATACTTCCAACGTCAACGTTCGTGCGCACAAAGCCTTGAAGAATGAACTTAACTCGGCCAATGCAAGTCGTATATTAGGTTGGAAAAACCTACCAATTGCAACTGGTAGTAACCTTTGCATGAACACGTGACAATCCTGACTTTTCATTCCTGATATCTTTCCATCACCAACTGGAACACATCTAGAAATGTTTGAGGCAAAACCATCTGGGAATTTAACAGCTGTGAGCCATTCACAGAAACGTCTCCTCTGATCTAAATCCAGCGAGTAGGAGACAAGCAACATGGAGTACCCACTAGTAGTAGGTTGTAGATGTAATTCTTTTCTTAACCCAAGCTTTTCCAAGTCCTTACGTGCATTAACCCGTGTCTTTATTTTTTCCTTCAATATCAATCAACGTTCCTAAGACATTGTCACAAATATTTTTTTCAATGTGCATGACATCGAGATTGTATCGTAAAGGCAACATTGACCAGTAAGGTAATTTGAAGAATATACTTTTTTTAGTCCAATTCAATTCATCTGGTAAGCATTTTCTCTTTCGAGAACCTTTTCCAAATGCCACATTACCAACCTGCACTAGTTGGTGGAGGAGAAAAGAAGCATTGAGTTCTGGAGGAGGCAACCGATGGTCCTCATTTCCATTGAATGCAACCTTTTTCTTTCTCCAAGGGTGGGCGGATGGCAAGAAGTGACGATGACTCATGTAATAGTGTTTTCTACCATGTTTCAACCATATGGAATCTGTATCCTCATTGCATACTGGGCAAGCTATCTTTCCCTTTATGCTCCACCCAGAAAGATTGGCATATGCAGGAAAGTCATTAATAGTCCACAGTAGTGTAGTATGTAAGCAAAAGTGTTTAGACTTTGATGCATCATAGCTATCTACACCATCCTCCCATAACTTTTTGAGTTCATTCACTAAAGGTTGCAAATAAACATTGATGTCGTTTCCTGGTGCTTTGGGGCCAGGAATGAGCAAGGATAGCATTAAGTACGGTTCTTTCATGCATAACCAAGGGGGCAAGTTATATGGCACGAGTATGACTGGCCATATGCTATAAGGTTTGCTCATATTATTGAACGGTTTAAACCCATCACTGACTAGCCACAGTTTGACATTGCGAGCATCTTGGGCGAACCAAGTGTGATCTTTATCAAATTGTCTCCACATCTTAGAATCAGCAGGATGCCTTAAAGTACTATGGACATCAACTCGTTCTTCTCTATGCCATTTCATGGACTTCGCTATATTCTTTGACATAAAAAGTCTTTGTAACCTCAGCTTCAAAGGAAAGTATCACAATACCTTCTGGGGAATCTTCCCTTTTTCCCCCTAGTTGACACCCACCTTGGCTCAAGGCATTTAGAATAAGCTTCTTTTTCTGCATCATGTTTCCAAAATAGCATGTAGTCATTTGGGCATGCGTCTATCTTCATATAACTAAAACCCAAGCCATGTTCCAATTGTCGGGCCTCATGATATGAGTTAGGTATCTGAATATCTGGAAAAGTAGCCTTTAACAATTGTAAAACCATATTAAATGAATTGATAGTCCACCCACTAACAGTTTTGATACGAAGCAACTTGACTATAAATGAGAGCTTAGAAAACTTCTCGCAAGTTGGATAAAGTGGACGTCTTGCATCGTCAAACAATTGGTCAAATTTTTTTGATTGCCGATCACTCATGGTGGGCACTGAAGTACTGCGATGTTCACCGAACGCATGGTCAAAGAATGATGCTCTGAAGTCCTTTATCATCTCATCCATATCATCAGTGAAATTATTAGATTCACTAGTAGTATTGTCATCACTATCTGACGAATTCACACTCCAACTGTCACCCTCCCCATGGAATATCCAATGTGTATAACTTGGATCAATAGCTATCGTGAATAGATGATATTTGACTTCATTGAATGGTAGGAATATGTTATTACGGCATCTTCGACATGGACACTTGATAGTAGTTCGCCCAGGTGCATGGGCTTTTGCCATGGTGAGGAGATTATTTATCCCTTCACCGTATTCACGTGAGGTAAACCTGTTTGGCACGTGCATCCAATTCTTGTCCATTTTTTCAGCTTAATCGATTAAGCAAAATGAATGAAACCTTAAGCAGAAGGTATGAAATAATTAAGCTAGGTTGCTAAAATGATTAATTAAACAATATAAGAACAAAGAAATTAATATTTTTGAAACTTATTGAGAAAGAATTTTTTATATGTCGTCATTAATTTTGTATATGATTCTAACATTGCCAAAAACATATAAGAAGCATAGCATTTAAAAAATTCTCTGACACGCCACATAAGACACTTTACGTTAAGAGGATATAAACAATGGATAGATCTAATAATTGAACTAGACAATAGAGAAGTCCTTCAATCTCATATATATGTCACGTGTTAAAATCATGACCTGATGGGAACCAAGGTAGACCTACTCTTAAAGATCCTTTGCAAGTTCCAGATGGGCCAATTACAAGATCAAATGCCAAGAAGATCAAGGAAGCAATGCAAGGATTGGTGCAATCCACTTGGGATGAAACCAGCAATAGCCCAACACTCAAGATGGGCTTGAAAGAAGGAGAACCAGTTGTGATCCATTTGATTCAAGCTGTGGAAGACATGACTTAGAGATATGGTCTATTGTAATTGGAGGCTTCCAATTTGATTAAATGATTTATTTTTTTAGTTTAGAATAAGTGGGCTTGAAGATGCTTGCCCCACATGTCTTATTTCTTAGGAACTAAATTTTTTGAGAAGGCCTTGTATTTTGGCCAATGGCTTATTTGGAAAGTTACATTTTAGGACTAGGGTTTCATGCATTTACTGTAGCATTACTGTAGCCGCGCGTACTGTAGCCGGCACTGTTCATCAAGGGTCATTTTGGGTAAAAGGGGCTTTATTTTGGCTAGGATTTTGATTAAGTTTGGGTTTAAAAACATTTTGCAGCCTCATTTGAAGGGTTAGACAATATTGAATTTTATTTGTGAGTTGAGTTTACTCATCTTGTTCTTGATTGAACTCTTGAACTTATCAAAGGGAAATCACAACCTTTGTAGCGTTCCTCCTTGTAATCTTGGTTCTTGAGACGGGTTCTTCAACGGGTCTAGATTTTAATATAATCTAGGTTCTTGAAACGAGTTTTCATCGGGTCTAGATTCTCCATTCTTGACTTGATTTTAGCTTTCTTGGGGAGTTTTCAAATTGATTGTGGGTTCAAGGGATTCCATTCCCGCGGGTTCATATTATTTGGTATTCAGAGCAAGGTTTCCAATCAGGTCTGATTCTATCTTTTAATTGTTGCATCTTTTTTTTTTTAAAATTCTAGGGCTTCATTGTTCTAGGATTACAAAAAAAAAAAAAGGTGGCTGTCAAAGTTCTTCACTATTCTTAGGGCTGCCAAATTTCTTTGTTCTAGGGTTTGTGTTGGCTGAAATCTCTTGTTCTAGGGCTGTCGTATATCACACTTATCCTAGGGTTTTGAGTTATTGTTAGGGTTTTCTCAATTGCTTATGTTTGTTTGTGATCAAATTAGTTGGTGAAAAGACAAGAAAAAAAAAAGAAAAAAAATTCGCCAAAAAAAAAAAAAATTCGCCCAGAAAAAAAAAATCCAAAATTTTTCTTGAGCCTTTTCATTAAAGGGGCTGCATACAATATTCTAGCTGATATCTTGTCTTATAGTTGCTGTTTTATTCGTATAATTTCATTGATTCACGTGTAATTTTTTTTTCATTCCTTCTGTGTTTCTCTTGTTCTTGTTTCTTGGACCTAATTACTAGTTGGGATAAAACAAGTTTGCTTTGTCTTGATTGAGTTCAATGAGTTCTTAAAGAATTTGAGTAGGAAAACTCTTGTGGTAAAAGGCAAGAGAGTATGAGATTATTATCGGGAAAAAGTCAATTAAGAGTGAAACACGAGTGGAGTGTCATTATCCGAGTGTAAACACGTAAGGGAGTGTGTGAGGGTTTTTTTTTTTTTTTTTACCACTAACATTCTTTTGTGCATCACCTTATAATGTCTCATCGGAGTAGCTCATCACCAAGGGGGAGAGAAGATAACTCATCCTTTGTATTGCAAGCTATGCAACAACAGTTTGAGCGATTGAATTTTGTGTTGGGTGAAGTGAGGGATAGGATGGATCATCAAGAACCAGCGATTAGAAATCTACAAGGTGGGAGAGATAGAAGGCGACGTGAGCATAGAGTTGAAAATGAGTATGAGAATGAAGGAGATGGTGAGGATGAGGAAGACTTAGCTTCTGAAGTTGGGTCGGGTAGACATAGAAGAGTTAGGCGTGAAAGAGGACTTGAAAGGACCCTAATGGGTCGGGATGGTGTAGATAGAGACATTGGGAGCATCAAAATGAAAATACCATCTTTCCAAGGTAGAACAGACCCTGAGATTTATCTAGAGTAGGAGAAAAAAATAGAGTAGGTTTTTGATTATCATAATTACTCTGAGGAGAAGAAAGTGAAGTTGGCAGTAATTGAGTTCACTGATTATGCTATTATTTGGTGGGATCAATTAGTGACCAATAGGAGGAGGAATTATGAGAGGCCTATAGAGACATGGGGAGAGTTGAAAGCTCTTATGAGTCGGAGGTTTGTACCTAGCCATTACTATAGAGACTTTTACCAGAAATTACAAAATCTTACACATGGGTCTAGGAGTGTGAAGGATTACCATAAGGAGATGGAGGTGGCGATGATTCGGGCTAATGTAGAGGAGGACCGGGAGGCCACCATGGCTAGATTTTTGAGTGGTTTGAATAGGGACATAGCCAATGTAATTGAATTGCAGCATTATGTGGAGATAGAGGACATGGTGCACATGGCTATGAAGGTGGAGAGATAGTTAAAAAGAAAAGGGACAGCAAGGTACACTTCGGTTTCTAGTACTACCTGGAAATCAAAGTGGGATAGGAATGATCCAGTTGAAGTAAAGAGAAAGACTGAACCACCTAAGGGAAAAGATGAGAGAACTAGCAACAAGCCCAAGGTAGAATCCCAACCTTCACGGAATAGAGATATTAAATGTTGTAAGTGTTTGAGTTCAGGGCACATCTCTTCTCAGTGTCCAAATAGGAGAGTGATGATTATGCGTGACAATGGGGAGGTGATGACTGAGAGTGAGGATGATAGTGATGAGGTGCCTGAGTTGGTTGATGCTAGTGATGATGATGGAGTGGTATGCCTCGTAACAGGTGAGTCTCTCATTGCCAAGCGTGCTCTCAATGCACACATTAAGGTGGATGATGCAGAGCAACAGAGAGAGAACATTTTCCATACTAGATGCCATGTCAGCAATAAGGTATATAGTATGATCATTGATGGGGGAGTTGTACTAATGTGGCTAGCACTACTTTGGTTGAGAAATTGAATTTACTAACCTTAAAACACTCTAGACCATACAAATTGCAGTGATTGAATGATTGTGGGGAGGTTAGGGTGGATAAACAAGTGTTAGTTACTTTTTCTATTGGGAAGTATCAGGATGAGGTGCTTTGTGATGTTGTGCCAATGCATGCGGGCCATATTTTGTTGGGGAGGCCATGGCAGTATGATAGGAGAGTGACACATGATGGGTTCAAGAACATGTACAACTTTGTAAAGGAGGGCAAAACAATTAAGCGTGCTCCTTTAACTCCAAGCCAGGTTTATGAGGACCAACTGAAATTGAAAAGTGAGGTTGCTCAAAAAAGAAAGAGTGAAAATGAGAGTGATCAAAAGAGAAAGAGTGAAAATGAGAGTGATCAAAAAAGAAAGAGTGAAAAAGTGATTGAGCAAAAAAGAAAGAGTGAGAGTGAAAATGAGCATAAAAGAAAGAGTAAAAAAGAAAGTAGAGAGGTGGCTGAGAGTAAAGAAAAAAGAGTGGAGCCACGAGAGAAAAAAGAAAGAGAGTCTGTCGAGAGAAAAGGAAAGGCAAAAGTGAGTTTCTATGCAAAAGAGAGTGAGGTTAAGCGGGCTTTCTTCGCAGATCGCCCTATGATTTTTCTTGTCTATAAAGAGTCTTATCTTACTCTTGATGAAACTAACCAGTCTCTACCTAGTTTGACTGTTTCTTTGTTGCAGGAGTTTGAGGATGTATTCCCGGAGGAGATGCCAAATGAGTTGCCACCCATTAGAGGCATTGAGCACCAGATTGATTTTGTGCCCGGGACTGCTATTCCAAACCGACCAGCCTATAGGAGTAATTCAGAGGAGACAAATGAGCTTCAGAGGCAAGTTGAGGATTTGATGAGCAAGGGGTACGTGAGGGAGAGCATGAGCCCTTGTGCAGTACCAGTGCTACTAGTGCCAAAGAAGGATGGGAGTGGAGGATGTGCGTTGATTGCAGGGCGGTCAACAATATCACGGTAAAGTATCGTCATCCCATTCCTAGATTGGATGATATGCTTGATGAATTGCATGGCTCATGTATTTTCTAGTAAAATTGATTTTAAAAGTGGGTACCACCAAATTAGAATGAAAGAGGGTGATGAATGGAAAACTGCTTTTAAGACTAAGTATGGGTTTTATGAATGGTTGGTTATGCCATTTGGACTTACAAATGCGCCTAGTACTTTCATGAGATTAATGAACCATGTCCTACGTGCATTCATAGGCAAGTTTGTGGTTGTGTACTTTGATGATATCTTAGTGTACAACAAGGACTTAAATGAACATATTGAGCATTTGAGATATGTGTTTGATATGTTGAGATGTGAAAAGTTGTATGCTAATTTCAAGAAATGTGCCTTTTGCATGGAAAAAATTATTTTTCTTGGTTATGTTGTTAGCACAAAGGGTATTGAGGTGGATGAAGAGAAAGTCAAGGCCATCAAGGAGTGGCCAATGCCAAAAAGCATCACTGAGGTAAGAAGCATTCATGGCTTAGCTAGCTTTTATCGGTATTTTGTTAAAGACTTTAGCACTATTGCTGCACCACTCACTGAGGTAATTAAAAATAAGGTTGGGTTTCATTGGGGGGCTAATCAAGAGAATGCTTTTGCCACTATTAAAGAAAGGTTGTGCTCTGCACCTGTGTTAGCATTACCTGATTTTAACAAAACTTTTGAGATTGAATGTGATGCCTCAGGAATAGGGATTAGAGCCGTTTTGATGCAGGATAGGCGGCCCATAGCCTTTTTCAGTGAAAAGCTAAGTGGGGCATCCCTGAAATACCCTACTTATGACAAAGAGCTTTATGCACTTGTTCGTGCATTAGAGACTTGGCAGCACTACCTGTGGCCTAGGGATTTTGTGATCCACACCGATCATGAATCATTGAAGCATCTCAAGAGTCAAGGTAAGTTGAATAAAAGGCATGTTAGATGGATGGAATACATTGAGACATTTCCCTATGTCATCTGTTATAAGCGAGGTAAGGAGAACATTGTTGCTGATACTCTATCCTGGAGGTATGTACTTCTTACTTCTATGAGTGCTAAAATGCTTGGGTTTGAATATGTGAAAGACATGTATGCCGATGACGCTGATTTTTCTAATGTGTATGTGGCATGTGATGAGGCGGCATTTGGTAAGTTTTACAAGCATGATGGTTATTTGTTTAAAGAAAGCAAACTTTGTGTGCTAAGTTGTTCTATGCATGAGTTATTGGTGCGTGAGGCACATGGTGGGGGATTAATGAGACATTTTGGTGTCAAGAAAACTTTAGACATTTTGCATGAACATTTCTTTTGGCCTAAGATGAAGAGAGATGTTAATCGTATTTGTGGAAGGTGCATTACATGTAGAAAAATCTAAGGTTTTGCCACATGGGTTGTATACACCCTTACCCGTTCCTAGTGAGCCATGGGTAGACATATCTATGGACTTTGTTTTGGGGCTGCCTAGGACAAAAAGGGGTAGAGATTCTATTTTTGTGGTTGTGGATAGATTCAGTAAGATGGCACATTTCATTCCATGCCATAAAACAGATGATGCCACAAACATAGCTGACTTGTTTTTTTGGGAGATAGTGAGACTCCATGGTGTACTTAGGAGTATTGTTTTTGATAGGGATGTTAAATATCTTAGCTACTTTTGGAAGGTGTTGTGGGGGAAATTGGGTACTAAGCTCTTATTTTCCACTACTTGTCATCCGTAGACAGATGGTCAGACTGAAGTAGTTAATAGGACTTTAACTCAGTTTTTACGCACTGTTGTTCATAAGAATTTAAAAACTTGGGAGGATTGTTTGCCATTTATAGAGTTTGCATATAATAGAACGATGCATACTACTACTTCATACTCTCATTTTGAAATTGTTTATGGATTTAATCCAATTACTCCTTTGGATTTGATGCCTTTACCTATTGATGGCAGGAGTAGCTTGGATGGACAAAAGAAGGCGGAGTTGGTGAAGTCACTTCATGATAGGGTACGACTTCAAATTGTCCAAAAGAATGAAAGGGTTACTTCCCAAGCCAATAAAGGCGAATGCGTGTCATCTTTGAACCAGGAGATTGGGTTTGGGTTCACATGCGCAAAGAAAGATTCCCAGCCCATAGAAGGACTAAGTTGCATCCTCGAGGAGATGAACCTTTCCAAATTCTTGAGAAAATTAATGACAATTAAAGTGGATCTTCAAGGTGAGTATAATGTTTCTGCTACTTTCAATGTTTCTGATCTTTCTCCTTTTGATGTAGGTGAAGATTCGAGGTCGAATCCTTTTGAGGAGATGGGGAATGATGGGAACCAAGGTGGACTTACTCTTAAAGATCCTTTGCAAGTTCCAGATAGGCCAATTACAAGATCAAGGGCCAAGAAGATCAAAGAAGCAATGCAATGATTGGTGCAATCCACTTGGGATGAAACCAGCAATAGCCCAACACTCAAGATGGGCTTGAAAGAAGGAGAACCAGTTTTGATCCATTTGATTCAAGCTGTAGAAGACATGACTTAGAGATATGGCCTATTGTAATTGGAGGCTTCCAATTTGATTAAATGATTTATTTTTTTAGTTTAGAATAAGTGAGCTTGAAGATGCTTGCCCCACATGTCTTATTTCTTAGGAACTAAGTTTTTTGAGAAGGCCTTGTATTTTGGCCAAGGGCTTATTTGGAAAGTTACATTTTAGGAACTAGGGTTTTATGCATTTACTGTAGCATTACTGTAGCCGCGCGTACTGTAGCCGGCACTGTTCATCAAGGGTCATTTTGGGTAAAAAAGGCTTTATTTTGGCTAGGGTTTTGATTAGCTTTGGGTTTAAAAACACTTTGCAACCTCATTTGAAGGGTTAGACAATATTGAATTTTATTTGTGAGTTGAGTTTACTCCTCTTGTTCTTGATTGAACTCTTGAACTTATCAAAGGTAAATCACGACTTTTGTGGCGTTCCTCCTTGTAATCTTGGTTCTTGAGACGGGTTCTTCAACAGATCTAGATTTTAATATAATCTAGGTTCTTGAAACGAGTTCTCATCGAGTCTAGATTCTCCATTCTTGACTTGATTTTGGCTTTCTTGAGGAGTTTTCAAATTGATTGTAGGTTCAAGAGATTTCATTCCCGCGGGTTCATATCATGACCAATGCTTTCTCTAACATGTTAGGCTATGCGGTGGTAGTGTTATATAATATACCATGAGTGCGGCTCCTAGTCTTATTGCTTGTCCAAATGCCAGCTTGGACCCCTTTGATCTCTCTCAAATTACTGAAGGTTTAATTTGTTATATATAATTAAGCTTAAGCCCCAGCTTCCTTCTTTACATTAATATTCCATTCATTTTCATAAGTTGTTATGTTGGTATGAGCCAAAATTAAAACATGTTTATATATAGTAGTACATATATCGTATCACCTATCAAACCATAACAAATAACATTGATCCATCAAAACAACAACACATAACAAACTAAGATCTTAGTTCAACACAATTTATCTTTTGTGATAGAGGAAACCGTCACAAAAAATAACCAAAACGTCACTAAAGATATTTGGTGACGGTTTGTCACCACGACCGTCACCTAATGTACGTCATAGAAAACAATTGGTGACGGTTTATTGTTGAATTATCACTAAAAATATTTTTAGTAACAGTTGGAGGTGTTCTGTTTGGTATAACGTTCGAACGTTCTTTTTTTTTGTGACGGTTCAGATCTGCCACAGAAAGTAACGTTCGGACGTCCAACTGAACTTTCGAACGTCAACCCGACCGATTGGCATTCGAATGACAGAAGTTGACGTTCGTTGATTCTAGTTCGAACATATCATATTTACATAGATTGAAGACTATGATATGTGATATGATATTCTAAGAAGTTTGAAACTGCCTATAATCTAGTGGTATTCCCCAATCAATTACTCCTCTATCAGCTTGTGGGTATCATTGTTTTGGCGTCTTCTCAACACAAACATAAACTCACTTTGAATAAAAAAATAGGATCTCCAAAAATTTAGCAAATAAAGAGATGCAATTATCAAATTGAGACATACTTTTTAAAACATGGAGTCAAAGAACAAGAACCATAAAAGTAAAGATAGAGATGCAATAGACATAGTTAAACAGTTATTAACTTATCAACATGTCCATCTTGAGCAAACACACAATTACTGCACTGCCAAGACTTGGAAGTATACAATAATCACTGAAAACCTCAAGTAACTCATAGAAACTTAAAAAGCAAAAATACAAGTAAATAATTTCAAATGGGGGTTTGAAAACTAATCAGTTTTCAATTAATTTGTAGTTTGTGAACAAAAAGGCATGGGCTGCTATGGAGCACGGTGGGGATGCCGAATCACTGTGGGCCAGCCTAGGGAGAGAAAGGGTCGGACGAGACATAGATAGATAGAGAGAGAGAGAGAGAGAGAGAGGGAGAGAGAGAACCCATCAATTACTAGACTTGATGAGGAGAGAAATTAGCGTTGGAGTGTTGGTTTGTCGACAAGGAGAAGACGATGCAGTAGAGGCTCACTTGGCCAGGAGTGGCGGTGCAACAACTTGTTGAGAGAGCTTCGTCAGCACAGTAGGGGAAACTTTGCTGCGGTTTGCTCATTTAACCCATCAATTACTAGACTTGATGAGGAGAGAAATTAGCGTTGGAGTGTTGGTTTGCCGACAAGGAGAAGACGATGCAGTAGAGGCTCACTTGGCCAGGAGTGGCGGTGCAACAACTCGTTGAGAGAGCTTCGTCAACACAGTAGGGGAAAAATTAGGGGAAACTTTGCTGCGGTTTGCTCATTTTTTTGTTGAGTTCGCTACGTGTGTAGAAAAAGGGAAATGCTATACATCTGCCCCACACCGGCACACACTTCACATCATTTTTTTTTTTTTACACTCAATATGTTGAGTGTGTGCCGGTGTGGAGCAGATGTAAATATTATCTCGTAGAAAAAATCTGTTTTGGCGCATGTGTTTTCGCCGCTAATTGACTAAATTCTACAATCGCCGCAACACATATACCAGTAGTTGTTATTGCATCGATCATGATATCGCCGCAATAGATTCATTTTTTCGTTGCGTCTAGATTTTCGCCATAGTAGCTATATCTTGTTGCGTCGATTTTGTTGGTCGTAAGGAAAATCACAGCAATCGGTTTTTAACGGTGTATATATATTGGTCGCAAAATCTTATTGACAATTGTCCATTGATGGCCTTATTTCCGGTGACACATTACAACATCAAATAATTCAAACCTTCGACAGTCAGGTAAAGCGCAGCATAAACTCATGTCATTTGCGTCGACCTTATTAGTTGTGCCTCACTAACGCCACAAAAACTCTTAATTTCCAGCGATCTACTTAAGCGACGGAATAGCATTCGATATTCTTGAGTTGGTGCAAATTTGTGCCAAAACCAACCACAGCAAAAGAAAACCACAGCAAAAGCTAGCTTATGATGCAGTGTTAACATAGTAATTCAGGCATTTTGATTGATGATTACACTAGAATTGCCTCACAACAAGCACTCAAAAGGAAAATGCCTTCCAACCAGCATCTGTTAGTTTAATATTGATCACTAACTTCTAAATGATCATAGGATTTATTAGAAGTTGTGGCACAAAAGTATCAAGTCAAGAACCTCATTAAAAAGTAACAAAAAACTTAAAAAGCATTTTTATAAAATTTAGCAATTATCAAGAAGGGGAAAAGAAGAAGAAACAACCAATGGGGAAGGGTAGAGAGAGAGAGAGAGAGAGAGAGAGAGAGAGAGAGAGAAGGTTTTTTTACGAACAAGAACAAAATTTATCTAATCCTAAACGTTACGGAAAATACGTGGAGATTTCGTGTTTTGTTTGTGTTCACATTAGAGAGGAAAACATCTACAACTACTAGTACTAATATTCTTTTTTCTTGTGCTGAGATTGAAATTTGAACGAGAAATTGGTTGCATACAAAAAAGAAGTTGCGTAGGGATGGTGGTTGTAGTTAGAATCATTGGTAAAAATGGGAAAGAAAGAGAAGTGAAGTGAAGTTCCAAAATAAAAGAGCAAAAGTAGGTGTTGGTTTAGATGATCGAATCTGAATACCAACTCGAGAACCTAATACAAATGAAGTCTTCGTCAAAAAGAATAAGAGCCTTAATTTTATAACAATGCATAATCATACTGTCCTTGGCGATTTCACATTGTATTTCTAGAAATGCATTCTTTTCTTGCGTCCCAAGCCAAGCACTTTTAATACAGGCATAGAGAGAGAGAGAGAGAGAGTACTGACAATAAGTCTATTGATTCTTCTCCTTCTAAGCTTCCTACGGCCTACCAATCCCCCCTCCCCCCAAAAAAAGAAATATAAAAGATTAGTGGAATTGCTTTTTTCTTTTTTTTAGGCGTGATAGCTTTAGACTTTACCACCAAAATGGTAGATTAATGCAAGTACTATAAGCTTTCTTTGTTTGTTAAATTTCCACGCTATGGAATCCAATACCAACAAGATGCTTGTTTCTTGTCTTCATTTATGCGAACTTGAAAATCTTAGTTGAAAAAGAGATAAAGGCATGAAGTGAGTATTATAACATTTATACAATAAATCTATATGATCAGTAATAATTATTGTAGGACCTATTTCATATGTCTCTCTTTCACTTGAGGCTCTCAAGTTCAGCATAATCACGTTTTTTTCATGATAGCATTACAAAATTAGTACATTAATGCAGCTAAGGAAAAGAAAAAAAAAAGAAAAGAAAAAAAAGAAAAGAAGAAAAAGATCTAGGGTTGCCGAAAGTTTTTTTAGAGAGAGACTCCTCCTCTCTAGAAAACTCCATTTCAGTGAGAGTCGTTGCCAGAGAGCCACCCTCTTCTCTTTCTCCTTTCCATTTCTGCATTGTGTATACACTTTCAAGGTAGTGTTTTTTCTCTCCTCCCTGCACCGGTTCGGTTTTGGTCAGATCTGCTGCTCTCCGGCTGCCATCCGCCCCATCACCCCATCCGCCATCTGCTGATCTACTGGGACGAAGCGAAGTCGCGCCAAAATGATCGGCATGTGGACCTCACGCGCAACTTGTTGTCGCATGTGGCCTTCACGCGCCACCGCGCACTGACGCCTTCGACGGCTACAAGCGCCATCCCAACAGTTTCATCTCGCCGAGATCTTCCAGATCTGGGCCACCTCGTCTCCATCCCACCGGCACGTGGCTGCCACACGCCATCATAGGAGCGCGGGAACACAGATGATCACGGGCCGCAGATCAGTCCACTTGATGTCGTGTTTTCCACTATGTTATTGTTTTTCTAACCGATGATCTCGAAGAAGGGACTGCGGATCTCTCCAAAAATCATCTCAAGACAACAAACAACAGTGCACTCGCCACTCTCACCGCTTTCAGCGGAAGTTCCATCGCCACCAGTGATGGTTCCATTGTTCATAAGTTTTTGCGAATAGCTTATTACCGTATTTTAAAACGGCATCCTCTTCATAGGACATGGGTGACGACCAAGAAATTAGTCAAAAAAACCCATTTTTCTATTTTTTTATCCACCACTTTGCATTGTTGTTATTGTTCTAGGGTGTTTGTTGGGGAACCCCACCCCTTCCTCATGTATCATGTTTTCTAATTTCTAATGAAGTTTACTTGCTTCCTTAGCAAAAAAAAAAAAAAAAAAAAAAAAGATTAATGCAGCAAAGGGTTCTTAATTTGTTGAATTTCCACATTCTCGAGTAATCCAATACCACCATGATGTATGCATGTCGGTGTCATCTGACCAATCTCTTCCTTGAAAGAAACTAGCTGTCTCCTTGTATAGAAGGAGCTAGAGGACATTGGAACCACGTGATGGACCTGTGATTTGTTTGTTGTACTTGTTATAGATTCCAGTTTTTTGGTAGAAAATGAGGGCACAAAAAGGTTAGAAAATGAGGGCACAAAAAGGTTGGAATATGATCCCAAAACATCATTTTACCTGGAAAAAGAGTGCTAAAGTTCTTTCTTTTTAGGAATCTTGGCCTTGTTTCTTCCTGCCATCTACAAATGAAAGTCAGTTTCACACCAGGATCGGAACATAATTATTTGGCGTTTCTCCAATAATCTCTTCGTTCATCCAAAATAAATAGGGGAAACACTACGCTCAGTTGTCACACAACAAAAGCTAAAGACCCTAAATTGGTTCAATTTCCATAAACATGTCCATGGAAGATAATCACAATAGCAGCCCAAAATCTGTGAAGGTGTGTGAGAAAATCCTCACTGCAGTTACTTCCAGTCCTGTCTACCAAAATCTTCGTCGCATCTCGTCTCGCCAAGAACATCCCAGAGCTGCATCCCCTGCTCCCAATCCTTCACAGCTAATCCATACTCCTTCCACAGTGGCAACAACCTTTGATATTCCGATCACCACACCAGCTAGCCATGAACATCCCAAGTCTTCAAAAGGCTCCCAGCAGCTCGATGCAGTCGAGGTTCCCATTGAGTTTGGTTTCTCAAGCCCACCTAAACTGAATGTGGAAGGCGAACCAGCAACACAATTTTTGCCAATCCAGAGCAACAACCCCAGATTAGTGTCACCAGCTAAACAAGTTCATAAAGAAGCTAAGCAACCAGGAGTAGAAGATGACGAAGACCACCCTTTTTCTAAGTTCATTTCAATCTCAAAGATGTTAAAAGGAGTAGATGATGATGCTCAGGATAAAAAGAAAGAAAAGAGAGATACAGATCAGGAATACATCGATCGTACAAAGATGAAAATCAGAGCAACTACGCCAAGTATGAGAAATGGAAGGTGGTAGGAGAGTTCAATATAAACAGGGGAGCCGAGCCTCGACTGCAACTGCAAGCAGGTATTTGGTGAATAATTCATGGAGTTGGGATTTCTCCCAGTAATAAAGCATTCCTGGTTGCATGTCCGAGCTGATGCTTAAGCCGAGGCTGTCTATGGCTCTCTCTGTCTCTCATGTATTTACTATTCTTGGAAGCAAAAGATAGAAACTTGTGTTCAGTAATTTGGTTTTGTTTTTCGTGCTTGTTTTTGCCTTGTGCAAATCCTTTTCCAAAGTTATTTTTCCATACCATCTTGCTGCCTTATTTGATTGTGTTAAGTTCTTTTATTAACATGAAGTTGGGTTGTTTTGTTTGGGGGAGGGGGAAGGGGAGGGGGAGGGGGAGAGAGAGAGAGAGAGAGAAATTTGGATTGATATAATTGAACACAATCCAAAAGGATGATCCAAGACCTAACCCAATCCAAGCATATTTTGGCTAACTCCAGAGGAACAATCGCCCGAGACCTTCATTTAAAGAAAAGCTAAGCCCCAATATCCCGAAGGCTTAATTTCAAATAATGGGTGAGATAGTTATCGCGTATTAACAGGAAGTGTCGTGAGCTTTATTTATATAATCCAGGTGTGATTATAAACCCATTTGAATGAATTGCTTGAGAGATCCCATTACCTTCACTGACTTAGGCATCGGAGACGTTCCCACGAACCCCCATGCCTCTTTCCTTTTTGGTTGCAGGTGATCGTGTGTGAGAAGCTGTGAAACACGTTCTTAACAGTTGGCGCCGTCTGTGGGATTTGTTTGTCCTACAACCAACTTACTTTTCACATGCCCACGACTACTCGATCTCAAGCAACCAGTGATCAGGAAGTGACGTCACGAGATATGGAGGGAAGGCTCATAGAGATGGAAGAAGTAGTGAAGAAACTTACTACCGAGTACCAAGGTGGAGTCACTGCAAAAAGAGAAAGAGGCCCTTAGAGCAAAGAATGGGCCATCAGGGGAGGATACAGCACCCAGCCAGGTTGATAGGGTTGAGATGGAAGCGCAAAGCATTGGGGCAGGCAAGCCCTCTCAGGAAAATGAGGAAATGAAAAAGATGCATCATGACCTGCGCAACCTAATGGATAAGTATGAGGAGATGGCCAAGAAAGTAGGGATGTCTTCCTCAGTTGATCAGCTGCTGACTAGCACCAATCTTCTGTACAATGCAGAAATCATGGCGGTACCGTTGCCATTGAAGTTCAAAGTCCCATCGATAGATATGTACGACGGATCTAAAGACCCAATGAAGCATTTGGAAACCTTCAATGCTCACGACACTCCATGGGTTCCCAGAGAGATTGCATGTGTGATACCCTGTATTTTAGTATATTTTAACTAAATGATTATTTTAATTAATTTAAATATTGGTTCTCTTGTTTTAAAATTTATTGGGTTTCTCGTTGGTTTATTTCATGATTTTTAAGTTGTGAAATATATTTTGGTGTGTTTTCTTAATATTAAATATTGTTTTGCATTTAAATTGTTCTTTAATTTAAATTAGTTGTTTGTGGGTTTTAAAATTATTGTGTTGTTGGATTTAATTATTTTATTTTACTTAGTCTTTGTGTTTAAATTATTTTATTTAAATTTATTGTTTTGAAATAATTTTCGTTGGAACATTTTGTGACCCAAGTTGTGAGGATTGGACCTCATTTCTTTCCCTCCATTTTTCTTTTCCTCATTTTCTTTTCTTCTTCTTTTCTTTTCTCCCCATTTTCTTTTTCTCCTCTCTCTCTTCTGCCGCACATGATTTCCTTCTCTCTCTCCCCGTTAGCGCGCCATCCACCACAGCGCCGCCGTGCGCCGTCCATTGTTGTCACTGCCCCTCCCATTTTCTTCTCCTCCGGCTGGCGACCTCACCCTCCGGTTTCTAGCCCCTCTTGCACCGCCGTCGCGCCACCTCCGACCACCATCTCTTCACCACATCATCCTTGACCTCCCAGCAACCTAAACCACCCATCCCCAGCTCCGATCCGCCACTGGTGAAGCTCCACCATCCACATTTCCGTTTTGAGCATTTTGGCCTCCAAACACCTCCCACGCCGCCACCCACAGCCAACCACCACCACCATTAGTTTCACCGACATCCCTAAGCCATTCTCTAGTAATCTTGAGTCTTAGTTTGTCCCTGTTCAAAAGTGAGTTTTTGAGACCCACGGCCCAGTGCACTTTGCACTGTTTCGTTGCTATGTCGTCACCTCTTGCACCTCCGTGATCATTCGAAAAGTATGTTATAGCGCTGTAAGTATTTTCTCAAATAACTTTTGAGATTTAAATGTATTTTTGCTCTAACACATTTACTGTGATTTGGTTGGTTATGCTGGACTGAGTCCGAGGAGTAAGGGGGTTGGTTAGATTGGAGGATGAAGTTGTGTGATTGGATTATGCTGGGTTTTGTTGGCTGTTAAATATTTGTGTTATGTCATATACAATGCATTTGCACGCATGTTCATGTTTGTAAATGAAAACTGGGTTTTCATATAATTGCATTCATGTTCATGTGTATATTTGAAAATTGAATTTTTATGTGAGAGAAAGGAAAGAAACTGTAAGGATGGTGGTAAGCAGGAGTGGTGGTAGAATCCCGCCTGTGATTCCCCCCTACGGTGCACGCGGTAGGGATAGTGGTAAGCAGGGATGGTGGTAGAGTCCCGCCTGTGATTCCCGCCTACGGTGCATGCGGTAGGGATGGTGGTAAGCAGGGATGGTGGTATAGTCTCGCCTGTGATTCCCGCCTACAGTGCTCTGATAGGTACTCATTGTGTGGAAAGGAACTGTAGGGATGGTGGTAAGCTGGGACGGTGGTAGAGTCCTGCCTGTGATTCCCACCTACGGTGCATGCGGTAGGGATGGTGGTAAGCAGGGATGGTGGTATAGTCTTGCCTGCGATTCCCGCCTACAGTGTCCGATAAATGGTTGGATTTTGTGTGAATCATTTTCTGGAAAAATGTTTTATGGAAATATTTCGGGCTAAGAATGGGATTTTGGCTTGTGTTGAAAAACATTAATTTTCGAGGAAATGATATTTTGGGTCTGATGCATATTTCATCATACGCATGCATGTTGGTTGCATTAATGCACTTTTATCTCGTGAGTTGTTTAGATTATTACTTACTTGCGGTATCATTTTATGGTACCGTAGATTTTGATGCTGATGAGGACGAAGAGCCTGAGAGATTGGCTCCGTGAAGGGAATGACATGTGGTTGCTTTTGGATTATGGGATCTGTTTCCCTTTTGTCTATGTATTCGGCTTTTTACTTTATTTTACGGATAACTGTATAACTTTTTTAAAGGCAATTTATTTTGAATATTTGTATTAAACAATTCTCGTACTTAGTTGACTACTTTTAATTTATCCGCTGTGACTTTTGTGGTGCTCTTGTTGCTTGTTGCACACACTTGAGCACTTATCGTTGGGATGTGTGACCCGTGTTGTCATCATCCCGACGTCACGATTCCCGAGTTTCTATACGTGGGAGTCGGGGCGTCACAGCATGTAGGGCTTTCCCTTTGACTTTGAAGGGAACTGCTCGAGGGTGGTTCGGGGCATTGTAGCCGGGATCCATAGACAGCTTTGAAGAACTGGGCAGACAATTCTTAACCCAGTTTACGGCCAGTCGAAGGCGAAGGAGGCCGACAACATACCTATTCATTGTACAGTAAAGGGAAGAGGAGAGCTTGAAAGCGTATCTGGCACGGTTCGATAAAGAGAGAATGACAGCTGATGATCAAGATGAAAAGATCATGTTGGCTGCTCTGCTTGGGGGCATTTGGCCAAGGAGTCCTTTTGTGGCTGAGTTGGCAAGGAAGACCCTTTCCACTTTATGAGAATTTATGGACAGGGCAGACGATTTCGCCAATGTCGAAGATACGTTAATCACCTTAACTGCTAGATCGGAACGAAAGGAGGAGTATGTGCCAAAGGGGGGGGGGTCCAAAAAGAGATCGGTAAGGAGGATAGAAGACGAGGAGAGGCCAACCCAAAGGAAGGCGAGAAACTCACATAGGGTGACATAGCGGCAATCATGTACACTATTCTAGTGTGCATAATCAAGATAAGGTAAAAGAGACTAGTTGTGACGAGGATCATGGGGAGTCTTTGCGAGTGGAAGACTTATGGGCATATCGGATCATGGGGAGTCTTTGCGAGTTGAAGACCAGGTGTGGCGAGGATCATGGGGAGTCTTATGGACGTATAGGACAACACCAAAAACCTCAATGGGCGAAACACCCTTCGCCTTGGCGTACGGGAGCGAAGCAATGATACCGATGGAAGTATGGTTGCCAATCCACAGGAGGAAAGTCTTCGATGTAGGTGCGAATGATGAAAAGCTGGAAGAAAATTTGGACATACTAGAGGAAGTGAGGGCAAATTCTGAAACAAGAATGATAGCCTGCAAAAGGAAGTCGGAGCAGTACTTCAACAAGATGGTGAGACCAAAGTCCTTCAAGATAGGTGACCTAGTCCTAAGGGAGACTAGAGTAACTATAACAGAAGAGGGGGAAGCTAGGGCCCTGATGGGAAGGGCCATACGTTGTGGTAGCCAGTCATTGTCCTGGAGCTTATCGCCTCAAAGACACCATGGGACGTGAACTGCCCCACCCTGGAATGCCGAACATTTAAGAAGATATTACGTTTAAACTTATGATTAGTTGCTTAGTCAACACTCTTCTCGCCAAGGTTACGCGGTCGAGGGACTCTCTCGCTGCATCTTTAGCCAAGGTTACACGGTCGAGGAACTCTCCCATTACACCTCTCGCCAGAGTTACGTGGTTGAGGCACTGTCTCGCCACACTCTTCTCGCCAAGGTTACGCAGTCGAGGGACTCTCCCGCTACACCTTTCGCCAAGGTTACACGGTCAAGGAACTCTCTTGTTACACCTCTTGCTAGAGTTACGGTTGAGACACTCTCCCGCCACACTTTTCTCGCTAAGGTTACTATGTCGAGGGACTCTCCTGCTACACCTTTCACCAAGGTTACACGATCGAGGAACTCTCTTGCCACACTCTTCTCGCCAAGGTTACGCGGTCGAGGGACTCTCTTGCTACACCTTTCGCCAAGGTTACACAGTCGATGAACTCTTCCGTTACACCTCTTGCCAGAGTTATGCAGTCAAGGCACTCTCCTGCCACACTCTTCTCGCCAAGGTTACGTGGTCGAGGGATTCTCCCGCTACACCTTTCGCCAAGGTTACATGGTCAAGGAACTCACCCGTTACACCTCTCGCTAGAGTTACACGGTCGAGGCACTCTCCCGCCATGCTCTTCTCACCAAGGTTACGTGATTGAGGGACTCTCCCACTACACCATTCGCCAAGGTTACACGGTCGAGGAATGATGTGGAACTTCACAAGTGCATGAAATCGTAACAAGTAATATAGTGATAAAGAAGGATGTCGAACCCACGAAGACTATTTACCTACTAACTATTGAAATTGTTCTTATTCTAACTTATTTGAAAATTAAGAAAACTGGTGGATTTTAAATTTTAAAAAAGAAATAAAAACAAATGAAGACTTTACCAAACACTTAAAAAGAAGAAGATTTCACCCAAAAAGAAAACGCTAAGACATCCGACTCACCTAACCAATCTGATCCCAAATCCTAACCATATAATCAATCAATTATCATCCTATTTGACGGCGAAATATTCTAACTTATCTAAGACTCTCTCTCGAGTAGAATTAGAATTACCCAACATACGATAACCTGCAATATGTCCATGCGAATTTAATTGCATTTGAACACAT
The DNA here is from genome assembly GCA_961763995.1 of Juglans cinerea. NCBI lineage: Eukaryota > Viridiplantae > Streptophyta > Magnoliopsida > Fagales > Juglandaceae > Juglans > Juglans cinerea. The sequence goes on from CAUIVZ010000005.1 coordinate 22,710,280, forward strand.
TACGAAGCTAAACTACATGCATCATCTCTCGAATTAACACGCACAACAAATCACTCAACTATTGACTAGATAATTGAAAACATTAAACTCAATGGTGTATACTCAAAAGAAATGATGAAATTAGGATCACATAGAAATAAGATTCAGGATTGTCATGGAGAGGCTACATCGTAACCTTAGAAATATAAATTAGCTCATAATAGAATAAAAACAAACCATAATAACTGTGGAATTTATATTGAAAATTGTACAAAGAGAAGATGAGAGAGTTAAGAATGAAACTGTATGTAGATCGAGAATCTCAATCGTCGACAAACTCCAATTCGGCCTCCGTCTTCTTTTTCCAAGCTTCGATTTCTTCTCAAATGGTAAAAAAAAAAAAAAAAAAAACTCATTTTCACTAGGCTCTGGTCTTCCTACTAATTTCTCTCTTTTTCTTCCTTCCTCAAAACCCTCCCTCCCCTGTTTCCCAAAACAAGATTCTCAATTCGACGTTTTTCGACCTCCCTCTTGACACTAAATTTTCTCCCTTAAGATGTTTGTTTTCAGGAATGCCTTCAACACAAATTTTTAAGGTTTCTCCTAGATTTCCGTCAACACCAAGATTGCCCTTATTGGAGTTCTCTAGCAAAAGTTATGCTCCAAATACTGAATGGTATTTCAGGAAATTCGAGAAAGGAACATTTCCTATTCTCTTGATAACTCCTTCGATTTCCATGACTCATTCAATTTATTTATTCCTAAACAAAAATTGCTGAATTGAGAATCTTGTTTTGGTAAACAGGGGAGAAAGGGTTTTGAGGAAGGAAGAAAAGGAAAGAAATTTAGAAGACTACTAGAGCCTAGTGAAAATGAGTTTTATATATATATATATATATATATATATATTTTTAACCATTGGAGAGGAATTCAAAGTTTATAAAATGAAGAAGACGGAGGCTGAATTGGAGTTTGTAGACGATTGAGGTTCTCGATCTACATACAGTTTCATTCTTATGAAAATTGTACAAAGAGAAGATGAAAGAGTTAAGAAGGAAACTGAATGTAGATTGAGAATCTCAATATTCTACAAACTCCAATTCGGCCTCCGTCTTCTTTTTCTTTTTCCAAACTTTGAATTCATCTCCAATGGTAAAAAAAAAAAAAACTCCTTTTCATCATGCTCTGGTCGTCCTCTAAATTTCTCTCCATTTCTTCCTTCCTCAAAACGCTCTCTCTCCTGTTTCCCAAAACAGGATTCTCAATTCGGCAATTTTTGTTTAGGAATAATTAAATTGATGGAATCATGAAAATTAAAGGAGTCATAAAGAGAATAGGAAACGTTCATTTCTCAAATTTCTTGATATACCGTTTAGTGTTTCGAGTATAACTTTTGTTAGAGAACTCCAATAAGGGCAATCTCAGTGTCAACGGAAAGCTAGGAGAAAACCCTACAACTTTCTTGTTGAAGACATTCCCGAAAACGAATATCTGAAAGGAAAAAAGTGAGCATCAAGGGGGAGGTTGAAAGACAGCCTATTTTGAGAATCCTGTTTTGGGAAACAGGAGAAAAGGAGATTTGAGGAAGGAAGAAAAAGATAGAGAAATTTGGAGAACGACTAGAGCCTTGTGAAAATGAGTTTTTAATCATTGGAGAGGAATTCAAAACTTGGAAAAGAAGAAGAAGACGGAGGCAGAATTGGAGTTTGATACGATTGAGATTCTCGATCTACATTCAGGTGTCGTTTGGATTCGAAGATGACTTGAGATGAGTTGAGATGGATTGTGAATAGTAGTGAGATGAGTTGTGAATAGTAGTGAGATTTGTGAGTTAAAGTTGCTGAATAGTAATGAATAGTAGTGAGATAAGTTGAGATGAGTTGAGATGAGCTGTGAATACAAACGAGGCCTCAGTTTCCTTCTTAACTCTTTCATCTTCTCATTGTACAATTTTCATTATGAGTTTTTGAGTTATTATGGTTCGTTCTGATTCTATTATGTGCTAATTTTTATTGCTAAGGCTACGATATAACCTCTCCATGACAAGTCCGAATCTTATTTCTATGTGATCATAATTTTATCATTCCTACTGAGTATACATCATTGTGTTTAATGTTTTCAATTATCTGGCCAATAAACAAACTATAATAACTCTGAAATTCATAATGAAAATTGTACAAAGAGAAGATGAAAGAGTTAAGAAGGAAACTGTATGTAGATTGAGAATCTCAATCGTTTACAAACTCCAATTTGGCCTCCGTTTTCTTCTTTTTTCGAAATTCGAATTCCTCTCTAATGGTAAAAAAAAAAAATCATTCTCACCAGGCTTTGGTCATCCTCTAAATTTCTCTTCTTTTCTTCTTTCCTTAAAACCCTCTCTCTCCTGTTTTCCAAAACAGGATTCTCAATTCAGCAGATTTTGTTTCGGAATAAATAAATTGAAGGAGTCATCAAGAGAATAGAAAACGTTCATTTCTCAAATTTCCTAAAATACCTTTCAGTATTTGGAGCATAACGTTTGCTAAAGAACTCCAATAAGGGCAATCTCGGTGTTGATGGAAAGCTAAGAGAAAACCCTACAACTTTCTTGTTGAAGACTTTCTCGAAAATGAACATCTAAGGGAGAAAAGTGAGCATCAAGGGGGAGGTCGAAAGCCGGCTTATTTTGAGAATCCTGTTTTGAAAAACAAGGGAAAAAGAGTTTTGAAGAAAGAAGAAAAAGATAGAGAAATTTGGAGGACCAGAGCCATGTGAAAAGGAGTTTTTCACCATTGGAGAGGAACTCGAAGCTTGGAAAAAGAAGAAGAATACAGAGGCCGAATTGGAGGTTGTCGACGATTGAGATTCTGGATCTACATACAGTTTCCTTCTTAACTCTTTCATCTTCTCCTTGTACAATTTTCATTATGAATTCCATTGTTATTATGGTTTGTTTATTGGCCAGATAATTTAAATCATTAAACTCAATGATGTATACTCAAAAGGAATTATAAAATTATCATCACATAGAAATAAGATTAGGAATTGTCATGAAGAGGCTATATCGTAGCCTTAGTAATAGAAATTAGCTCATAATAGAATAAAAAAAATCATAATAACTCTAGAATTCATAATGAAAATTGTACAAGGAGAATATGAAAGAGTTAAGAAGGAAACTGCATGTAGATCGAGAATCTCAATCGTCGACAAACTCCAATTCGACCTCCGTCTTTTTTTTTTTTCCAAGTTTCGAATTCCTCTCAAATGGTGAAAAATTCCTTTTCACAAGGCTTTGGTTGTCCTCCAAATTTCTCTATTTTTTATTTCCTTCCTCAAAACCCTTTTCCCTTATTTTCCAAAACATAATTCTCAAAATAGGCCGTCTTTCGACCTCCCCCTTGATGCTCAATTTTCAGATGTTCATTTTTGGGAAAGTCGTCAATAAGAAAGTTGTAGGGTTTCTCCTAGTTTTTCGTCGACACTGAGATTTCCCTTATTGGAGTTCTATAGCAAAAGTTATGCTCTAAATACTGAAGGGTATTTCCGAAAATTCGAGAAATGAACGTTTCCTATTCTCTTTATGACTCCTTCAATTTTCATGACTCCTTCAACTTATTTATTCCTAAACAAAAACTGCTGAATTGAGAATCTTGTTTTGGGAAATAGGGGAGAGAGGGTTTTGAGAAAGGAAGAAAAGAAGAAAATAAGAGAAATTTAGAGGACTACCAGAGCTTGGTGAAAATGAGAATTTTTTTTTTTTTTTTTTTTTTACCATTGGAGAGGAATTCAAAGTTTATAAAAAGAAGAAGAAGACGAAGGCTGAATTGGAGTTTATAGACGATTGAGATTCTCGATCTACATACGTTTCCTTCTTAACTATTTTATCTTCTCTTTGTACATTTTTCATTATGAATTTCAGAGTTATTATGGTTTGTTATTGGCCAAATAATTGAAAGCATTAAACTCAATGATGTATACTCAATAGGAATGATAAAATTATGATCACATAGAAATAATATTCGGAATTGTCATGGAGAGGCTACATCGTAGTCTTAGCAATAGAAATTAGCTCATAATAGAATCAAAACAAACCATAATAACTCTGAAATTCATAATGAAAATTGTACAAAGAGAAGATGAAAGAGTTCAGAAGGAAACTGCTTGTTGATCGAGAATCTCTATCGTCGACAAACTCTAATTCGGCCTCCGTCTTCTTCTTTTTCCAAGCTCTGAATTCCTGTCCAATGGCGTAAAACTCCTTTTCACAAGGCTCTGGTCATCCTCCAAATTTATCTATCTTTTTCTTCCTTCCTCAAAACCCTTTTTCCCTTGTTTCCCAAAACAGGATTCTCAAAATAGGTCGTCTTTCGATCTTCCCATTGATGCTCAATTTTCTCCCTTCAGATGTTTGTTTTCGGGAAAGTCTTTAACAAGAAAGTTGTAGGGTTTTCTCCTAACTTTCCATCGACATCAAGATTACGCTTAATGGAATTCTCTAGCAAAAGTTATCCTTCAAATACTGAAGGGTATTTCTAAGAAATTCAAGAAAGGAACGTTTCCTATTCTCTTGATGACTCTTTCAATTTTCATGACTCCTTCAATTTATTTATTTCTAAATAAAAATAAACAAAATAATTAAAAACTCGAATAAATAAGAAAATTAAACATAGACTAGCATAAAATTAAGAGTAAAAGCATGACAAACCTTGTATGGAACTTAAGCACATCAAGGAACTCTCCCGCTACTTTTCTCGCCAAGGTTACGCAGTTGAGGGACTCTCTCGCTACACCTTTTGCCAAGGTTACACGGTCAAGGAACTCTACCGTTACGCCTCTTGCCAAAGTTACGCTGTCGAGGCACTCTCCCACGACACTCTTCTTGCTAAGGTTACGCGGTCGAGGGACTCTCCCGCTATACCTTTCGCCAAGGTTATACGGTCGAGGAACTCTCTCGTTACACCTCTCGCCAGAGTTACGCAGTCAAGGCACTCTCTCGCCACACTTTTTTCACCAAAATTATCCGAAGGAAAAACACACAAGAGAGAGAGAGAGAGAGAGAGAGAGAGAGAGAGAGAGAGAGAGAGCCAATCACCACAGAACCAAAAGCACAGTGCAACATCAAAACAACAAAAAACATTGTTAATATCAAAACAATTCTTCAGAACATACACATTTTTGGGTCCAACATATATAATTTTTTCTCTAAACGCAAAAAGTTAAAATTTTTAGGAGCGGCGAGGAGGGGGAAAGGCGTTAGGCATGTTGTCTCTTCAAAAGGATCCAAAGACATGGTAAGCAGCAGAACTGGCTTTTATTGACTTCCAGTCTAAGGTGCAAAGATTTGCCTCAGGATGATTAAGCAAGAACTCTCGCAACTGTTTAATCCCGAGCTTGAATCCCGAGCTTGAACCCAAGACCCCAGGCTTGGCCTTGAATGGTGTAGGCAACATTGAGTTGATGAAGAATACGAGCAACCTCACCTTGGGAATGAGCTTACTCGACGTTCAGCTTGGCCACCCTTGATTCCAAACCAGATAGCTGTTTTTTATGGGACTTCAAGATTTGGTTAATCTGTAAGTAATGGTGATCATGTTCCTTAAGCTCTTTCTTCGCCGTTGCCAGATCCTGTTCCGCCTTGGCTTTCTCGTCCTCAGCTATACTTAGTCGGGTATTTGCTTCCCGACGTCCTTCTTCTGAGTTCAGTAGGCGAGCATCGTAATCAGCTTTCGCTTTCTTAAGTCTCTCAATCTCTTTCTCCATTTGATTGAGGTGAGCGACCAGACTATCCCGTTCAACTCCGCTGGCTTCCGCTTCACGTCAGTACCGGCTGGTTTCTTCTAAGGAGCTCGCCACCTCCGATCTAAGAAAGTCAACCTGACCGTGCAAGGAAGCAACCTCACCCTCAAGTTTATGAGAGCAGGATTCAACTCGGGATAATTCTTCAACCATCCTTTCCTTCTTGGTTCGTGTGGTGACAATTGCATGGATTGGTTCTCCTCCTCCAACTCCAAGCGATCCTTAACCAATGCAGCTGCCAATCGATAAACTTCCTAAGAACCCAACCAAGTCAAAAGTAGTGGGGTAAGGAAAATAAGATCATTAAAACAAAGGAACTTACCAGTGAAAGGATGCAGCAAAGGTTGCGAACAATGGAATGAAAAGATTCTTCTCGGTGTGAACGTGAAGCTCGAGAAGAGCCACCTAGGCGAGAAGAAGAACCACCTGGGTGAGAACCCGACGAGTTCTGAACATCAAGAACCCTGAAGACATGCCAACAACACCTTCTGGGGTAGTATTGTTCTAGACAAGCATAGTTGGAGCCATGGAAGGATTAAAGGAGACTGGAGGTGGAGTATTTGTATTCACTTGAGTAGATGTTACTGCTATCTTTTCAGGTGGGATTAGTGAGTCATCCTCCCGAGCAAGTGATTCCTGAAAGGGCTAGAGAAATGGTTATCCATCAGAAAGGTCAGAAAGGGTTCACCGCCCCTGCGGGAGAGACACTAAAGGACGAGGAAGGTATCGACACATCTTACTTCCACTGGCGGGGCATAGGTTTGGAAAGACAAATGGTATCTCGGGGGTGATCCCTCCCGAGATAGTTAAGGCAATCGATGAGCTAGATACGACCGCAGCAGCCCCAGCCAACGAGCCCTCAACATCTTCAACTCGCAAGGACTCCCCAAAGCCATCTAAAGAAGGAGGAAAAATGCTTGGATGGGGCACGTTTAGGAAGTTTGGGTTCAAGATCGCGATGACATCACCCTCATCCAAATGAAAGTCATCTTCTAAGGCCGCCAGGTGGGGAGAAGTCTGTGGAGTTACCTTAGAAGGGACATTCGGTGACTATGCGGATTCAGCCTCTATCACCAACTCCAGATCAACCTTAGCTTGGGCCATGACCTCGTCAAAGGAGTTGGTTCTGGGTACTTGAGGGCAACTCGAGCCCTCTCCACCACTCGCCAAAGGTGGTGGGGGCCCACCTCTAGTGGTACTGGATTCATCTGAAGGTTTTACACCCAAACAAGCTTTCTTCTTTTTCTTACCCCCTGCCGCTGATGATGGCCCCCTTTTTAAACCGCCTGCTGGCGACGGGGCAGCCAGAAATTCGCGACCAAGAACATGTGCCCTACTAGGCACTATACACAATCTATCAATGTTAGAGGAGGTTAAAATAGTATCTGACCAGGTGGAATTGATGTTCTGGTCTACCCAAGATTGTACCAACTGGATTTGAGCCTCCTCTTGGGCAGAAAGAATGATCTCAAAATCATGCCCATCGGAAACCAGGGACCATCAAGCCATAATGGGAAACTCATGATATGTGGTCTCATTAGCAGGAAATTTTCAACCGTCCCCAGACACGAAGAAAAGATTCCTTTGCCAATCCTTGGCATTGGAATATTTGTGCTCCAATTGAACTAGTTTGTTGTGAGACCTAAAGCCACAAAGGTTTCCTTCCAAGCGTTTGAAACCGTGCAAAGAAAGAAATTCATGAGCCGTGAGGTCAGGGTATTATCACCCGTGGGCTCCAAAACGAGCCACCAGAAAATGCAACAAGCTATCAGAATCCGCTAGGCATTGGGCACAAGTTGAGCTTGAGCAAGACCCAAGACGTCTAACATGTGACAAATGGGTCGAACATAGGGCAAACAAAGCCCCATCGTGAACATAGCCAAGTACAAAGCAATAGAAACTGCCATACCTCTCATGTTGACGGCTCCACGACCCTAGCCTGGCAGACCCAAAACCACTGAGTCTGGGATGTTAAAACTGTCCCTCACAGAATCCAATTCACGACGGGAGACGGTAGAGGACCATCGATGGCACTAAACAATCAAGCGAGGAACAACCCCCTCTCCAATAATAAGGTTAGCCACCTCCTCTTCCAAGTGAGGGGAAGTGTCGCGAGGTCGTGAAGACCCAACTCTGTGGGAAGAAAACGAAGGTTTACCTTTGGAAGAATTCATGGATTCACAAGGGAAACTGAGAGACAATGCACGGAAGCAGAGCACTCAAAAAAAGAGAGGGAATGCCAAAGAGAAGAGGTGGGAAAAAGGGGATGCCTGAAAATGATAAATAACCATAACAGTTGAGTGGGATATGCGGAAAGGTACGAAGGCGAAGCAACGTCCTGACAGTAGAGCATGAAATGATGAAAAACCCAAACAACGAAATGATGCCATAATTACAAGTCCCATCATGCTGAGCTTGATGAGACTTTGTGGGGCTTAATCCTCTCCTAGGGGTCTGCTGGGTCGTATCGTGTGCTTTGGCTATAGTACGACACGATATTCTAGTTGATCCAAGGCATAACCCAATCAAGCGTATTCTAGCTAGCGCCAGAGGAAAAATCGCCCGAGAACTTCGGGATAAAAGAGCTATCGGCTCATTCAAAGATAAGCTAAGCCTCAATATCCCGAAAGCTTGAATTTCAAATTACGAGTGAGATGGTTATCACGTATTAACAGGAAGCGTCATGAGTTTTATTATATCATCCAGGTATGATTATGAATGCATCTGAATGAATTCACTAACTTTGGCATTGGAGGCACTCCCACGAATCCCCAAGCCTCTTTCCTCTTTGGTTGTAGGTGATTGTGTGTGAGAAGCTGTGAAACATGTCCTTAACAGAGTAATTCAGGCATTTTGATTGATGATTACACCACAATTGCCTCACAACAAGCACTCAAAAAAAAAAAAATGCCTTCCAACTATCGCGCATCTGTTAGTTTAAGTGAAACATGTCACCATTAATAAGTTTAATATTGATCACTAACTTCTAAATGATCATAGGATTTATTCAGAAGTTGTGGCACAAAATTATCAAGTCAATAACCTCATTATAAAGTAACGAAAAAACTTAAAAAAACATTTTTATAAAATTTAGCAATTATCAAAAAGGGGAAAAGAAGAAGAAACAACCAATGGGGAAGGGTATGCAAAAAAAAAAAAAAAAAAAAAAGTTTTTTACGAACAAAAACAACAAAAAAAAAAAAAAATTTATCTAATCCTAAATGTTACGGAAAATACGTGAACGTCATTTCGTGTTTTGTTTGTGTTCACATTAGAGAGGAAAACATCTACGTACTACTACTACTATTCTTTTTTCTATTGCTGAGATTGAAATTTGAACGAGAAATTGGTTTCATACAAAAAAGAAGTTGCTTAGGGGTGGTGGTTGTTGTAGTTAGAATCATTGGCAAAAGTGGGAAAGAAAGAGAAGAGAAGTTCAAAAGTAAAAGAGCAAAAGTAGGCGTTGGTTTTGAAGATGGAATCTAAATACCAACTCGAGAACCTTAATTTTATAATCATATTGTCTTTCGCGATGTCACATTGTATTTCTAGAAATGCATTCTTTTCTTGCATCCCAAGCCAAGCACTTTTAATACAGGCATAGAGAGAGAGAGAGAGAGAGAGAGAGAATGTACTGACAATAAGTCTATTGATTCTTCTCCTTCTAAGCTTCCTACGGCCTACCAATCCCCCCTCCCCCCAAAAAAAGAAATATAAAAGATTAGTGGAATAGCTTTTTTCTTTTTTTTTAGGCGTGATAGCTTTAGACTTTACCACCAAAATGGTAGATTAATGCAAGTACTATAAGCTTTCTTTGTTTGTTAAATTTCCACGCTATGGAATCCAATACCACCAAGATGCTTGCTTCTTGTCTTCATTTATGCGAACTTGAAAATCTTAGTTGAAAAATCTTAGTTGAAAATCCTATTTCATATGTCTCTCTTTCACTTGAGGCTCTCAAGTTCAGACAAGAATTTGATCGGATTTTGATACTTGATTCTTCTAAGTTTAATAAAATGATTAGCATAATCACGTTTTTTTTCATGATAGCATTACCAAATTAGTACATTAATGCAGCTAAGGGCTTTTAATTTGTTAAATTTCCACATTCTCGAGTAATCCAATACCACCACGATGTATGCATGTCGGTGTCATCTGACCAATCTCTTCCTTGAAAGAAACTAGCTGTCTCCTTGTATAGAAGGAGCTAGAGGACATTGGAACCACGTGATGGACCTGTGATTTGTTTGTTGTACTTATTATAGATTCCAGTTTTTTGGTAGAAAATGAGGGCACAAAAAGGTTGGAATATGATCCCAGAACATCATTTTACCTGGAAAAAGAGTGCTAAAGTTCTCTCTTTATTTAGAATCTTGGACTTGTTTCTTCCTGCCATCTGCAAATGAAAGTCAGTTTCACACCAGGATCGGAACATAATTATTTGGCGTTTCTCCAATAATCTCTTCGTTCATCCAAAATAAATAGGGGAAACACTACGCTCAGTTGTCACACAACAAAAGCTAAAGACCCTAAATTGGTTCATTTTCCATAAGCATGTCCATGGGAGATAATCACAATAGAAGCCCAAAATCTGTGAAGGTGTGTGAGAAAATCCTCGGTGCAGTTACTTCCAGTCCTGTCTACCGAACTCTTCGTCGCATCTCGTCCCGCCAAGAACATCCCAGAGCTGCATCCCCTGCTCCCAACCCTTCACAGCTAATCCATACTCCTTTCACAGTGGTAACAACCTTTGATATTCCGATCACCACATCAGCTAGCCATGAACATCCCAAGTCTTCAAAAGGCTCCCAGCACCTCGATGCAGTCGAGGTTCCCATTGAGTTTGATTTCTCAAGCCCACCTAAACTGAATGTGGAAGGCAAACCAGCAACACCATTTTTGCCAATCCAGAGCAACAACCCCAGATTAGTGTCACCAGCTAAAAAAGTTCATAAAGAAGGTAAGCAACCAGGAGCAGAAGATGACGAAGACCCTTTTTCTAAGTTCATTTCAATCACAAAGATGAAGATGTTAAATGGAATAGATGATGATGCTCAGGATAAAAAGAAAGAAAAGAGAGATACAGAGAGTTCAATATAAACAGGGGAGCCGAGCCTCGGCTGCAACTGCAAGCAGGTATTTGGTGAATAATTCTTCGAGCTGGGTTTTCTCCCAGTAATAAAGCATTCCTGGTTGCATGTCCGAGCTGATGCTTAAGCCGAGGCTGTCTTTGCCTCTTTCGGTCTCTCATGTATTTACTATTCTTGGAAGCAAAAGATGGAAACTTGTGTTCAGTAATTTGGTTTTGTTTTTCGTGCTTGTTTTTGCCTTATGCAAATCCTTTTCCATAGTTCTTTTTCCATACTACCTTGCTGCCTTATTTGATTGTGTTAAGTTCTTTTATTAACATGAAGTTGGGTTGTTTTGTTTGAGAGAGAGAGAGAGAGAGAGAGAGAGAGAGAGAGAGAGAGATTTGGATTGATATAATTGAACACAATCCAAAAGGATGAATCTGCCAAACCTGAAGGAGTTTCCAATGTTTTGTTTTATACAGTAATTCAGGCATTTTGATCGAGGATTATACCACAATTGCCTCACAATAAGCACTCAAAAAGAAAAATGCCTTCCAACCAGCATCTGTTAGTTTAAGTGAAACATGTCACCATTAATAAGTTTAATATTGATCACTAACTTCTAAATGATCATAGGATTTATTCAGGCCTTTTGGGGATTCTTATTTTTAACTCATACTATATATATATATATCATGTTTCAAGCGCAGCTTTGATTCTTTTTTTTTTTTTGAAATGAAGCATTAAAGCTTGTTCCATTAAATCATATCTGAAATACATGGGGGAAAATCTTCCATAGTAACGATTACATCAGAAATGACTAAGGCATCTTGTGCTAATACATGAGCCATCACATTGCCACTTCTCTTGACATGAGTGACATTCCAAGTAACAAAATTTCTAAGTTTCAACTTGGCTTCAGAGACATACATGCCAAAGCTGGACAGTTGATCATCCTCTTTCTTCAAAGCTTGGACTGTTTGTAGAGAATACCCTTCAAATACAGCCTTTGTTAAACCCAGGTCCATTGCAAAATCCACTGCTAGCAGTGTCCCATATGCTTCAGCCAAAGAAGGAAGAGGAAGAAGGCTTTGGTTTCTTCTCATTGTTGCTATTATTTTTCCTTCACAATCTCTGACCACTATACCAATTCCAACTTTGGCTCTAGTTTTGTCCACTGTCGCATCCCAATTAAGCTTGTAAAAATGCATAGGAGGTGGCTGCCAAACAATAATGTTACTGTTACTATGTGCTGAAGAGCTATTTTTCTGTAATTCCAATTCTTTCATCATTCTCACGTTCTAATTAGCAGCCATGACAACTTGATTAGGATGTCTAAAACCATGGTTAAAAATAAACTCATTTCTCCTCCACCAAATCTGCTTTGCTACCATAACAAATTCCTGAATGCACTCAGAACTCATACTTTCTGCAATAGCTTCAAAAATCTCCAAAAAATCCATATGTGATAAATGGCTTTTCTAAATGCTCTTGGAACATTGGCTCCAAACATCTCTTGCTGATTCACATTCTCATAAAGCATGTGTTACTGTCTCTTCCTCTATCTCGCATATTGAGCACTTTGGATGATCAACAATCTTCCTCTTAAACAGATTTGATTGAGTTGGAAGTGCATTTAAGCAGGCTCTCCACAAAAAAAACTTTTTCTCCTGGTGTGACTTGTAGATGCCAGAGCATTTTCCAGATCTCCTTGAGATTATGACTACTCAAGGGTTGCCCTTTAAGTGCTTGGTTCATCTCAAGATGCATATGATATGCACTTTTGACTGTGAAAACTCTTTAAGATGTTCCTTTCCATATCAATTGATCAGGACTAGTCAATGAGCTGATTGTAATTTGAGCAATGATATCTACATATTCTTTGTTAAAAATGTGCCCCACAAGCTCCATATTCCATCTCTTTTCCCCTGGCTTTATCAATTTCTGAACTTTAGCATTGCCATCAAGTTGAGAAACTAGGTTGTTAACTACTGATGGAATGGTCTTAGGTAACCATTTATCTCCCTAATTCTGACCTCTTCACCAGTCCCAATTCTCCAATAAGAGCCAGCTTCAATAAGATTCCTTGCTTTAAGTATACTCCTCCATATATATGAAGGTTTCTGACCCAACTTTGCATTCAAAAAAGAAGTCTCTTGGAAATACTTGGCTTTTAGAACCTGTGAAACTAGAGAAAAGGGATTATGAATCACTCTCCATCCTTGTTTTGCTAGTAATGCAAGGTTAAAGCCTTCCAAGTCTCGAAAACCCATCCCTTCATCAGCCTTAGATCTTCCCATTTTGCTTCAAGCCGCCCAATGAATCTTTCTTTCTGCCTCATGCTGTCCCCACCAAAAGTTGTGCATAATACTGTTTAAATTTCGAAGGAGTTTGGCACGAAGCATAAAAATAGACATGCTATAAGTTGGGAGAGCTTGCACAACAGCCTTGATGAATATTTCCTTCCCTGCTTGAGATAAAAATTTTACCCTTTGACTGCTGACCCTCATTCTGACTCTATCCAGAATACCTCTGAAAGATTTCTCTCTTACTTTGCCAACAACAGTTGGTAAACCAAGATACTTCTCATAAGCCATTGAAGACCTCACTCCTGCAATATTATGAATGAAATCATGTGTTGCCTTGGTAGTATTTCTACTGAACTGGATTGAAGTTTTTTCAAGATTCAATCTTTGACCTGAGGCTTCTTCATAAGTTTTCAGGATATTATGCAGCTTATCCCATTCTAAAGCATTTGCCTTGAAAATAACAAACTATCATCAGCAAAAAACAGATGGGAGATTTTGATTCTGCTCCTTGCGAAAGGCACTCCTGTAATGACTCCCACCTCTACCCCTTTAGTGATCATAGAGCTCAAAGCTTCAACACACATAATGAGAGATAAGGTGATAATGGATCACCTTGTCTAATGCCCCTTGAAGGTCTGAATTCACCTTGAGGGACACCATTGTCTAAAATGGAGTAAGACATTGATTCCACACACCTCGTCACCAACTCTAGCCAAGCACCATCAAACTCCATTTTACAGAGGGCAGCTCTAAGGAAAGACCACTCAACCCTATCATATGATTTGCTCATGTCAAGCTTCATTGCCATATACCCTTCCCTTCCTACCATTTTACAGTTCATTGAATGCAAAGCCTCAAAAGCAACTACTACATTTCCGAGATAAGTCTTCCAGGAATGAAAGTTGATTAGTTCTAAGAAATGATGCTAGGAAGAATCTTCTTGAGCCTGTTTGCTATGTCTTTGGAGATAATCTTATATAATACATTACAAAGAGATATTAACCTGAAATCAGAAACTTTAGAACAGTTCTTCTTTTTTGGAATTAAAGCAATAAAAGTATTGTTAATGACATCCATGTTGCCTTTTGAATTAAGCACATACAGAACTGATTCACTGACCCGCCTCTCCACCACTTCCCAATTTTGTTGATAATAGGCTGCTGGATAACCATCAGGTCCAAGTGAGCTCAAGCCATCCATTTGGAACAAAGCTTCTTCAATCTCCTGGGCAATGTAGGGCCTCAGCAATGCTTGATTCATTTCATTTGAGACTTTGGGTTTGGTGGCTGCCTAACATCCATCAATATTCTGAGGGCTAGCAGTCGTGAAAAGCTCCTGGAAGAAAACTTGAAATTGTTGACTTATTGCAGTTGCATTGGAAACTTCCTGACCCCGGTCATCAATAAGCTTTCTGATCCTATTGACTTTCCTTCTTTGAGAAGCACACTGATGGAAGTACTTAGTGTTCCTATCTCCTTCTTTAAGCCATTTCTGTTTTGCTCTCTGTTTCCATTTTAGATTCTCCTCTTCCAACAGTTTTTCAATTTCAGCTTTGAAGCCTTTTAAGCTGTCATGCTTGTCTCCCTGATTGCACTGCTGTAGTATGTTGATTTGATCCATCTTTTGTTGTATTTCCTTCTTGGTATTACTCACAGCCTGTTTACTCCACTGCTGTAGTTTAAATCGACATCTTTTCAATCCTTCAGTAGTATAGCTCAGCTTATTAGAAGCTAAACTAGGCCTCTTCCACTCATCAACAATTAACTTGTTACACTCTTCTCTTTGACCCCAACTCACCTCATATCTGAAAATTTTGGTATGACTGCCTGCACCCTGCTGAGAATTTTCCTTGGTGATGAAAACTGGGCAATGGTCATAACTAAGTGCAGTTAATGAGAGGGTCACTGCTCCAGTGTTCCAAGCAGCCCATTGAGGATTGCATAAGGCTCTGTCAAGCCTCTCTTTAGTGAATTCAGTCCCACCACGATTATTAGACCAGGTGTACTTGATCCCCATATACCCCATATCACTGAGGTCACAGTCCTCCAGTGTCTCTCTAAAGCATTCCATCTTACCATAGGGTCTCAGAGGCTCTCCAAATTTTTCATTAGTTTTGACTATTTCATTAAAATCCCCAACACATAGTCATCCTAAATCATTTGTTGGTTTCAACTTTCTAAGCAACTGTCAACTACCTTTCCTTTTAGCCGTAACAGGGTTTCCATAAAAACCAGTTAAGATCCAAGTCTTCCCTTCCATTGAATCCTTAACTTTTAAGGAAGTATGTTGCATAGTGTATGACTCCAGAACTGCATCCACTTCCTCCTTCCATAAGAATGCCAGACTTCCACTCAAACCTTTACAATTTACCACAAAACTGTTTTCCATATTCAGAAGCCTCTTGATTTTCTCTACCTTGGATCTTCTACATTTTGTTTCCATCAGAAAAACAAAATTTGGGAACTTTTTCTTCACCAAAAAGTGAAGTTCTGTAACTGTCCGAGGGTTCCCAAGCCCTTGGCAGTTCTAACTTAGGCAACTCATTGCTGTTGGTGGGGCTGGAAATCAGCCTCCTTCAACTCTTTAACATAAGTCTTCATTACCATTACCTGACCAGTCTTTTGTTTCTTAATCCCACATAACTCAGAGGCCTCAGACTCTGCACTTCCCATCCTCATTTTCCTCTCATCACAATCTTGCATCTGCTCTTTCCTCTCAGTAACATGCTCATCATAAAATTTGTCCCTAGCTCTTCTTTTCCAACTGACTCGTTTCTTTGTGTTTTCAAAATTTGATGCCAGAGTGGAATCTGCTGATGTGGCACCAGCTTTGGTCTTCTGCTGATCTCGATTAGAAACTGATGCCTTAATTATAGCCTCTTCCTTTTCTGTGACTTTTTCTGATTTGGGAAGTCTGACCCCATTTAAAATAGGTAACTCCTCAATTTTGAATAAAGTTTCATTTCCCAGCCCGCCCATTCCCTCCTTTATTTCTCCCTTAGCTACCTCTCCCCCCTCCACACGATTCTCCTCAGGCAAGATAATAACACTTTCCTTATGAATACTATTTTCCTTATTGATTTCCTGAGAATCCTCCTGCATAGGATCCTTTCCTTTTGGGGCATCGTCCTCACCACGCTGCCCATTCTGCCATGGTTTTCCAGTAGTCTGTTCAGCTCTATCATCTCCTCCTCCATACCTCTTTTGACTAAATTTATTAAAAGGAGTGGCAGTAGCATGCAGCCAAGGACCATATTGGTGCATATCAACATCCTCTCTTCTAGCAGTAGACATTTTTGGACATAACTTATTAATATGCTTGATAACACCACACTTAAAGTAAAAAGTAGGTAGTCCTTCATACTTGAATTGCAGCCATATTTGGTGACCATCACAATTTAAAAAAGTACCTCTCGCCAAAACTTTAGAGATGTCCACTTCCACTTTGAGTCTCATGAATGTCCCCCATCCAATCCCCCATTGGTCAGCAATAATATCCACCACTTTTCCTGCGCATTCCCCAACCTTCATTCCAACCTCTTTTGTCATACAAGCCAGAGCCATGTTATGAATTTGCATCCAAAAAAACTTCCTTCTGAAACGGGATGGCATTCAAAGATAAGTCACTTTCAAAATCTTGGAGACACACCAATCATCTATCAAAAGACCAAGGCCTTCCTTGGATGATCTTTTGCCTGTCCTCATCCTTTTGAAACTTTAATAAAAAATTATTTTCCCCCATGTCAGAGAATTCTATCCAGCCTAACGTGTTCCATATCTTAGACATGGTCATCTTGAAAGCTTCTCGGTTGACAACTTTGTCTGCAATGACCATGGCTAACAAACAGGACCTTCCTCTTTCCTTTGCCTTGTGAAGGGTGGATGACTCCACCTTGACTTCTGAACTCTCCTGCACAGTAAGGCTAAAACCTTTCCTGCACAGTAAGGCTAAAACCTTCCCATTGCTTTGTCAATTCTTCAGCCATCACCAACTCTATTAGGCATGGAAACCCAACCTGAGAGACTCTTCTCTAAGCAGAGGGAAAAACCTCACACAGTGAGGACAATTTGAGGAGATGTTGAATTGGGAGAAATGGTCTTCCAGCACAGCTTTGATTCTAATGAATATTTCTCACCTTGAAAATGCTATAAAACTTGTGAAAACCATACCTTATATTCTTAAATCCCAAACTTAGACAAATTCCACTTTTAAGAAAATGGAAGTCATTTTTTTTTTTGACTATTTTATGTTATAAATTCTTAATAATTTTGTAACCAATTACAATTAATTTGTAGATTATCAAGGTGAAAATTTGCAATTTAGATATTTAACAAAGTGGATTCTATTTTCTTCTTTGGAATGGAATTCTCTCCAAGTTTTGACATGTCATGTTTTGCACTAAATCAATAGTACTATCCATCCATTTCAAATGAAATAATGGATGAGGTCCTTATCCCTTCTTTTATTTTCTTTTTAATAAGAATTCAAATGGTAAGTTGTAACGCGAGGTTATATAAAAAAGAATATTCTTGAGACCCAATTTCGTGAATCGTACAAGTGTCACAAGTCGCCATTATAGTAATAATTTTATGGTTATTACATCTTCTCTGATACTTGAGCATAAATCCTAAACTCACTTGGAAGAAAGGAAGACCCAATTCCGAAGCAATTTTTTTGAGATTTGTAATTTTTATTCTCAAGTGTGAGCCCATGAAAGCTATAGGAGATAACATCAACTATTAAAGATGGGGATATAACTGGTCAATAGGCCCACTCATGAAGCCCACCACATGAAAGTCGAATATTAGCTACACCATTCTAAGCCAACCACATGGCAGGAATCCGAGAACCATGACTCGGGAGAAATTCTTCTCCCTCACGCTCTCTTCACTTTATTTATTTTTTAAAATATTTATTAGCTTAAGGATTAGAATGTTTCACAATCTTCAAGGATCAAGTCATTCTAGTGGCCTATAGAAGGAGCTCCACATCAAGTCGGCCGTTCACTAGTTGATTGTTTGAGCCATTATTAGGTATTATCAATTGGAGCTAATTGAAAAGTACATGGATTATAAACTTGGGATAGTCCTAAGATAGGCAAAACTTTGAATTAGCAAAAGGGTTGGATGAACCTTCTTCCCAATGCAAATTAGGGCTAGGCAGCAGGTCCCTGTAACCCAGCTGTCCGCCCAATCTACTTGTCCCACCAGAGGATGGGTTGGCAATTCTCGCCTGCCCCAAGTGTGGGTGCGGGTGGGTTCTTCATTCAGAAAAACTTATATGGGCGGGGCGGTAGGTACCCCACTCGGCAAGAATTTTACCCGCCCCGCACGTATGCTTTTAAGAAAACCTAACTATAAATTGACTAATTTTTCTCATTTTTCTACTTCCTCTCGCCATCCACGACCCACCTCCCCTCCTTTCTCCCTTCCTCTCTCCCCCTTTCCTTTCACGCCTCAGTGGCCTTACGGCTCACCATCCTCTCTTCTCTCTCATTTCTCATCTCCTCCTCTTCTCTTATTCTTCTCCTCCTCCTTTCAGCCTGACTTCTCTTTCCGTTGTCGTGGGCCATGACCAAGCCACAATCTACGATAATATGACCATGGTCGCCACCGTGGATTTGTAAGTTTTTTATGACTCATGGATGCGGCCGTGGGTTTGTGGGATTTATGAGTATAGAATTGTGTTTTTGTGCACAAATCTTCAAATTTGTGTATATTTGTGCATAAATATGGAGATCTATCAGATTTTGTGCGATTTGTTGGATTTGTTCAGACTTTTTATTGAATTTGTGTGATGTATATACGATTTTGTTGGATTTCTTTAATAAAAAAAATGTTATCGGACGATGGTGGCATCAATCCATTGGCCTGACAAGAGGATGCAGACGGTCAGAGATATGTCACACCTTCCCTCTTATTCAAGAATAAACTCAGGAATATAAGTTTGGAGAAGCCCGGTATTTTTAGGTCTAGAATAAATAGTTGACATATATAGAAAATTTGTAGGAATACTTTTAACAAATTGATAAAAAAATTGAGCAAAAAAAAGAAAGAAAAAAAATTCAAACTTGCATTCTTCCATGAATACAAATAATTCTACATATAACATTTTCATATATTGCAATTAAGAGAAGGGGTTGAACTATGGAAACGATCCATGTAGGAATTATAAAAATATGTTAACCATAAACTAAGTTTTGTATTTTGCAGAATAATGTATAGTCATAACGTCATATATTTAAAAGTTTTTAAGTAGCGCAATTGTATACTGTGTAGCCAGCTATCCAACATGGGGATTTTTTTTTATTAAAGATGTTTCCCCAAGATAATTATAAACTTTGAAAGAGAAATAATCTAATGTGTATATTATATTCTAATTTAATTTCTTGAAATAAAACAAGAAAATAAAATGTAGCTACCATAAAATTTTAGTTGAGACCAAATTCTAATTTGATGATTTATAAGAAAGATCTATTAAAATGTTGTTGACAATTTGCATAAGACTGATTATTTAAGAGCATTGGCCATTGCCAATTATAAATTGTGGACAAGAACAAGAACAAAATTATAAAAAACTAAGAGAAATATACAAATTAGACAAAACTACACAACCCCCCCCCCCCCCCCACTCCATTTTTTATTCGATTAAAATGTGACATATAATCATCATGGTTGTATGTATGTATGTTGAGACAAATTCATTATATTACAATTGATGATAGTATACAAAAATACAAGACCAAAAAATGAAAGAACCCCCCAATTAGTAAGTACAATGAACATAATATAAAGCTGTCCCACTACAGAAGACAAAAGGAAAATGATAGTATAACTTTGAAATGCATCCACCAAATGTGCCCATTCGTGTGTTTAAATTTAATTTTTTTATTTTTTTCTTGATGGTTAAGCATGTTTAAAAAGAATTAAAAGAAAATAATTTATTTACACTGGTGTGCATATTTAGAATGCACATTTAGAGTGCACCTAGCATTGTCCAAAAGATAAAAAGGCATAATAACAAAAGGTTCAAACTGCATGGAACAACAAAGGACAAATAGTAGACATCATTGCTGAAATACCTATCAGCTTCTCTATTAGCCCTGATAAGCTGATATGGAAAGGAACCTCTTCAAGTATATTTACAGTCAGAAATATTATATGCATCAAGAGATGAGTCAGGCTATTAAAGAGCAAGCCTCGAGTAGTCATGATTTCAAGAAAACATGGAAAATGCTCTGGCATCTACAAGTCACACCAGGAGACAAAGTTTTTTTGTGGAGGGCCTGTTTAAATGCACTGCCAACTCAATCTAATCTTTTTAAGGGGAAGATTGTAGATCATCCAAAGTGCACATGTTTTATGGGAATGTGAATCAGTAAGGGATGGTTAGAGTCAATGTTTTAAGAGTTTATAGAAAATTCATTTCTCTGGAAATTTTCGAGGCTATTGCAGGAACTATGGATACAGATTGTCTTCAGGAATTTGCAATGGTAGCAAAGCAGATTTGGTGGAGGAGGAATGAGTTCATCTTTAACCAAGTTTTTAGACATCCAAATACAATAGTCAATGAAACCCAACAGAATTTGAAAATGTTGAAAGAACTGGAAGTGCAGAGAAGTGTTTCTTCAGTACATACCAACAACATCAATATTGAATGGCAGGCACCTCCCATGCATTTTCACAAGCTTAATTGGGATGCAGCAGTAGACAAAACAAGAGCTAGAGTGGGGATTGGCATAGTAGTCAGAGATTTTGAAGGAAGAATAGTTGCTACTATGAGAAGAAACCAATCCTTATTTCCTCTTTCTTCTCTGGCTAAAGCATATGGCGCGCTGCAAGCAGTTGGTTTCACACTAGATTTGGGATTAACCAAGGTTATTTTCTAAGGGGACTATTTACAAACAGTCCAAGCTTCGAAAAACGAAGAGGTCCAACTGACTAGTTTTGGCATTTTTGTCTCTGAATTAAAGATGAAACTTAAGAGTTTTGTTAATTGGAATGTCACTCATGTCAAGAGAAGTGGCAATGTGGGGGCTCATGTTTTGGCACAAGGTGCCATAGTCATTTCTGATGTAATGGTTACTATGGAGAAAATTCCTCCATGTATTTCAGATCTGATATAATGGAATAAGCTCTAAAGCTTTCTCTCAAAAAAAAAAAAAAACAAAGGACAAATAGCACAGGCCAGCATATATATAGGGCTGAGCACCGACACTTTCGGAGTCGGAGGGCCCAACCTCCGACTCCGACTCCGACTTTGTCGGAGGTCGAATCCGACCTCCGACTCCGACTCCGAGACATACAAAATCCGCTCCGACTCCGACTCCGACTTGTCGGAGCGGAGTCGGATTTTTTTATTATTTTTTTTAACTTCATATTTGACCCACTTTTTAAAAAAAAAAAATTGTGAGCTTTCAAATTTCAATTTTCTCAACATTACAATCTAAATTAATTAAACTTTTGATTATAACAAAAAATACAACTAAATAAAACACGTAACATACTAACATGCATTCAAAAATTAAAAAGAAAGTCCTATTGCAATAGAAACGGCGCCATATTGTATAGTAGTATACTAACTAATATAAATCTATTTTATATATTATATATATATATGAAAATTTATAAAAAAAAATATATGATATATATTATTATATATGAATATTAAAAAAAAGGCACCGTATACAAAATATTAATAATAAACTAATATACTTGATATATATATATATATATTAAATCTCTAATCTCTTATACTTGATATATATATTAATATATATAAATATTAGTTATACTAATACTTATATTAGTATTAGTTATTATTAATACTATATATTATAGTATTATACTAATAGTGATATTAATACTATATATAATTATAGTGATTAGTATAACTATATTAGTATTAGTTATAGTGATTTAGTATAACTATATAATATATTAGTATAAGTTATAATACTATAAGTTATAACTATAGTCTATATTAGTATTAGTATTAGTTATAGTGATTAGCATAACTATATATTAATATTTGCTATAGTGATTTTAATTTAGTATAACTATATAATAGTATTAGTATAAATATTATTATATTACACTAACTATATCACTGATAGTATTAGTATACTAATGTCTAATACTAATATATCACTATAGTTAATAGTATCACATAATAATATAGTATTAGTAATTAATACTATAATGCTTTATATAGTAATTTATATATAGGCTTAAAGTGGTTTACTAATAGTATTAGTATTAGGCCATAAATCTAATTATTATACTAATGTATATTAGAATTACTAATATATTTATCAAAATGAATATGTTGAGAATTTATTAGGTCAAAAAATATAATTAATACAAGATATTGTTATATAAAATTTATATGAATAATACTTTAGTTATTATACATTAGTATTATATGTTATTATAAATTTATAGATTAGTGTTTATCCATTAGTATATGTATTACAATATTACATGTTGATGTTATTATGCATCTTAGTGTTTATAGTATATTATATATACATTAGTATTATATGCTATTATATTTATACATTAGTAATTTAGAACAACATGGTAGTAATATTGTAAATTTTTAATAGTATGATATTTACATATAGTCATATACTAAACTATTATTAGTAAATTTAGTCTATATATTATAGTATAAATATATTATTTAACTAGTATATTATTGAGTTTAACTAACTATTTAAGATATAGTTGTATAAAATTTAAATAATTAATATATAGAAAAACACATATTTTTATAAAATATGTATAAAATCGGAAGTGGAGGCGGAGGCGGAGTCGGAGGGTCACGTCGGAGGCGGAGGCGGAGGGTCGGAGTCGGATCGGAGCGGAGCCGGAGTCGGTTCATCAATGACTCCGACTCCGACTCCGACTCTCAAGAGGAAAAAAACTCCGATTCCGACTCCGACAAGTCGGAGCGGAGTCGGATTCGGAGTCGGATTGTCGGATTTTTGCTCAGCCCTACATATATATGTATTCTGCATGAGAAATGATACTTGCAATCATGAGTGTGCAAGTGTCGTACAGTCGCTTTGAAAAAAGTGAATAAATATGGAGTCTACAAGAAAAGAAATTAATTTTTTAATAGTGAATCTCACTCTTTTTCAAAACGACTGTACATCGTTTACGCATTCCACGATTGTATTTAACATTACTCATTGTGCATATGGGGCTCAAAGGCCAGCACTGTGAAGGTCCAGTCTAAAATATGGGTAAATATTTTTTTACAAAAGGAAGAATATCGTCCATGGTTGTTGCTCGGAGGCCAAATCTCTGCAGCCTTGGGCGTCGGTGGTAACAACAAATGACAAGTTTGTATGCTTCCAACATCACAAGAACAGGCATCTTGAAGTTATTAGCTCGAGTCGATCTGAATTATTTTTGAAACATTTCCCCTTTAATGTTCTCACAAAACCTCATGTGGCTCTGTTTCATTTATTTATTTATTTTTATAAAAAATAAAAAATAAAATAATTTAGTGTCATTTTTTCACCTCGCCCTAGGCACTGCTACTCATGGACCTGTCTAATTAACCAATTAATTAATTACTTTAAATAAAAGAGTGGAATAGACCCGCATGATATCTGATTTATGCTCTCTACCACTTACAATCTGAATATAGTTTAAATCAAAGTAAATTTAAGTCTTATTAAAATTTTCAAATGTGGGAGTTTGAGAGCATGCTCAGTTACATGGCATGATCATCATGGTCCATGCAAACATTTTTCATTCATTATATATGATTTATTCATAAAGAAATATATAATTTTTTGGTGTCCAAGTCAGCATATTCTCTTTAAAAAAAAAGAGAAATTCTATTTGCAGTCCCCAAGTGTGGACTGTATGTGCAGGCCCTTTATTAAATAAGAAAAAATATAATTTTAGGAGGATAGTTTTGTAATTTTAAAAAAATTTAAAGATAAAATTGCCTAGGCTTGCATTACAGTCCCTATTTAGAGACTGTTTCTAGCATTGCTCTTAAAAAAAATACACGTTTAGAAAATTAATTTTTTCACGTAAATTTCTTTTTCGTCAACTTTTTTTTAAAATAAGTCATGTACACTCTATTATTATACAAATCATTTCCATTTACAAATTAAAAGATTAATATTACAATCTCATTATTACTTTAATCAGTTGACTTGATGGTATTCAATAATCATTAAATTTTTATTTATTTTTTCTTAAACAACGAGTGATCTAAATATTATTAAATTATATTAATTACCTCAACAACAGATCAGTCGGATAATGGCTGAATGATGGTTTAGTTTCTAACACTACTATTTTTCTTCCAATGATGTCAGACGATCTAAGTCTTTAAATATAATTAATAGAGATCAACGAATTAGGAGGTAGCTTACTAAAAATAATCCTAAATAAATTAAAGGAGAGATGCTGTTCCTTTTTCTTTTTTTTTTTTTAACCTTTTCATATCCTTCTATATATTTTATTTAGAACCTATAATCTATGCTAGTATTAATTTTATTTGACACGTTGCACAGATTCCTTTCTGTTTTTTTTATTATTATTTGTTTAATGAGAACAAGACCATTTCAATCAGAAAAAAATAAAAAATAAAATAGGATATCTCTACTGACTGCATACTCTTAAAACTCATATATATTATAATTAAAAAGTAATCTTAGGTACAAGTAGTATTGCATGTGACACTTTTTATTGTACCAGAAGTTGGAGCTAAACGAAACGAGGAGTATAGTGTACCGGATACTACACCGGAATTGAAAATTTCGGCCAGAACAAAACAAAATTTAAAACTATGACAAGTAATTTTTGTAAAAATGTGGGTCTAATAAAAAATAAATAAATTTTTTTACATTTTTTATGTGGAGTTCACTTTTTATAAAGAATTTGTATGAGAGTTATGTATTTAGAGTTTGAATACATAATTTCTCTTTAATAACGGGGTGTTAGGTTATTGCATGGTCTCTGCCAACGTTAATATCTCACTAATTAATTGGGAGATGTAGCTCATGCTCTGAGCTATGTCACAAATTGAGATTAAGGTCAATTATCAATTTTTTTAAGATTCTAAATTACCTACCTGCTTCAGATGGTCACGTGTAATAAATTATCTTCACCCTCTGATATTCTATCACAATAATAATAACAATAACAACAACAATAATAATAATAATACATGTTCAGGAAACAGGATGTCTAAGCACCTACGCAAACTATAAACAAAATAGTCAATGTGGTTTGACTTTTAATAATACGTGTGTGGTTCTTATGCTCAGCTCACATTTGCTCATGAGGATCATGCGCCATCCCTTTTGATAGCTATTCTCGACACACGTGCCAGGTCATTAATTCGTCATCACTAGACCTTTCAGATCTGACCTTTGTGGCTGAAAAGAAACAAGTGTGTTATTTTCATGGGCCGTCACAGATTCTGAAGTCTACCGAAATTGGTCCAAATTGTAATCCGTCATTTTTCGCATCTATCTTACTGTTTTCCTTATTGTTAATTAAAATTAAAAAAAATAGTTTGTCTCTTGGACGTTTTTCTGTAGAAAATATCAACAATATTGAAGACCAAATCAGTCACAAAAGAAAATAGTGTATTGGAAGAGTTCCAAATGTATCATTTTGGTTTATGATGTCAAGTCTTATAAATGAATGATGATAATTTCCTTTAAGAAAATGGATTATTTCATTCTTGAATTTTCTTGTTCTATCGTTTTGATCTTTCCCTTATAGCTAGATTCATTACACCCATTAATGAAACCCCCACCACGTGGCTTGTAAGTCATATCATTGCTAATAAAAATACACTATGTATCATTATTATGCCACAATAAATAAAAATAAAACAAAAGAATTTAAAAATATAGAGAAAATTAAAAACCTAAAGAGAGTCGAGATTTAAAATAAAAAATCATAGACTGAGAGGGGAAGTTCCAGCTCCCAATCAAGTTCATTTCTTACAAGAACACTAACCTTTTGGGATGAAACAAATTTGAGACGAATTTAATTTCATTTCAAAATATCACTTTTAGGGATGAGATTCTTTGTTCTTTCCGGAATGTCCAAGCAGTTCGATTATCGTTTGAGCAAGAGACGTGACGTTCAAACATAAGACGTGACGTTCGAGCAAGAGTTGTGACGTTCGAACATAAGAAGTTCAAACTGATGGTTGACCGTTTGAACTAACATAAATTTATATTCAAACGTATAATAATAGTTCGAATGGAAATTTTGGGAGAGAATCGCATATATTTTGGGCATGAAGTATTGAATTTGGTAGGAATTGAAAAATTTTTGTGAACGTAAATAATGTTGTTCGAACGCAAACATGTTGTTCGAACTCATAGATTCCATTCAAACTCACAGCGTTTTAGTTTCATTAAACATAAAAATAAATCATGTGTAAACGTTTTTACATGATGCCCATTGTGTAAAACCATTAACTAGATAAAAAATCATATTAAAATATATAACATGTCACAAAACAAAAGTGAATGTCTAGTAATTAATTTACTCCATGCCCAAAGTCCTAACAATCATCTCTATCTCCTTTAAAAGAGCATCCACCCTATTTATATGTCGATCAGTGAGAGGCATCGTGCTCCTCTCAATATCATCAACATGGCTCGTCCGTAGCTCAAGAATTGTCGCACGGATCTCTATGGGTAGAATATCAACAATGACAACATGTATCTCTATGTTCACAATATCAATAAATGCTGCATGTATCTCTGTACGTCCAGTTGCTACAGTGCACAGTAGTATGTCACCCTAAGGGTGGAATACTCGTGCCCTCAGCTGGCTAGGAGTTGTATCCATGACCATCAACCCGATGTACCTCCTCGTCGGAAAGCTCGTCCTCTGGGACAATTTGCTCCATGAGCTCCTCAATTCCATCCTCTTGATGAATCGTTTCCAATGTAGAATATGCACCGAGCTCATGAGGGATATGAAGAATCTTAACTATCTTGTCAACTGAGAATGTAATACTCACCCTCATACAGTGAAGGTGAATGCCTCATATGCAGTACCCATGTCACTGACTCCCTAATTGAACTTATACACCAGGTCATGATAGGCAACTCCCAACTGGTCACAAATGGGTACCCCATCTCCTATCAATGAATATAGACTCGAGGGTCATACCTTTCCAGATGATGTCGTTGAAATCAATGAGCCTAACCGCCTTCTTGATAAGAATAGGTCTGGGAGGCTGATTCAGTGCAGTCAACGATGTTCCCTCTGATGACCTAGCATGTTTTGATCCAGAAGTGGACATGATGTGTAAAATTTGTGGATAAAAAAAAAACGATTGTTAGGATCAATAAATAGTCGAATCATTCTGACACACTAGTATTTTAAGTAGATTTTATATTCTGGTTTGTGCTCGAACAGACAGGAACGTCTTTCGAATAATATTTTAAGCCTCTAGTTCCATTTCACACATTTTGTAATTTTTGTAATATTTTGTATCATGACCCTAGCTTAGGGTTTGATTGTAGTTTTATAACATTTTTATGAACAATTGTTGGATTATATATATTATTTTTTAATTTCAAGTTTACTAAATATTGTTCGAACGGAACACACATTTTGTTCCAACGGGTACCCTATTTTATGTTCGGAATGTTGTAATCACTATCTGAATCCTATATCATTAACATATGATGTTTGAACAATTACGATGATAGTTCAAACTACAATTCTCACCCCATTCGAATGCGTGCCTTTATTATTCTGACGAATCCACTTCTATTCAAACGTAAGAATTTTGACCATAATAGAGTTCAAACCGTGACATAAATTGTTTGAGCTATATACGGTTTCAATATTCGAACGGATCGCATACATCTTCAAACACACATTCGAACTGGTATAACAAAGTATTTGAATGCTAAGCACTCCTATTCGAACAACAATATTGTTACCCTTTTATGTTCAAATGTAAAGGTAAAACGTCTGAACCATTTACAGTCACATCGTTTGAACGCTCCATCATCCTTATTCAAACGTCATTCGAATTAGAAACTTTCTTATTCGAACAAATCGAATTATAGTTCGAATGGTAACTGCATACCATTGAACCTTATACGGTATCAACATTCGAATGCAAACCAATCTTATTTGAACGAGCATCTCTTTAATATTTAAAAGACCTCCCATCTTATTCGAACGTTTCTCAACCATTCAAACGTGATTAAAGTGTTCGAATACCACCCTCATATCGTAACCGTTAGAACAATATTCGATGTTTGAATGGTTTTGAGGGACAAAATACTTTCATCCCAAAATTTGTTTGATTTTGAACAGGTTGCACAAATTTCATCCCAAAATATATTTTTTTTAAATAAATCTATTTTTCTTGCCTCAAAATGTCTTTTGCGACAGACTTTTTGGGACGGAATTCTTTCATCCCAAATTATCTTCTAGGATGAAAAATTTCATCCCAAAAAAGAGTTTCTATTTGTTTGTTTTTTTAAATTTTTAATTCAAATTTTAAATTTCAAAAATTTCAAATAGTTTACAATATTAACACATATGATTATATGCATAAAATTGTAAGTTTCCTTTTTAACTAAAATGATCATATTGTATGAAATAACAGAGTTATATAAAAAATTATAAAGTAGTTGAATTCATGCTGCAGGTACTTTAATTAATGCAGGAGGTGCAGCCCACATTGAAACAAAAAGTAGAGCAAACCATGCAAATTAAGGCATGCCACACGCATAATTGCTACCCACCCTAGGGAAACTAGATTTATCCCCCGTAAGTGTTTCGCGTACGTACTGAATTTAGCACCATGAAATATCTACGAAAAGGACAAGGTTTAGACTAAACTTGTAGAGATTCAAGTACAATTGCAAAATAAGAAGAGATATTTTATTAAAATATTATTATAATATAATTTTTTAATATAATTTTATTTTAAATTTTAAAAAATTAAATTATTTATTATATTTTATATGAGAGTTTGATAAAATTGTAATAATAAAATGAGATGATATAATTTTGTATATCTAAACCGGGCTGGAATCATCATTCATGACAATTTCTCCCTTCTCTCCACCCTCCAACAAAAAAAAAAGAAAAAAGAAAAAAAAAAGACCTTTTTAGGATCGAAATTTTCCAAGGATTACTTGTGTTTCTTTCTTAGATATGCATGGGATCGACATCAAGCAATGAAATCGAAAGCAAGCAAGCCGCGTTCTATATACGCCATTTAAGCATCAATCCATTGCTTTATCCAGCATAAAGTACGTGTTTGGTTAATTTTAGGAATTACTTCCCACTTGTTTGAACTAATTGGGAAGATTTTTCACTGCAAAGTGTTCAAAAAAGGGAAAACTCTTATCATTTTCTGAATCCAAATTACCTATGACTTCTTCCCCTAATTTCTTTCCATAGAACCAACTTCATGAACACTACTACATGCTCAAAATTTCTAGAGGCAACAATATCACTCTCATGTCTCGAAAGTAGGTTATTAAAGTCGCGCGTACTCCTACGTACGAGTACTATACTGTAGCCGCCATGGCTACATGCATGCGGCAATTTTCTCACGCAATTCATGGTTTGAGCTCTCTCTCTCGACGATGGATGACGTCTTTTTTTTTTTAAGTTTATTTTTTAACTGATGTGATATATATATAAGAGTTCTGCTACATAGAAGTTCACGCTCTGCACACCACTTAAAAAATATGTAATTTTATTTTTTTATTTTATATTTCATAAAATTTGAAATATGAAGATAAAAAAATAAAATTACACGTTTTTAAGTGGTGTGTAGAAGTGTGAGGTTTATGTCTAGAATTACATGTTGTATATATAATCTTCAAAGTATATCACATTGAATAAAGTCACAAAAAGTTTCGTAAATTGTTTTGACAATTTTCCTTTTGGATTACTAGGGGCATGAGAAAAGATCATCAAAAAGCCAGATTAAACTAGCTTTAGCTTTAGCATGGAACCAAATTACAGTAGTTGAACTTATCTTTCAAGCTGCACCCATCACTACTGTGGACCTTTCATGCATATCATGAAAAGGATCCGCCCATTGCTGTTGCCCTTTTCCTGCTTTAACATGTTGAGCGATCACGATGAAGCCACGTGGCATGTTCGACCACTCTTTTATGCATGGCCATAAAGGTGCAGAAAGTTCACCATTTCTTACTTTGGATGGTCCCTTTTTAGAATTATATATAAGCTGTCCAAATGATTCTGCAATCTCCACCATCCAATTTTTACTAAAAAGTCATTATAAGCTCACTGAAAGTGAGGGGGAGAGAGATGACATGGTTGAATGTAAACTTTTATTAAGATTCTAGACTTTTCATTAAAGAAAAATAGAGATATGCTTACTATAAAAATAAATTCACAAACTGATATGACTCCATATAATACATTAGATTTATCTTATTATAAAAGTAAATTTACAATTTGATGTAACACATCAATCCACGTCAATTATATTTATAGATTTACTTTTATATAACTCCGATTTTTTGCGACAAAAATATTTTTCTTTTTTCTTTTTATATATATTTTTGTAAGGTATATGAAATTATTTATACTAATTAATTTCTTAGACACGTATAATACGTTCATCCTACATTCTTCGAGCATGCAATAACAAGAAACTATGCAATGAACTATTTGACGGAATGATTTTTTATTTAATATTTAAGTGTGGAGAAAAAAAAAGAGTCAACTAAAAAAAAAAACAACATATGGGAGACAATTAGGCAATAATATATGAATAAAATTACTTTGCCTCTCTGATGTACCATTCCATTTGACCGCTGACAATATTTTTTTATTTAGTGATTAAAGAAGTGATTTTAAGTGTATTAAGAATTTTTTTAATTTTTTTTAAATATTTAAATATATTAAAAAAGAGTAATGCGCAAATGCCGTACAGTCGCTTTGTAAAAGAGTAGGGTCCACTATTAAAAAATTCATTTCTTTTCATATATGTCTCATATTTATTCACTTTTTTCAAAGCAACTGCACGACACTTGTACACTCACGATTGCAAGTATAATTTCTCATTAAAAAATATGATAAAAAAAAAACTTAAAATATACATTCAGTCAACTTGAGGAGGCTACTCTGACTCATAATATATATTGGTATAAAATAATAAAAAAATGAGTCAGTATTAAGAAATGCTTCCAACAGATATTTGCATCATGAAACGACCCTCTTATAAGTATATGCTTTAATTAATAAGAAATGATTTGTATAAATTTTAAATAGATAAATTTTATATAAGTTCTTATAAAAAAGTGGAATTTATTTTAAAAAAATATAAAAAAAATATTATTTATTAGTGAGACTCCTTATTTTATAAAAAAAAAATATTTATTAGTGAGACTCATTATTTAAAAAAAAAAAAATTATATGAAACTTAAGATTTATATCAAACATTACTTTTAATTAATAATTAATATTGATGGGGTATTGCTGACAGTCAAGTGCCGTATGCATTGGTAAATGAAAATGGCATTTGACTTTTGGAGGGGCGTTTTGATGGGGTCTCACTTTTCGAGGGAGCTAACAGCCGAACACTTTTAACATGGGCCTCTCATGCGCACCTTCGTGTCCTTTTTATCTATAAAGGGAAATGGGAATCGGGGGTGTTTCTAATCTTTTGCATGTTTGGTCCCACCTCAAAAGCCGCCTTGGCTTGGCTTGCTCTCTTGCTTCTATCCTTCGCAAAATTTTAAAAAATTCTTTTTATAAGTCAATATTTATTATTTCATATTTTAAAATTTTATAAAAAATTACTTTACATTTTATAAAAAAAATTATAAATATAAAGTGTAAAAATAAATAGTAATTAATACATAAAATTCCTCTACATATATACACTCATTTTTAATTTAAATTATTTTATTATTCTCAATATATGATATATTTTTAATACAAAAACAAAAAAGAAACCGCCTTTGTTTTGTAAAATATCAAATGTCTCATCTGATTTGAAGTGGCATGTTAGTTGTTCCTATTGTCACATGTTTGAATAAGCACTTATGGATCATTGTAATTAAATTATGTGTTGCAACAATATTATAACTACTTTATTAACCAATATATAAAGAAAATCTACTTGGGAAAATGAAAGGGTGTGATTCATGTTGTATATATTACATGGTATGACTGTTGGGATTGCAAGTAGACATTGAGGAGCAAAAGCAAATGTCATGCATGATTGATGACCCCTTAATTATTGCAAAGAACATGAATTAATTAGTAAGATGTAGCATGTCAAATTATAATAAAATAAACTATATATTAATTTATTATAATTGAAATGGCTTATCTCAGTAACCATGGCTATAAATAATGGAAATTATTTTATTTTATTGATTTTTTTATCATCGTTGTAAGCCACTTTTAGAGGGGAGAGGAAAAAGCATGCAACGAAATTGAGTTTATTATAAAGGAAACATCTTTTTATGAATTTGGGGGGGGGGAAGAAGAAGACATCAAACCTCTTTTAAAACAAGGTTTGGACACTTTGGAATAAAAGCCAAGTGGCTTGAAACATAGAGGCTTTCTCTCGGCTAGCTAGGCTTTTAATTGGTTGGTTATTTTGGGGAGGGTGCTGGAAGAAAGGAGGGTTGTCTTTTAGTAGTGGTTGATGAAGGTATCGTCCGTTTGTGCGAACGGAACGCCTCTTGGGTGGCCACAACACAACACCCACCTTCCTTTATTTTCCTTTGCTTTCTTCTAATTAAGAGAGGACCCCACACACCTTCCCTTCATCCTCTGTAAGCCAACGATAGAGCCCTTTGCTGGGACCCCACCCCATCCCCACCCCCACAAAACACACACACACACACATATATATATATATATATATATATATATATGTTTTGTGGGTAAGTATTTTTTTATGTAATTGATTAATATGATTGATTACTTCATTTTTTTTAATATAAAATAATAATTTTGATCAATCATATCAATAAAATGTTCAAAAATATGTAAAAAAAAATTGTATTGAATATATATATATATATATATATATATATATATGAGAGGATTTAGTAAGAAGAAAGCTAATATTCTGGAAGGATTTAATAAAAAAGATTTAATTTACTTGCTAAAGAAGTTTATTCTGACGAAGCAGATAATAAGTCAGAAGCATCATTCGAGACTTCAGTTGCTGATCCATACAACAACATATTTGGACATGACTATGAAATACATACATATAGATTTATAAAAAAATTCTAAACATAAGTCCCTCACCACTACACACCCACTTAAAATTATGTTATTTTACTTTTTTATCCACGTAATGAAAATGATTTCATACATGTTTGTAAGTAAAATATGATAAAAATATAAAATGACATATTTTTAAATATGTGTATAAGGTGTGAGACTTATGAGTAGTACTGTTTATATATACATAAACCCAATTCATTATTGGGGGTGGGAGAATAGGCCATGGTGTATGGTCCTCCCTATCGTTACTTTAGTGGCCCCACCTCACCCCCTCGGGCATCTCGTGCTCCCCCACCACGTCATTCAATTTTGCCTCCCCAAGTTGACATTCCCAATTCATAATGCTACCTTTCAATTTTCTTTCTAAATTTATTAATTTGTTAAATTGAAAAAAATCAAAATATCATCTCAATTTCTTCTAGAAATTAAATGAAAGCTAGAGGCACGTGAAAATGTATTTTATAATATTTATTATTTCTTTAATACTATCCAATATATTTATGCCGTGAGTAATAATAAAAATTAGGAAAATATTCTAGTCATAAAGTGATTACACAAAATCAATCCTACAAATTGACATGGTTTAATGTGATTCGTCAGATTGTAAAGTTTCTTTTATTATAAAATAGATCTAACGGATCAGATGAAGCCACATTAATTTGTAAGATTGTTTTAGTCTAATTCATTTGTGGATGTAGCAGTCCTTTAAAAATTATAGAATCAATTTCATGTGTTATCTGCTGTATCTTTTATTTGAGGCCGTCGAATTCGGACACCTTGATACATACAGCTAAATATATATATGTGTCAAAACTATTTTCTTTTTTTGTATCAATGGTTTATCGTAGTTTATATATGGGTATTATTCATATATGTTAGGCTTGTTGTATAAGGTGGAAAAATAATAAATTTGCACACCTAAGAACTTATAGCAAAATTGTAAATATTGCTAACAAAATCAGGTGGACATTGAAGTTACGAGATGTATATGCATGCATATATTCATAGAGTCATTCTACAGTCACCGAAGAAATCTCCCGAAGATGTATCCCAAACAGTGTATTTCTTTTTTTATTTTTATTTTTTTTTCATGTATTTTTTTAATTATCATAAACATTTTTTAAAAAAATAAAAAATTTACAACATTATTAAAAAACACTTCCTTAATCACTAAGTAAAATAAAAAAAAATTTGGGACACAGTTTCGAAACCCAACTTTCGGTGGTTTTAGCATTTCTGATATTCATACTCCTCAAGATTCATAACATGCAGCAAAACAAGGAACATCCGGAAAACGAGGTAGTTGTATCCAAATGAGGACAACTTAAGTTGTCATGTGCATGTTTACAGCATTAGTGCAGCACCTCAATTTTGTAAGGCTAATTACCTTTCCTTAAAAAATAGAAACTAAAAATCTGCACAAATACATAAAATCTAAAATAATTTTTATTGCCATTTAATTTCTAACTATTTAAATTAATTTATTTAAGAAAAATGGAACTCTAGAAGCAAAAAATTTTGAGGATTTAAGACACGATTAATTTAAAGAGAAATGATATTTATAGTCCGTCGTGCAGTCGTTTTGAAAAAAGTAAATAAATATGAGACTCAGATAAAAATAAATTAATTTTTTAATAGTAGACTCCACTCTTTTTCAAAATAATTACACGATATTTACGCATTACACGACCGTAAGTACCATTAATCTAATTAAAAATACAGCATAAATTACAGGCAGTGAGTCGGTGACAGATTAGTAGTTAAAATGACACAAAAACCTTGACAATTTGGGAGGAAAGGAGGCAGTTTTGGTAATTTAACTACCTCCCCCTTGAAAGTTGAAACTCCTCGTCCTCCTACTGCCTAGTGCCTGCCCCTAACTATTCCTCTCTTCCAACCAGCCAGCCAGCCAATCAACCTTCATCTCCGTCCTGCCACCTCACCATCCTCCACAAAATGCCACGTGGTCACTCGACCCCACTTGTACGGGAAAACCGACCCCAGCAGGGCATATATAAACCCCTACCTCCGGAAACCCCCCCTTCTTGTCGTGCGTGAAACATTTCTCTCTCTCTCTCTCTCTCTCTCTGCGTCCGATATTATACACTGAACAGAACCCAGCACACGATCCGATAAATTCCGATATATCGGAGCATTCGAGCCAAGAGGAACTATTGGAAATATTATTGGTTTCGGATCGGACGTACTGTTATAAATTATAATATGCAAATCGAGGCTGGGCCAGCGTCACCGACTGATCGAGCTGTTCCGCCTCCGGTGGCTCCACCCACGATGATCCCGATACAGAACCCGATGATGATATCGGATGAGTTCGCCAGGGACGCCATTCTCGCCTGGTACCGTGGCGAGTTCGCTGCGGCGAACGCGATGATAGACGCTCTGTGCGCGCACCTGGCCCAGCTCGGTGGAGCGAGGTCCGAGTACGACGCCGTCTTCGCTGCCATACACCGCCGGAGGCTCAACTGGATCCCAGTGCTCCAGATGCAGAAGTACCACTCCATCGCCGACGTGGCGGTGGAGCTGCGGCGTGTCGGGGAGAAGAAGAAGATGCAGATGAATAAGGAGGACGCCGAGGCCGAGACGAAGAATAGCGTGGAGTTGAAGGTGGCGAAATTCAACGAGAAAGTGACGGAAAGTGACGCAAATGGCGAAGGTGAGGTTGGTGAAGAGCACGATTCATCCCCGGAGAGTGATATCACTGATTCAGGTAATTATATTTTTCGAAATTTCCTTCTCTGAGCTCAAATTCTTACTCCTTCATGTTGTTTTGATGGTTTCTGTAGCAAAATGTTACTTGGTGAGTAGGATCGGTGATGTTACTGTAAAGTTCTTCATCAAAATCATCGCTCTCTGTTTTTTTTTTTCTAAAAATTAGCTATTGAATTAAAAAATTGCTCCTTTTTTCGTTATTTGATTTTTCTGAATGCGACAAGATCAGACGAAGCTTGGTTCGGTCTTAAATTTTCAGCCGAAATAGTAATTAGGTCCCGTTTCGCCGGCGAGAAACGTTAGCTAGCCAGCTAGGACTTGGGAGAGGAAAAGAAAGGTGCTTTGAATCGAACAAGTGTTTGGTAGCAGAGAAAATTCTAAACCAACCTCCTTGGCTGACTCGAGGTTTTACCAGTCGAGCAGCTTATTGATTTATTATTGTTATTATTAGTCTTTTCCAAAATTTGAAGTCTTTATAGAATTTTTCTGAGGACCCAAACGGGAAACATGTATTTCCTGCACGGGATCCGAGATTGAAATCCCTTTTCGACCATTCTCCCACTTTGAATTCAACGATAGAAGTCGTTTTACAGTTTTGATACGGCTGATATTTTACCAGTCTTCATTTTTCATGATTTTTCCCCAAAAGAAAAAAAAAAATAATAAACGTAAAAATGGGGTCGATATTGTCCCTACGGCTTATGGGGAGGGGGGCGTTGTTTATAATATCGAGGTGGCTAACATATTTGGCTGCAATCTGATGTTACAGTTAGTTTCTGGCTTTGATGCAATGCATCGAGGTGCGCGCATGGATTTTCTTTTTTAATAGAAAAATATAAAGACATCACTTTTTACATCATCTTTTAAAATAAGAGAAGTGATAAATACATCATATTTTCTATAATATATTTTATAATATATATTATAAAATAAGGATAGATTTATAAAATGATGTTAGTTTTATAAGGTATTTTATAAAAATATTCCTATTTTTAAAACATTATTATATAAAATGTTGTGAGTCATTTTTCTTAAAATAAAACTCTTTCAATAATAGCGGCCCGCGACCACAGCCGTCTGATCTGTTATGTTGTTTACGTCACCACTTAGGGGGAACGGCAACGGGGTGGTTGGGCTTTGACAAAGCTTGCGGTGGTAAACCCTATGTTAATTGTAATGAATCGGCGTGTGACCGGGACTCATTTTGACTGGGACCGAGTTGGCTGGTCAACTCAGTTGGGTGGTTGGTCATTAGATATTTGGAAAGAGAGAGAGAGAGAGAGAGAGAGAGAGAGAGAGAGTGCAGGTGCGGGTGTTGGTGCTTTTGTTTGTAGCGATGTCCTACTTTTTTGGCACTTGGTGGGGGCACGATGGACAGGAACAGTGGGACACATCCTTGGGTTGCGAATGGTGGCGAATGTTTCCACATGTGGGGTTGTACAATGCTGATGCTCCATCGTGAAATTAAAGGGCAACATTAGTCATTAAGGAGAGAGTGCCGACACAGTAATGAGACAAAAGCTGCGATACAATCATTACTGCCGTGACAATAAAAAAAAAAATCATATAATATTGGTAATTTATTTTACTTATAAAAAAACGTTTTCCTTTAACTGTTGTTGATGTCAAATCCTAGTTTGTGCGCTAGCTAGCCTTGGGTTTCTCTCAGTTACTGTTTGTATGTTGGGGAGTCGTGGAAAACTGCTTGAACTTGCATCAACTTCCGTAGGTGCTAGGTCATCAAAGACGTTCATGAGAGTATTTTTTTTCCATGTTTGTTGCTATTACCCTGAATTTTTTCAAATTGTATAAGCTTTTTCCCTTGACACAAAAAGTTATTTTTGAAAAAATTTCCTCCTTTTACTGTGTGGGTCTATTTCTTTCTACAGTTATTGTTAACATGTTAGTGATTCGTTGTTGCTTCTACTTGTTGGGATGCAGGGTCTCAAGAAGTGCAGCCTGCTGAATTAAACATGAACATGATATGTTCTAATCATCTAGACTGCGAAGCACGGCCCGGCCAGATCAAGTTGACAAAAGGTTTCTCTGCCAAGGAGCCAGTGAAAGGGCACATGGCGAGTTCTTTCTTAACAATTTCAATCACATCCTTTCCCATTGAAAAACATGGAATCAAAAGAATTGATCATATCCTTTAGTATATCCAATAAAAGGAAAAAGCAGCTGGCTATTACGTACTGATTGATAGATGATTGCAACTGGCAGGTGAATGTTGTGAAAGGGTTAAAGTTATATGAAGACGTATTCACTGATACAGAGCTCTGTAAGTTGAATGACTTTGTTAATGAACTCCAGGCAGCTGGGCAGAGTGGAGAGCTCTCAGGTAAGTTAAACCTTTATCCTTGATTTTTAAAGTTGATTTTCAATTGTATTTATGTGTGTTGAAAAATCTTCTTAAAGATCAAGATTTGAGATAGTAAAATTAACTTTTGAAGATCCAATTCCGAAGGTGGTTTTGAGACCTAGTTGAGTTGCATTGAGTAGAACTAAGGCGATGCTAGTGACAAAGAAAGAGTTTGAAGCTTAAATTTTTTCTTATGGATAAATTTTTAGTTAGATATGGGTTTCCTAAACTGTCGAAATTTTAAAGGTGTCTTTCATCTTATTTGATCATGATAACAGTCTTTCATTTTTTTTCTGTTCTGTAGTTATGCATGCTAATGCTTGCCTGTCTTGATATGTTTAATGTTTGATAATTCCTTTGAGGGTACACGTGCACGCGTTCGCACACACAAATTATGTTTGTAGATTGAGAGGAATCGAAGGCACTGTGAAATTCAGTTTCTTTCTAAACTTCTTTCCAACTGTCTGTTACAAGCATTATTTTGTGAGATTGCTTGTATTCTTTTCGTCCCTGCCTTCTTTAACATGATGGTTTGTGCGGAGAAGCTTGTCCTGCAAACAGACAATCATCAGACATTTGTTATGCACAAAATCTTAACTTTCTTAATCTACAGGTGAGACCTTTATTTTATTCAATAAACAGATGAAGGGAAACAAGAGAGAGCTGATTCAGTTTGGAATTCCAATTTTTGGACAAATAAAAGAGGATGCTGCAAGTAACAATCAAACTGGTAAGATTTCTACAATCTGGTAGATATATTTTGCTTTGTCTAACCTGTGCCATGATTCTCAACATCTACTCAACATGCTCCACTCTAAATACTAAAGAAAGTTTGCTATTTGGTCTCCTATGTTCACAGGCAATATAGAGCCAATTCCAGCTCTTCTCCAAGGTGTCATCGATCACCTTTTGCAGTGGCAACTGATTCCAGAGTATAAAAAACCAAATGGTTGCATCATTAACTTCTTTGAGGAGGTATTCTATGTCTAGCAGCACTATCATGTTCACTCCTGTGTTATTTTCTATAGATCTTAGCTGCAAAGAGGGTACTTCGTGGCATTTGGTCTGTGTTGCGAGCCTTGTTTTTTTTTTCATTCAATTCCTTCTAAACAGAGCAAGAGCTAAAATTAATAATTTTTGTTGTGCAGGGGGAATATACACAGCCATTCCTGAAACCACCCCATTTGGACCAACCTATCTCCACACTTCTCCTTTCTGAATCAACAATGGCTTTTGGGCGTACTCTTGTGAGTGATAACGAAGGGAACTACAAAGGGCCACTCATTCTCTCTCTGAAGCAAGGGTATGTACTCAAATTTCTTTGAAATTGTTTTACAATATGAAATTCATGGCTAATAGAGCATGATCAACTCATAGTGGGCTATCATTTAGGAAAAAGAAAGGGTACTGTTGCTGCATCCACATAATTATAAGAAAGGTTAACTTGGAAAATGTAAAAAGAATCATAATTAGTACTAGCAGTGGGATTTGGATAGAGGCCTACCCTTTGATAACTGCATTTGTCATTACATAATTATAGATGTAAATTGTCAATGACTTTTCTTCCTGAACATCTTCATGACATACTTGTAATTTCTTTATTCTAAAAGAAAGCATATCCAAATGACGTAGAGGTTGGCACCTTCCCCATCATATTGCCTCGTCCAATGGACAGAATGTATCTTATCCAATTTGGCAATGTCACATTGATCCCCTTTAGCATTTATTTATTACCAGCATCTTATGTCCCTTTGTGCAACTGATTCTCACTGACTATATATGCTCAGGATAATAACAAAAATTTCTTACTAACTTGCGCAGCTCTCTTCTAGTCATGAGGGGAAACAGTGCTGACATGGCCAGACACGTCATGTGTCCATCTCCTAACAAAAGGGTCAGCATCACACTCTTCAGAGTCCGGCCAGAGTCCAACCAATTCCAGTCCCCAACAAGTCCTCCCATGACAGCAGGTGCCATGACTCTATGGCAACCAGGTGTTCCAAGCCCATATGCAGTGCCAAATGGAGCACTCAATGGCTACGAGGCAATGGACCCAATGTCTGGATGGGGAGTCGTGCGTGGTCCGATGGTCATGTTGGCCCCAGTGCGCCCTATGGTGTTGAGCCCCCAAGGACTTCCTCAAGGTGGCACTGGAGTTTTCTTGCCCTGGACCATGGGATCCCATAGAAAACACGCCAAGCATCTCCCTCCACGCGCCCAGAAAGGACGGCTTCTGGCGTTACCTTCCCCAGTCGAAACGCATGTGGTGGAGTCCACTTCTGAAGCAGGCATCACTGTTTGAGTAATATTGCTGTGAAGCAAGTCTATGGCAGCGCTGTGGTCCTAAGCAATATGATTCAACAAAGGTAGAAATCATGTTTGCTTCGTTTCTCTTGTTATAGTAAAAAAAAAAGGGTGGGCTTCAGGTGCTTTGCTGTTAAAGAGGAGCTTGTTACTTCATTCCTTTGTTTTTCCATAGTAAGATTAGGCTCTCACGAATACTGTCTTGAATGTCAATCATAGTAACGATCAGTTTTAGTGGTAGTTGAGCTTGAAGTTTGAGATGTGTGAATTAGCTCCAAGTAGAGGCGGAATTTTGTAGTAATTATTACCTTGTATTTTCCCTCTTCGGCCCGTCCACAGACTATAATCAAATCACTTTCTGGTTGCATTGTTAGATTTTCCTACTTCTTTCTTGGATGAGTAAACTTAGCCTTTATGAATGTTTCCTTGATTT
The DNA here is from genome assembly GCA_961763995.1 of Juglans cinerea. Lineage (NCBI taxonomy): Eukaryota > Viridiplantae > Streptophyta > Magnoliopsida > Fagales > Juglandaceae > Juglans > Juglans cinerea. The sequence continues at coordinate 22,751,511 of CAUIVZ010000005.1, forward strand.
CCGGATGAATCCAAAACCAGCAAAGTAGTTGTGCACGTGATTAAGGAGTTGTGGTAGATTATGTTGGTATTCGTTAGTTTGGAAGGGTACGTAGTTTCAGTTATTTATTTGTTTCAGAAGATTTGCATCTTAATATTAATTTAACGAAATGATCAGAAACGATCTAAACTCTAAGCATTTAAGTGATATGTGGATGATGTGTTCTACACATCTACGTGCTTATGCTTGAGAATAGAATAACTCTAATATCTGGATAGTAAAATATGTTCATTCCACCATTATATTATAGCATGCATTGGTCCAGAATAAAAGAAGTACCTCAAGCAAGCAAAGTAAAATTCCAGATTCTCTTTGCACTACTGTACATGGTATCAAACGAATTTTCCTGTAATATTCTCGCAACTTGCTTCTTTTGCTTTGTACCATTTTTTGCTTTTTGGGTTCTTTTGATTTGTACGAAAAAAGGGTGATATAATACGTACTCCCTTAGGCTTTTGGTTTAAGAGGAGAGAAGGAATGCTTCCATCAACATCATATTTTAAAGTTTTTTTTTGTTATTCTAAATATCCCAAGCATATATATATATATATATATAGAAATACTTTAGCCGCAAAAGAATTACACAAAAGTAAATTCACAAACTGACGTGACTTGATGCTGTACGTCAGATTGTAAAGTTACTTTTAATGTAAAGTAGATCTAACGGATCAAGTAAAGCTATGTCAATTTGTAAGTTTACTTCTATGTAATCTCTTTATATATGTAGCAGTTTATATATATATATATATATATGGAATGATATGCCTAATCTATTTTTTCTTTGGAGAATTATATTCAACAATTATTGTCAAAGAAAAATTCTAAAAATCTAGTTTATTTATTTTTTATAATTACAACAATCCAATTGTTCCTAGTTCTTGGCATGAGTGAAGTGATAAATAACTTATTAATAATATTTATCATCTATTATATTCTTTAGAGCATATTCCTTCATTTATTCTCATCTAATATATTCTTTAGAGCATATTCCTTAATGATCAACCCAAACCACTCTATCTTCTCTGCATGGCCTTTCAGACCCAATCGATCCACCCCTTCCAAATTTGTAGCCAATAGCCAATAGCCCAATGGAACACAAAACATGCATGTACATTGGAGAAAGAGGAGGAGGAGGAGGAGGAGTCAAGAAAGTCGTAATTAATTTTAAGAAATTATACTTTTAATATTTTATAGAAAATGATATCCAGCCCTCCCAAGAAAAAAAATCCTATATATAAAGGTCTTCAAAGATGTCAGGATTATTACAAATAGTCTAGTCAACTTAAGTCAATGATTCGGTTATACTTGAACCAATCAGATGTTATGTCGTTTTATTTATATAAACCCATGCTCATACTGTGTAATTCACTTACTTTACAGAATATCAATATTTTCAAGAATTCTTGTGCGTACACGTGAGTTCTTTTCTTCTGTATGACTTTCTTGTTTCCTCTGTTTTCTGATATGGTATGAGAGCATTAAGCTCTGCTGTGTATTTGATATTTCTTTTTCTTCTTCTTCTTTGCAAATGGCTACTTCGTTTGCGTCTTTTTACAATCCTTGTGAGGATTCTTCTACTCCATATATTCTTCAGAACAGGGATAACCCAGGCATCATTCTTGTTACACAGCCTCTGTCTAGCGAAAATTACCATACATGAAAACGTTCCATGTTAATATGGCTTTGAATGCTAAGAATAAGTTTGGCTTCATAAATGGATCTCTGCCTCCATCTGCTGAGTCCAATCCCTTATATCTGTATTGTTGTTAAATTCTGTTTCGAAAGAATTAGCGTCGAGCATAGTTTTTATCACCGATGAGAAAGTAGTCTGGGATGATCTGAAAGAAAGGTTTTCGCAAACTAATGGCCCTCGCATTTATCAGTTGAAGTCAGTAATAGCTGAACTGGTGCAATGCGGTTTGTAAGTGCTTACTACACTCGATCGACTCAAGGGCTTGTGGGATGAACTAAGCATTTCTTAGTCTTCACAAATCTGTACTTGTGGTTCGGCGAGGAATGTTGCAGAAGCTCATCAACAAGAATATGTTATGAAGTTCTTGATTAATGAATCTTTCAGCAATGTACGTGCCCAAATAGTCTTGCAAGATCCGTTACCACCTTTAAATAAAGTCTTTACTTTGATTTTAAGAGAAGAAAGATGAAGAGAGATTCGTCTTGCTGCTATACCAAGAATGGAAAATGCAATTTTACTTGCACGTTCTGGACCTAATCTTGGTTCTAGTAATTAATGCACGTGGTAGACCAGTGAATAAACATATATCTGGTTCTCGAAGAGAGATGAATTTGTACACATTTTGGCTTAACTTGGCACACTACGGACAAATGTTACAAGTGCTAGGGTGAACACCAAAAATCATAACGGAATATTATTCTACTCTTTTGATGTGTAAATTAAATCAACAATCTAGTAAATATAAACTCACAAGCAAGACACAAGAATTTTTATGTAGAAAACCCTCCAATGCAAAAGGAAAAACCACGGGACCTAGTCCAGTTAAACTTCCACTATCAACGATAATGAGGTTACAGATTATCTTCTCTAGAACAATATCTAGAGGCTACCAATACATCAAGAATATCTATATTCTTAGTTCAACACAAAATCATCACCATACAGATGGAAAACCACAAGAAAGACTTCTCCAAGTGAGTATTTGTAGAGGACATATGAAGATGAATCTCAACGATCGACACCAGTCAAAATGAAGCTGTCGACATCATGAACAACATACTGAAATTTCATCAAAATCGAACCACAGATGATCTCTCAAGTGTCTGATGGAAATGTGAGATAAAAAAGAAAAAAAACTTTGTACACGCACGCACGACTCTCTCTCCTTTTCTCTCCTGTCTATTCCTCTTCTCACTTTTTTTCTTTTATGTGCAGGTCCGTCACTTTCAGCCGCCACTCTCATTTACATATATATGTGTATGACAAGCAAAATTACAAGTATGCCATTGTCATAATTTCCCTCACATGAAGGGACCCACCACAACAAATCTCCCCCTCCCGACTATGTGAGAGGTTCCACTAAACCTGGTTTTACTCTACATCGAGTTTTTGCATAGGCAGTAGTTTTGTCATCTTATCAGATCGATTTTCATTAGTATGGATTCTTTCAATCTGTAACAACTTCATCTCCAATGCATTACGAATCCAGTGATACCTCACATCAATATGCTTGGATCTTGAATGAAAGGTTGAGTTCTTGTTGAGATGGATAGCACTCTAACTGTCACAGTAGAGAATATACTTCTCTTGTTTTTGACCCAATTCTTCTAAGAATTTCTTCATCCATAGCAACTCTTTGCTAGCTTCAGTTATGACAATATACTCAGCCTCTGTGGTAGATAAAGCAACACATTTATGTAGTTTGGATTGCCATGACACAGCTCCCCCTGAATAAGTAATCATTTACCCAGAAGTGAACTTTCTGGAATCAATATCTCCAGCCATATCTGCATCTGTAAACCCATCAAGCATAGGCTTATCATTTCCAAAGCACAAACACACCTTGGAAATACCTTTGAGGTACCTGAGAATCCATTTCACAGCTGCCCAATGTTCTTTGCCAGGATTAGAGAGAAATCGACTGACAACTCCAATAGCATGAGCGATATCGGGTCTTGTGCACACCATGACATACATTAAGCTGCCCACAACTGATGCATAAGGCACAATCTGCATTTCTTCTTTATCTTTCTCACTTGTAGGACTCTGCTTTGAACTTAACTTCAAATGACCTGAAAGTGGAGAACACACTGGTTTTGCCTTACCCATGTTGAACCTGTTTAATACCTTCTCGATATAACTCTTTTGAGATAGCCACAACTTGCCATTATTTCTGTCACGAGATATCTTTATACCAAGGATCCGTCTTGTAGGTCCTAAGTCTTTTCTAGCAAAAGACTTACTCAATTCTCCTTTGAATTTATTAATTTTTCTTGTTTCATGACCAACAATCAACATGTCATCCACATATAGTAAGAGAATAATAAAATCATCTTCAGAAAAATTTTTAACAAATACACATTGATCAGGAGTAGTTTTATCATACTCGTACTCACTCATAAAAGAGTCAAACTTATTGTACCATTGTCGAGGTGCCTGCTTGAGTCCATATAAACTCTTTTCCAGTTGACACACAAGATGATCTTTACCCTTTGTTGTGAACTCCTCCGGTTGCTCCATATATACATCCTCCTCTAAATCACGATGAAGGAAATTGGTCTTCACATCAAGCTGTTCAATTTCTAAGTTCATTCTGGCAGCCAAGCCCAAAATAACTCTGATAGAAGACATTTTTACTACGGGTGAAAAAATTTCTTTAAAATCAATGCCTTTCTTCTAACTAAATCCCTTCACAACCAAACGTGCCTTCTACCTTGGTTGTGATCTGTTTGGCTCAGTCTTCAATATGAAAATCCATTTATTCTTTAATGCTCTTTTACCCTTTGGTAGTTCTACCAATTTATAAGTATAATTCTCATGCAAGGATTTCATCTCTTCTTGCATAGCTCTCAACCAGTCATCTTTTTGATCATGTTGCATAGCCTCTTAATAATATTATAGCTCTCCCCCATCAGAAAGTAAAACATACTCAGCAGCAGGAAATCTGGTGGAAGGCTTATGCTCTCTAGTAGATCTTCTTAATTGATTTTCTACTGGTGGTTCTGAAGGAGATCCCTCTACTTGTTGATCTGATCTTATATCATCAATTTCAGGTTCACCTCTTTCAACAATATCAACCTATTCTTCTAATGCATCTCCCCCATGCTCATCATGCATCACGAAAGAAGGAAAGGCTGAATCCATATCAACAAGTTTTTCATTTAGAGATTCATGCTTCTTTTGATTCACATCTTCAATGGTCTGATCTTCAAAGAAAACAACATCTCTGCTTTTCTAAATTTTCTTCTTAACTGGATCCCACAATCTGTAACCAAATTCCTCATGTGCATAACCCAGGAAGATGCACTGCTTGGATTTGCTATCAAGTTTAGATCTCTCATCTTTAGGAATATGAACAAAAGCTCTACAGCCGAACACCCTCAAATGCTCAAGTGAAATATCTTTTCCTATCCAAACTTTTTCAAGAATGTCACCATCTAAAGGAATTGAAGGAGAATGGTTGATCAAATCAACTGCTGTCCTCCTCATTGTCTCACCCCAAAAAGAATTAGGCAATTTTGCATGAGAGAGCATACACCTTATTCTTTCACAAATTGTTCTGGTCATTCTCCCTGCTATACCATTTTGTTGTGGTATCTTAGGAACTGTTTTCTCAAATGGTCCTCATTCTCCCTGCCGTGACTTCTGGAGTATTCTTCAAATGGTCCTCTGTACTCTCCTCCATTATCTGCCTGAACACATTTCAAATGTCTTCCGATTACTCTTTCAACTTTCACATGTAGTGTCTTGAACACATCTAGCGCCTGATCTTTAGTTTTCAATGGAAAAACCCACACTTTTCTAGAATGATCATCAATAAAAGTGATATAATACAATGCACCACCAAGACTTTTAGCGTTCATAGTGCAAACATTAGCATGAAACAAATCAAGAGTGTCACTCCTAGAAGGAGAAAATTTCTTAAAAGAAATTCTTCATTGCTTTCCCATAAGACACTAAGTACAGGGCATTAGTTGCGTACCTTTGATATTGGATATGACTTGCTTCTTTGCAAGAATCTGAAGTACTTTCTCACTAATATAGCCAAGCCTTTTATGCTGTAACTCAGTGGAGATTTCATTTTCAACAGCAATAACATCGCCCTTGATGAATCTTGCATCTGTCTTGTAGAGAGTGTTGACCTTCCTTCCTCTTGCTAGAATAAGAGAGCCTTTACTAAGTTTCCACTAGCCTTCATCATCCAATTTTTCAATTGAGATCAAATTAAAATGCATATAAGGAACATGCTTGACATCTTTGAGAAGCAATTTGCACCCAATGTTAGTTTCCAATTGCACATCTCCTATGCCCACAATCTGACACTTTGCTTCATTTCCCATCCTAACCCAACCAAAGTCACCACTTGTATAGGAAGAGAAGAAATCTCTACGTGGGGTAATATGAAAAGAAACTGTTGTATCAATTACCCAAGTATAATCCTGACAAGTAATATTAACATGAGCATCATCACAGACAATGAACACATCAGTATCAGATGCAACTGCTGCAATTTCCTTTTCTTCTTTCAGCTCTTCATTTTTTTCTTTTAGTTGTTCATTTTTAAACTTCCTTCACTCTTTCTTCATATGCCCAAGCTTACCACTGTGATATTCAAAGCGTCTCAATTCTTTGAATTCCACCAAACACCACTTGCACAAAGGTTACTAATGGCATCTTATTATATGGAGGGAGATGCTCTAGTCTGATACCAAGATGCCACTGACTCAGGCCAATTTAACACTTGGAACACCTTGGTTCGTGTGATGCTGGTTTGCTTTGGACCAACAACTTATGACGACCCCATGGAGACCCTCACATGCCTGAAGCAAACTACTACTATAACAACTTATGAAACCCAGTTTGAAGCCCTATTAAACAGACTTAAGGGCCTTCCCGAGAATCACAAGTTAAGTTGTTTTTTAAGTGGGCTTAAGGATGAGATTAGGTTATCCATTCACATGTTTAATCCTCTTACCTTAAATGCTGCTTTTGGGTTGGCTAGAATTCAAGAGGAATATTTGGGCAGCACTTATAGAACCTTTAAACTCAATACCGAGAGAGGGGGAAGTTCAGCTGGAGGGAATTTTCTCACCACTGGTCAGGATGGGGATGGCCACATTAGAAACCAAAAACCTAATCATTGGCAGATTTCATCCACTACCATGGATGAGAAAAGGAGAAGAGGCATATGTTATCATTGTGAAGAAAAATGGAGTGCAACCCATGTGTGTAAGACTCCCTGAATTTATTTGTTACAAGGTCAGGAAGAGGGGGAGGAGACTTTGGAAGAGTAGAAGCTAGTTATTGAACTAGTCCAAGAAGAGGACTCATTACCTCAAGCACCACATGTAGAGCCTGAAATTTCATTGAATGAAATCACTGGGACACCCTGTCCTAAAACTATGAGGTTGTTGGGAAGAGTTGGAGGGGAGCAGGTGGTTATCTTAGTTGACTCAGGAAGCACACATAATTTCCTCAATCCCTTGATTGCTAAGAAGGCAAGGTTGTTGGTGGATGAGACACAGAAGATTGGTGTGAAAGTAGCTAGAGGGCAGATCATCCACAGTGAAGGATATTGTAGCACAGTCCAGCCTAAAATACGAGGTACTTCTTTTCACACTCCTTGTTATATTTTAGCACTTGGGGGCTGTGATGTAGTGTTGGGACCAATTATGTGGGATTTCAAGCAGCTCACCATGAAGTTTATGTATGGGGGAAGGAGAATTGAGTTAATGGGGCTGAGTTTGAAGGAGCTCACCATAGAGGGAAGTCATAAGTCTCTGTTGAGGACTGTTAATAATGGGAAGAGGCTGTTTTTGCAACTGTTGGTGGGAAAATAGGAGGAAAAATTTTGTCAATGGGGGGGAAGAAGTGCAAAAATTACTCACCAAGTTCCAGGGAGTTTTTCAAATTTCAAAGGGGTTGCCATCTTCACGTGCCCATGACCACATAATTACCTTGGAGGAGGGTACTCTGCCCATCACAACAAGACCATATCGTTATCCTCATTTTCAAAAAGAGGAGATCGAGAAAATAGTTGTTGAGTTGTTAGAATTAGGAGTGGTAAGGCCTAGTTCCAGTCCTTTTTCTTCACCGGTGTTGTTGGTGCGAAAGACGAATGGAAGTTGGCGAATGTGTGTCGATTATAGGGCACTTAACCAGAAAACAGTGAAAGACAAATTTCCCATTCCAGTGATTGATGAATTACTGGACGAGTTGCATGGTTCGGTTGTATTTTCAAAATTGGATTTAAGATCTGGATACCATCAAATCAGGGTGGTACCTGAAGATGTGGAGAAGACAAATTTTAGGACTCACGATGGACCCTATGACTTCCTCGTGATGCCCTTTGGGCTGACCATTGCACCGTCAACCTTTCAAGAGTTGATGAATGACGTGTTTAGACTTTACTTGAGAATATTTGTACTAGTATTCTTGGACGAAATCCTAGTTTATAGTAAAGGCTGGAATGAGCACTTGTTGCATTTGGATAAGGTGCTGGAAGTGTTACAAAGGCATCGATTATATGCTAAATTGACCAAATGTCAGTTTGGTGTGTCTGAAATTGATTATTTAGGGCATGTGAATAATGAGAAGGGAGTGGTAGCAGATTCTAAGAAGGTGGCAGCAATGTTAGATTAGTTTAAACCAATGAATGTGAAGGCTTTCGGGGTTTTTTTTGGGATTGACAGGCTACTACCGTAAGTTTATTAGAGGATATGGGGTCATAGCAGCCCCTTTTACAGATTTGCTAAAAAAGAATTCATTTGTGTGGACTGAGAAAGCCATGGAGGCTTTTAATAAATTGAAACCAACGGTCACACAGTCTCCCATGCTCAAATTTCCAGATTTTTCCCAACCATTCACCATTGAATGTGACGCTAGTGGAAGAGGAATGGGTGTTGTGGTAATGCAAGTAGGGCAGCCACTGGCTTATGTGAGTAAGACACTCAAGGGGAAGGCACTCCGTCTTTCCACTTACGAGAAGAAGCTCCTGGCCTTAGTGATAGCAGTAAGGAAATGAAGACCTTATCTTCTAGGCCAATCTTTCAATGTAAAAATTGATCAACAAGCCTTAAAGTGGCTGTTGGAGCAAAGAGTGGGCACGGTGTCCCAACATAAATGGATCAGCAAGTTAATGGGCTATGATTTTGTGATTCACTATAAGAGTGGGAAGGAAAACAAGGTGGCAGAAGCGTCGTCTCGTAAAGAAGAACAAGTAGGTGATGTGGAAGGGTACTTGGCTCTAATCTCTTTTCCCACTCCATATTGGGTGGATGAGCTTAAAGCCAGGTATGACGAGTCAATGGAGTTCAAGGAGCTGGTTAATAAACTGCAGGTTCTTGGTAATGGGTTAAAGGGGTACCTAGGGGTGCTACCCGCCCCCTGTGGGGCGGGGTAGCCCCCACCTCGCCCACCGCCCCTGCATGGGCGGGGTCTTACTTTTTCGCCCCGTCCCTCGCCCCTGCACTCTGGGGGCAGGGTACCCCGTCCCGGATAATGGGGTGCAGGTGGGGGGGGGGGGGGTCAAGCCGTCCGCCCCCCCGCCCCCTAATGACCCAGAAACTGCGGAAATGGGCCAAAAATGGCCCAGCTGCTTCTCAGCTTCTGGGTCATTTTGGATCCATAAAATTAGAAGTTTAAGAAAAAAAAAGAGTTAAAAAACCTGATTAAAAAAAAAAAGTTACATGAATAAAAATAATATATACATGAGATAAATTTACTAATTTAGACTCTAATGAAGTACTACTACAAAGTAAAAATCTACTAGCTAATAAACTAATAAATAATAATAATAAATAAGCTATTACAAAAATAAAATGGAAAGTCTAAACAATTACAAAATTATAAACAAAAAAGTGTCCAAGGGACATTATATCAACATTACAAAATTACAAATCAAATATTGCAGTCTTTTGACTATGACATTTGAGGCAGCTCGGATGGGTAGTCTTTTGAGGCTTGAGCACATATTCATATTGCAGTGGATGTATATATCGTCTAAGTCGTCTCATGTGTTGTTACAACAATGAATACTAAAATTAATACTGATGAAATCGAAATGAATATAAATAAATCAAAATAATAAAATAAAAACAACAATTACTAGATGGTCCAGATCCAGACTGATCACCACCCTCTTCGTCGGTCTCCTTAAAATCTAAAACATCAGGAACATAAATATCATTTCCCATCTTCCAACTCAGTGTGCATATCAATGCCTCCACAGTTGTAGGAGACAATGAATTACGGAAATGATCCAATATGCGCCCTCTGGTACTAAAGGCTGACTCCAAGGCAATGGTGCTAATAGGGATGACCAACATACATCGGGCAATTTCAGAAAGGATGTGATATTTCTTTGATGTTGCCTTCCACCATCCTTATATGTCGAAACCATCATCATCTTGAATAAGATCCCCTGACAAATAGTTGTCTAACTCTGAAAGCACCTCCGTAGATTGACGGACTAGTGTGAGATTATGTGCGAGGGTCTTAGTCCACGCCAATCTACGCTTCTTTGTTGCCCCGTTGTCTGAAGGAGGTGTTGGGGTAGTGTAGGTATAGTAGATGAAGTACCACCTTTAATTGCATTACACTCATCATATAATTTAGCCAGGGTATCTCGGGCCATCTCACCAATAAGATCAGTCCATGCCTGATCGTGCGTAAGTCATATTTTTAGACAGAGATGAAAAATAACAGCCACATATAACAAAATATTTAGTTTAGTCAAATCTCCCCAATACTTGTCATATTTGATCCTCATGGTCAATGTCATCCCCCTCATCCTTAGATTGGAACCCTTACACATGTCGTCTAATTCTTCTTTTACCTTACAAAATTAATGGGATGTATGGTACAAAAAACCAGATAACTTCAATGTAACATCGTAAAAAAGCCTGAGAAAATCAACAAAAGTAGAAACTACCTCCCAATCATCATCATTAGGCTTTCCTAATCCCCCGTGCTCATCAAAGTATTTGACATATTGAATGTCTTCATTACCTAATAATTGAAAGACTGCCTTATATTCTAGGGCCGCCTCCAACATCAAGAAGGTTGAGTTCCATCTGGTAGGAACATCAGTACAAAGACCCTTCTTTGATGTTATGCCCACAATTTTCGCAACAATCTTGAATTTCTCCAATCTAGAAGGAGAAGACCTCAAAAATTTCACAGACAGTCTAACTCGTGCAACCGAGTCATTAACATCTTTCAACCCCTAAGTTACAATTAGATTTAAGATATGTGCAGAACATCTAACATGCAAATATTCACCACCCAAGAATGTCTTATTTGCCTCTCTAAGATAAGTTTTCAAATATCCCAAGGCGACATCATTAGACGAGGCATTATCAACAGAAATTGTCAAAACCCGTGCCAACCCCCACTCCTTTATTGAGGCCTCCAAGGCCTTCCCAATCATCTCACCCTTGTGATTAGTTATTTGACAAAATTTAATAATTTTTTTTTGAAAAATCTAATCAGAATCAATAAAATGAATAGTCAAAGGCATATAATTGAAATTTTGGACAGAAGTCCAAGTATCGGTAGTGAGGCAAACTATCAAACCAGCCAATTGGCCCCTCAAAACATCTTTATCTTTTAAGTACGTCTTTTTAATATCTTTTGCCACAGTGTGGCAAGAAGGAAGCGTAAATCTAGGTTCCAATTCTTGGAAAAATTCTTGGAACCCTCTCCCATCCACAAACTAAAAAGGTACCTCGTCTATGATAACCATATGAGCTAACTTCCTTCTACACTCATCAACATTATACTTCGTATACCTCTTCAACGTTGGACCCCCACTACTCCCATTTGCCATTTTTTTTAGTCCAATATCTAGTCTAGATTGACTCTTCTCCAGTAAGGATCTTAATATTGGACTCTTCTTGCATTGTTCCTCTAAATGGACCTTTAACTCGGATGTACCATATTTCTTAGAGTGATATCTATATATTTTTTCACAATAATTACATTTAGCTTGGGGGTTATTGGGGTCACCACCCTCTAGTTTGGTAAAATGAGACCAAACTACGGAAACATGTTTCTTGCTTTGCGTGGGCTTGGGGGTTGGGCAAGGTGTACTCCCACTCCCAGGGGTTGGAGTAGGGTTAGGTTCTGGGGCAGAGGTACTGGTAGGGGCAGGGATACTGGCAGGGGTATGAGAGCTATCGGTGAAATCCATTTGAGAAGACATTCATAATTCCACAACACAATAAAACATTATAAAATCAATCAACACATGACATAAAAAAATCATAATAATAGACCACACATGAAAAAGTAAGGTAAAGTACAAAGCCCACACAATTTAGGGGTTTTGGATTGAAACCCCTAAATAAATTGATTTAGCATTTTGATTTAGGGGTTTCAATTGAAACCCCTAAAATTAAATTGATTTAGGGGTTCAATTCGAAACCCCTAAATCAATATAAGGGTTTCAATTGAAACCCTTAAATTGAAATTTCAGGGGTTTCAATTGAAATTTAAGAGGTTTCGATCGAAAACCCTAAATCAATTTCGGGTTCCAAATCCGAACACCTAGAAACTGCCAACTACAAAAAAAAAAAAAAAAAAAAAAAAAAGAAAACAAACAAACAGAGGCGACATCAATTTCAAACACATGCACAAATTAGAATCCAAATCACACAAATTCACAATCATTCCCATCCTCCATCTCTGATTCAACCCATCCATCCTCCAATCTCCAATCCAAAACTCAAAAAATAAAATCTTGGTCCGGGACTAGGAGTCTTATCTTTGGAGTTTGGCGTAGCGAATGCGAAGTTGCAAAGTTCAAACGACAGTGGACATGTGGTGCTCATGCAATCGACAGTTGTGAGAGAGAGAGAAGAGATCAAAAGATAGAGACTGAGAGAGCGCAAGAGAGTGAGTCTGAGAGTGAGAGACAGAGAGAGAGTGAGTCTGAGAGAGAGGAGACTTCGAGAAGACGCGAGGGGGGTTTCACTTATGGTTTTTTTTTTTTTTTTTTTATAAATATATAATTTTAATTTTATTATGTATATTTATGCGGGGCGGGGGAAAAGCGGATATTAAAAAGGGGAAGAATCATGCTAGTGGCTGGGTCTTCTTTTGTGATGAAAATAATGCAGTACATTCATGATAACCCAGTGGGGGGACATTCAGGATATCTAAAGACGTATCAAAGGTCAATGAGGGAATTCTATTGGAAAGGGATGAAAAAAGATATTAAAAGGTTGGTGAGGGAGTGTGACATGTGTCAGGCTGTGAAGTATGAGACCATACCACCAACAAGGCTATTACAACCCTTACCTATTCCCTAGCAAGCTTGGATTGACATTTCAATAGATTTCATAGAAGGGTTGCCTACTTCTCAGGGATTTAGTGTCATAATGGTGGTGGTTGATAGACTCACCAAGTATGGTCATTTCTCACCCTTATCACACCCCTATACAGCTTCGACAATGGCTAAACTCTTGATGGATCAAGTGTTCAAGTTGCATGGCCTACCGAGATCTATTGTTTCAGACAGGGATCCAGTGTTTGTAAGTGCATTTTGGAAGTCATTTTTCTTACTACAAGGCACTGATCTTAACCACAGTTTAGCCTATCATCCCCAGTTAGATGGTCAGATTGAAGCTATGAACAAGTGTTTGGAAACGTATCTAAGGTGTTATGCAGGGGAGAAACCTCAGAAGTGGGTTCAATGGCTGTCACTGGCTGAGTGGTGGTACAACACTTCGTACCACTCATCGAGCAAAATCACCCCTTTTGAGGCCCTATACGGCTACCCACCACCCAAACTAATAACCTATGTGCCTGGAACAACAGCCAACAACACAGTAGATCTTAGCCTAAGGTCTAGAGAACAGATGTTAAAAATGCTCAAGGAAAGCTTAGAATTAGCTAGAAATCGTATGAAAGTACAAGCTGATAAACACAGAACTGAAAGACATTTTGAAAAAGGGGACTGGGTTTACCTTCGTTTGCAGTGGTACAGACATAGATCCTTGGCCTCTTACCGTTATATAAAGTTGTCTCCTCGCTTCTATGGACCATTTCAGGTGTTGAAGAAGGTGGGAGAGGTGGCTTACCACCTGGATCTGTTGAGCTAGACGCGGATTGACCCCATCATCCGTGTGTCATGCTTGAAGTAGAAAGTAGGGGCCCAAGCCCAACCCTTGGCCAAGCTTCCACCAGTAGACGACCACGGGGAGATTTGTCCAGAGCCCGAGAAGATTGTGGAGTGCCGTATGTGGCACCATGGTAACCATGCCATAACAGAGTTGCTGATCAAATGGGTGGGGGTGATTGACGCTGGAGCCACTAATCACATGGTCAGTTCCATTTCTTTTCTTACCTCCATTACATGCAATGTTAATGCTTCTGTCAAACTTCCAAATAGAAGTCAAGTTCCTGTAACTCATATAGGAACAAAGAATTTCTGAAAACCTTATCGTGACAAATGTCTTGTGTATACCCTCATTTTCTTTCAATCTAATTTTTGTTACCTAGCTCACTAAACATATTTCTTGTTGCTTCTTTGTCTTTGTTGAATCTTGTGTCATTCAGGACCTTTGCTTATGAGGAAAATTGGGCTGGGTAGAATGAAGCATGTACTATATTGTTTGCTGCAAGGTTCTCATTTGTCTAATAAAAGTAGTTTTATATTTCCTTCTAAACATGTACTTTTCGATTGTTTTTGCTCCTTTTGATCTTTGGCATTACAGACTTGGACATATTTCACATGCTAGAGAATCACGACTAGAAAAACTTGAACCTTGTATCAAATTGTCAAATACTTCTCATTGTGAAATATGCCCTATGGAAAACTTCATTGTTTACTTTTTCAATAAAACAGTCTATAACTACTTCTCCTTTTCAGTTGACTCATTGGGACATATGGGGACCATATTTGGTTGCAACTTTAGATGGATCTCATTTCTTTTTAACCATTGTGGATGATTTCACTCGCTGCACTTGGGTGTTCTTAATGAAGCACAAATTCGATACCAGATCAATCTTACAATCATTCTTCACTCTCATTGAAACTCAATTCAATACTAAAATCAATGCTTTGCATTCTAACAATGCATGATTTCTATAATGCCAAAAGGGCATTAATCAACTTTCATGTATATCCACTCCCCAACAAAATGGCATTATTGAAAGAAAACACCAATACCTCTTAAATATGGCTCGAGCCTTACGTTTCCAAGCTAATCTTCCGCTAATGTTCTGGGGAGATTGCATACTCACTGTTGCTTATTTGATAAACAGAATCTCAACACCATTAATCTTTTCCAAAACACCATTTGAAATGCTATTTCCAGCTTCTCTTTCCTACTCTCATTTGCGTGTCATTGGGTGTCTATGTTATGCCTCCACTCTTTCTCACAATCGTTCTAAATTTTTATCTAGAGCTTGTCAATAGATCCTTCTCGGTTATCCTTTTAGTGTTAAAGGATATAAGCTCTATGACCTTGATACTAAAACTACCTTTGTGTCTCGTGATGTCATTTTCTATAAAAATGTATTTCCCTTCAAATCCACTACTTTTGAATCTATTTCCTCTACTAATGATCCTTTTTTGGTTCTCCCCAATCCTACTGTAAATGACTCTGTTGAATATATTCTGACTGCCTCATAAGGTACTACAATACTCTTGAAAATATTTCTCTCGTTGTTCCACTGAGTCTACTAGAGTTAGACATGCTCCTTCCTACTTGCAGTCTTAGCTTTGCCAATCAGCTTCTTCTACTACATGCCAATCACCTTCTACAAGTGATGCTTCTGCTAACACAAGTAATCCTCATTCTCTCCACCTTTTCTTTTGGCTTTTTCCTCCACCTTTGATCCTAAATACTATCATGAAGATATTAAGTTTTATCTATGGCGTGAAGCTATGAAAAATGAGATTGCAGCTCTTGAACCCAATAAAACATGGTTGCTCATTGATTTCCCTGTTGATAAGAGACCTATTGGCTGTAAATGGGTGTACAAAATGAAATATAATTATGATGGGACCGTAGAAAGATACAAAGCAAGGTTTGTAGCCAATGGATACACTCAACAAGAAGGTCTTGATTATATAGACACTTTTTCCCCTATGGCTAAACTTACAACTGTCAGATTACTACTTACTTTAGCATCTATACACAATTGGCATATTTACCAACTTGATGTCAATAATGCATTTTTTGCATGGAGATTTACAAGATTCTTTCTTGGTTGTTTTAGTTTATGTTGATGAAATAATTGTCGCTAGCAATAATCTGCAGGTTGTAACAAATTTTAAGAGATCTTTGAATGATAAATTCAAGATAAAAGATCTCAGTTTGCTTAAGTATTTTCTTGGTCTTGAGGTTGCAAGGTCTGCCAAAGGTATTTTCTTATGTTAGAGACACTATGCTTTGGAGATTTTTAGTGACTTTGGTCTAATGGGTTCACAAGCCATTAGTTTTCCCATGGATCCTCATATGAAGCTTAGCATGACAGATGCTAAATTGTTGTCTGATCCTACTGCCTATAGGAGGTTAGTTGGTCGTCTCCTTTATCTCACCATTACCGGACCTGACTTGGCATATTCAGTATAAGACTTAAGTCAATTTCTGGACAAGCCTACATAGTCTCATATGATAGTTGCACAACGAGTTTTGAGGAAATTGACTTTAGGACAAGGCATTTTTCTATCAGCATCGTCTGGTTGTCATCCTAAAGCATTTAGTGATTCAGATTAGGCATCATGTGTGGATACTCGAAGGTTAGTCATAGGATTTCGTTTGTATCTTTCTTAGGGATTCCATCATGTCTTTGAAGTCAAAGAAACAAACCACTATATCTCATTCCTTAGCTAAAGCATAATACACGGCTTTAGCTTCCACTTCATGTGAGATTACATGGCTTATTTCACTCCTTCAAGACTTTGGCATTCAACACAACCAACCAGCTCTTCTTTTCTATGATAGTTAAGCTGCATTACACATTGCAGTCAATCATGTGTTTCATGAAAGAACAAAGCACATAGAAATCGATTGCCACTTAGTTCGTGACAAAGTCCTATTTGGAGTAGTAATTAAAACACTACATGTTTCCTCTCTAAATCAGCTAGAGATATCTCTTAACTAAAGCCCTTCCTTGTACACAATTCAGCTCACTTCTTTCCAAGATGGGTGTGTTGAATATACACAATCCTTCTTGAGGGGAGCGTTAAAATTATTATAAATAGTCTAGTCAACATAAGTCACGGTTATACTTGAACCAATCATATGTTATCTCATTGTATATATAAAGTACCCATACTCATACTGTGTAATTCACTTATAGAATATCAAGAATTTTAAGAATTCTTCTACACATGAGTTCTTTTGATCTTCCGTAATATTGCTTTCTTGTTTCTTTTGTTTTCTGATAAAATAAATTTAGAGCAATTTCAATATTAAACCCATCGCAATTACATTTTCATTTATTTTAATAATTCAAATATACGTTTACTTTGTAAACAGATCAAAATTTGCTCAGAAAATAGATTGAGAATCATGCTAAAATGCAATTTGAGCTCAGGGCCGCAGGTACTATATATATATTATATCTAGTGATCGGGACTCTCGGGAGTACTGTATTGATCACGATTAATTCTAAATAAAATGCGTTGCCTAGCTATTATTCCTTTTTTACCACTTTTTCCTGAAAAAAAAAATAGCTACAAATTAAAACATATACATACATATATATACGTACACTCAACGTACCTACACACGGAAAAACATACAATACTTCAGAGTTTTCTTCATCAGTTTTGCTTAAAAAAATCTTCATTAAGTAAACAAATTATACCCACCTAAAAAAATCTGACCTCCACTTCATCACCTGCTAATAAGGAGGCAAAAGACATGCAAAGTATCTATATATATATCTAGCATCCTGGTTATATTAGTAAAAAATAATATATTTAATTAACAGTACATAAAATAATTAAATCTCAAACTTAGTTTTGGGATATGATCATAATAATCCCGCTCCAAAAAAAAACAAATAATAAATAATAAAATAGTAAAATTAGACTCCATGATTTTGGAAGAGAGATTTTTCTAACCCATCTTAAAAAACGTTAAGGTTGCATTTGGTTCCCAAACTTAGCTAAACTCAGCTGAGTTTAGTTTAATTTTAAGTTGAGTCTAACATCCAAACACCCAACTCTCAAATTACTAAACTTATTCCAACTCAAAATCTTTTTACACGTGGGACCCACAACCTTTTTCAACTTAAAACATCTTTATACGTGAGACCCACAACCTTTTTCAATTTTTCATAAGAAATACTAAACTTATCTTAACATTCAAACACACTTTAAAATCAGTTTAGATAGGCCCCACATAACTCACTCCACTACTCAACTCACTACTATTAAAAAAGAACTCAACTCAATTAAACTCAGCTCAACATTCAAACGCAGCCTAAGTGTCGATAGAGCTGTTGAGCATGTGAAAAGCACATATGTTATTTTAGAATTGATTTTATATATGCCATTAATTAATATCCCATGATCATGATGAGCATGTATGTAAAAAACGTACACATTCTTTTAATATCACTAATTGAGTTTGGATGTTGAGCTGAGTTGAGTTCTATATAAATAATAGTGAGTTGAGATGTTGGAGTGAGTTCTGTAGGATCCACCTAAGATCAGTTTAGATGTATTTGGATGTTAAGATTATTTGTATTTATGAAAAGTCAGAAAAGGTTATGGGTTCTGCGTGTAAAGAGGTCATGTTGAGTTGAAAAAGGTTGTGGATCTCTGGTATAAAAATGTTTTGAGTTAAGATGAGTTTAATAATTTGAGATCAGTTGGATGAGATGAGTTGGGTTCGGTCAAGAACTAAACGCAACCTAAATGTGTATGCTTCTCACGTGCTTAAGTGATATGAAACAAATTTATAAATGGGTCAGAGGAAACAATTCCAGCTAGCTCGTTATAAAATTATTTTCCGAGGAATCTTCTCCCCCACACAATCTCACCAACTTCCATCCTTCCCTTTGAATTTATTTATTTTTAATAAAATCAGAACAAATTATTTCTAACCTCTCCCTAAATCTTCTCTTAACCGAATTGCTTAACAATGGCTGTCATGACTAACACAAACACCGCTTTGCCACCCCCTCCTCCTCCTCCCTGATTATATCCCACCACCTTTCCTATCATTAATGGCAGGATGGCCTTTAGGAATCCTTCTCTCTCTTCACTACTAATAGGCCTCCTGTCCCTCCTTCTCCCTCTCCAATACTCTACCACCACTGCCGCCGTTGGTATCCGTCTCGGTGTTATCCGAAAGCCCTCCCCCGATGTCCCTATCTTCCGGGAAGCCCCCGCCTTCCGGAATGGAGACGCCTGTGGCTCTGATAAAATCCACATTTCCATGACATTAGATTCTAACTACCTCAGGGGCACCATGGCCGCCGTGCTTTCCATTTTGCAGCACTCAACGTGCCCGGAAAACCTCGAATTCCACTTCCTTTGGGCACGCTTCGAGCCCGATGTCTTCTCCAGCATCAAGTCCACCTTCCCTTACCTCAACTTCAATGCATACCACTTCGACTCCCATCGGGTACGTGGAAAAATATCCAAATCAATACGCCAAGCACTAGACCAACCCTTGAACTACGCCCGCATATATCTTGGGGACATTATCCCTGCTGAGGTGAAACGCCTTATTTATCTAGACTCCGATCTCGTAGTTGTAGATGACGTCGCAAAGCTCTGGGATGTGGAGTTGGAAAACAAGGTTTTGGCTGCACCAGAATATTGCCATGCAAATTTCACAAAGTACTTCACGGACGTGTTTTGGTCTGACCCAACAATGTCTGAGACTTTTAAGGGTCGAAGACCTTGTTATTTCAACACGGGAGTGATGGTGGTGGACGTGGAAAAATGGAGGGAAGGAAGTTATACTTCGAAGATGGAGGAATGGATGGTAGTGCAGAAACAGAAGAGGATATACCACCTGGGATCTTTGCCGCCATTTTTGTTAGTTTTGGCTGGGGATATTAAGGGTGTGGATCATAGGTGGAACCAGCACGGGCTTGGCGGAGACAATCTTGAAGGGAAATGCAGGAGTTTGCATCCGGGGCCTGTTAGTTTGCTTCATTGGAGTGGTAAAGGGAAGCCATGGCTAAGGTTGGATTCAAGGAAGCCATGCATTGTGGATCATCTTTGGGCCCCATATGATCTCTACCGTTCATCGACTCACTCTTTGGAAGAATATTGATGAGAAAAAGGAAATCTTGATTGGGGATTCATGAACTTTTTGGCGGATTCATGGAATTAATGGAAAGAGAAATTCTATTTCATGTGGCTGTACGCGGTAGCACTTCAAAAATATTATAAAGGCCAGGTGTGATCAAGTAGATCAGAAGACCAATAATCATGTGATCATAACTAATGAGTAAGTACTGCAAATTTCCCTTTTTCTCTCTTTATTTCTTCTTATAACAAAATCAATTATAACTAAAACAAATCCTTTACGAAAAAAGGAAAGAGATTTGGAAAGTAACGTAATGATCTGACAGCTTGATGGTGTAATGGTACTTGATATAATTTAACTTTTTTTTTTTTTTTTTCTGCAAATTAAGGAGAGGGTTATGAATTGTTCTCGCATGTTGTACATATTGACCATTTTGTACTAAATGGAAAGTACTTTTTTGGTGTAATATTCATGTTGTGTATAATATATATATATATATATATATATATATATATATATATATGTCTGCACTTTACATACAAGTCTACGTAACGTCATATATAGATGGGTATTTGTTGAAATCAAAGTATCGGGGTTCTTTTTTTAATTAGGCAAAAAAAAGTAAGAGGAAACAACCGGAGCTAGCTTATCAACCTGGCTGGTACGGCCATAATAGCACCCTACTCACTTTGAACTAGACGAGCTATATAGGAATTAACTTCAACAGCAGGACGACTTCCTCTCCCTCAGTCGGGTTAAAACGATAGTTTAGTCTCAAACCCCACTAGAGATATCAATGAATCCTTAAGTAGCTAATACTAATACTAAAAGGTGATTAATCCATATTCATGAGATTCCAACCCAAAATCTAACACGTCGCATGCTAAACTAATTGATCAGAATAACCCAAGGACTATTGAGCCACTACCCTTGGTCATGTGCAAAGTATTGCATGCATGGGTTTCAACCCTATATAAATAAGACTTACTTCATATTAAGAATTGCACAAGAAATACTATATTTTATCACAAAGAGTTTTAGGTGAAAATTATGGAAAAATATGATCAGTGGCTGCTGTCTTAATTATTTGTCAAAGAAAATAAGAGTACTACGTTATAATTTTGCTTTTTGACAAGTAGAGTCACCACAAGAAATGAGACCTTTTCCAGCACTCAAAACCGTTGCAAATACACCTACTTATCGCTGGATTTGATTTATTTTGGTGATTTTTAAATCGCCGCAAGTTCGACGATATCCTAAAGCCATTTTAGATTTGTTTCGTCGATTTTAAAAACTCGCCGCAATTATGACTATTTGCAGTGATAAACTGTCGCCACAAAACGTATAAAAAAAAAGCCGAAATAGGTGGTATCAGGTTCCGACATAATCGCCAAAATTTAACAATACCAACGACGTCGCAAATGCTCAATTAATCGCCGCAAGTGATCCATGTTAAAACCAGCGATATCAAACTATCGCCGCTATTTTTTATTTGCCGCTAATCCTGATCACTGCTAATGTCAACTTAATCGCCGTAATTATCTTCCCCAATTTTCAACGATACTCACATTCGTCATATTTGAAGCTATTACAATAGAGGAGTAATCGCCGCAAAAGAATTTTTGCCGCCGCCAAAAGTTAACTGCAACGAATAAGATTGTCGTCGCTATAAATATCTCCCTGTACGATTACTTTTTTACAGCGCGTAAAACTCGCCGTATTTGAGTTTTTGTATCGATTATTTAATTCACCGCAGTGTAGACTATATTCAGTCACACTATTTTCGGCGATCAAATAATCGCCGCAAAAGGTATGCTTATAGGCCTAAACACGTATGCTTATTATGAGCACCTTCTGCAAATAAAAAATTGAAAATCTCATTCCCACAAAATAATAAAGCCACTAAAGACAATGATATAAAAATGTGTAACACGAAATTATAAAGAAAATGAAGTCCAAATTAGGTTGAAATTAGGGACACATAGGGGCTCAATTCCTTAGGGCTCTGTGAATGGAAAACATTTCTCATGACCTAATGCAACCAAATCATTGTAATGAAAAACAAAAATAGTGAAAGAGAAACTCACTGGGGTTGGCGAGAAGACGGCGGCACTGGCAATCGGAAACCACTTTGCGAAGACGAGAGAGAGAGAGATGGATGGAGACAAAAAATCTGAAATACAAGCTCACCGGCGTCGGCGAGAAGGTGGCGACAATAGCAACAGAGTCGACAATCGCAATCGAGAACAGCAGAGAGAGTGAGAGAAAGGGGGGAAAGTATCGGGAAGGGGGGAAAGTTTTGGGAAGGGTGGGAAAAATAAGGCGCCCGCGGGGGAACATTAAAAGCACAATATTTCTAGCGCTTCCCTGTCGCCGCAAATAACAAATAATTGGCCGCAATCAAATCAACATCTATTTTACGGTGACAATGTGAATTTTTACGACGATAATCTACGCCACAAAAAGTATCTACTGCCTAAATTATTCGATTCGACGAAAAACAAATGCCGCTACAGTTAAAATTACCTATGGCGACGACAAAAAATCGCCACAATAAGCAAAAAGTCGCCGCAAAATCAAACAGTGAATTTCAGATTACAAATTCGCGTTGGAATTCTGCAACGACATGGAAATCGCTGCAAATACTCATTATTTGCAGCGATTTTAGTTGCGGCGATATTAAAAATGCTGAAAATGACACATTTTCTTGTAGTGAGTACTACATTATAATTAAGTACTTAACTAATCAATTGGTTATTTTTTGAACCCACATGATGAACCATGTGATCTACTGACACTGAAATCTAAAAGCCAGATAAATAAATATATATATATATAAACAGTGCTTATATATATAATTTTATAAGCCAAATTTATATATAATATTCACTAAATAATAATAATAATTAGAAGAAGAAAAACAATATTTTCTTTATAATAACTAATAATTATATATAGTATAATTATAACATTTATTTTATTATAATTAAAATAATAATAACAATAAGAATGATCAATTGATGAATTTCTAATATTTAACCCTGTAAAATTTATAAGCCACGTTAAAATTTATTTGTGTGGTTCCAGCTATTTACGGAACTTGATAATTAAGCATACAATTAGTAATGATCATATATATGTTTTGAGAATTAGAAACTCATGAACATTCTCTTAGGCAATATCTTACAAGATTGCTCGTTTGTTTTCGTAGATGAGATGAGATGAGATAAGTTGAAATCAAAGTTAAAAAGTTGAATAAAGTATTGTTAGAATATATTTTTAAATATTATTTTTGTTTTGAGATTTGAAAAAGTTAAATTGTTTATTTTATTTTGTTTTAGAAGTTGAGAAAGTTGTAATGATTAGATGAGATGAGATGAGATGTTTTCTGAAAACAAACAATCTTTTCTCCAACAGATGGCCGTCAAAATCTCATGATCATAGTGTCAATTAATCCTATCGATGATAGGTCGATTAGAGATTAGAAATTATAGAAGAAAGATCGTGTTAATTTTTTTCCTTCCATCTGGAAATAAAGAAATTAATTAATAGTTTGTATATTCAAGATAATTACTTATTTACAAGATATTGTCTCAATTTATCGTATGATATGATTCCAAATGAAAAACTGGATTTGGACAGCTCTAATAATATTTCACTCTTGAACAAAAATTACTTTTTTTTGTTCATTTAGTTCATGATCATGATCATTAGAACGTGGAAACTTGTTACACCATGACTTTGAATCAAAAAAGGAAAATAATAAGCTCCCTCGCTAGGTTATTCAAAAGCATGCAATCCTTCAAATAAACGTTGTATCTGATTTTCAGGTTCCTAATTCAAAGCAAGTGATAGAGAGAACCCTTATACTACTACTACTATACTAGTACAACAGCTTGAGAAATTTTTTATTAAATGATATATAATAACAATATGTAACATCAACAAGCTAGCAACAATAAAAGAAAATAAGAAATTATCAAGCAGTCCATGATCTTAGTATTAATTGTGTTACTCATGTGTAGATGAATGATAACTATATATATATTGGTTTTCAGTATACTCTAAATTAAGAAACCCTCGATACATTATTGACAATCACACAAGTACTTAATTTCAATAAATTTTCCATTTATTGATCTCATCTTTTATGGAACTGATCCCCTTTTCTTTTCATGCACAAGCACATGATGGAGACCGGTATGTCTATAAGCGCAAGAGAATGTTCTTTTGCTAATATTATTTCCTATAATTGATACTGGGCCTGTAACACCCCATATTTTAGTGTATTTTTTAATTGAAAGATTATTTGTTATTAATTTAAAAAATTGATTATCTTGTTTTAAATTTTCAGATTTTATTGGGTTTATTTTTTTTTATGATTTTTTTAATTTGTGAAAATTAAATTTGACACGTTTCCTTAATATTAATAATTGTTATGCATTTAAATTTCTCTTAATTTAAATTAGTTTGTGGGTTTTAAAATTATTGTATTGTTGGAGTTAATTATTTTATTTTACTTAGTCACTGTGTTTAAATTTATTTTATTTAAAACTGTTGTGTTGAAATATTTTTTTCGTTAGAATCTTGTGACTCAAGTTGTGAGTTTTAGACCTCATTTATTTCCCTTCATTTTTCCTTTTCCACTTTCTTTTTCTCTTTTCTCTTTTTTTTTCTTCTTTCTTTTTTTTTTCTTTTCTTCTTTCCTTTTCATGAACTGCTCCTCCCGCGCGCGACTTCTCTTCCTCTCTCCCCGTGCGTTGCGTCTCCTCCCAAGCCTGCCGCCGTGCGCCTTCATCCGGCGACACCGCCCAGCCCATGGCCTTCCCCATCCTCCGGCGACCACCTCCCTCGAATCTCAGCCCCTCTCGCGTCGCCGTTTGCCCCCAAACGCAACACTATGCCGCGGCGTTCCTTGTGCTCGTGCGCCGCCGTCGCGCCGCCATCAGCCACCATCTCTTCACCACTTCATCCTCGACCTCCTAGCAACCTAGTGCACCCATCCTTGGCTCCGATCTGTCACCGGTGAAGCCCCATCTATCTCCATCTCCGATTTGAGCATTTTGGCCTTAAACCGCCGCCCATGCCGTCACCCACGGCCAACCACTACCACCATTAGCTTCACCGACATCCCTAAGCCCTACCCTATCAATCTTGGGTCTTCGTTTGCACCCGTTCAAAAGTGAATTTTTGAGACCCACGACCATAGTGCATTTGGCACTGTTTTGTTGCTGCGTTGCCTCTTCTAGCACGTCCGTGATCTTTCAAAAATTATATTATAGCATTGTAAGTATTTTTCTCGAAGAACTTTTGAGATTTAAATGTATTTTCACGCTAACTCATATTTACTGTGAATTGGTTGGTTGTGCCGGACTGAGTCCGAAGAGTAAGGGGGTCGGTTGGATTGGATGATGGAGTTGTTTGTGTGATTGGTTTATGCTATGAAATTTGTTGGCTGTTTCGGATTTAAATTTTGGTGTTTTGAGTTTGACGTTGGTCATGGTGGATATTGGTGATTTTTTTAGGAAGTGGTGATATATTTTGGGATTATGAGGGTTTTAAGTTTTGAGAAATTAAGATAGATTATTTTAGAAGCTTAGGCTTAAATATAGAAATACGTGATTGATTGAAAACTTACGGAAATTGTGTGATTATTTTTATAGGTGACGATTTATAGTCGACTCGATATTTTTGAGGAAAATTCGGAAAAGCTAAGAAGTCCAGGTAAGCAGGGTTCATATACTAGTTTTGCATAAAAGAAATAAAATGAGGTTAACTTTGAAAATAAACGTGTTTGTTTTTGAAAAGAAATGATCTGAAAACAACATCAGATGTTTATTTTGCATATGCATAAATTCAATATAAGAGAAAGTGTTTTCTGTCATGACTGGTGTAGACATGAGCTAGTTTTGTGCACTTTGTTTCTGAACTATGTAAAAGAGCGAATAAGGAATTCTAAAAGTTTTGTTATGAACAAATGAGAATATTTTGTTTATGTTTATCTCGAACATGTGAAATGATCTGAAGCTTTTCAGTGTTGTTTAGATATGATGTGTCATCTGAAAATCTTGGCATAAAGTTCTGATTCTGTATATGATTGTAATCGGATTTTTGATGAAATCCGTTCTGTTTCTATTAAGGCACAGCCACGGGTATAATGGTGGTTTATAACCCTACCACGGGGGTGAAACATGGAATATGGCCCAGCCACGGGTATAATGGTGGTTTATAACCCTACCACGGGGGTGCAACATGGAAAATGACCCAGCCACGGGTATAATGGTGGTTTATAACCCCACCACGGGGGTGAAACATGGAATATGGCTCAGCCACGGGTATAATGGTGGTTTATAACCCTACCACGGGGGTTAAACATGGTATTGTCCCGATGTGATACTAAACGATGATAAGATTATAATGTTTCAGTTTAGAAATGCCAACAGATTCTCTTTTTGGAATAAGTTTATTTTTCTGAAAATTTCGCTCTAATGTTTTTGTACAAGTTTTGTTTCTGCATTCTGAAAGTAAATGTTTTGTTCGGCTTATCAAATGTTATAAATGCTCATGTTTACATGCTAGTATATGCTCTCTGCTTGCTAAGTTGTTGATAACTCACCCCATTAATCTTCATAATATTTTAGATGACATCGATGGCTTAGCTGAAGATCAGTATTAAAGTCTATGGAGAAGATTTGCATTGTTTTGTTGTTGGGTATCTCATGATATTAGTGTTGGTGTTGGAGGTTAATTATCTTTCTTAAGTTTGCTTCAATGGATTTAGACGGTTTATGGAGACTATGTTAATGTTATATTATTTCTAATTGTTATTTGAGACATGAAGGAGAATTGATTTTATTTGGGTTGTTGGATTAAATATTGGATAAATGAGTTTATATGGTTTATTTAATTGAAGTATTTATGTTTGATTTGAGGTTTAGGAAAATATATATTCTTGAATTTGGAAGTACTCTAGCCTTGTTAGAGTTGATTATCAGGTTATATGA
This sequence comes from Juglans cinerea, assembly GCA_961763995.1. Lineage (NCBI taxonomy): Eukaryota > Viridiplantae > Streptophyta > Magnoliopsida > Fagales > Juglandaceae > Juglans > Juglans cinerea. The sequence goes on from CAUIVZ010000005.1 coordinate 22,778,477, forward strand.
GTTAACTCTCCGGACCTTCGGGGACGGGGTGTTACAGAGCCGTTCATAGCATTACTATAGTAGGGGTGGGCAGCGGGGGCTCGCCGTCCTCTACTCTGCCTCCGTACACCCCGCCCTTGCATGGGTGGGAGGGCTACCCCACACCGCCCATGTGGGGGCAGACTGACCCCAGCGGCCTAGCCCACACCCCGCTCTGCACCCCACCCATATTTAATATATAAATTTATATAAATATATTGTATATAGATATATACAATTTGTTAAAAACTTGAAGTTAAATTCAACTTAAGTCCCACATTACTTAATTTGTGAGTGATAGGATGTATTTGATTTTGATTTGCTTAATTAAAATTTTTGTTTTAAGTCTGCATTTGCCACCATATTCCCCCTAGATCTCCTCATCTCGCGTGTGCAACAACTTTTATGCACAGAAGTGATCAGATGAAACAAATAGTTGGAGTTTTACTTAACAGAAAAGGAACCAACAATCGCAAAATCAAGTTCAATGCCAATTTGGATTTCACAAACACAGACACAGATCAGACCATCAGAATCAGCAAATATGTAGAACACTCATCTATTCTAAAATATAAACAGGCCAATAACACATGATCATTTTACGAGAGAAGCACTGCCAACATTAAAATGAAAAGAAAGAAAAGCCCACCAAAACGAAATGAGGTTTACACCACATGACAGAGCATTAGAATCAGCACTACATCAAACTGATTCATGCTAGAGATTTATGCCAAAAACACACTCAGAAACATCCAGAAATTTAAAGAAAACAGCACTTACAGACAACACGTATTCATGGCAGATTTCCTAGTCAGGAGGAAAGGCAGAAGCAAGGAATTCCTCGTCCTCCTCGAAAATCTGCAAGTTCCTGGACCTCATTAAAAACTTGACTGATTGCTCCTCAAATTCCAGCACAAATCCCAACTGGATAAGCTCTGAGAGGGCACCATTCGATCGGTGTTATTCCACATCAAACCCTCGGATATTGATTCAGCAAAATATGTAGCATACTTGAGGATGTTCTTTTTTCCAGTGGACCTGTCCAACTTCTGTGCGAAAAACTTTGAAGCCGCTCTATCCCAACGTATCATTCGGCTTTCCGTCACTTGCACAATTTTCCCAGAAGAAAACGATAAACTGTAGTTTACAGTGATAGGTTCTACTGTCTCCAGGAAGGTCGCATTCAGAAGCCCTTGGATAGCTTCATGCCGGCTTCCCACTTCCATATTCAGCGCAGGATCCGCCAGAAAACAAAAGATGAGCCTAACCAGACCTTTCTTAATCAAAGCCTCCTTTGGGTTCACCTCATTGAGTTGAGCAACATCCACCAAGGATGCTTCTTCCTTCTGCACTGATTCAGATATAGTGCGAACCCCGATCTTCCTGTAAATTTCAAGCAACTTTGTCCGGGGTAACGAAGGCAAGCTTCGCTGAGGGTACCAAACAAATATTGGTTGAGGAAAAAACAGTTCAAAAAGATCCTTCAGCTGAAGATCATCGGCAATGAAAACATCATGCTTGTCGGACAGCAATATTTCATCTGAGTCTGTACCAACAGGTAATTTCACCAACCTTTCAGAAAGAGCTTTCTCGGTCTTTTCATCCCAGTGCTTAGAAACATACGCCCAGAACTTGCAACAGTCAACTTGTGACATTCGATGTCCTGAACTTTCCCTAACCTTCCAAAGCTTGCAGTAATCATCAACTGAAGGATTGGCTTCAACAAGGAAAGCCCTGGAGAAAAAGATAAGTAACTTATGATCATAGTATTTCTCCAAAGCATACAGCCGCGAACTGAAGAGATCATCCTTGTCATGCAAAACACATTCTTGAGAACTCACCCACTTTCCGTTCTCACTTCCATTTGGGATCCAAATCCTTTTGACAGCTTCACTGTCTGGCGCCCAAGTAAAGGCTTTCAAGTAGTTATATATTCGAACGATGGTAGAAAATTCTTGATGGAAATCAAGGTGGCTGGCAATCAAAGGGCAACCCTTATCTACATGGACTGTAACGCCTATTGCATCGAGCTCTTTCTTATATGATGTAATATTAGAACCATAAAAACCTTGATCAACAAAAGGTCCATCTGTATGCTTCAAGTAAGAGCCCCAACTGGAATCAAACAAGCAGCACTCATCTGGAGGCCTATAACCATCATGTGTCTTCAACCATTTTTGAGAAATTCTTTTCATGAAAGTATCTGGGAAGGAATAATTGTTTTCGCTCAATAAAATGGAGATGCATTCGAGCAAGGCAAGCACATTTGCAGGAGTGATGCGAGAGGGATCCCGGGGAAAACAAAGACTAGCAGCAACAAACTTCACACCATCTTTGACTTCAGTAACAACCCCCATTTTCTTCAGCTCTTTCTTGTATTCGTGAATGCCCATGCCATAATAGTTCTCGCTATCATCTATGAAAGGGAGGAGAGTAATTGAAGCAATTGATTTCCAATTTGGCCCATATAGAAAGCAATCGCTCGGACTTCTGGATACATCACCAAGTCTAGTCCGCAACCACTTCTCCTCACGGAGGAATTTCTTGAGATCTGGAGGAAACTTATGTGGAGTACCCTTTAGCTGTCTATAAAATGACAAAAAAGACAAAACATTTTCCTTTGTCATGGAAGATGCTTGCTGTCTGAAACTGCGAGCAAATACTTTGACTGCCTCCTCAAAATCCACCTTCACTCCTATTTGCCTCAACTGATTTATATAGGAGAATATGATGCTTCCATAGAAGTCATGATCAATCAGTGGGAATCCGTTGAAAACCTGTAGCATGCAAGCCCATTGAGAGTTAAACAGGAAACATTCTCCTGGAGACTTATAACCAATATTTGTCTTGAAGCATTTCACACCTCTCAGTGTCTCAACGAGTTTGGTGGGTGATCCTAAATGATGCATACATTCCAGGATTAAAAGAACAGCCTCAGCTGTCAAAGAAGTCAAGCGTGAAGGTGATTTTAAGTTGTCTCCAACGAGCTTGAAACTTCCATTGAAACCAATCAACACACCCAGGGACTTGAGTTCCTCTTCGAAAGAAAGTATTTCCTCCCCAAAGTAATCTGTATCGATGAAGGCGATGTCACTGATTTGAGAAGCAATTCTCCATTCAGGATCAAACAAAACAGATTCAACTGGAGACCTGTCACCGCAGGAGGTCCTTAGCCATGTTCTTTCTTTGATCCTACCGATGAATTTATCCAAAGGAAGAAAGTTTTCCCTCAAAAATCTGATGAAATTCAGAACAGATAGCACCTGGCTTTTAGTTAAAGTGGAGTTTTCTGCAACAGACATAAGATGGTTCCCAATATATTCACATGCTTCTCCATACTCAAACATGACTCCAATTGTCTTTAGTTCATCCTTATAGTCATTTATTCTATCGCCATAAAAATCTTGATCAATCAACGGTATATCAACAAGCACCGATCCGTTTTGCAAAATGGTTCCCAGTGAAGAGGTAAGCATGAATGACAGAGATGGTGGCCAGTAACCAGGGCAGCCAATAGTAGTAATTTTCAGCCAGTTACCATCCTTTATGCTTTTCAGGAACCTGTTTGGAATTCTAATTCCCCTATATTTCAAGTTTCGAATCCAATCCAAAAGCAAGAATACATTTTGAATGGTGAGTGGGGCAGCAACTGCAGGAATTTCAGCATCGGGAGGAGATATATCAGGGATATCAGAAGCTCCAACATGAGTTTTAAGGAACTCTAGGAGCTGCTCTCCTGAGGTAAACTCACCTGCAAAATAACCTGGACGCAAGTATTCTTCTCCCAACTCAATGTAGTCTACACCTCTCCATGGATTCGAAACAATCAATTCCACCCATTTGCTTCCGTTAGCAGGGACAATAACCCCTTGCCTCTTGGTGGTTAGATCCCCATAGTTGTCTATGAGTGGCATAATATCACATAAATCATCAATTTCCCCTCTTGACAAATGCTCTTTCAACAGAGAGTGGTATAAGAAGCGAACAAATGCAACAGCAAGCTTTCGATCATTGTTGAGGGAATTCCTAAGATGAATTGCATATTCATAGACATTCACAACAACCACCTTTACTTGCACTTGAAGCCATTCCCAAATCGCCACCCTCTTAGAGGAGAAGAACAGAGCTTCTTGTGTGCTTTTCGGCATGAAAAATCGGTTACCAGCACATCTGAATTCCCTGCTCGAATCACTCAGCCATGACACGTAAAGATAGTCACGTGACAGAGATACCACAGTAGAACAGTTCATGCATTCATATATGCTGCACAAAGACTCATCCCCATCCACGCCCACATATTTTATAAGTCGGACATTCTTGATATTGGTGCACTCAAATTTGGAGCTCCAATTACTAGCAAAAAATAGTAAAATCTCCAAATACAAGTCCTCTGACACTCCTGCAACAAGATTACTACTCTGGATGCACGTTGCATACCATTCATTGTTGACTGGCTCCACTCCCAAGAAACTCAATATGTCATCATACTCCTCATTATCAAATGAAGAACTCAGAATGTACTTTCCAAGGGATTGGAGATTATGCAAGTTCACCTTTTGCTCCCTTGCCTGGTCCAAGATTCTCCAGAAATCAGGCATAAGCCTACCTACTTCGCAAGGTTTATAAAAGACCTTCTGCTGCGAGTAAGTCTCAATTGGAATAATACTTTCTTCAACAAGCTTCGCTTTGATTGACTGCCTTACGGTATTTAATTCCTGATGAGAAGGGCACTCGTCGACGGGAATGAATCTGAACATGGGAACCAAACTAGATACTGGAGCATTCACTGAAGAAGTTATAACGAGTGAGACGAAAGCATTGAAAAAGGCGGAGGGCACACAGTCCAGAATCCCTTGGTTCCACTTGCTATCCGAGAGAATTGTTTCCCTTGATGATGCAAGAAGAAAATCTGCCTGAATTATGAACGGAAAGTTAGTAACTATCTCTGTGGGAAGAAATGAATAGATTACAGGTGAAGTCATCCCCATGTGGAGACGTGCTCCAACAGGAAAAGCCAACGTGATCACCAACTCTTCTACTTCCATTCTCCTTTCCACTCTGTTCTCTTGCCTGACAGGAAACTTTTGCTTCCACATATAGTAGCTACATTCTCTGTCGGATGCCTTATCTTCTTCCTCAGCCGAGAGATGGAGTGTGTAGGACTCAGCATCCATGTTCTTCCTTGTCACAAGGTCAGTCTCACTTGTAATGGCTATTGCACTTACGGTATTCTCATTATGTTCGCGGACTGAAAGCCGCTTTATTTTTGAAAGGAACAACAAAACTTCGGGATGAATGCTTGAGAGTTGCTGCTTCACAGCTTTGACCTTGTCTGGCTTCAGAGGTATGACAATTGTTGTCGTTGGAAGAGTAGTTGTAGAACCATATATTTGTTGTATATCGGAAAGAGTTGGGTTCTCCTCCACCCATTCAGGAACTATGTAACCAAGATTACAATGTGGGCAAGGCTCTTCGTTGAAACGTATCTGGTACCCATTGCTGAATATGTACGGCCGGGAAGTAATCAAAAAGACACTCTTGAATCCAATTCCTGCATATAAGTAAGTTTGAGCAAAAAGAATATACATAAATATCTTTCCCCAATCCACCAAAAAAAATTAAAATGGGTCAAGGCTTATCTCAATTTTAACAAATCCATGCTTGCAACAGCTTACATGAGCATTCATCACCAGTTAACAGCTACGTTTTATCTTTCCTTTCTTTTGATCATTAAAATTAAGCATATGACTCGAAAGTAATCTGGATTATCAGCCATAAAAAGTCATTTCACTAGCATTATGAAATGCGTGTGTTTGTGTGTGTGTGTGTGTGTGTGTGTGTGAGAGAGAGAGAGAGAGAGAGAGAGAGAGAGAGAGAACTCTTAAGTACCATCCATCCTATTTTCATTTTGAAATTTTAAGGAAGCAGATTCAATTTAATTTAAAAGACATTTATCCACAGTTCCAAGCTTTCCAAACAGAGCAAACTCTTGGGACGAAAATATTACAATTGAGAACCATAAACAAGGCTTTCTCAAACGAAGGCACAACGATAAAAATAAAAGCCCCTTTCCAGTTCATTCAAATGATCATGCTAGTAATCCTCAATTTCAAGAGCTTTGTTATCACTTGTGTATCGGAAAGGTAAAGGGTAGACAATTTTGAGCAATAATTTATATTTTAGAATTTACAGGCAAATTCTAGCACTCCCTCAACCTCAACTTTTTTGTTCATGTTCTCTTCCCTTAATACCCTGACCTTTGAGGATTTCATTCTATGATGCTAATTGGTATCAAGAATTGACACTTTGAACCCTCTTTCCATGGCAATGAGCTTTCATACTTCACTCGAGCAACTGTTGCTGTAATCAATATTTCATATGACTTTCAAGTAAATGTTACTAACTTTCAAAAGATAGAAACTTTCAAGTAAGCATTTATCACTAGGAGAAGAACACGTCAAAGTTGTTTCTTTTGCGCGCGCGAGAGAGAGGAGGAACCCATTTCAAATTTCGTCTAAGCCAGAGGAACCCCATTTCAAATTTCGTCTTTGTCTTCGCATTTCATCTTCAAGCCAGAGTTTTTTGTTTGTCTTCAAGCCTTCAGAAAAACTCATTCCGCAAACCAGTTTGCGTTTCATCTTCAAACCAAGCCTCTATTTTTGTCTTCAGAGAAACCCATTTGGTCTTCAAGCCTCTGTCCATCCCACTAAAGAGAAGCACATGTCCATATTACCATAGGTGAAAAGCCAAATCAGATTAGATTGAAATCACTGGAGAAACAATTTTCTTTTGCAGCAAGAGATGAACAGCGAATCATTGAGAACATACCACAATGGAGTGGAGGAATTCTTGATTTATGGGATGATATCTCTCAAGCGTATCTATCACTATTCTGTAGCTTTTGTGAGTTTGGGTGGAACATGGAGAGACTTGGATTTGGAAACATGTATGTTCATATAGCAACTTTTATTTTGTTTTGTATGGCGCCTTTCTAGATATTCACCTTGGCTGCTGTAAATATCGATAATGACACTGCTAGAGAAGCTCTAGTTGTTACTGGGCTTGTTATGTGTGCATTTGGTTTACTGTTGAGATAGTAATTAATATTATCAAATTTCCTGCTGATTTCTTTGTGCATAGGGGAAGGAGTTGTGCTCTGTTTTTGTGGGGCTAAAATAGAGGTATTTGGCTTGTTGCAAGCATGGTTGAACGTGGGGCTTGGGCATGTGCTGGTTTGGAGGTATGGGTTTGCTTTACGATGGAGAGGGAGAGGCTGTGTCTGGGCAATGGCGTCAGCTGTTGGGGTTTTCTTTCCCTCGAAGACTGGCTTTGGGTTGGAGGGGGAAGATGAAATGGGAAGGAAAAAAAAGGGGAAATGAAGAGGAAATGGCGGGGGAAGGAAAAATGAAATGACTCTGAAGGGGGAAGTCGAAACGGTAAGTGAGGGAAAAAAATGCATGACACTGTAGCATGCCCACGTCAAGCGGGAAGCAAAAAGGGAAACGGGAATGGTGGCTGTAGCATTATCCATTGTTTTTTTTATATATAATTTTTTTAACACTTTTAAATATTTTTATAAAAAGAAAAATTTCACAATATTATTAAACAACATTTTCTTAATCACTAAGTAAAAAAAATTAAAATAAAAAGTGAGCGAGACATCAACAGGATCCTAGCGGATCCTAGCATTGTCCAATAGAAAATGGGGAGGAAAAAATAAACAAGAACACTGTTTCTTAAAATAATTTATAACATTAGAAGGAGGTTTAGAGAACCTTTTAGGCCATGTCATGGTTTATTTAATAGTATTCCATTGATTTTTGATTGTATAAATTTTTTGTGCAGTAAATTATTTAATTATTTTTTAAATTGTAAGGATCAAGTTATTGGTTACTTAATTAAGATTGTTGCAACTAATGTAATCACATTTACTATAGGCTGTAATTGTTTAGTCATGCTAAATATCATATCTAAGTTGTTGAATTATACTTTATATATCTTGGTTGTCGTCAATAGAGTGAAAGAACTTGTTTATGTTCGTTGCCTGACAAAGAACCCAAGGTCAGTAATCCGTATAGCCAACGAGCATCAACAAACTTGGAAACAGATTTTTTCTTTTTACCATTATTTTTTCTTTTATTTCTTATACCATGTTTGGTTATCTGCTAATTTTTCAATGAGTTTTGCTACAAATCAACAACTATTTATATTATACACCCCACACATGACGTTAAAATTTTTTTTTCATAGGATATGAGGTGTTTTTCATAGGGTGTGGAATGTTGAATGGTAAATAATAGTTGATGATAAAAATTTTTCTTTTTCAATATCTCGGAGTTTTATGTTTTTTTCTCTCTCTCTTTTTTAGCTTCTCATTATTTTTATTGTTATGTTTTCACGATATTCTAATTGTTATTTTTTAAATTATTAGAGGAGAATCCGCTTCTCCTGATTATGACCAAGAAGATAACTGATTCTCTATGATCCTAGCTCCTATCACTTATACACCTTAATTGTAGGAGATTGCCTTTAATTGTGTATATTCAAATTATTTTCTTGTTTATAGTTGTACAGATTTATTGTATAAATGAATATCACCTCACAACATTTACGCTTGAGGTATTTCTCAACATTTCCTTTACATAAATCATAAAACCAAAAGTACATGTTTCAATTAAGTTTTAAAAGAAAATATAACTAAAAATCAGTTTTTCCAAACCTTAATTTTTAGGCTGAGTTTGATGTTGAGCTGAGCTTAGTTGAGCTCAGTTCTTTATGAATAATAATGACTTGAATAGTGGAGGGAGTTATGTGGGGCAATCTAAACTGAGTTTAAAGTGTATTTGGATATTAAAATGAGTTTAGTTCTTTTTATGGGAAGTTGAAAAAGGTTGTGAATCTCACGTATAAAGATGTGTTAAGTTGAAAAGGTTTTGGGTCCCACGTGTAAAGAGGTTTTGAGTTGAGATGGGTTTAGTAATTTGAGACTTAGGTGTTTAGATGTTAGATTCAGCTTAAAATTAAACTGAGCTCGGTTGAGTCTTGCAATCAAACGCAACTTTAGTTTATTTTAGTTTTTAAAATGGTTTTAGGTTTTTCATGTGTTTTCTTATATTTTTATTTTTATTTTTATTTTTAAGGGTGTGATATACCGCGTCAATCTTCTATTAGATTGTTTAACAAAAATGGGACGACAATCTTGAACTATTTTAAACAAATCTCGATTTCATCAGTCCTAGAGCATGGAGTTTGGCAGGCAATAATAAGTAATGAATAAATCTTGAGAGCAGCCACTATGGAGCTAGCTGCATCCGGTGCACACCTGACGTATTCGAAACGGTGCGTTTCGTTGAATGACTGACTGCGTCTATGGATCCTTTACGTTTTGAATTCATTTCCTTTTGAGAGAGAGAGAGAGTTGATGAGAGAGAGATAGACCAAGATGAGAGAAAACTGATGAGAGAGAGAGTGACGATGAGAGAGAGACCGAGATGAGTGAGAGAGCTCGAGATGAGAGAGAAAGCGGAGATGAGAGAGAGAGTCGATCTATGAGAGAGAGAGCTCGAGATGAGAGAGAGAGCGGAGATGAGAGAGAGAGTCGATCTGATGAAAGAGAGAGCTCGAGATGAGAGAGAGAGTCGATCTGATGAGAGAGAGAGTTGATGAGAGAGAGAGTTGATGAGAGAGAGAGCCGTGATGAGAGAGAGAGAGTCGAGGAGAGAGAGAGAGAAAGAGCTGATGAGAGAGAGAGAGCCACTGATGGGAGAGAGAGCTGATGAGAGAGAGAGAGAGTCACTAATGAGAGAGAGGAAGAGAGAAGCCGTCTGGTGCGTTTTGCACCAAAAAAAAAAAAAACATAAGGACCAGAAGCAGCCACGTAGTGTGTGCAATGTGTACATAGCTACAATGGCTGCTCTGTAGCACTACTCATAATTAATTATTATTAGTTAAAGTACCTTTCTCTCCAATATAACCACGTTTTCTGTAGCCTTTCTTGGTGGACCGACCAACACTGCAAATGGAGTCTATGTTCTTAGAAGAGAAACCCTTCTCATTGTTGAAAATCAGCAATGTTGCAGGCGCTCCCGTGGCTGTAATGTCCTCAGAAACGATTATGAACTCAAGCGACGGATCCACCGATTCCGCGTAATCATTATCTTCCGCATTCTGACAAACAAAACTCACCATTTCTAATATCAAACTAAGATATCAGGAATTAAAATAAAATAAAAATCATGTCCTTCAAATGGTCATGGGAAAACAAAAACAAAAACAAAACTAATGCAATTTCAAGAAACAGAATCAACACGCTACACGATCCCATAATCGCATAGTTCCCTCATTTTTCTCTGCAAACAAAGTTAACTACAAGTCAACAGAGTATCGATTAAAGAGCCGGCGAATGGTATTACGTACGGATAATCACCATCAAGAAGCCAAAAACAAAATAACACGCAACTGATATAGAGAATGAGTGAGGGAATTACCTGAATGAGTTCCATGAGAAAGTGGACATCCTTGGCGTAAAGTTCTGCAGAAAGGTTCTTTACAGCCTGGTGAAGATCCTCCGTTAATGGGTTCGGTGTTCCTCCGATTGAAAACTTGGTTCTACGTATATCTTTGATGTGTTCTCTGGCCTCATCCATATCCGTACCTTCCGAAACACACGCACGATGACACCAATACCAGACGTTAGCTTAGCCAGAGAGTGAGAGGAGAGTGAGAGTGAAAAACATATGCATGGGCTGAGGAAGCTTATAAAAAGATGAGAATATTTTCCAGTAATTGGATTTGTTATTATTCCCTTTATTTAGGAATGAGTTAAATCACTCGTCTTTTCTTTTCTTTTTTTTTTTATTATGTTTTAAATTAATTAAACAGCATTACTATCTATTCTAAATTTTATTAAATTTTAAATGATATTGTCGATTAGAATTCTGATTGGCACATCAGTTCTCGGGTCGGTTAAGATGTTGAGATGATCACATCGATCTCATTCTATTTTATCCTTTTTTAACATATCTAAACATCAATATTCAAATATTTTTTTTTAAAAAAAACTTCATTTAAATACAAATTTTTTTTAATTTCAAATTTTGAAATTTTCAATTTTTTCATGAAAATTTGCTACTTATCATTTTCACACATCATATACCACATTTATTTTTATTTTTTATTTTATTCTTTCTAAACTAATTGAATTGTTTTACTCATCATCCATGCATCACATATTTGGTAAGAAAAAAAATTAAAAATTTATATGTAGTAGGTGGTGTGAGGATGATTATTTTTTTTTTCAAATTACAAAAAAAATTAATATAAAAATTATATTTTAATATTATAGTTTTTTTTATTCTACTTTTTTCCTCTTATTTCTCAAACTCTAAAAAACATCGTAACTCAAATTAGGGCAGCACTATTAGCCACCAATATCGGGATCCAATTTGGATCCGATAAGTGTATTTTATCTTTTTATTTTTTTTTGTGTTTTTTTTCATGCATTTTTTAACATCCTTAAATATTTTTATTTTAAAAAAATTTACAACATCATTCAAATTTTTTTAATCACTAAGTAAAAAAATAAAAGCTATCGAGACCCACTATCGTTGGGTTTAGCATTTCTTCTCAAATTATTTCGATACTATTTATAAATTAGTTCTGCTACATGTACTCGGCGTTGGGTACCTTAGGGAATCGACTGACGTGTCAGTCAGCTGATATATTTATAAAATTAAAAAACACAAAGACAAAAACAAAAATACAAAAATAGAGGGAAAATAAAACCCAGCTGAAGAAGAAAAAGGACGGAGTGCCGTCGGAAGTCAGATTTCTTGCCTTCTCTGTGCCTCAGGTGCAGCATTTCCATTTGGACTTTTATTTATGCTTTGAAGGAAAATGCATTGATAGGCAGCTTGGGTGTTATTTATTTTAGATTTTTTCTGGAGGTATGCTATGTTTCCATGATGAACTGTAACTAGTTGTTTGCATAATATCATACTTTCAATGCCCAGAAACTGTGTTCACAAGCCTGTGCTTTGCACGTAGTGCCTTTCTAACAATTTGCTCTTTACATCAATTTTTTTACTAAAATAATTGATAAATCAAATAACAGTACCTTGCTCTGTTCGTGGGTAGACAAAGAAGATGAGAAGAAGACCCAAAATTACCGAATCAGGGCATGTGACCACGTATTGCTCTTTAGGGCATGAGAAGAAGAAGATGAGAAGAACCTAACTTGTGTTCGTCTTCGTGGGTAGACGAAGAAGATGAGAAGAAGACCCAACCCTTGCTCTGTTTGTGGGTAGAGGAAGAAGACGAACCTTGCTCTGCTTGTGAAAGTGGAGAACACACTCACGAGGTCATCATGGTTGAAAAATCAGATCTAGTCAACAGATACTCACCGTGTGCTCAAGATTGTGTTGGGAAATATTCCCTGCAATCGGCATGTTACATTAGAAGAGAAATTGTAACAAGATCATCTTAGTAGGTGAGAATTTCAGAGAGACGGAAAAAAGCGCCAAACGAGTTGAATATGAGATTTTTCATCGGTCCAATCTATTTAATTTGGCAAAACAGTGTAGCTTAGAATAATAGAGTGGCATTAATTCCAGTGAAATTGAAATCTCCATGAAGATGCGGATAACAAAAATTATGTCAAAACCTACCATTTTTCTCGACGACAAAATTCATTGGAAGAGAGAGAGAGACACACACACACACATTTTCTAAGGACGTGATAGGCATCCTCTGCAGCTGCTTTGGTAACGACGACTTGAGCAAAAAAATGCAGAAGGAAGTCGTCAAATTCTCTAAAAAATGTTACCTAGAAGGAGAAGAAGAAGGAAAATGAGAGAGGGAGAGAGATGAAAGAGAATGAAGAGGGAAGGAATGATATTACGGTGCCGATCTTCAAGCAACCATTGACGGTGAGGTTGAGGAAAGGGTTGCCCATGTCAATCGCAACGTCGACTTTAGGAGTAGTCACAAAACCAGAAAACCTGCTCCGAGGCATCCTTCTCCACTTTCACACAACACACTCTCGCTCAGTAACATGCTTTGGTGTTCTGTCATTTGGGTTAAACACAAAACGCGCCATTTCAATTTTTCCATGTGGAGGGACGGGTACGGGGGGGTTCCCACGTCGGGTGCAAATAGATTTTTTTTAAAAAAAAACCCAAGAAATGAAGAAACACTTAAGAAAAATGAAGAAACCCCATTAAATAAAATGAAGAAACCCCATTAAATATCGAGACCTGTACTTACAAGATGGTTTACGATGTATAAAAGGATTCTTAGGAGGAGATGCCAGAAGGCATGCTAGCAGGATGGAGAGGACGAGTGGCAGTTATGGATGAGGAGGTGATGTACACTTTGGATGAGGCCAAAGGTGCTCTGAGAAGATACGTTATAGAGAGGGACGTGTGGGACAACATATGAGAGCATTGGTAATGGATTAGTCAAATGTCAATACAAATCTAAACTTTAGTTAGATGTGAGAAAAAGCTTTCACATTGGACTAGCCAATGGTCCAAAGCTTAAGACTTGATGAATAGTAAATTTTAAGTCCTCTTCAAACATGGCTAGCTACTATTCACAATGGAAATCAATATTTAATTATTTCATCACTTCTCTCTCTTTGAATGGTAAAACATGCATGACATGCACATTATTTCTATTGATTGATAGAGTATACATATTATTTCTACAAAGTATGAAGATCTAAGAAATATATAAATTGTATTTGTAAAAAATAAAAATAAAAAATATAATATTATATTATTATTTTAATTTTATAATAGCTAATTCAATGTGGACTCATCTAGTCAAAAATTAATATTATAGTCAAAAATTAAGATTCTAGTTAAACTTTAGACTTGGCAATGGCGCCATTGACAATGCTATGAGAGTCCGAGAATTTTTTTATTTTTTTGGTAAATTTTGGACTCAAACAACGAGTTTGGATCGATTTCAGTCGAGTTTTCAATTTTTTTTAATTTTTTATAAATGCTGACATTATGGTTACACAACGTGCTTCCGCACGCCGGTTGCACGTAGCAAGAATAAATAATGCTACGAAAAGTTGGATTCTGCGTGTGCTAATTCTGAAGCTGATTCTGAATAATGTACGAAAAGTTAAAAGTCTTGGTCTTTGGTGCCTTCGTAGCCTTTTATTTTTCCTGAGGAGCCTGGAATCACTGGTGGGCTTGGAAAGGACACTTAACACCACGACAAAATTGCTTCTTTTTTTTTTTTTTATCCTACTCACCAGTCGACGAACTGTGTAGTAATTATATATAGAGTAATATTGTATCTAATTGTAAATTATATAATTATAGTGTAATCATTTTGATAAAAAATAAAATTTATTATTAAAAAATTTTTTTTTTTCATGTAGATTTCGTGTTTATTTTTTTTTTTTAACGTGATTGTATACGCTTCTACACTCACAACTTAACTATCATTTTATAATTAATTATATGAATTCAAAGTTTGAAACACTATAATATCATAAAGATAAAAAATAAAAATAATCAATAGTGATTCAAAATTGACCAATTTGTAAAGTTAATTTACTGCGATTATGGTAACTTGAAGCTTTTCTCTTAAAATTAATTATTTTCCTTCGCGACCGACACTCCATAAATATCCATGGTCCATCATATGTTTTATTTTTATTTTTATTAAGTATGGCACACCGTATGATAGTTATCTGAACATTTATATGCACGTAATGTAAAGTTAATTTATTACGCGTCCTCTTTGTTCTATTTATTCGCAATGGAGCTCTTGGATTTGAATTATAGCTAAGACCAACGGGCAAAGTATGTTCTTGATTATTCATCCCTTTGGAGTCTCGTGGAGATCCGAGAAGTTTTATGGGTAAAATCTCAAAAACTCAAATTTGTTAGCAAAAATCAAATTCAAATAGTGTGTCTGAGAGAGGCAAACCTAAGCCATTTAGCTACTACTTTCAGTTTTTGCTTGACGGAAATTGTTCGTCGCCGAGTATTTTTACTTTATGGAGATTGCTTGTCTTTGAGTATTTTTTTTCTTGACGAAGATTATCTGTCTTTGAGCGATTGTTTTTTGATGGATATTGTTCATCATTGAATGATTTTTATTGTAATTGTGTACCTCTTGCGTACCCTCTTTGTTTTACTAGCATGTATTGGGACTCATAGAGATTGTACCGCTTGCCCCTAATGTGCGAGTAGGCTAAGTTGCAACCATGCATATTACTCAGGGCAAGCTTCGTTGCTCTCCCGTGATGCAGGCAGGCTGAGTGCCCGCCATGCTTGTTGCTTGGGGCAAGCTCTATGCTCACCCATGTTACTCCCAGTGTGGGTGAGGAAACTGCCCACTAGGTTTTTGTCGAGGGTGAGCTTTAGTGCTCGTCCTTGAGCCTTGTGCGTTGCTTGGTGTGAGCTTGGGAGTTCACGGGTGACATGCACAACATGGGCAAGCTAAAGTTCTCGCTACGCTGGTTGCTCGAGGTGAACTTCATTGCTCACCTGTGATGTTCCTAAAGTGGGTGGGGTAAGTGCCCACCAAGCATGCTACTCGGCTAAGCTTTAGAGCTTGCTAGTGATGCTAGCAAGCTGAATACTTGCCATGATTGTTGATTGGGGGTGCGAGCCTCATTACTCTCGCTAAGCTTTAGTGTAGCCAAGTGCCCGCCAGTTATTTTTTAGCTCAAGGCAACTTCATTGCTTACTCAAGTTTTAGTGCTTACCCGAGCTTTAGTGCGCAAGAGGGCTAAGTGCTTGCCACGCTTGTTGCTCAAGTGAGTTGTGCTTGGTGCTTGGGACGAGCTTCATGTTGTCCCTATGATGCGGGCAGGTCGAATGGCCACTCGCCTACGCTTCATTGCTCACCTCTTGAATGTTTGAATCATAAGATTGACATGATGTATGTAGAGAAAGTGATAAGGATTTATCTTAGCAAATGTTTTAGCGTGGTTTCCTTTTTGACCTGGAACTCTATTCTTCTCTCCTACTATAACCCTTTGTTGATTGTAGTACCTCCTTTGCGATGAATTAGCTTTTGTTAGGTCATGCAATCTTTTATTTTGAGAGCAATCTATCGATTCCAAAGACGGTACCAACTGTTGATATAATTCCCGATGTGGTTGGAGCCCAATTATAGGTTCGAATGGCCCACGATAATGGCTCAAGCATTGGTACGGTTCTCGGATGTTCATTCATTAAGTAAATAATAAATAAAACAAATAAAATGTAAATAAAGAGAGATAGAATTTTACATAGTTCAGCATGAAAGTCTAAGTCTATGAGTCATTTAGGGCAAGATCCATTAAGTTTGGTGATTGTGCAATTTCTTATGGCCTCACATAGCTCTTAATACAATTATAGTTGTACAAAAACCGACGGAACCAATTGTCACCGATCGAAATCGGCCGAAACCGGTGGAGAACTAGTTAGCCAATATTAGGAAATTGCATAATCCAATATCGACTGATTTGGTCCTAGTTTGAACCACGTGCAAACCGCCTAACCGGCCAATATAATATATATTATATTATATCTTATGTAAAATGACATTGTTTCAATTAAGTGAGCTAAACGGTGTCGTCTTATACCTATAGTTTAAAAAAAATTAAAATGAAACGACGTTGTTTGGTGTGGCATCATTTGAATTTAAGGTTTAATAACCTCATATCCTGCCCCCTCCCTCTTCTTCTCAAAGTTTTGAATGCTGTTCTGGTGACCATTTCGGTCGAGGTACTGGAACGAAATATTTTTGTACCGGTACCGTTTTGGGATAATCTATATATGAATAAATTATATATATATATAAACTACCTCTCCAGGATAGTTTTGAGAACCCTCTGAACGGCTCATATAGCATAGGAAAAACTTGAGGACTCTCTCATGATCTCATCACAATGTTGGCTCATCCCTTTCTCATCTCTTAACAAGAAAATCAAATAAATTAATTAAAAGCAGACCACAACATCACTTGAAAAACACTAAACAAAACAGCTTGAAGAAAGATGGAAACCACTGTGGCACTAATTTTTGACTCTCAGAGCTCTCTCAGCTCTCCCTTCCACAGTCGATGGAGTTTAGTCCCTTACAAACGCTACCACTGTAGCCCATGGAGTTTTGAGTTGATTTGTTGTGAGTTTGTAATGTGAATTTTGGGATAGACTCATAAACCATCCCCCAAATCGCCAAACCGATTGGTACCGACCATCGAATTCTAATTGGTTCTCTCTCTCCCTGTCGGCCAATTTTAGTCAGTACCACTCACTTAAAAGCATGTCGATTTTTTTTCGGTTTTGGACCAAAACCTCACCAATAGGATCGGTTTTCAACCCTAAATACAATAGAGAAAATTGGTTGAATAGAGGTTAAAGAAGATGTCGTTCCTATAAAAATTCAAAGAGAGAACATATAAAGAGAGTGTAGAGAAGTGTCTAGATTTGTAAAAATCCTTTCATTTTAGAGAGGTTTTTCTATTTCTTTAAAGTAGTTGAATCCTACTTACTTTATGTCATTTTTATATTTTTTATCTGTCAGTCAACCTCTTTTAACTATATCTCTTTCTTTTATTCGTGGCGACAAACTGGATTGGGCCTTAATTTATTTTATACTCAACAATAAATGATTTGGTTTGAACTTCCATGGCCCTCGATCATGTTCTCCGGTTGGGCAGCTATGGCACGTATTCATCCACACATTTATTGTAGTTTGTTCTTTTTCCTCATTTTTTGTTTCAAGAAATTTTGAAGCTTAGATAATTTTAACGGTCACCCGCGTTAAGGGCTCATTCGGATACAAAAATTATCTTTTCTTATATCTTATTTCATTTTATCATTATAATTTTTTTAAATTTTTACATAAAATATAATATACAATTTAATTTTTTCAAATTCTAAAATAATTATAATATTAAAAAATAATATTTTAATAATATTTTATTTAATTCATCTAAAATCATCTCATCTCATCTCACTATCTAAACCAACTCCGGCTACATTTGGATGTTGAGCTGAGCTCAACTGAGTTGAGTTTTTTTATGAATAGCAGTGAATTAAGTAGTGGAATGAGTTATGTGGGGTCTATCTAAACTGAGTTTAAAGTATATTTGGTTGTTAAGATGAGTTCAATACTTTTTATAAGAAATTGAAAAAGGTTATGGATCTCACGTATAAAGATATTTTAAGTTGAAAAACATTGTGGGTCTCACGTGTAAAAAAATTTTGAGTTGTGATGAATTTAATAATTTGATAATTAGGTATTTAGATATTAGATTCAATTTAAAGTTAAACTAAATTTAATTTAGTTAAACAGAGTTTAAAAACTAAATGCAGCGTAAAAGCTTTATACATCTCGTTCCATGGTCCAGAATCTTTTTCACCAATGCTCGACCCCACACGCTAATGAGCTTCTCTACAGTTCATCTGACTTTTTATGTCTTGCATTTCTAAAAGTTATTGTCTTCTTCCTTCGACAGCGTGAGGCGGACATGAATTTGACAAAGTCATGCACCTCACAATGGTCCATATATATATACACTAGATTTTGTTAAAAATTATTCACGAAACAGGAGACGAGTCCTATCTAAATGGAGTAAGTTCATATATTTTGTTTTATATTTTTAGTTTTTTTTAATTAATTTATTAAAAATATTTTAATCATAAATAGATTATATAAAAATACACTCACAAATTAATTATATGATTTGATATAATATGTCGAACTATAAAATTATTTTTATTATAAATATAAATATTGTATGAGCGTTATTACATCCATTCCATCACTCTTCCTCCGTTGGCTGGCCTGCTCCTCCCGCTTGCCGCATGCGGGTTATAAGCTTATTTTTATTGGATGTTACGTCACTACAACACAATTGCTTTTTAGTGACGGTTGGGAAATTGTGACAGTCCCTAGACCGTCACTAAAAGGCATTTTCTGTAACAATTTCTGGAAACCGTCACTAAAGATAGAATGAGATTTTTTTACATTCGAACGTATGGGAAATATGCGTTCGAACGTCACATATACGTTCGAACGTTATGTCTGTTTACGTTTGAACGTAAAATGTTTTGGCGCAACCGTTCGAATGTTATTAATTTTACGTTCGAACGTAAAATGTTTGCACCAATGTTCGAACGTTAAGTAATAACATTCGAACGTTCATTGTAAATTTAAATTTAATGACTTTAATTTAAAAATTATGTGATTTTTATTGTGCATAATTTGTGAACAAGTCTAAAAAATTGAATTGTATATATTTATATATACACACTTTGTAATATATAAATATATATTATTGATTTATATATATTTGAAATGCAGTGATTTAGTATTAAAGTTGAAAAATATAACATCAAAGAAGATTAAAAATTGAAATTAAAAAACGATAAAAATATTCAATAATATTTTTCGTTACAAATATTAAAAATAAAATACAAAATTTGATAGAATGTAGTAAACAACAGTCAGATGATAACGTTATCCGTAAAAGTCGAACTCCGTACCTCCTCAGTCAAGGTATCAACCTTGTCGTTGAGGATAGTTACACGATGGGTGAGTTCGGCAACAGACGCCGATATAGCCTCGAGCGATCGATCGATCTTATGATCGATATGCGCAGTCAGCTGTGAGATGACCGCACCAACCCAAGCAGGCCGCACATCTCCTGCAGATGTACTCGGCGTATGCTGACTATTACTCCCGACATGACCTGGCTCAGGCTGCGTCAGAGGAACTAGATCCTCTACAGGGGGTGGCTGACGTCCCATCGCCTGTCCAATGCTACGTCGATGCGTGGTCATGTCGAGGGGGCTCATCTGATCTTTGACCCGCTCCTCTGGTTGGGTCGGCACTCCCCGTGCAAGTAATAGTCGGCTGATGAGGACACCATATGGGAGATTATCCGTGGAGACGATGCTCGCCTCGTAACGGATCCTCTAAAAAATGTGCAGTGGCAAATCTATAGGATCTCCACGTGCCACTCGTATAAAAAATTGTGCCCGAAGCCGACTAAATGTGGTTTTATGAACCACATGATCGACATTTGTTGCAACAATAAGGTGCAACATGCGGAAGAAATGAAGCAGATGGTTCTGGTTGAAGGCGTTCTTCCGCTCGATCTGCATGCGATCCCTCCTGGTGAGGATGTAGAAATCCTCGTCTCGGTCATCATCCCGAGCCTCGACGCCAGTATCCTCAGCCTCTGACTGGCCTGCATCTCTGGCTGATGCTGGCTCACATCCCCGGCCAGTAGATGTTGTAGAAGTGCCTACATCCTCACGGGATGTTGAGTGTGTAAATGTCTCAACTCCTCGACGAATCCCGAGGTGCTCGCCGATGACATCTGTTGATACCTCAATGGAAACACCGCGTACAGTCACGGTGTGAGAGGATGCATCCTGAGGCATGTCACACATCCCCATATAGAATTCTTGAACCATTGAGTGGTATACCTTCCCCCTCAATGTGCAGATATATCCCTAGCCTCTACTGAGGAAAACATCTCTTAGGTTCGTCTACTGCCAACAGAGTTCGTCGAACTCATTAATTAAGACCTCTCGCTCTACCATAACAGTACGAGCTCCGATACGGGCAGTGTCCTACGTGGCTCCTTCCCTCCCTCGTTTCCTAGTATGCAGTGGAAGAGCCATATCCTGAAAATAGAAAAGGAAAAAAAAATTATTTACAATAATGCATTTTTTTGTATTAATTATAAGATGCTCTGCATTAACATTCGAACGTTTTATCTATAACGTTCGAACGTTAAAGATAAAAACGTTCGGACGTTAATTTATACGTTCGTACGTAAAATAATGTAAATAAATTTACGTTCAAACGTAAAATAAATACGTTTGAATGTACAGATGTACGTTCGAACATAAGCAGTAAATAAATATTGGCTGACGTACGTTCGGATGTTAAAACAAATACGTTCAAACGTATTTGTTTTACGTGTGAACGTAAATATGAACATCTGAACGTCGAAGCATGAATAATGTAGAAAATCACTACGTTCAGATGTTATAATTAAACGTTCAACCGTATGTGATTTACGTGCGAAAGTAAATATTCACGTTCGAACGTATGTCGTTTAATAATATTCACGTCCGAATGTAAGACAATTAACGTTCGAACGTGGAAGCCGTAACGGCTCTGTAATTTAAATGTCGTACGTTCGAACGTCTTGGTGAAACCTTCGAACGTTTCGACGCAGAATGGCTGAGTCGACTCAGCCATTATTGAAATCTCAAAAATTTCTCTACAAGGTTCTAAATACCGAAATGTCACCGTGGAAATGAAGTATACACTTCAAGAAACATTTCTACGGTGACTATTCGGCTAATGACTGGCCGTGGTGGCCGGAAAATGAAGTTGAAAATCTGGCAATCACTTATCCGGTTTTAAACAAAACTCAATCCAAAACTCAATCTAAATCTCAATAAAATACATGTTATTTGAATAAAAGATGAATGCCTACCTTTTAGTGACGGTTGTGGCGGAGTTGACGGCGGCGGTGACGGAGGCGTGGCGGCGTGCAACGGAGAAGACGATGGATACGTTTTGGAAATTTCGTTTCGACGTTCGGTTTTGGCCTTATATACACAGAACGTTCGAACGTACTTATTATTACGTTCGAACGTTTGTCAATTTAATTTCCAAAATTTTATCTATAATATATTATATTATAAATGTTTAAGTTATATATTAGGATGTTATATAATATTATTGACAATTAGATTATTGGTTTTTTTGTGAGTGCTTGTTATATTTCTAAAGTTTAGCAATATGTTTATACATGTTGTTGTGATTTTATACTTACTCTTGAAATAATTGAGATTATTGTTTGTGAATTTTGTGAATAGTTTATGAGTTTATGGTGTTTATTGATGAATTAATAAGTAAAAATTTAATATATATTGTTGATTTATATATATGGTATAGTTTATATATTATATACATTGATGTTCTCATTTAAAGTATTATGATATCATACTATACAATGTAGTATATAGTTATAGATATATAAAATGTAGTATATATATTATACTATAAGTTAGTATATAATAAAGAAATTAATAAGTAACAATTTAATATATATTATTGATTTATATATATGGTATAGTTTATATATTATATACATTGATGTTCTCATTTAAAGTATATTATGCTATTATACTATACAATGTAGTATATAGTTATAGATATATAAAATGTAGTATATATATTATACTATAAGTTAGTATATAATAAAGAATTTAATAAGTAACAATTTAATATATATTATTGATTTATATATATGGTATAGTTTATATATTATATACATTGATGTTCTCATTTAAAGTATTATGCTATCATACTATACAATGTAGTATATAGTTATAGATATATAAAATGTAGTATATATATTATACTATAAGTTAGTATATAATAAAGAATTTAATAAGTAACAATTTAATATATATTATTGATTTATATATATGGTATAGTTTATATATTATATACATTGATGTTCTCATTTAAAGTATTATGCTATCATACTATACAATGTAGTATATAGTTATAGATATATAAAATGTAGTATATATATTATACTATAAGTTAGTATATAATAAAGAATTTAATAAGTAACAATTTAATATATATTATTGATTTATATATATGGTATAGTTTATATATTATATACATTGATGTTCTCATTTAAAGTATTATGCTATCATACTATACAATGTAGTATATAGTTATAGATATATAAAATGTAGTATATATATTATACTATAAGTTAGTATATAATAAAGAATTTAATAAGTAACAATTTAATATATATTATTGATTTATATATATGGTATAGTTTATATATTATATACATTGATGTTCTCATTTAAAGTATTATGCTATCATACTATACAATGTAGTATATAGTTATAGATATATAAAATGTAGTATCTATATTATAGTATAAGTTAGTATATAATAAAGAATTTAATAAGTAACAATTTAATATATATTATTGATTTATATATATGGTATAGTTTATATATTATATACATTGATGTTCTCATTTAAAGTATTATGCTATCATACTATACAATGTAGTATATAGTTATAGATATATAAAATGTAGTATATATATTATACTATAAGTTAGTATATAATAAAGAATTTAATAAGTAACAATTTAATATATATTATTGATTTATATATATGGTATAGTTTATATATTATATACATTGATGTTCTCATTTAAAGTATTATGCTATCATACTATACAATGTAGTATATAGTTATAGATATATAAAATGTAGTATATATATTATACTATAAGTTAGTATATAATAAAGAATTTAATAAGTAACAATTTAATATATATTATTGATTTATATATATAGTATAGTTTATATATTATATATATTGATGTTCTCATTTAAAGTATTATGCTATCATACTATACAATGTAGTATATAGTTATAGATATATAAAATGTAGTATATATATTATATTATAAGTTAGTATAGTAGGAATCGTACGTTCGAACGTTTCAAGCTAACGTTCAAACGTTAAACTAAGAGGCGGGAATTTTCCCGCTCGATTAAGGTATCTGTGTGATTATTCAGACGTTCGGACGTTTATACTATACGTTCGAACACCAAATCTGTTAACGTTCGAACGTTAGTTAAATTAGTGTGGGAAATTTCCCGCTCAAATATGGTAACACTTTCATGAAATGTACATTTGGACGTTTAAGTTAAATGTTCGAACGTTTATCTATAAATCTACGAACGTTCAAACGGAAAATTGTGATACATTCGAACATATATGAGGAAAGTGCGGGAACTTTCCCGCTAGATTTTATGTTATATCATAAGAAGGATACGTTCGAACGTGTATTGTAAACGTCCGAACGTTCTGGGCAGGAATAATTTTAGAATATAACGTTCGGACGTAAAACTTAAACGTTCGAACGTTTAAACTAATAATTTTAGAACTTAATCAGTACGCGCACGGGCGGAAGCGGATCATTTCTTCTTCTCCCGTGCGCGCAACAGAAAGAGAGGGTCCTGCAAGAGGGGGAGAGAGAGAGAGAGAGAGAGAGAGAGAGAGTTAGAGTGAGAGAGAGTTGAGTTAGAGAGTGAGGGAGAGTTGAGTTTTGGTAAGAAAATATTTTTATTTCTTGTCTTTATTTGAATTTTATGATATTTATAGAATGTGTTTTTGTTATAGAATATTTCTAATAAGTTAGTGTTGTATTTTTTTGAAGGATTGCTTGTTTTGGGAAGTTGGAAGATTTTGATTTGTAAGAGGATATTGTGAGTGCTAGGTATATTTCTAAACTTTATCAATATGTTGTTGTGATTTGATGCTTACTCTTTATCATATTGTGATTATTGTTTGTATAGTTTGTAAATAGTTTGTGTATTATTTTAAATATGTTGTGATATAAATTTGAAATATTGTGTTTATTATTAGAAATATATTGTCATTAGGCTTTGTTAATACATGTTTATTGCTTACTCAAGTTTAGAAATATGTTAATACATGTGGCATGTTATTTTGTGAATATATTGTGAGTTATTGTGATATGGACTTGAAATATTTAAATTATTATTTGTGAATGACGTTTGAATATGTTTACATTGTTACAAATATATTGTCTTAAGCTTTGTTAATACATGTGGCATGTTATTTTATACTTACTTTTTATCATATTGTGATTATTGTTTGTATAGTTTGTAAATAGTTTGTGAGTTATTTTAAATATGTTGTGATATAAATTTAAAATATTGTGTTTATTATTAGAAATATATTGTCATTAGGCTTTGTTAATACATGTTTATTGCTTACTCAAGTTTAGAAATATGTTAAGACATGTGGCATGCTATTTTGTGAATATATTGAGTTATTGTGATATGGACTTGAAATATTTAAGTTATTATTTGTGAATGACGTTTGAATATGTTTACATTGTTACAAATATATTGTCCTTAAGTTTTGTTAATACATGTGGCATGTTATTTTATGCTTACTTTTTATCATATTGTGATTATTATTTGTATAGTTTGTAAATAGTTTGTGAGTTATTGTGAATATGTTGTGATATAGATTTGAAAAATTGTGATAATAATATTTGAAATTAAGTAATAACAAATAAAAGTAACTCTTTAAGAATTATAATAATTAAAATTATTGTATAACCATTGAAATTTAAGTATGATAATTAAATATTTATAATAATATTTGAAATTAAGTAATAATAAATAAAAGTAACTCTTTAAGAATTATAATAATTAAAATTATTGTATAACCATTGAAATTTAAGTATGATAATTAAATATTGATAATAATATTTGAAATTAAGTAATAAGCCTTAAAAGTAACTCTTTAAGAATTATAGTATTTAAAATTATATTATAACCTTTGAGCATAAGTATGATAATTAAAATTCAACTCTACGAATAGTAATAATTAAAATGTGATAATAATATTTGAAATTAAGTAAAACAATTAAAATAACTCTTTACGAATTATAATAATTAAAATTATAGTATAACCTTTGAAATTAAGTATAACAATTAAAATTATACTTTAAGAATAATGATCTTATACACAACGAGGGAATATGATCTTGAAGAAATGTTGGAATTTCAATTTAATTGCTTGACTGTCATAATCTCTTCGGCCTTGAGAGTTGTCAAGGTCGGACAGTTTGTGACGGTTAAGTAATTAGACTAAAATTTAAACATTTCTTCAAGATCATTCTCCCTCGTTGTGTACAAGACACGAAACGTAGGGTCACATAATCTTCCATCCCTTTTTAGTTTAACAATATAACACTACTTGAAGGTG
This sequence comes from Juglans cinerea, assembly GCA_961763995.1. Lineage (NCBI taxonomy): Eukaryota > Viridiplantae > Streptophyta > Magnoliopsida > Fagales > Juglandaceae > Juglans > Juglans cinerea. The sequence continues at coordinate 22,804,339 of CAUIVZ010000005.1, forward strand.
ACATTGTTAATTTCAACAACATGGAGATATTGTTGTATAATTTTTTGCTAGATGCGTGTGATATTGCATAAATACCCTTAGACCCGTTTGGGAATCAGTGTACATTTATGTGTCCATTGATTCCTGAATTGTCCAGTGTGGACAGTTTGAGATTATATTATCTGTATTATACATTTTTGTTACTCGCTACTTTCCTCGTTTAATATGAAGTTTCGGTATCTTCTTCTACTGTTCGTAGGGTCACAATCCCGATATTTGAATATGTATACTTGGAGAATTATGGGGAGGTGCTGCCGAAATTTCTACTAACGTGGAAATTAGTAGAGTAACGAGATTTGTGTAATATGGAGAATATAATCTCGAATGGGATAGGACCAACTACCTTATCAAAAAAGTAATGAGAATTGGAGCATGACATGCATGTGAATTTTCAATGTACGTGTTATTAATATATAGATGTTTTTAGAAATGGACAAAAATTGGATGCGTCTGGACGAAAGACTTGGAAATGATTACGTACCCTATGCATGTGGAGTAAGAACTTTCATTGATTTTGCACGGGCCTCTGCTAATAGTCGTGGTTATATTAAGTGTTCATGTCGAGGGTGTAAAAATTTGTGTGCGATAGGATTGGATGAAGTAGAGCGTCATATATTTGTGAACGGTATGGATCTGGGGTATACGCGATGGGTACTGCATGGTGAGCCGTATGAAGGGTCAGCAGATGTATTGGTCGATCATCACAATTATTTACGGCACATGGATGATGATTATGAGCATGATGAGATGGAGGAGATGTTGGGTGACATTGGAGCTGGGATGTTTATGGATGAGGTTAACGACAATGCCTCAAGTGGTGGATCAGGGACTGATTGTGAAAATTTTCCTTCACTGTGGGAAGATGCAAAGCGCGAGCTTTACCCAGGTTGTACAAAACATTCCAAAATGTCGTTTATTGTGCGGTTGCTTCACATAAAATCATTGTGTGGGATGTCGACGAAAGCAATAAACATGGTATTGGACTTATTTAACGAGGTGCTTCCCGAAGGGTCTGCATTGCCTAAGAACTTTTATGAAGCGAAACAGTTGAGAAAGGGATTAGGATTTGAGTACAAGTCCATACATGCATGCAAGAATGATTGTGTATTATTCTGGAAGGAGAACGAGGAGAAACAAACATGTCCTGTATGTGGAGAGTCGAGGTGGAAAGGTAAGAAAAACGTGCCGGTTAAGGTGTTGCGGTATTTTCCCTTGAAACCTAGGTTGCAAAGACTATATATGTGTAAGAAAACAGCTCATGATATGAGGTGGCACGAGGAGAAAAGAGTTAAGAATGACGGGTATATGAGGCATCCAGCTGATTCACTTGCGTGACAGTCTTTCGATAATCAGTATCCAGAGTTCGGGTTAGAAGCTCGGAACGTGCGCATGGGACTCACAACCGATGGATTCAACCCTTTTGGGAATATGAGTACAAGTTATAGCACTTGGCCCGTGGTATTGATTCCGTACAATCTTCCACCATGGAGGTGCATGAAGGCGCCAAACTTTTTGTTAACTTTACTCATCCTTGGCCCTCGATTACCTGGGAATGATATTGACGTATTCATGCAGCCATTGATTGAAGAGCTGAAAGAGTTATGGGAAACAGGGGTTAGAACTTATGATGCATCTAAGTCGACATCTTTTCAGATGCATGCTGCGGTAATGTGGACCATAAATGATTTTCCGGCGTATGGGAATCTTTCCGGCTGGAGTATGAAAGGGAAGTTAGCGTGTCCGACGTGTAATAAAGAAACTGCTAATGAGTGGCTAAAATTTTCTCAGAAGTTGTGTTTCATGGGTCATCGACGTTATTTACCAGCAAATCATGCATGGAGAAGAGAATGTGCCAAGTTTGATGGGAGAGTAGAGGATAGGATTGCACCAAAAGAGTTGTCTGGAGAAGAGATAGTGGAACAACTGCAACATGTTAGAGCGAATAATTTTGGCAAAGGTCGGGGAAAGAACAAGAGAAAACAAGCCGTATCAGAATTGAATTGGACAAAGCGTAGTATTTTTTTTATTTGCCGTATTGGTCGTCATGCAAGTTGCGACATAGTTTGGATGTAATGCACATAGAGAAGAATATTTGTGATAATATACTGGGTACATTGATGATTATTAACAAAAAGACAAAAGACACGATCAAGACGAGGAAAGATCTTGAGAGAATGAGAATTAAATATAATCTGCATTTGCGGGTGGAAGGCAACAGGGTGGTCATGCCGCATGCATGTTTTACGATGACGAGGGAGGAGAGGATGGATTTCTGTAAATGGTTGCAAGGTGTGAAGTTGCCAAATGGTTATGCTTCAAATATTGGTAGATGCGTGAGTCCTGATGATTGGAAAATCAATGGATTGAAAAGTCATGATTGTCACGTATTTTTGCAGAAGTTATTACCTGTGGGAATTCGTGGGAAGCTGACATCTAATGTACGTGTCGCCATATCTGAACTATGTATGTTTTTCAAGGATTTGTGCGCTCGGGTAGTAAATCGAGATGTGTTGTCGAAATTAGAAGAAGACATTGCTACTATACTATGTAAATTCGAGCAGATCTTTTCACCATCATTTTTTGATGTCATGGTCCATTTAGCAATACATTTACCGTGAGAGGTACTTCTGGGTGGACCGGTGCAGTTTCGTTGGATGTATCCAGTTGAAAGATATTTGGGTCGATTGAAGCGCACTGTTGGGAATAAAGCCAAAGCTGAGGGTTCAATAGCAGAGGCTTATATACACGATGAATGGTTAACATTTTGCTCTCTATATCTTCGTGTTGTTGAGACACGATTTAGTCGTCAAGAGTGAAATGCTGATCTTGCTACTCCGCCTCCTCGTGAGCTATCAGTGTTTTCCCAGAATGTAAGACCCTTGGGTGCACAAACAGGTTACGATTTAATTGATGGAGAGTTGGGTAAAGTTCGGTGGTATGTGCTAAATAACTGCTGAGAGATTGATGATTATCTTAGGTATGTCATTTCATTTCTTTGAATAATTATAGTTTTCTTTAAATTAATTAGAATTGTTGTGCTCAAAATATATTTCTTTTGCAACATGTTATAACAGTGACCACATGGACAAACTTAGAACGGAAGGCGTAGAAAATATAGAGGCAAGACACGAGGAAGAATTTCCCGGATGGTTTGAAGAACGTGTATGAACTAGAATTATATATATGTTATATTGTGAAATTTTTAACTCTGGATAATGAAATAATAAATATATACTATTTCAATTTATAGATTTTGGAACAACGTGCTCGTGATCCCGGATCAATTTCTTCTGAATTATATGCATTGGCCCGTGGTCTCTCAAATAGAGCACTTCGATATACTGCATGCACGGTTTGAGATTATAGATTCCATACTTTGGACCGTGAACGTAATAGAAAGACTCAAAACTGTGGTGTGTTGGTCGAGGGGAGTCATGGAACAGATGATATTGACTATTATGGTGTCATACGTGATATTATCGGATTGAAATATCTGGGTGGGTCTGTAACATATGTCTTTAAATGTGATTGGTGGGATCTAGGCGGTGGTCGGGTTTCGATACATAGGGATAATCACTTTACGAGTGTCAATACTGCATCTAAATGGTACGAAGATGATCCATTCGTATTGGCTTGTCAAACTACCCAAGTCTATTACTTGATTGATCCAATGAAAAGTGCTGATGAAGATAGTGGGGAGATAACTTGGCGAGTCATATAAAAATTTGTTCCTCGAAATATATATGAAGCAGAAACGAGTGCAGATTACGAGAATATTGGAGATGAAGATGACACTCCGATTGTTGAGGCATACCAGGAAGATGGAGAGGGTATTAACTTGTTTGTTGACCTCGGTGCACTCGAGTTGCTCCCCTTGTGTAGAGATGATGTCCCACCCGTACATCTCGACCCGTCTGTATTAAATGATCATTCAATTCAAGTCAGTGAGGAGGAAGATGAAGAAGACGAGTCAGAAGATAAAGACGAATCAGAATCCGGGCAGGAGGTGGATAAAGATGATGAAGAAGAGGTGCATGATGATGATGAAGATGTTATTGATGGAGATTCTGAAACAAGCATGAAAAATTCATCTGAAGAATAAAAGTACTAAATATTTTATTTATATAGGTGACTATAAAATATCTTAAATTTTCATAATTTCTTATAATTAATTTTCTTTGATATAATTAATTATTTTAAAGAATGCCGCCAAAACGACAACGAAAAAATGTGTCTCCGCCAAGTCCAAGTCCTGAATCCATTGTGGACTCCCCACTCGAGGAATCCGTTCCTGACGATCAAGCTAACACAGAAGAGAACAACAGCCAGTCGACACCTACCAGTAAGGAAATATTGTCGTTGATAATTATATATATAGTTAATACTTTTTTCTCAATAACTATATAATTATAATTATAGTATATCTATTATTATCATGTAGTTGATGCATCTGCACGTCGCGGTCGTGGCTATACACGTGGAATCTCTCTTGAAAAAAATAGAAGATACGGTAAATTGAAGATCACAATTCCTGATAATTCCACTGGAGGAGTGGATGATAGTGCAGCAGCACTTTCCTCCTATATTGGCACAGTAGTTCGAGCTTATGCTCCATTTTATGTGCGCTCATGGCGAGATGTTCCGAATGAGATTAAGGAGCACATTCGAAGTCGTGTGTTGGTGAGTTTACTTTTCAGTACATTTTTTTCACTTAGATTAATATATTATATTTTTTACCTGATTCCCTTGTTAGGATGAATTCGACCTCGACTTTGGCCGTAGTGAGGATTTGAGAACCGTGAATGAGTTGATAGCTACACTATTCCGACGTCACAAAGGACGATGTCATGACCACTTCAAGAAGTTTGAGACGTTGGAAGAGGCTGCGCAGTCTCCTTTTCAGCAGATGAAGTTAGATGATTGGAGAAAGTGTTGTGATCTTTTCGCATATCCAGATTATCAGGTATTTTACATTTATATCTTTTAATTATTTACATTCATATTCGTTTTATATATTATATGTATACATATTACAATTAGCATTTTTAATATATTTTGTAGCACTTGAGTTCTACAAATGCACAGAATAGATCCGTTCTGACTGTCCACCATCGTGCCGGTTCAAGTCATTCCACCGTCTTGCTGAAAAAATGGTAATTAAAAAATTATAGAATTCATTTATTTTCCTGATATTCTTTCTGATAAGTACTAACATTATCTTTTTAAAATTGCTAATATTGTCGCTTTGTTAGAAATGTGATGATCCTGAAAACTTTTCCCTCATTCATGTCTATGCTGCTGCTCACACTAATGAGCATAGTGAGTGGATGGATCCTGTCGCTGCAGATAATTATGTAAGCAGTGTTAATTTTGTTAAATAAATTTTTTATAGAACATTTTAATAGTTTATTTCTTATTTCTATTTCTTTTAATACGTTACTAATTATTTACGATCATTACCTTTTAAATTGCAGAGCAAAATGTTGGAGATGCAGTCGGCTTCTGCGGAATCCTCTCCTAGTGACATAGACATATTCACCCAAGTGCTCGGGCCGCAGTCTAGTATGGCAAGAGGTTTGGGACGATCTATCAAGCATAAATGTTCATCCTCCTCAACCTCATCGGCTTCACAAATTAATAATCTTACAGCAGATTTAGAAGTTGCACGGCGTGAGAATGAGTATATGAGGTCGAGACAGCAAGAGTTAGAGTCTCTCTTAGAACGACAGTCTCATTTAGAGACGCGTTTGCAGGACCAACAGAGAGACCAGGAGGAAAGAATACACAGTGAAGTGCAAGAGCAAGTGCAACGAGAGATGATGGTGCAAATAGAGCTTGTTATGTCGTTGCAACAGAATCCCCGTGGGCGAGGGAAAAAGAAGAAATAAATTTTATCAATATTTCTGACTAGTTTTTATATCTAATTTTGTGCTTTTATAAGACATTGTTACTTGTTAATTGGGTATGTAATATGATACAATTGGTATTTTGTTTTTAAATTTTATGAAATTAGTATTTCTGATCTGTACGTTCGAATGTAAATAAAAATCGTTCGAACGTTGGTTCACACTGTAACAAACGTTCGAACGTAAATACAATTGAATCGTTCGAACGTTAAAGCGACTAACGTTCGAACAAAGAACTTGCATTCGGACGCTCCTTCGTTTACATTCGAAATAACGTCCGAACATTAAACGTGCTACGTTTGAACATTTACGTTTACGTTCGAACAAATATTCGAACGTTTATTGTAATTAACGTTCGGACGCATTAACATTCGAACGTAAATATGATACGTTCGAACGATATCCAACAAACGTCAACTTCTCTCATTCGAACGCCAATCAGTTGGGTATAACGTCCGAACGTTTGATTTTACGTCCGAACGTGATTTTCTGTGACAGTTCATAACCGTCACAAAAAAAGGAACGTTCGAACATTGTACCGAACGGAACACTTCCAACCGTCACTAAAAATATTTTTTGTGACGGTTGAACAGTAAACCGTCACCAAATGTTTTCTATGATGCACTTTAGGTGACGGTCATGGTGACGGTTTCAAACCGTCACCAAATATGTTTAGTGACAGTTTGCCATTTTTTTGTGACAGTTTCCTCTGTCACAAAACACACATTCTGTTGTAGTGCGTGACTTCAAGCATTTTTAACTCAACGAGAAATGGATGAAAATGAAAATAAAGAAATGATTAATCAACAAATAAACAACATAAATTGACAAAATTGAAAACATATATAGGAAGGTTTACACAAAAAGATGAAAACAATATTTTAGTATTTAATCCACTCTTATTTGTAACTTATAAAATGGTTGTTGGATAAGAGGTGTATGGTATGGTATTTGAAAGATTATTAGGAGGAAATTGAATATATTGTTGTTGGTCAATATAGATTTCAAGATTCATCACATCACTACAAGGGAAGTGACCTTTTCCAGCGATTTACATATTGCTGCATGTTCGCTGGTATTATCCATCCACTTCTTATCTACCCCAATGGAAGCAAAAAATCACTGCTAAAAGGTTATCTTTTGCAGCAATTTTTTTCACCGTAAATTCCAAATAAAATGCTGCAAATACCCATTTGGTTTGCCTATTTAATTGCTAGAAAATCTTTTTGCCGTGAATTATAGTTGTTGCCAGAAGTTAATAAATCGCTGCTAAAAATCAGATCTAATCCAACGGCCTAATTAAACCACCGATAAATCTTTTTCCGACTAATTATAATCGATGCTAATTATAGTATTCGCCACAAATACTATAAAACTTGCCGGTAAAAAGTATTTGCAACGATATACGATCGCTGCAAATAAGTTTAATATGCGAACAAATTTTCCGGCAAATTTTACTGGCCGGAAAAGATATTTCAAAAATAATAAAAAAAAATCCACAAAATAATTAGAATTCTGATTGGCACAATAGTTCTCGGATCGGTTGAGATGATTACATCAATCTCATTCTATGTTATCATTTTTTAACATATCTATACATCATTCTTTTAAAAAGAAAATAATCATTTAAATACAAATATTTTTCAATTTCAAATTTTTCAATTTTCAATTTTTTTCATAGAAATTTGCTACTCATGATTCTTACACATCATCTACTACATTTATTTTTATTTTTTATTTCTTATATTTTATTCTTTTTAAATTAAGTAATTGAATTCTTTTACTCATCATCCATACATCACATATTTGATACGAAAAAAAATTAAAAAATTATATGCAGTGGGTGGTATGAGGATGATTATAATTTTTCTTTCAAATTACAAAACAAAATTAATATAAAATTATATTTTAATATTATAATTTTTTTATTCAACTTTTTTCTTCTTATTTCTCAAACTCTAAAAAACATCAAAACTCAAATTAGGGCGGTACTATAGCCATCATTAATATCAGGATCCAATTTGGGTCCGATAAGTGTATTTTATCTTTTTATTTTTTTCATGCATTTTTTAACATCCTTAAATATTTTAAACCTTCCTGCATGAAGCCAGTCCCCCCTCTTACCGCTCTAAAATAATGATGTCTTTGATGATTTAAAACATTAGAATGTAAGTTCTGAGTGTCTGCAGATTCTAAAGAGAACCTCAATAAAACCAGTTAAAAGGAATGGCCATGTTTCCATGTAAGGTGCGTTCTAGGGACTGCATTTCATTGCCTCTTACCTAAATATAGAAAAATAAAAATAATGGCCAGTTAAAAGGAATGGCCATGTTTCCATGTGAAGTTCCGGGTTCTGTTTGACAATTGAGGGTCTGGTTGGTAACTGAATTATTTTTAGAATATTTTACTGCTGTTTATATATAAATTATTTACAGATGAGAGATATTCTTAGCATTGGAGCCGAGTCTTTTGCCAGATTTTTGGTTTATGTTCTTGGAAGCAGTTTTCCTGATGGCTATGTAATTTGAAAGCTAACATCAAATTGTTAACTGTGTGAAGATGTGGAGCTGTTGTTGACTAACCAGTTTGTTTTGTACTTTTAAGGAACATATCTTCCCATAAATGGTTAAAATGCCTAAAAGTTTCATGAATCGTCTTTCAGCTCATTGTGATGGCAGACGAGACTGATCAATAGACTTCAACTCTTCAGCTGCTCAGTACTTGTAGACTTGTAGTTATGTTGTGTGTGCGATCTTTGGTTCAGCAATTCAGAACTTCTAATCGTATACAAACAATCAATTCAAATGCATATTTAAGTGGATTTTCCTATGATTTCAAACAGAGCCAATATGTGCTCTATATGTATTCTGACAGAAAAACCTAATGGGATTTGTCTCATTTTAGGAGGACCAATATAAATGAAGGATATTAATTCAAGAATAGTGGTGGCCTTCCCAATCCCCAAGATGCCTTTTGTTTGTTCGAATATTCAGACCTGATCAACCCTCTGCACTTCCTGGCATTCACTCCCGGAAATTGAAACAATTGTAACCTCTCACTCCTTGAGTTTAAAGTGAGCTGGCCCTGCTTGATTGGAGCTTGTAACTTCTTCTTTCTGCATAGGGATCATGGCAACACATCTGTTATGACTTTTGAGAGCATGCAACACATTCTTTTTATTGCACTAGGGCTATGCATTACTCTTTTATAAAATTTTCAGTAGAGTCTATATTGGAAGATCACATATATCTTTGCGTTAATTTAAATGTTTAATATAGCCTAGTTATTTTTTAAACTAATTTTTTGCTTCTAATTTATTTTTTCAGCTTCTTTGATTGTGATGTGGATCATAGACCTAGTCGAGATGATCGTCCACAAGGGGATGTGGCGGATGCCAATGCTACAACTCCTACACCGATGGGTACTTCCAACCCTAGAGCCACATCTAGGGCAGCTACATCTAGAGCAGCTACATCTTGTGCGAGTGTCGACTCACACTCCCAGTAGATATAGAGGATGATGATATGTTCAACGAAGAGGAGGAGATGCCCATTGAGCAAGATCAACTACCATGGCCTTCTAAAATGAGGTCGTGGACATGGGAGCATTTCACCAAAATTCCTGGTGATATTGCGAACCCGGTAGCAAGATGCCATTACTGTGGGCAACTTTGTGGATGCCAATCAAAGAAGCAAGGCACCAGTATGTTAATAGCACATCTAAATGGTTGCCAACGATATAAGATCGCAAAGGGATTGGCGGCCACTAATCAGACCAACCTCAGTTACCAAACTTCTACAGCCACTGATGGTACACAGACTAAGAAATTGGTTATCTCTCAATACAGTGAGAAGATGTTGAGGGACATGCTTGCAGAGATGATAATTACTGATGAGATGCCCTTTACCACAGTTGAGAAAAGAGGCTTTCGAAAGTTTCTAAACTTTGTTGAGCCATGATTTCCCATTCCATCACAGTATACGGTGATGCGAGATTGTATAAAGAGGCATGCGAAAGACAAGGCGGAGATGAGGAAGATGTTTATTACTACTGGCCAGAGAGTGTCGTTTATGACTGACACATGGACGTCCATACAGGACATCTGCTACATGTGTATCACAGCACACTACATTGACAGTGAGTGGATTTTGCATAAAAAAATTATTGGCTTTAAAGAAATTGTGGATCATAAAGGTGCATCCATTGGGGTGAAGATGAATGATTGTTTAAAGGACTGGAGAATTCGAAAAGTGTTGTATATTATAGTTGACAATGCCAGTGCCAATGAAACAACAATAGATTGGTTTAAGCGGAACACGACGGTGAGAGATGATGTCATTCGGTGATACAAACCAAGGAGCTGGACATGCTGATCATACAAGTGGGAATGAAGCTGAATTTTCACAAGACCCTTTGTCACTTCCAAGTGGCCCAATTACAAGACTTAGAACCAAACGTTTTAAGGAAGCACTAAATGGGCTAATCCAAGAGAATTGGGTTGATTCTAAAAAGACTAAGATGGGCTCAAATAATAATCAAGACTTAGTCCATGTCATCAAAACAATTGAAGAGGCTAATTAGCAAGTAGAAATATGATGTATGGTCTGACCATTAAATAACGTAAATTTGTTGAGTTTCAAGAATATTAAATAGGAGAATGAACTTGGTCTTGCCTGGGTATATTAAATACATTGAATTTAGTCATTTAGTCATTTTTGGCTGCCTCTAGAAGTCCAAGAGGCCTAAAAATCGTGGGACTTGTTATGTTAATATTGTGTTGCTTTTAAAGCTGTAGTTATGACTTTTTCTATTCTTGGAGGGTTGTTCCAAGTATATAGAGGGGTTATTTCGAGTTTTAATATCAGATTTGGATTTCATAAGCTTATTGTCTTTGTGAGGTCTTGTGTTCCTCTTGGTTCTTCAAAGAACTCTTTGAACTTATCAAGTTAATCTTGTGGCGTTCAAGCTCCAAACTTATCACCTTGATTCTGATTTATTGGTGTGGCGTTTCAATCCTTCGTAGTCTTGGTTTTTCATCTAGTTGGGTGACTGGTCAAGGCTCAAAAAATCTTGTCTATACGATCTTGGGGTTCCAAGCCATCATCGTTATCGAGTTTCATCACAATTGTTGGTGGAGTTCGTATCATTTTGGTATTAGAGCTTTGGTTCTAAGATAAGTTTGTCTATCTTTTATTTTCGTTCTATTTCCTGTTCTTTCCTGTAAAAAAAAAAAAAAGTACACGATTCCTGTAAGAAAACTTCTTCCTTTCAATCTTGTTTCTCACCTTATTCAAGTTCTTGACCTTTTGATGAGTTTTGGTTGTTTATTTTTGAATTGCTGCTGGATTATTTTGAATTAGTTTCTCGAAGTTTGATTAAAAACTAAAGAAGACACAAAAGAGTGGAAAAAGGCAAGAGTGTGTGAGACTATACGAGGGTAAAAGCCGTTTAGAGTGAAAACACGAGTGCAAGTGTATAAATTCTTGAGTGAAACCCGTGAGGGAGTGCTTGTGAGGATTCTAACATTGTTTTGCAGATTTTAAACATGTCTAATAATCAAGAAGAAGATACAACCGAAGAATTTCGACAACCTCCAGTTCCAAACCTTCAAATGCAAGCGATGTTAGGGGAGATGAGGCGTATGTTGAGAGCTGAATTAGAACCTATTCACGAAAGGTTGGACAGGGTAGAAACGAAAACTCCTAGGGGCCAGCAACATGACATCCCCAATAGGCCGCAAGGTGGGCGGCGTGTTCCGTGGCGGAATGTTGAGGGAGAGGCGGAGTCGGAGTTTGATGAGCCATATCAGAATCGAGGCAGGTTTGAGTGTGGGTATAGAAATAGAGAAGCTACGATGGGTAGGCCTAGGAGGGATAATGATTTAGGAAACATAAAAACTAAAATCCCATCTTTTCAAGGTAAAAATTATCCTGAAGTTTATTTGGAGTGAGAAACTAAAATGGAGATGGTGTTTGATTGTCACAACTACTCAGAGATAAAGAAGGTTAAGTTGGCTGCAATTGAATTTATCGATTATGCCATTGTGTGGTGGGATCAATTACTGATTAATAGGAGGAATAGAGAGCCACCCGTGGACACTTGGGAGGAAATTAAAATGCTTATGAGGAAGCGTTTTGTACCCAGCCACTATTATAGGGGATTGTATCAAAAATTGTAGAGGTTAATTCAAGGTTCTAAGAGTGTGGATGAGTATTACAAGGAGATGGAGGTAGCTATGATCTAGGCTAATGTAGAAGAGGACCGGGAAGCCACCATGGCGAGGTTTTTACACTGTTTAAATCGTGAGATTGCGGTTATAGTCGAGATGCAGCACTATGTTGAGTTGACGGATATGGTGCATCAAGCCATAAAGGTGGAGGAACAATTCAAACAAAAGGGATTGGCTAGGAGGGGACAACCTATGGCTACCACCAGCTCGTGGAAGACAGCTACAAAAAGGGACGAGCAGCCACAAAATAAGCCAAAATTTGAATACTCCAAGAATGCCAACTCAAAGACCGCCACTACTTTTGGTAACACCGAGACTTCAAGTTCTAAAACACGTGATATTAAGTTTTTAAATGTCAGGAGCGAGGACACATAGCCAGCCAGTGTGTAAACAAAAGGGTGATGGTGATAAATGCCCAAGGAGAACTTGAGTCGAAAAATGAGAAAGAATTAGATAATGATGATATGCCATCTTTGGAGGATACCGATGATGAGCAAAATGCTGTGGATGGAGATTTATTGGTAGCAAGGTGAGTTCTCAATGTATACGTTAAGGAGGAAGAAAGTAACCAAAGGGAGAACTTGTTTCATACTCGGTGCTTTGTAAATAACAAAGTTTGCAGTGTCATTATCGATGGAGGGAGTTGCACAAACGTAGCCAGCACTTATTTGGTGGAGAAATTGGCTTTAACTACCTTGAAACATCCTCAAACTTACCGGCTTCAGTGGCTGAATGAATGTGGCGTTAAGGTGACAAGACAAGTGTTGGTAGCATTATCCATTGGCAAATATGAGGATGAGGTGCTTTGTGATGTGGTTCCTATGCACACATGCTATTTACTGTTGGGAAGACCATGGCAGTATAATCTGAGGGTTACTCATGATGGATTCACAAATAAGTATTCCTTCACTCTTAATAGGCAACCTATTACTCTTGTGCCATTAACTCCAAAACAAGTCAGGGAGGACCAATTAAAGTTACAAAGATCAAATGAAAAAAAGAAGGAAAAAGAAAGGAAGGCCGAAATTGAAAAAAAAAAGAGTTTAAAAAAAAAGGAGAGAAAAACATTGATCAGAGTGAAAAAAAAAGAGAGAGGATTTCGGCCATAATGAGAGAAAGAGAGGAAAAATCCAATTACATTGCAAAAAAAAGTGAGATCAAGAGAGCATTATTTTCACACCAGCCCCTTATTGTACTCATGTACAAGGAGGCTCTTTTATGTACTAATGATCTCGTCGGTGCTTTGCCGAGCAATATTGTTTCTCTTTTGCAGGAGTTTGAAGATGTCCTTCCTAAAGAGGTACCTTATGGTTTACCTCCAATCCGAGGGATTGAACATCAAATTGATTTCATACCTGGTGCATCAATCCCAAACCGACCTGCTTATTGGAGTAATCCCGAGGAGACCAAGGAACTTCAGAGGCAAGTAAGTGAATTATTGGAGAAGGGGTATGTGCGTGAAAGTATGAGTCCTTGTGCGGTTCCGGTGCTATTAGTTCCTAAGAAGGATGGAACATGGAGGATGTGTGTTGACTGCCGAGCCATCAACAACATAACGGTAAAATATCGTCATCCCATTCCTAGACTAGATGATATGCTGGATGAATTGCATGGTTCTTGTGTCTTTACAAAAATTGATCTTAAGAGTGGATATCATCAGATTAGAATGAAAGAAGGTGATGAATGGAAAACTGCTTTTAAGACTAAATATGGTTTGTATGAGTGGTTAGTGATGCCTTTCGGTTTAACTAATGCTCCGAGCACATTTATGCGTTTGATGAACCATGTTTTGCGAGCATTTATTGGCAGATTTGTAGTTGTGTATTTTGATGATATCCTAATCTATAGCAAAAACTTGGAAGAACATGTAATGCATTTCAAATCTGTTTTGGAAATTCTAAGGAAAGAAATGTTGTTTGCTAACCTCAAGAAGTGCACCTTTTGCATAGATAAGCTTGTGTTTCTTGGTTTTGTTGTTAGTAAGAGAGGAATTGAGGTGAACGAGGAAAAGGTAAAGGCAATCCAAGAGTGGCCAACGCCTACAATAATCAGCCAAGTGAGGAGTTTCCACGGCTTAGCTAGCTTCTATAGACGGTTTGTGCGTGATTTTAGTAGCTTAGCCGCTCCTCTTACTGAAGTTATCAAGAAAAATGTGCCGTTTAAGTGGGGGAAGGAACAAAAAAAGGCATTTAGTCTGATCAAAGAAAAGTTAACTAATGCACATTTGCTTGTTTTACCTAACTTTGCTAAAACTTTTGAAATTGAGTGTGATGCTTCAGGAATAGGTATTGGAGCTGTTTTGATGCAAGAAGGCCGTCCAATTGCTTATTTCAGTGAAAAGTTGAGTGGGGTAGCCCTAAATTACCTTACTTATGATAAGGAGATGTATGCCTTGGTGAGGACTTTGGAAAATTGGCAGCACTATCTATGGCCAAAGGAGTTTGTGATTCACACAGATCATGAGTCTTTGAAGCATTTGAAAGGACATCAAAGGTTGAACAAACGCCATGCCAAGTGGGTGTAATTCATGAAAGCATTTCCTTATGTGATCAGATATAAGCAAGGTAAGGAAAATGTGGTGGCTGATGCATTGTCCCGAAGGTATGCCTTACTTTCCATTTTAGATACAAAAATGCTTGGCTTTGAATACATTAAGGAATTGTATGCTCAAGATTCTGATTTTGGTGATGTGTTCAATGCATGTAAAAAAGTGGCGTTTGGTAAGTTTTATAGGCATGATGGATTGTTGTTTCGGGAAAATAAATTGTGTGTGCCAATGTGTTCTTTGTGTGAATTGCTTGTGAGAGAAGCTCATAGTGGTGGTTTGATGGGTCATTTTGGCGTAGCTAAGACTTTAGGAATTTTGCATGAACATTTTTTTTGGCCTCATATGAAATGTG
This sequence comes from Juglans cinerea, assembly GCA_961763995.1. NCBI lineage: Eukaryota > Viridiplantae > Streptophyta > Magnoliopsida > Fagales > Juglandaceae > Juglans > Juglans cinerea. The sequence goes on from CAUIVZ010000005.1 coordinate 22,819,413, forward strand.
ATGTGGAAAGAATCTGTAAGAAGTGTATCACGTGTAAACAGGCTAAGTCTAAGTTGAAACCCCATGGTTTGTACACCCCTTTGCCAATACTTAGTGAATCTTGGACTGATATTTCTATGGATTTTGTTTTAGGTTTACCTAGGACTAAGAGGGGGAGAGATTCAGTTTTTGTGGTGGTAGATAGATTTTCCAAGATAGAACACTTCATTACATGTCATAAAACTGATGATGCATCACAGATAGCTTATTTGTTCTTCAAAGAAATTGTTAGGTTACATGGTATGCCTAGGACCATTGTTTCTGATAGGGATGCAAAGTTTTTGAGTTACTTTTGGAAGACTTTGTGGGGAAAGTTGGGAACTAAGTTGTTATTTTCTACTACTTGTCATCCACAAACGGATGGTCAAACTGAAGTAGTAAATAGAACTTTGTCTTCTTTGTTGCGTGCTATCATTAAAAAGAACTTGAAAACATGGGAAGATTGTTTGCCACATGTTGAATTTGCTTACAGTAGAAGTATACATTTTGCAACTAAGTTTTCACCATTTGAAATTGTTTATGGCTTTAACCCATTGTCACCTTTGGATTTAACTTCTTTACCTTTGAGTGAACGTGTGAACTTAGATGGCAAAAAGAAGGCAGAATTTGTAAAGATGATTCATGAAAAGGCACAGCTGAACACTGAAAGGAGGACTAAACAATATGTCTATCAAGCCAACAAGGGACGCAAGAAGGTAGTGTTTCAACCAGGAGATTGTGTTTGATTGCAATTAAGGGAGGACCGTTTTCCAGAGAAACGGCATTCAAAACTTCTACCTCGGGGTGACGGACCATTTCAAGTAGTTGAACACATCAATGATAATGCCTACAAGCTTGACTTACCAGGTGAGTATGGTGTCAGTGCAAGCTTTAATGTTGCTGATTTGTCTCCTTTTGATGTAGGTGATGATTTGAGGACAGATCCTTCTCAAAAGGGGGAGAATGATGCAAACCAAGGAGCTGGACATGCTGATCATACAAGTGGGAATGGAGCTGAATTTGCACAAGACCCTTTGTCACTTGCTAGTGGCCTAATTACAAGACTTAGAGCCAAATGTTTCAAGGAAGCATTATATGGGCTAATCTAAGAGAATTGGCCTGATTCTAAAAAGACCAAGATGGGCTCAAATAATAATCAAGACTTAGTCCATATCATCAAAGCAATTGAAGATGCTAATTAGCAAGTAAAAATATGATGTATGGTCTGACCATTAAAGGACGTGTATTTGTTGAATTTCAAGAATATTAAATAGGAGAATGAACTTGGTATTGCCTGGGTATGTTAAATACATTGAATTTAGTCATTTAGTCATTTAGTCATTTTTGGCTGCCTCTAGAAGTCCAAGAAGCCTAAGAATCGTTTGTGTTGGTCTTAAAGCTGTAGTTATGACTTTTCCTATTCTTGGAGGGTTGTTCCAAGTATATAGAGGGGTTATTTCGAGTTTTAATATCATATTTGGATTTCAGAATATTATTGTCTTTGTGAGGTCTTGTGTTCCGCTTGGTTCTTCAAAGAACTCTTTGAACTTATCAAGTTAATCTTGTGGCGTTCATGCTCCAAACTTATCACCTTGATTCTAATTTATTGGTGTGGCGTTTCAATCCTTCGTAGTCTTAGTTTTTCATCTAGTTGGGTGACTGGTCAAGGCTCAAAAAATCTTGTCTATACGATCTTGGGGTTCCAAGCCATCATCGTTATTGGGTTTCATCACAATTGTTGGTGGAGTTCGTATCATTCGGGCCCACGAGTTTATTCACGTTCGATGATGTGCTCATATCATCAACCTCATAGTTGTTGAGGGGTTAAAAGAGGTTGATGATTCCATTACTCGAGTCCGCAGCATTGTACGATATGTAAGGGGTTCCCCTCAAAGGCTTGCCAAATTTAAGGCAATAGCAGAAGATCTTAAGATTGAATGTTCTAGTCTGTTGTACTTGGACATTTCGACTTGATGGAACTCTACATACATGATGTTGGATGTGGCACAAAAGTACCAAAAAGCATTCGAGCGGATGGAGATCGAGGATGGGAGCTTGAGGTATGCTTTGTTGGAGCTAGCAGGACAGAGGCTCGGTGTGCCGGACGCACATGATTGGACCAATGTGAGGTACTTTGTCAAATTTTTAAGAATTTTTTATGACATAACCATGTGGTTATCTGGATCCAAATATACGACTGCGAACTTTTTCTTCAGTTAGCTCTCGGAGCTTCACTTCCACTTGAAAAATAGTTGTATTGACTCTGGTGGATTGTTATCTACTATGGCTACGAGGATGAAGACCAAATATGATAAATATTGGGAGAATATTGAGAAGATAAATAGATTACTATTTGTGGTTGTGATCCTTGACCCTCGATATAAGTTGGTCGTTCTAGAATTTTGGGTAAATTCCATCCTCGGGGCAATGAAGGCTGCAGAGTTTATTAGAGTGCTAAAAAGTGATATTGATGACCTATGTAATCACTAAAACAATAGTTGTTAGCCTTCATCTGCAGTTGGTAGCTCTTCACATTCGAGGCCGACGGGGTCAACAGCTTCCTCAGGTGATACTGACCCATCTGTAGGGGTTAGATGCCATCGTATTATGCAGCAGAATCATCAACTCATGTCAACAAGGAATATTATGCAGTGTACATCTGAGGTTGAACGACATTTTATGGAAGCTGTTGAGGCATCTAGTGATGTATTTCAGTTATTAACTTGGTGGAAGGTTAATTCCACCAAGTATCCAGTCCTTTCTCGTGTAGCCAGAAATATGCTAGCCATTCCTGTCACTACGGTTGCCTCAGAGTCGGCATTTAGCACTAGAGATCGCATGTTGGATGCTTATCGGAGTTCATTGTCACCGTCAACCGTGGAGGCCCTCGTTTGCACACATAATTGTATAAGTGAAACGCCCATTGGACTAGATGCCGTTGGCGTTAATGCCGAGAGCTATAGGCTTGAATCGGGTAAGTTTATATGCTTTTCAATGATTATTTAATTATTTTTAATGTTTCTAATTTCTATTTTTTATGATTTTATAGACATAATTGTGAACCCTAACATAATTGCCGATGACTGAGAGTCTGAGACGGACGCCCCTTGAGAGTTGGGATGGAGTTGAGAGAACCTCATTTCTTGGTAAGAATCAAATTCTACTTTTACCGTGTTCAATTTTTTATGATCAATTTTTTTCATTTTATAATTGTAACTTTCTATCTTCATTTCAGACATAACCAATGGACCATTGAGATTTGAGTGAAATTTGTGTTTAATATTTATGTAGTTATATTTCAAGGCTAAGTCAATGCTGTTATTACATTATAAATGAGACTGTTATAACTTATGGCTACATCATACATGTTATTTAGTTCTTAAACTATTGTATTTAAGGTTTTTTTTTTTATCTTTTCAGTATTTTTTTTTTATAGGTTTGGACTTGGGCTTTGGTGATCATATTTATGTAGTTACATTACATTGTGCTCGATCCGAGCAAAGACTGAAACAAGGACCCACCACATGATACTCTTATTTAGGCCGCATTGGTTTTTGTCTTTTTCTTTTTCATATTCTCCAATATTAATTATCTTCTTTGCAATTAGGATTTTGGCCAATCGAGTCATGTTGCGTAAAACTTTTATTAGTATCAAATTCTTCATTCTTTTGCTGCATGTAAAGTTTTGAATCTTTTGATATATATGGTAGTAGTGGCGCCCCAAAGGCATTTTAATTTATCTCCACAACGTCCTATATGCACAAAACAAACATCCTAAGTCGACGTACAACTCGATCTGTAAGAAACGTAAAGAAACAAACAGTCCGACTGCGATTGGAGTTCAGAGTTTCGACCTTTGTTCGGAGCTTCGATCGGAGGTCGGAGCTAGCTCCGACCGGAGTCAAACTCAGACTCTGTTTGTAGTCCGAGTCGGAGGAAAAATTCTGCTCCGACTCCTATCAGAGTCTGAGTTCAGAAACGACAACTCTGACTCCGTTGGAGTCGGAGCCCAACCCTAGTCTTTGGTGCCTTTCGTAGCCTTTTCTTTTTCCTAAGGAGCCTGGAATCACTGGTGGGCTTGGAAAGGACACTTAACACCACGACAAAATTGCTTCTTTTTTATTATTATTTTTTATACTACTCACCAGTTGACGAATTGTGTAGTAATTATATAAAGACTAATACTACATACAATCGTGAAGTGTATAAATACAGTACAATCATTTTAAAAAAAGAGTAGAGTTCACTATTAAAAAATTAATTTTTATTTTTCACGTGGTTCTCGTGTTTATTTATTTTTTTTCAAAGTGATTGCACGCGTTTACACACTCACGACTGCAACTATCATTTCTCTTATATAAAATTTATATCTCCATAATTAATTATATGAATTCACAGTTTGAAACACTATACTATCAAAAATGTAAAAATAATCAATAGTGATTCAATATTGACCAATTTGTAAAGTTAATTTACTGCGATTATGGTAACTTAATGCTTTTCTCTTAAAATTAATCATTTTCCTTCACGATCGACACTCCATAAATATCCATGGTCCATCATATGCTTTTTGTTTTTAATTAGCAAAAGAGAATGTTCTTTTGCTAATATTATTTCCTATAATTGATATTGGGCCATTCATAGCATTACTATAGTAGGGGTGGGTAACGGGGACCCGCCCCCCGCTACCTAGCCCACGTCTGCCCCGCCCCCGCATGGGTGGGCAGGCTGACCCCAGCGGCCCGCTCCGCACCCCACCCATATTTAATATAAAATTTATATAAATAATTTATATAAATATATTGTATATAGATATATACAATTTGTTAAAAACTTGAAATTGAATTCAACTTAAGTCCCACATTACTTAAGTATGACTAATGTATTGCCTTGATCTCCTATATAAAGGCTGGTCTAGGAGGTCAAGGCAATCCAAAATACAACTCTAATGAGTTTATATTTTTTTTGAATGTTTAAATTTTAATTTATAATTTAAATTATATTATAATTTAGGTCTAAAAAAAATTTTAGACCCAAAATTTTTAAAATTTGATGAAAATTAGGTTTAAGAAGGTGTTTTTATAAAGTAGACTATATAAAAATTAGTATTTGCCCCCCCCCCCCCCCCCCCAAAAAAAAATCATTTTTTCTTAACTTGGCCCCCCCAAACTAGATATTCTAGTTTCGCCCTGAACCCCAACCCCTTGTAGTGGGGCAGGGTTGGAAACCCTCCACCCACATGGTGCGTGGCGGGGGGCGGGTGCCCCCGCACCGTATGATGCGGGTAGCACCCCTATATTATAGCACGCTTCCTTTACGTTATGGGATGATTCTGTACTATTCCAGTAATAGGATCACCATTGGTAGAGTTATTAGGTGGAAGTGCTAGTATGAGATCTGTAGATTTTTAGAGTTCTACATGCTAGGTGGGTAGGTGATTAGGGTTGTTGCCAACCCTAAATAGGCTGGTAGAATCCTCGCTCGTTCCTTGCCCTCTCTCGGTGGGTTGACAATTTCCACACTTGTTGCATGCAGGCCGTCGTGGCCAAAGCCATTTCTTGCTCACTTACACAATTACTAGATCAACAAAAATCACTCATCTTTGCATGCATGGAATGGCCTTTCAGACCCAATCAACCCCTTCCAATTTGTAGGCAATAGCCCAAATCAAATCAGAAGATGGCCACAATGGAACACAAAACATGCATGTACATAGGAGAAGGAGAGTCATAATTAATTTTAAGAAAATATACTTTTAATATTTTATCGATCCAATTGAGAATTGTCAACCTACAAATGAGATTTTGACAGTTGACTTTGTAACAACTTTACAAGGACAAGGGTCGAGAAGGAAGGGTAATTGGAAGAGAAGGGCGTGCGTGTAGGGGAACTAAGGTCAGTATACTCTTTTAACTTTTGTTAAAACGAAATTTGGTTTTTCTTGGTTGATGAAGATGTAGGAACGAGTAGTGGTAAAAAAAATAGTAGAATTTGATTTCACTGGAAATGGGGTGGATATGGGATTGGCGGAGACTGCTAGTTAGCCACGCTGAGGATCATGAATTTCTTGAGTTGGAATTGCTCGGGGCTTGGGAACACTCTGACAGTTCAGGATCTTTACCAAATGGTAAAGCAGAAGTCTCCCAAGAGTGTTTTTTATGGAAACACTAATTGCAAAACCAAGAATAGAGGCAATGAAGAGGAAGTTATTTATGGGTGTTTTAATGTGGACCCAACGGGAAGGAGTGGAGGTGTAGCAGTGATCTGGAAGCATAAGATTGACTTTAGTATCTATAATTTCTCATTAAGACATATAAGTGGTTGGATTACAATCCAAGGCCAGTCAACAAGATGGTTATTAACTGGATTCTATGGCCATCCAGATGTAAGTAGAAGGTCCTTGTCATGAGAATTGTTGTCTAAGATTAATCCAGGAGACTCTCCATGGTGTGTAATGGGTGACTTTAATAAAATACTATGGTAGTCAAAGAAAGTAGGAGACAGAAATAGATCAGAGAGCCAAATGAGAGATTTCAGGTTTGTTATTGAAGATAATAGGTTGTTTGATTTAGGATGTAGGGTGATTTTTTTACATGGAGTAATAGACATGCTGATGATAGCTTTACTAAGGAGAGATTAGATAGAGCTATGGCTAATCTACCTTGGAAAGTTATGCATAAACATGTTGTGGTTGAATGTTTGGTTGCTAGAAGTTCAGATCATAAACCTTTGCTATTGTCCATTCTACAGGAGGGTAGAAAAAGAGTCAGTTATAGCAAGGCTTTTAAATTTGAAGCATGCTAGATTAAAGATGAGGAATGTGGTAAAATAATTGAGGAGGTTTGGAAGTCTGAGCAAACTAATTCTATGGAAAGTCTACAATTTTCTCTTTCTCGGTGTAGTAGAGAACTATCAAAGTGGAGTAAGAATAGATGTACAGGAGGGGAGAAAGTGATAAAGGAGAAGATAGAAGTATTGAAAAGATTGCAAGAGATAGAGGGGCCACATAATGTTGATATGGTTAAAAATATACAAAAGTGGATTATTTGTTAGAACAAGAAGACATAAAGTGGAAGCAGGGAGCTAAGTTGGTACCATTCAGGGGATAGGAATACAAAATTTTCTCACATGTGTGCTACTCAGAGAAGGAGGAGAAATTAGATTACACAGGTGAAGACTCTATGTCAGTTTTAAGAATGAACCAGCAAGAAATTCAAAAGGCTTTTGAAGATTATTATAGGGATGTATATTGCTCAACCCACCCTTCCCAAGAAGCAATTGATAGGGGTTTAGATCATGTTCAATGTTGAGTTACTTTGGCAATGAATGATCAGTTACAGAGAGAGTTTACTAGGGATAAAGTGGATGAGGGTTTATTTCAGATGGGGCTTTTAAAATCTCCATGACCTGATGGTTTTGGGGCCTGCTTTTATCAAGACTTCTAGAATGTAATTAGGGATGATGTTGCTAATGTAGTACTCAGATTTCTTAATGATGAGTTATTTGATGAAAGGATAAATACCACACATATTGCATTAATCCCTAAGTTAGAGAGTCCTAGTGGGGTGACTGATTTTAGACCAATAAGTTTATGCAATGTATTGTATAAAATTATTGCTACAACCCTTGCAAATAGGCTGAAGAAAGTGCTGCCTGAAATGACCTCCTATAACAAGAGTGCTTTTTATACCTGGTAGGCTTATCTCAGATAATATTATGGTAGCGCATGAAGCTTTACACACTATGAAATGTAGGCAGAAGGGAAGAGAAGGGAGTATGGCTTTGAAATTAGATATGTCAAAGACGTATGATAGGGTTGAATGGGCATATATGAGGGTAGTAATGGAGAATCTTGGTTTTGGGAGTAGATGGACAGGCATGGTTATGAAATGTATATCAACTGTAAAGTACTCAATCATTGTGAATGGATAGCCTAGCAACATAATAACCCCAACAAGAGGATTAAGGCAATGAGATCCACTCTCTCCTTACATTTTTCTTTTATGTGAAGAAGGGTTAAGTTCAATGTTACACGATGTGGAGGAAGAAGAGACTATAAAGGAGTTGTAATGAGTAAGGGTGAGATTAGGATTAATCATTTGCTATTTGCAGATGATTGTATGATTTTTTTCAAATCTAATAAACAACAATGGAGAGTTGTGGAACAAGTTTTGGATAAGTATGAGATGGCATTTGGACAAAAACTAAATCTATAGAAAACCTTAATGTATTTCAACTCAAATACAAATGAGCATCTACGAGATGTATTAATAGACTATATTGGAGCAATAGTGTGTGGTGATGCTGAGAAATATTTGGGCTTACCTACTATGGTGGGAAGGTCGAAATCCCAAGCTTTTAAAGGAATCAAGGAGAGGTTTGGAAGAGAATAAACAATTGGAAAAATCAGTTTCTTACTCAGGCATGTAAAGATATCCTTATAAAATCAATTATACAAGCAATGCCTACCTATGCTATGAGTTTTTTTTCAAATTGCCAAAACAGCTGTGTAAGGAGATCTCAAATATAATGGCGAGATTCTAGTAGAGACATGGATAAATATAGGAAGATCCAGTGGAAGGAGTGGAGTAAGGTTGGGGTTTCCAAGAGTCGATGAGGATTGAGTTTTAGAGATACTAAGATTTTTAATCAGGCTATGTTGTCTAAACAATTATGGAGGTTGCTAACAAAACCAAATTCTTTAGTTGCAAGGATTATGAGAGAAAAATATTCTAAACATGGTGATATATTGAATTCAAAGATGGGTAGTGACACTTCACAGATTTGGAGGAGTATTTGGAGGTCTGGGTTCCTTTTTAAAGAAGGGATGAGATGGAGGGTGGGGAATGGAGAAAAGATCAGAATTGGGGGGGTGACAAATGGTTACCCACTCCCTCAACTTATATGATTTAGTCTCCAGTGAAAATTCTTCAAAAGGAAGCCTGTGTTAGAGAGTTTATTGATGAGAGAGGTTATTGGAATGAAAGCCTAATTAATGCTATTTTGAATGAAGATGAAGCAGACATAGTCAAGAGTCTACCACTGAGTAAAAGAGGATTTGAAGACAAACTGATTTGGGGTCCTTATAATTATGGTCAGTTTTCAGTTAAATCTGCTTATTTTTTGGCATACCAGTTAAAGAAGGCTTGTAGAGGTGAGTCATCAAATAACAGCTATGTTTCAACTGTTTGGATGAAAATTTGGGATTTGAATGTTCCAAATGTAGTTAAAATTTTTCTGTGGAGAGCAGTTGGTGAGGTACTTCCTACAAAAAGAAATTTGTTCATAATGAAAATTACTGGTGATGGTCTATGTCCTATTTGTGAACAATTGAGAAAACAAGCAGTCACGTGTTATGGAGTTATGCAGCTGCACAAGATGTTTGGGCAGATTCTTTAAGTTGTCTATAGAAGTGGAAATGTGTAGCTCTTAGCTTCTACAGCATCTGGGAAGACATGATAGCAGCTTTGCAGAAGAGTGAACTTGAGGAAGTTGCTTGTGTTCATAGAAGAATATGGTTTTGAAGGAATATGTTTGTTTTTTAAGGTAAGTTTGAAAATCCTAGATTAGTATTGTAGAGGGCTAGGGAAGAGAAGGATGATTTCAGATGGCACAGATGAGTAGTAACACACAATTAGAAGATGGAGACCAAAGGACCATATCAGGATCTATCAGGTGGAAAAAACCTGAAATCAAATGGTATAAGGTAAATTGGGATGTTGCACTAGATGTTTCAAATTCCAAAATGGGAGGAGGTATTGTGGTTAGGAACTGGAAAGGTGAGTTGATGGGTTCTGTTTGTTTGCCAAAGAGGTTTGTGAATAATCCTTTACAGGTTGAGATTGTGGCCTTAGAGAGAGCATTTGAGTTTTGTATTGAGATAGGGATAGAAAATGCTATCTTTGAATGGGATGCTCTTTTTTTTTTTAAAGTCGGTGATCACCTGTCCAAGAGTGACCCCTCCCCATATTTATTATTAAAAAAAACCCTCACTTATGGCGGAGGAATACCGTGATAACAATCAAGTCTCAACGGAATAACATATACACAAGAAATCCCCATCCCATGTAACATCACCTTATTTACGAATGTAAGGCAATTCCAAAAAATCCATGCGTAAGAGATCACCGAAGGGGATGCTCTTGCAGTGGTTAAATCTATCCAGATGAGTGAAGAGGACTGTACATGTAATGGTCATATTATAGAAGATATAAAGGCTTTCTTCCATGGCAGGGGGATGTGGAAAATTCAACATGTTAAAAGAAAGGGTAATCAAGTTGCACATCAACTATCAAGGTTAGCCTTATCTTGTGAACAAGAGATTGTGAGAGGATTGAAGAGGGTCCTGAGGTTATAATGCAATGTATTAATTTCGGAAAAGAATGTAATGCATAAGTTATGAATGAGATTGTTTTTTATTAAAAAAAAAAAAGAAGAAGAAGATCCAATTTGCTCAGAAAAAAGATGCTCCAATTTTAATTGGGGTACCTAGCTAGCTACTTTCATTTAATCCATTATTTTTACTTAACATGACCAACTTGTGACTTACTAAATACTATATTAAATGGAAGGCATAATATATATCATTATTTGGTTACTTCGATCGCCCCCCCCCCCCCCCCCAAAAAAAAAAAAAAAATTGAGAATCATGTGCTAAAATGCATTGCTTCGATTTGCTTGCATTGCTTGCTTGAGCCGCAGGTACTATCTAGTGATCGGGACTCGGGAGTAGTACTAGTACTCATGTCTTGACGATTTGAACGTAAATGGTGTTTTATTCGAACGTTAATGATACACCATCATTTTAGACTTCAATATGTTTGAACGCATCTCATTAAATGTTCGAACATATAACATATATTAGATCGTATATTTATACATCCAAACAATGTTGGAATATATTTGAACGTTAAAGGATGTATGTGTGAATGTAATTTTTCAAATTATATGTATATTGTTTTGTTGAATTACGTTCAAACGTAACAAGTGACATGCAAAACAACTTGATCTATTGTGCGCACGTAATTGCTTCTCCTGCGCATGATATGCACTAACTACTGTGCGAACGGATGTGCTTAACATTCGAACATATGATCGTGATTTGAAATTTTAAATTAAAATACTTGAACATATTGTTGTAAGACCAAAACAAGGAATATGCTATTGAATATACTATTGGAAGCAAAATAAATATATGGAATTGATAGAGGAACAAAATATATAAATAGAAATATATAACCGATATTGTCCATTACATTAAAGAGCAAAACATTTTAGGACATAAAAGTATATATACAAAACCTCAAAATAAAGTCATGAAACTCGTCTGTCAACATATTGAACTTATCATTTCAGATATCTAAATGACGGTCAAGCGAAGATATCTTGCACTCTAATGATGTGTAGAGAGGATCAATATGTGCATTAAAGCGTCTATCATCAGTTTGTGCTATAATCTTCGACATCATCGCATCAATATATGCATTAAAGCGTCTATCCAGATAAACGTTCGCATGTTAGTGAAGTGTTCGAGTCATGGCAGGACACTAGCATGAAAATCTTTGTAATGTTCGAATAGATAATGTTTTATGTTCAAACGTAACTAAAAATCTAAAAACAAATGTCGAGTTAATTAGTCTGTTAGGACCAAAACGCTGTCGTTTTGCTTATGATGACTTATTATAGCGACCAAAGTCAATACGATAAGTAAAAATAAGTTAAAAGAAAAATAACTCACCCCAAACAGGCCGTCTGAGACGTCGTCTTTAAGCCCGGGGGGAGTGATTTTACTCTCCCGTTTCGGCAACAATATTGAATGCCAAAGAGAGAGAGCATGTGAGATATATATATATATATATATATATATATATATATAAATAACTGATACAAATTCATGTGTGTGGAGGGGGAACGATATATGTGTGTTGAAGCTTATCTCTCTCATACTTTTGATGACCTAGTTTTGTAGTGTATATTAATTTAGTGTTGTAGTGTATACTTTTGAAGCTTGATTTCTTAGTAGTGCAATTTTGGTCTAATTGAAAGGGATTTGAAAGGCAAAGTGTGTGTTGGAGGTAATAGTCTAATTATTTTTTGAACTTACTGGATTTTTCAAATCATTATGAGCAATGTGATGTTGGATTTCTATATTGTTGTGAGATTAATTAATGTGTTGGATGATTAAGTTTGGTTGGAATTTTTTTATATGATTAGGTTTATATAGATAGATAGATAGTGTGATGTTGGATTTTTGTAATATTGGAATTTATTATATGCAATTATGATTAAATCTGTATAGGTAAAGTGCTGTTGGATTTGGTTAATGTTGTGACATTAATTAATGTGTCGTATGATTAAATGTGATTTGAGTTTTTGTAAGTAAAGTGTTATTGGATTTGGGTAACTTTTTGGTATTGATTAATTTGTAGGTTAGAAACATGTTCGTTGTATGTTTGGACTCGGTTTGTATGGTTAGAATTTTTGTAAGTAAGGTGATGTTGGATTTGGGTAATGTTTTGGTATTGATTAATCTGTAGGTTAGAAACATGTATTAGCTTTTTTTTTTTTTTTGGATGCTTTGGCTATGGTTTGTATGGTTAGATTTCTTTTAAAATAAACTGATACTTGAAGGAATGTAATGTTTTGGTACGAAAGCATGTAGGTTAGAAACATGTTGCTTGTTTGTTTTGATGTAGTTTGTATGATTAGAATTTTTGTAAGTAAAGTTATGTTGGATTTGAGTAATATTTTGGTATTGATTAATTCCTAGGTTAGAAACATGTGTAAGGTTTTATGTTTGAATGCCTTGGTTATGGTTTGAATTGGGTAATGTCTTGGTATGGATTTTTAAGTAAAGTGGTACTTCCTTTTGTAGGAGGTTTAAATTTAGATTCAATGCAACTTAAAAAAAACAAAACTCCTTTCATTTTTTTTTTTAAATAATACCAACCTCCACACTTAGACTAATTGCCTTATGAGGTTTAAATTTAGATTCAATGCAACTTAAAAAAGAAAAAAGAAACTGCCTTTATTTTTAAATTAATCATGATTAGCTGTAGAAAAAAATAAAAAACACAACACCAACCCCCACAACATGGGGTGTCAGACATATATACTATACTTGCCGCTAATTGTATGATTATATTGAGTTATATGTTTACTTAGTAAATTCTGTGTGAAATTGCAAGAATAACCTTTGATCCGTATAGGAGTTAGTGGACATGTGTTTGGGTGTCCATTAACTTTTAAATTGTCTAGTGTGAATAGTTTGAGATTATATAATATATATTACACATCGTTGAAACTCTTACTTTCCCTGTACAGTGATGAAACTTTTGTAGTGCCTCTCATTTGTTGTAATGTTAGAGATAATATCAAATTAAGATTCCTAATTTGATAATATCTTGATATGATTATTATTTTAGTCAAATCAAGATTGATTAGAATACTACCCATATTAAGTTTATGTGTATTATTGTGATTAGAATACTTCTTTATTTCACTTAAGCCTATTTCCCTATAAAGAATGGTCTATGCCTTGTATTCATTAACAATAAAAAATATAAAAAATGTAGCCCTTAGATTCTCTCTCCCTCATCTCTCTTCTCCATCTTAGTTTATATTTCGGTTTATTTTATTTTCTATATGGTATCAAAACCACATGTTCTTGCTTGTGAACTCTTTGCCTAATTTTGCAGGCATTTTTTTTGGCAAGCCTATTGTTGCTTGGGTAATTCTTTTGCATTCTTTCTTCGGCAAGCTTGTCACCGCTAGGGTAATTTTTTTGACATTTTTTTTTTCTGAAAGCAAGCCGCTGCTAGAGTAATTTTTCGGCTTTTTTTTCAGCAATCCTGTCACCGCTCGATGCTTTCCAACCTTCATTGCTGTTCATTCTGAAACTAAATTTAGAATCAAGTCTGCAATGTACAGATCATACAATTTGTAAAAGACTCGATCTCCTACGCCATCGCATGCTCTGCCACGGCCTAATGGCCCTCAACACCACAGTTAGTCACCAATGTTTTCTTTTTCAAATTTCCAACAGCAGATTCTAATAGAATAGCCGCTACCGAGCTCAACAAGACCAACTCTATACGATGTTGCACGTGCCCACATGCGCCATGAAGGCATTCTGTTTTGTTGTCCACACATCGGCCATACGACGTCGCATGCATCCCCATTATCCTTATCTGAAAAGTCCTACACTCATTGAAAGTTCTTAGGTTGTTCCAACGCTCTAGAGATAGCCTGGACATAACTTAGTATTTTGATCATAACTTTCCAACCTTCATCGCTGTTCCACTCATAACTATCCAATTCATAGATTAAGCTTTATTGTTTAAGATTCTAGGATTCAATTCTCTATTTGTTTTGGATATTATAAGTTTGAGACAATTATATTAAATCTAGCTATGGTTTGATTTTGTTGAGGTAAAGGATTATGAATATATGATTGACTTAAAAGGTTTTTCATGCCATTGATGTGATCTTTTATTGATTATTGTTTGAGAACATAGTGTCATCTTTAGATCAGATATTCATTTTTATATATGAAAATTGTGGTTTGTAAATGGAGAATAGATTCTAGAATTAAATTTGAGAAAGTAAATTAATATAATGTCATATCTTCCAATTAGGAATTTGGTGCTATAATTCTTAATTTAGTATATAGTTTGGATTGAAAAAGTCAGAGTATTAGATCCAGTTGATGGAATCCCAAAGCTTTATTTTCCTTCTTATTTGTTCCCTAATCTCATTTTAATTACGTGTTTTAGATAGAATTTTTATATTCTTGTCATATTGTAATTTGATCTTTCCTTTTGAGCTTGCGTCTCGTTTCTTCCGACTCCCTGTGGATCGACACCGTGAACTACTATAACACCGCATACTAGTTTGGGTGTAATAAAATTTTGGCACCGTTGTTGGGGAGATGGTGAAAGAATTGATACAAGACATAATTTATTCCAACCGTTTGTAAAGATGGTAACTTCGTTCCATCTTTTAACTTGCTGCATTATTATTAATTTTTTTTTTACCTTACATGCACAAATATAGAGACGCCTTGGGTAGATTTGCTTGTAGGCCTGTGCTAGAGTCAAAATCAATTTTTTTTTAAATCTTTTATTTGACAATCCATCTAGTCCTGAAGAAATGAGTGGACACGAAGATCAACCCACTAGAACTCTTCAGGATTACCTCCACCCTACACGTACAGCCACACCATCATGCATCATTTTTCGAGCCAACACTCATCAACTTGATTTTAAAATAGGAATGATATAGCTACTTCCCACATTTCATGGTTTAGAGAATGAAAATCCTTATTTGCACATTTGGGAGTTTGAGGAAGTAGTTGCAACTTTCCATAATCATAATGCTACAGATGATGTTGTGAGACTTAAGTTCTTTCCTTTCTCTTTGTAGGTTAGGGCAAAGAGCTGGTTGTACTCACTAAGACCACGATCCATAGGATCATGAAATGAGATGATAACAAACATTTTCCCCAACATAAGACCAATGCTTTGAAGAGGCAGATTTCCACCTTTGCACAAAAGGATAGTGAAACTTTGTATCAGGCTTGTGAGAGGTTTAAGGAGTTGTTGAATATGTGTCCTCACCATGGGTATGAGAACTGACGCTTAGTTAGTTATTTCTATGATGGACTTACACCGAGAGAGCATCAATGAGCTTGCTGAAAAAGCTCACACTTGGACCGGATGTAGTGCTATTGAGAGTACAAATAGGTCACGACCTGCTGAAAATCCAAATGATGGTGGAATTTACCATCTTAGGGAAGAGGATAACCTAAAAGCTAAGGTGGAGATGCTTACTAGGGAGTTAGAGGTGTTAAAAACTGAAGATTTAAAGCCAATACACATGGCTACTCATGTTGAGTCCTTTAGACCATGTTTTGTGTGTGGTGGGGTAGATCAACTAGCTCAAGGTGCCCCACATTTGCTGAAATGAAAGGAATGTATGAGGAACAATGTAATGCCTTAGGTATGTACAATAAGCATTTTATACCTTTTTCTGATACCTACAATCCGGGGTGGCGTAATCACCCCAATTTTAGTTGAAAATCTGAAAACCAGAAGCCTGTACAGCTACCTAGCACTTATCCTACACCTTATCATGCATCTTCCTCTTCTAGGAACTCCTTAGAAGAAACTTTACATGCATTTATTGAGACACAGAGTAAAACTAATCAAAAGTTTGAATCTTTGATTACGCAGGTTGTTGAAGAAAACAAGGAGATAAAGAGCTATATATCCAAGTTGATGAGCTCCTTGAGTGTGATTGAGCGTGGCAAGTTCCATTCTCAAACTCAATCTATACCCCAAGGTCAACATATGTCTCAAGAAAATTTGAAAGAGGTCAACACGAAGTGGTAAGTCCTTACACTTCCCAACAACTGATAAGCCAGAGGATATTGAAGAGTAACAAAGCGATGATAGTGCTGAGTTGCCTAAGGAAGCCCAGGTAATAAAGAGCCCAGTTAAGGTACCATTTCCTCAAGGTTTAAAATCTGGTATGCGAACTTTGGATTCTAGCAATGAAATCTTGGAAAACCTCAGGTAAGTAAAGATCAATCTTTCTCTTTTGCATGTTATTAAACAAGTTCCTACTTATGCAAAAGTTCTCAAAGATTTGTATACAATTACGATGAAACATCATGTTAAGAGAAGACATTATTTTTAGCAGAACAAGTTAGTGCTCTAATTGAGCAATGAAATTCTCTTAAGTACAAGGATCCTGGTTGTCCAACCATTTCATGTAATATTGGGAATCATGAGTTTGGGCAAGTCTTGCTAGATTTAGGGGCTAGTGTAAATTTGATGCCTTATTCCATTTATTTGCAACTTGGTTTGGGTGAAATTAAGCCCACTTATGTTGTGCTTCAATTGGCTGATCTTTTAGTTAAGAAACCGAGAGAGATATTTGAGGATGTTTTGATCCAAATTTATAAGTTTTTCTACCTTGTTGATTTTTTAATTTTGGACACTCAATCTGTTGTTGAGTCTGACTCTAAGATTCCTCTTATATTAAGTAGACATTTCCTTGCTACGACTAATGCACTTATAAATTGCAGGAATGGGCTGATGAAACTATCTTTTGGAAACATGACCATGGAGGTCAACATATCCACATTAATAGGCAACCCAGGGAGGATGATGAGTGCCAACAAACATACATGATTGATGCACTCATAGACAATGGAGTTCACACGACTCATAATTCTGATCCCCTTGAATATTTCCTTGTTAATTCTGAGTTTGACACTATTAGTGATTCATCTGATGTTGTTGATATTTGTGCTATTTTTTATGAAACTCAGGATTATGGAACACAGGCTTTGCAACCAAAATTTGAGGAGTTGCCTAAGAAAAGTGAAAAACAAATTCCTTCAAGCGTGGAGAATCCCAATTTGGAATTGAAATCGCTGCGCTCATGTTTAAAGCATGCATTTCTCGGCCTAGGTGACACTTCTCCTGTTAGTATTTCTTCGAAATTGAATACGGGTAAGCTTAAGAAATTTCAGTTGAGCGAGTAAGAGGAGTTGAGAAATGATGCTTATGAGAACTCTACAATCTATAAGGTTAAAATGAAAGCGTTTTATGATAAAAATATTGTTAGGAAGACGTTTAAGCCTAATGACCGAGCCTACTTATATAATTCTAGACTTCACAAGCACCCAGGAAAACTTCGGTCTAGGTGGACCGGCCCTTTGTAGTGAAGCATTGTTTTGAAAATTAGGCGGTAGAAATAGAGAACCCTAGGAATGGCAAGGTCTTTAAAGTAAATGGTCAACATCTTAAAATCCTTATTGGTAGACAAGTGCCTAAAGTGAAAGACATTCTACTTGCAGACCCGGTCTATCAACCTTATCCATACCATGTAGGTATGGTTTTTTTTTATTTGTTTTCATTTCATTTCATTCATTTTCTTTCTTTTATGTTTATTGTTGTTTTCTTTGTTTTCTGTTTGCAGGATAGTGTCAATTCGCCATTTCAGTTTACCATCTCTTATGCTTACCGGGCTGCCCATATCACACATCAGGAGTATTATACCCTCTTCAGTTTCTCTCCATTTAATTTTGATTCTTAAACATTGAGGATAATATTTAATTTAAGTTGGGGGTGGTGTACATTATGCATTTACAAATGCTTATTGGAACTCTGTGGCATGTTTACATGTGTCAAATTCTTTTTTAATTAGCATCACACATACATCCTTTCACATGTGTGCTCATTCTCATACATAGCCATCTTAGTGAATTCAACAAACCCCATCTTGATCATTATGTTGAGGTATTCGCATAATTTCTAATGCACTCATCCCCAAGTTTTGTGGTAAGATGGTGGTTTGACACATGTATCTAGAGAACTCTTTTTCTTAAGTCTTTATTTGTAAGTTTTGGAGAGGATTGAGAGCCAACAAATGCTGAAAATTGTGGTAAGCGTTCATTGATTTTTTGATTTAGACACTTCTTTTGAGAATATCATTGTATGACTTGTGGTATGATGGCGGATATACTTGGGATATGATGAAGGTATATTTAGGATTAACGTTTGAGCCTTTCAAGCTAACCCTTTGAATTATAGATCCATAGTAACCAACTTTGAGCCAGAAAACAAATATAACATTTTTTCTTTATATACATACATTATCCATACCTCTCCACATTGAAGTATAATCTATACACTGATTTTTCCTACTCTTGTTACTTCTAAATGTGTATTAGATGTGGAATTCTTTTTTTTTTCTCGAAAGGAATATAAAAGAAAATGGAGAAGAAAAAAAGAAAGAACACGAGTTACAAGGTACCTATTCAAGTAAGTGAGCTTCAAAGGCAAAAATATCAAAGCTGAGTAGAAATAGCAGAATATCAGGATGACATATACTTATTCAATAAGAAAAAAAAGAGGGTTATTGGTGATTTGAAAGGTTAAAGAGTACATCAAGTGAGAGATGCGGTTTATTGAGATGTTCAATAAGATTCCTTAAGTATGTACTTGGAAGTTTTTAAATCATTTTCCTTTTCTTGTCATATAGCCTAACCTAAGTCATATTACAACCATTTGTTTTGACCGTTCTGATCTCAAGTAAGCATGTGGAAAGAATGGTTGAATTCTCATTTGTTAGTATTCATATCATAAGATCAATGATTGCTTGTTGTTTGTTCATAATTACCTGAATCTTCATGTGATTGTGTGTACACCACTTATCAACTCCATATAGAGAGCCCTTAGATGAAACACTATTATACCCGTGAGTTATGAAGTTGAACGTTTTGCTCTAGACGTTCTTGATGTTGCATGTGTCAAGATTTGTGGTAAGACGGTTATGGTTTGGAGAACACACACACTTTGTGAATTGCTATAAGTGGATTGGTAGGTTATTGGATTCCTTAGTTTGTTTTGATATGTAAATCTGGAAAATGTGAATTGGTGACCTATTTTAGTGATTCTCATCGCTTTAGCATAGAAATTTGTAGGGACTAGCAATAAGCAAGTTGATGGGTGTGATGAGTGTACGAAAGTACACTCTAAATACCCTATTATTGTACTAAAATGTTAAAATGTGAATAGAAATTATAAGAATTAATGTGTATTCTTAAATTGAGTTTCTACTTACTTTGGGATACTCCTAAACAGATTTTTATATTTAATTTCAGGGTCTATAAAAGAGCAAGTCAAAACCCGGTCAAATTCAAAAGACTTTCAAGTGGGCAAGACGTTGGAACAATCTAAGAACTTTCAACGAGTGAAGGACTCTTCAAATAAGTATAATGATGGAGTTTGAGAGTAATTCGGATTAGTCCAAAACGCCCTAGGAGACAACTTGGATATATCTTAGTATTTTCGTTTTTTTATTTTTTTTAATATAAAATAACTATTGGAGTACACAGGCGTACACGAAATTGACTGTATCTAGAAAACTGTAATAAAAAACACAAATATTATTTAAGTTACTAAGTATAACATAATGAAGGACAAAGGGCAACTAATTAATCACATAGGTTCAAGGTTGACTTTCAAATTTAAAATTTAAGAAAACAAGCCACCTCTAAATTGAGAAAGCGTAATTTATATCAAAAGAGAAATTGTGGGTATGTTGCATGTGAATTTATTTTTTTGCATGTATTGATACCTAATATAAGTTTCCACATCTTGTCGTGTATTCGATAGCAATTCTACGCAAAGTTTCGATAGTTGTTTTTATTAGGAATAACAATATGTGATGCAACGAGTAAATTCAACACGAACACAAAATATGATTGATTAATAAAGGGTCAAATGGATTTGGATTAAAAGCGTTGATCCGATAAGATATGATTAATAAAAAAATTAACAGGCAAGACACGGGATCGCACTGTATATTGAGAATAAATTCTATTTCCAACAAGATCAATGATGAAACTCCACCTCCATCTTCAAATTCTATAACGTTTAGATTTATGCATATCTTATTATTGAGATGTACTATTGATATTATTATTTGAGTAAATATCTCAAAAGTATAAATATATCTAATCTTTTTTTTTTCTGATAGGGTATCTAATCTTTTTAAGTTTGGAGATATTAGCTATAATAGCAATACTTCAAATTATAACTATTAGTTTTCTTATGTATTAGTAGTTTTGGATATTAATTATAAAATACTTTATCATTAATCTAGTTGTATTTGTGAGTAATTTATATAGTTTACATTTATTATATTTAAAATTATGTTAATCGTCTCAAAATAAATGTATAGTTCAGATTTAGCTATTTGTATGAAATGAGTTGAAGCGGACAGTATTCAAATTATTACAACTTAAATTTATTGTTAATCGGGTCAAAATAAATTTACGAATCAGCGCTTATGCCATTTGTATGAAACAAGATGATGCAAATTATTTTTAGATTAACTCAATTCAAGTTGATTAATAAATAAATTATGCAGATCTTGCTTTGTCGTCTATTATTTTTATAAGTTATATTAAGATTTTAGGGTTTGAACAATATTTAATTAAACAAGTCATATTCGAGATGATCAATATAATTAAATACTCATAAATTGACACAAGTTATCAATGAACACGAACTGTCAGACTCTAGTTTTGAGAACATAATCCTACATTGATGCAATAGAAATTAATACAATAATGCTTGGTGTACGGGCCCATGCACGGACATTGGGCACCTCTACTCATCGACGATCAATGGTGACATAGCATGTTAAGTCAACATATTTCTAACTATTATTGACACGCCATGACACGTCATCATTGCCCAATCAACAATCAACATTTAACCATTGATTAAGTGACATGGCTTTGACCATTGACTAAGTGACGTGGCAAGGCCACGTGACACTACATCATCAGCCCACACAAGAGCTCGTATGTCTAGTAACATTTGAATTAATATAAATTTTAAGTTTGAACTGTTGCTTGTTTTTTAATTGGAAAATTCTATACACCATACTACCATCTCACTAAGTAAGATATGACATATTTATCACTATTAAATAATCATTTATTACATACTTCTTTATCATCTAACGGTGATGAATGTGTCACATACTACTTAGTATGATTAAAATTGAATGAGAGTGTAGTGTATAACATTACTTTTTTTAATTAACTAGTCGTGCACCTACATGATGTGCATAAGTAGCTAGGATTAGTCTTTATTGCTTGTTTTATGCTCCACCTACAATCTTCGATATATCAGGTAAAAAGACATTATTTGTGTATTTCAATTGAAGGAATTCACATTTTTGGTTAAAGTTAGATTATTATTTTAAAAAATAACAAGAGCTAATTATTGTTTTATCCGAGGTTATTTATCCATAGATTATTGTTGTTGTTTATTTTCTAGTTCCGATAAGATTGATGCTATGCCAAGTCTGCGCTTTAATACTAATTATCCATAGGTTATTGCTATTGTTTCTTTTCTAGCTCCGGTAAGATTGATGCATGCTATGCAAAGTCTGCGCTTTAATACTAACTAGCCATGAATCCATGCGTGGCTGATTATATATATATGTTACTATATATATAAAAGTGGAGTCATATAATTCTGGCGTGACATTCTACTCATAAAAGTAAGCATTCTACCCATTAAATTTGAAGTGTTATGTTTATGAAGCAGTAAACTTTTTAAAAATAATGTTTCATTATGAACCATTGTAACTTTTAAGTTTCATTTATTTTCTTACATATAAGGATATAAACCGATTCAAGATTTCACCCAAAAGCACTAACTTAGCATTTGTATTGTTTTGTATTTTAAGCGGAGTCGTATGACTCCGACGTGACATTCTACTCATAAAAGTATGCATTATACCAATTAAACTTGAAGTGTTATGTTTATGGAGTGGTAATTATTTTAAAAGCAATGTTTCATTATGAACTTTTGTAACTTTTAACTTTCATTTATTTTCTTACATATAAAGATATAAACAAATTCAAGTCTCAACCCAAAGGCATTATTTCAACTTTTATATTGTTTCGTCAAATAAACCGCCCTATAAACTATTTTAAGTTTCTCCTCTATAAAATCTTGTCTCTCTCTAAATCTCTCTCCCTCATACACAACATACACAACAATCCAAGCATTGTGCTGGTTATAAGCTCGTATAAGAAATATGAATGTGGTCTAGTTCATTACTAATTGCAATTATATTAAATATAGAGAAAAAAAATAGGGATAGAGAAAGAGATCAATTAAGTTACTGCTCTCTCTCTAGTTTTTTTTTTTAGAATCTATGAGAAGTAAATTGTGTGAAAATCGCATCTCTTAAGTTTGAAAAAAGCTTTTAGGGGTGCTACCCGCCCCCTACGGGGCGGGGGCACCCCGCACCCCGCCCCACATGGGGCAGGAGGTGGGGTTTTCACCCCCGTCCCCCGCCCCCGGGATGCTGGGCGGGGTACCCTGCCCCGATGGGCGGGGTGCGGGTCGGATTCCCATCCGCCCCGTCTCTTTTCACTTAAAAAAAAACACTACTTTTATTTGATTTAAAAATTATTTATGAGTACAAAAGTAATTAAAAATACATTTTTAGATCCAAATTATAAATTTAAATTTTGTAAATATGACTATAATTTTTAAATTTGCTAGTGCATATTTTGTGTAAATTGTAGTATATTAATTTTTAAACTATGTAGTTTTTAAATTTATCAATGTATATTTTGTGTAAATTGTAGTGTATTAATTTTTAAACTATATAGTTTTAAATTTGTCAATGTATATTTTGTGAACAAGTCTAACAAATTGTAATATATATATTTATATATACACAATTTTTAAAATAGAAATATATATTTAATAATATATATATATATATATAAATGGGGGCGGGGGAAATGCAGGGCGGGGTTGGGCCCTCCCCGCCACCCGCCCCCGCTAGGGGCCCTAGATGCAGGGCAGGGGGCCCCGCCCCTGCATGGGCGGAGCGGGGTTGCCCGCCCCGCCATGCGGGGGCAGGGCAGAAGCGAAGCGGGGCGGCGGGGGCGGGGCCCCGCTGCCCCCCGCCCCCGCCGCCCACACTTAAAAGCTTTAAGGAAATTGCCAACGAGTTACCGATTATATCCTTTTTATTAATACAACAATACAAAGCGGCATTGACTCATCATTAAGGAAGTTGCCAAGAGTTAGGATCCATTGATTGGCATGATGTGAAAGCGGCATGGACTTCTCTTTATTAAGGAGAGATCTCTACATCCATTAAGTAGATTCAGGCATTACATACATACGTCCACTGAATAATTTCTTCCATGGCCTTATCTACAATTTCTTCTTCATCCTCTTCTTCTAACACCTTTACATGGCTCTACGATGTGTTCTTGAGCTTTAGAGGAGAAGATACCCGTGATACTTTTACTGCCCATCTATACCATGCTTTGATTCAAAAGGGAATCCGTACCTTCATAGATGATGATGAAGTTAAAAGAGGACATGAGATTTCACCTGAACTCCTCCAAGCCATAAAAGATTCAAGGATTTCCGTCATTGTACTCTCAAAAAATTATGCATCGTCAACATGGTGTTTGGATGAGTTAACTCAAAGCAACAAATAGTTTTACCTGTGTTTTACCACGTAGATCCATCAAATATTCGACATCAAAGAGGAAGTTTTGAAGAAGCATTGGCTAAACATGCAAAGAAATTGAATGGAGACATGAAGTTGTAGATGTGGAAAGCAGTCCTACGAGAAGTTGCTAATTTGTCTGGACACCCTTTGAAAAATGGGTATTTCTAACTACTTAATTAATTTGAGCCGTTCATTCATGATTTCCCCCATTCTATCATATGTATAAATCACTAGTTTGCATCTTGTATATATATGGGTTTTACTATGGAACTAAAACATTAATTTCTTTATAAGTTTATTGAAAATTAAAGTTAAATAAATTGAACTAATCACAATTACCTGAACAAAACTATATAAAAATTGAAGTTTTCGTTCGACCTTTTTATGATTGCCAACTAAAGTACATGCAGAGATTGATTAACTCGAACGCTCTACTTATGTCATTTGTCTTTCTTATTTTAGTTTATTTTCTGGTTGTTGGAAAAAAATTATTTAGATTATGTTCCTTGTTTTCATACGAAGAGTTGTATTCATTAATTAATACTTTTTCTTTATATTATATATAAATAGGAACAAATCTAAATTCATTGAAGGAATCGTTCAATAGGTCTCAAGAATAGTAAATCATTTATATTTACCTATTGCAAAGTATCAAGTTGGATTAGACTCCCAGGTATGGGATATCATGAATTTGCATGTAAGCGTTGGGACAAATGACGTGCGAATGGTAGGGATCTTAGGAGTTGGTGGAATTGGTAAGACAACTCTAGCCAAATCAATTTATAACTCAATTGCTTTTGGATTTGAAGCTAGTTTTTTCTTGCAAATGTTAGTGACACTGCGAATCAAGTGTATGGTCTGGTCCAACTGCAAGAGACCCTTCTTTCGAAGATCTTTGGAGATTGTAAAAGTTTGAAGGTGGATAATATTGATACGAGAATCACTATGATAAAGCAGAGACTTCGTTCTAAAAGAGTTCTTCTAATTCTTGATGGTGTAGATCTAGGGCTGCAAATAAATCAGTCTGTTCGATAGTCCGCTCGGTACTTGCTTGGTTAAATTCGAATTGAACTCGACTCGTGAAAAAAAAAAACCTCGTTCGTGAAAGCAGATATCCACTCGATTTGTAAATGACACATACCCGACAAAACTCGACTCGACTCGACTCGACTAAGGCTCGTTAAGGCTCGCTCGTTTATGCTCGAGTCGACTCGATCGATTTGTTTTTCTTTTTGGGAAATAAGTTTGTTTCTTTGGAAATTTCGCTCTAGTGTTTTTTTGTGTGCCAAGTTTGTTTATGCATTTCAAGAGTAAATATGTTGTTTTTGCATTCTGAAAGTAAATATTTTATTTGCATACAGAACGTTATAAATGCTCATGTTTACATGCTAGTATATGCTCTCTACTTGCTGAGTTGTTGATAACTCACCCCTTAATCTTCATAATATTTTCATATGACATTGATGGTTTAGCTGGGGATCAGTATTAGAATCTGTGGGCAAGATTAGCTGTGAATAATTTGGATATCTCACAATATTAGTACAACTGTAAATGAAACCTTTTAAGCATATCATCTCTTAGCATCACATCAAGACAAATGCCATGTTTAACCCCCATGGTAGGGTTATAAACTACCACTATACCCATGTCTGGGCCGTATACCATGTTTCACCCCGTGGTAGGATTATAAACCACCAATATACCCGTGGCTGGGCTGTATACCATGTTTCACCCTGTGGTAGGGTTATAAACCATCATTATACCTGTGGCTGGGCTATATACCATGTTTCACCCCCATGGTAGGGTTATAAACCACCATTATACCCATGGCTGGGCCTTAACAAAAAACAGAATAGATATCATCGGAAACAAATCACATTCATATACAGAATCAGAATTTCATGCCAAGGAGTATCATGTCATAACAGAGATCATGTTTAACCCCCGTGGTAGGGTTGTGCATTCTGCGAAAAGCCAAGCAGAACATAAATCACCATGATATCAAAGCGATTGCACTAAGAACAGAGACCACTATTATATCTCGTGACGGGGCCAGAGGTCACTGTTGTATCCCGTAACAGGGCCAGAGGTCACTATTGTATCCCGTAACAGGGCCAGAGGTCACTATTGTATCCTGTGACAGGGCCAGAGGTCACTATTATATCCCATGACAGGGCCAAATGTCATAATTATATCCCATGACAGGGCAAAATATGAGAGGAAAACAAAATCAGAATCACCATATCAGAACCATAATAAGAAAGTCATGCCAAAATTTTTTTAGATGCCACATCATATCAAAACAGAGTACTGAAATTCAAATCATTTCACATTTTCCAAAAACAGATTCAGAACATCTTCACGTCACATGCAAAAATTATCAAATTTTCATATTCGGTCATGTCTACACCAGTCATGCCAGAAAATACTTTATTCTTATACATAATTTCGTGAGTAATGCAGAACAAATAACTGATGTCGTTTTAAATTTATTTTCATAACAAAACATACATATTTTCCAAAACAGATCTCAGCCCATTTTATTTTTATACAAAGCCTAGCATAGGAATCTTGCTTACCTGAACTTCTTAACTTTTTAGAATACTTTCACAACAGTGCCAAACAAATATCAATCGTCACCTATAGAAAATTCATGTAACTTGAATAAATCTCCAATTGAACAGTTACTTCATAATTATACGTGAAATACCTATTTTAATACCTCAAAACCTAAAATTTCTCTTAACTCTAAAATACCATCACTTTCTAAACTCATCAGTATCCACTTAATAAATATTCCGTTCAAATCATTAGTATCCTAAAACACTAACTTAACAATATAAGCCCACATGCGTCTAAGTCCAAAGAAAAACCTGCAGCCCACGGCCCACATGAAACCCCTCCAAAACAGATAATCGACTAATGCTTTCATAATAAAAGGGGCATAAAGGAAATTTAAAATAACACCCCTCTTCTACAAGCTAGGTTAACAGAGATATTAAAATTTCCTTTTAAGGCAACTACACGAGAGGAAGATCAACTAATGTGCGGCGGCAGCACTTACCCAAGGAAGAACAAAGAGACAGCGGCACCATGGGAGGGCATGACAAATGCTAGGCTGAGGTGATGGTGTGGCGAGGATGCCACCGATTAGAGTGGGTGTGGTGGTCCAAGGAGTTTCACGACCTAGCTATGGTCATGTCATGTGGCCGTTTCTAGCGAGAAACTGGCTGACGAGCTTCCTTTGGCCATGCTCTGTTTTGAGCAGCAAAAACAAAGGTGCACGTTTGTTTCTACATGCAGGTGGTTGCCGTGGCTTTGGATGCGGGAGGGCTGAGTTGCGGCTATGTGGTTCTTCGTGGGATGGGGTGGAGATGCAGTGGCTCAACTGTGGCAGTTTACGATCGCTACACGTGGGTTCAAGGTTGGGCTACTCTATGTGGTTCTCGGTTTGCGGCTTGGAGTGGAACTACCTTAAGGTGGTGCGACAGCCACTTAGTCTAGGATTGAGGATGTTTAAAACATGTATAAGATTGAGGGCTAGCAAGAGGTATAAATAGGTGAACGAAAGACCAAAATAAAACCCTAGAGATGAGAGAAAGTGGCGTGCATGCAGTGGGAATGGAAGTGATGGAGTCGTGCATGCAGTGATAAAAAACAAAAATAGGACATCAAACGTATAGAACGTGGAGTCTGAAACACGATATCACGGGCTTGGGCTTTTTAGCCCGTTCCAAGTATTTGGGCCACATCTAATCCTTAAAAGAAATATATTTGTTTCATAAATTTCTCGGCCCAAACCAAGATTCCATCCAAAACAAAATATTTAATGATTCTAACTAACATGGCAAACCCAATAAAAATTCGATATCCGCCAAAATAAAATCTTAGGCCCGTACTCTCTTCCAAAAAAAATTTACTCATAATCTCAAATGGGCCTTTAATACCTATAAACCCAAAAAATTTTGTAAAGCAGGCTTGGCTGGGCCTGGGTGTTACAACACTCGTTGCTTCTTATGCACATGTGGGCTTATACGAGGCCTTGCCCACAACCTCATAATCTCAACGATATTACTCAAAATGCCTCGTTTCGCCTTCCTTTCCTCTCCAGTTGTTAATATCATTGCTTCCCTTCCTCTTCTAGCAAATACACCGATGACAATCTCCTTCCTTTCAAGGCCTTGCCCACAACCTTCATCCCACCACCTTCATTCCTCCACCAAGCTACTGGAATGCCCCCCTCTCTACAAGACCTTGCCCACAAAGTGTGGATACAAGTTCTGTAGCTTCCAAAGTAGCCCCCAAGAGCTGTCTTCAATTGGTGCCCCTAGCCATTTGACAAGGACTTCAGTAGCCGCATGGTTTCCGACATTCTTCATTCTTCTTTCAAGGATAGCTTCAAGCTCTGGATGTACATTGCCTTCATTGTCCAGAGGCAGAAGGGTAGGCAAAGGAGTAACCTGATCACACAACTTTTTCTTCAGACAAGACACAAGAAAAACTAGATGGATTTTTGCAATGGAAGGTAGATTAAGTATGTAAGCCACAGTACCAATTGTAGCAGCTATCTGGAAGGGTCCATAATATCTTGGAGACAACTTCAAATTGTGGTGCATTGCCACTGTTTTTTGCCTATTAGGTAGTAGTCTTAAGAAGACCCAGTCTCCAACTTCAAAGGACCTATCAATCATATTCTTATCAATAAAAGTCTTCATTATGTTCTGGGTCTTATGCAAGTTTTCTTTCAAAATTGACAGCAACTTCTCCCTGGATTTTAATTGATGGTCTATAGCTGCATTGGTAATAGTGCTAGGGATATAAGAAAGAAGTTTTGGGGAGGAATGATGAGTGGTATTATAACACCACTCTACCAATGGTAACCAGCTACTTTACTCCTTTGGCTTATCCCCAATGTAGACCTCAAGTAAACTTCCAATGTCTTATTCAAAACCTCAGTTTGACCATCGGATTGAGGGTGATAAGCTAATGAAAAAGCCAAAGTAGTACCCTACTGGATGCGCAATTTCATGCTTATTAATCTGACATACTTCACACTCATTCACCATCTTCCTGATATCCTTACGCATCCCTTCCCAATAAAAATCCCCCTTGGCTTTTTGCAATGTTTTGGGATAACCCACATGACTTGCCTGTGGATTATAATGGAAATAATGTAAAACCTTATCCTTAAAATGGGACATGGGAACTATCACCAGTTTTCCTTTTCTTAGCAATAAACCTTGTTGCATGGAATAATCACTAGATACCATTTCCCCTTGCTGCAACTATGAAATAATATTTTGTATGTCATTAGAAAACTCATAACTCTACTTGAGCTCTTATATCCAAACTGATGTGGGAAAAGAAATTAGGGTTAGTGTAGTTGTATCATCTTCCATCTTCCTTGATAATGCTTCAGCTACTTTATTATCTCTTCCATTTTTATACTCTATTTTGAAGTCATAACCCATCAACTTCAAAATCTATTTCTGATGGGCCTCAATACCTATTTTTTGTTCCAATAAGTACTTTAAGGCTTGTTGGTCAGTTTTGATCTTAAAGGTCTGACCCAACAAGTAAGGTCTCCACTTACCCATTGCAGTCACCAATGCCAACAATTATTTCTCATATGTTGAGAGAAGTAAGGCCTTCCCTTTCAAGACTTTACTAAAGAAAGCTATTGGTTGGCCCTCCTGCATCAAAACACCCCCTAACCCCACTCCTGAAGCATCATATTCAATCATAAATTCCTTAGAGAAATCAAGTAGCTTCAATACTGGAGGCTGATTCACCACTTGCTTCAATTAGAGAAAAGCCTTGGTAGCTTCATCAGACCACAGAAACCAGTTCTTCTTTAGTAGCATTGTCAATGGGGCTTCTTTTTTTTCTTTTTTTCTTTTTAGAAAAGAGTTGGAGCCACATGTCCAATAATGATCCCTCCCCAATTTTATTAATAAACACTCACTTATGGCGGAAGAACAACCCTAATTACATCAAAGAATTACCAACAATGCCCCAACATAAGTTAACGTCTAACATACGGAATACCCAACCTATCCGTTCTAATAAGACCCCTAAGCCTCCCCAACCCGTACTCCTCCCCCAAGAAATCCAATTCCCACCATTAGTACCAAATCTTGCCAAAACATCTGCCACTATATTTGCTTCTCTAAATACATGAACAAACTAAATATTAAGAGTAGAAATAATAGACTGAGCTTCCTCCCAAAAATCCCACAAGTACCAATAATTACAAGACCTCGAGATGAACCAACCAATAACAACACTAGAATCCGACTTCACCACCAAATCCCTCAACCCCAACTGTTGGCAGAGACGTAACCCATCTAGGAAAGCACGAAACTCAGCAATGGTGTTAGTAGCATACCCATAACAATGTGCAAATCCCCCAAGTACCCGACCATTTGCATTCCGAACAATACCTCCACCACCAGATACACCCGGGTTCCCAATTGAACCCCCATCCACATTAAGGTTGACCATACCCACTTCCGGCGGGGACCAAGCAATCAACCTTGGCCTACGCTCAACAACCGGCACCAATGGACAGCTAAGATCACACAAAACCAGTCTATCAAGTGAGCCCAAACTCTTGAACTTTCTCATCGACGTAGACAAATCAATGATCAACCCTTTGACCATGCGAATAATTCCCCTCCAATCATATTTCACATCCTCCATACGAGAAGCACACCGAGCTCTCCAAAGAGCCCAAGAAATAAGGATAGAAATAATACCACGAAGCCAACGAACTTGTGAGCAATAAGAAGCACGACTCCACTAAATATTAACAACCCCGACCCAAACCCACGTAGAAGGTAGATGAACACCAAAAATAGCCGCAAAAAAATCCCAAACCTTCCTTGGACCCTCCCCATCACAAAGAACATGATCCAAGGACTCAACCTTATTTGACAAACAACAATGACATTTAGAGGCAAGAGAAATACCAAGTTGTTGATTAGAATCATCCACCGGAATGGCATTTTGACGTGCTCTCCAACATAAAAATGACATCTTCTTTGGCACATAATCTTGCCATAGCCATTTCCGCCAATTACAAACAGTACCGTGAGATCTAACAATCTGCCAGGCCGATTTTGTGGAGAAAAGACCCTCGATCGAATGCTTCCAAACCAGCACATCCTTCCCCTCATGAACACGCATCCGAGATTGAAGAATTTTCTCTATTGTTTCCTCATCCACAATCTGCCACAACCACCCATAATTCCACAAAGTCCCATCCCATACTTGTCGAACCTGTAAATTGGCCTCTCCCACAATAGGTAACCGATCAACAATAAGACCATCCCCAAGCTAATTATCAAACCAAAAATTCAAGGATCCTTCTCTAACCAACCATCTCGAATTACTGAACATCAAAGGCAAGACTTGCACAACCCCCTTCCAGAAACGAGAACCCTTCAGTACTACCATAGTAGTTTTAAAAATATGGTAGAGATCCCGAAATCCCAATCCTCCCTCCTCAATTGGCAAACAAATGCGGTGCCAAGAAACCCATTTACGCTTTCTAACTTCTATGCTCGAACCCCAAAGGAAATTTGCAAAAATTGTTTTAAGCTTTGCATATATTCCTTTAGGCAGATTCAACACAGACAATAAATGAATAAGCATGCTATTAAGAACATGCTTTATACGGATAATTTTACCACCGAATGAGAGCAACTTACTCTTCCAACCAGCCAATTTTTTTTTTAATTTTCGCCAATAAAGGCTCAAACATACGTAAAGTCATCCTCCCTACATGTAAGGGCATGCCCAAATAAACACATGGCCAAGCACCTTCCACAAACCCCGAGATACGCAGAAGCTATATTTTCCTATCCATAGGAATATTAGAGGAGAAAAAAATAGAAGACTTACTTGGACTCACAAGCTGCCCTGATAAGCTTTCATACTTACTAATCACTCTCTCATCAAGTTACGAATAGAAGCTTTTCCACCATTAGCAAAAATCAATAGATCATCAGCATACAACAAATGAGATATCCAAGTTCCCCCATTTGGATTAAAATACTTAACTTTCCCCGAAATAAATTCTTTGTGAAGCATCCGCGACAATAACTCTTCAGACAAAATAAATAAATATAGCGAAAGGGATGGGACTTCCTGTAGCATTGTCAATGGGGCTGCAATTGAACCATAGTGTCTAATGAACTTCCTGTAGCAGCCTGTGAGGCCCAAGAATCCTCTCAAGGATTTCAATGAGGTTGGAATTGGCAACTCTAGCATTGATGCAATTTTTGCTGGGTCTGCTCTAACACCATCTCCAGAAATAATGTGGCCTAAGTAGTCCACCTCGGTAACTCCAAACCTACATTTGGATCTTTTAGCATATAAGCTATGTTCCTTTAAAACTGTCAGCACTGATCTGAAATGTTGTAAGTGATCATCAAAAGACTAACTATAAACCAGAATATCATTGAAAAAAACCAATACAAACTTCATAAGGAAAGGCTTGAATACCTCATTCATTAATCCTTGGAATCTTATCCTCTTCACACCTTCCTTAATTGAGAATCTTATCCCCATTAGTAACTTTTACCTGCAGATTAGAATCATTTTAAACTCTCAACTTGGATGCCTCCACGATCAATAGATTGTTATTGGTGGCATTGTTGCTTCCTGAATCTACTAAAATATCTACTAAAAAAGACCCAATTTTTCCCAACAACTTCATGGCATTGTTATTGGTGCACCTAGATAATGCATGAATTGAGATCTCCAACTCTTCATCTCCAATTCTCTGCCCATTCTCACAATTAGTAACTACATCAAAACCTTTTTCAACTTCACAATCTTTTCCCTCCTCCACTGACTTCTCCAACTGCAACAAGTAAACTTTTAGAATTTTACAAATATAGGTTGGATTCCACTTCTCATCACAGTGGTAACAAAGGTCATTTCTTCTCTTTTCATCCATTTGAGAAGAGAAAACCTTTTTGGTTGTAAAATTACCCTTTTGCACCCTATTTCCCCCTTCTGATGGTATCTCATAATTTCTTTCAACACTCACCCGACCTTGTCTCCAAGACTTCCTCGAAGTCAAAATTTATTCTTCTTGGATTTTTGTTAATCCAAAAGCTGCACTGAGATTCACTGAATTAAGCATCCTAATAGAGAGTCGGGTTTCATCCTTCAACCCACTCAGAAAAAAATTGAATTTGTATTTTTCTAACAACCCTTTTAGCCTATTTGAAAGGCTTTCAAATTGAGCCTTGTAAGAGGCTATAGAAGTTGTCTGCTTTAATATTGTCAAAACTTCCATAGGGTCATCATAAACTATTGGCCAAAATCTTACCAACAATGCCTTAACAAATGTATCCCATCCTGTAAATTGCCCCCCATCT
The DNA here is from genome assembly GCA_961763995.1 of Juglans cinerea. Taxonomy (NCBI): domain Eukaryota; kingdom Viridiplantae; phylum Streptophyta; class Magnoliopsida; order Fagales; family Juglandaceae; genus Juglans; species Juglans cinerea. Next base: position 22,852,904 of record CAUIVZ010000005.1, read on the forward strand.
AAGGCATCATGATACCACACCAACGCCTCCCCTTCCATGTGATAGGAAGCCACCAACAGCTTCTGATTAGGAGGTGTATGGTTGAATTCAAAATATTAGGTGACCTTAAAGATCCTCGTAGTAGGATTATTCCCATCAAAATGGGGAAAATCCAAATGTATTCCCCTTGGTAAAAATCCCCTCTCTTCATACCCTTTCTCTCTACTTTCCACATGATCATCATATACAAAATTCACTTGTCTAGACTCAACTAAAGATCTTATCATATCAGTTAGTTGCACCTTCTTGTTACAACTTCAGCGCAATAGATCTTGTTCCTTCCGTCATAAGAGGATCGCCTATCTGATACCAATTGTCAAGTAATGACAAGTATCAGAACTGACTTCACACCAACAAGAACTTCGAATTAAGAACGAGCAAGAACAAACAGAAAATCAAGAACAATCAGGAATGACTCAAGAACGTAAAAAATTTCATTCAAGAATCATATGGAAATCACACAAGGGAGTATTTTGAGGAATTCCCAACCTCCCATAAGTCCACTCACTTCTTAGATGCCTTATTCCTTCCCCATTCTCGTTTATATACACACATGTACAATTCATGACTTATTAAACGCACTGTAACATTAAAAGAACTAAACACAGCACACTACATGTAAAACACACGCTACACATTTCTACACAGATAAAACACATCGTTTTATTAACTCAGAACACCCCGTTTCACCTTCCTTTCCTCTCCAATCGTTAATACCATTGCTTCCCTTCCTCTTCTTGTAGATACACTAATGTACGTATCTACTGGAAGATACACAAAGGGTACCCGTGACAAATACGTGGCAGAGTCAGGATTTGAATTCACAAAGGGGAAAACGCAAAACCATGTGGAGTTGAACAAAAAAGAATATATATAACTAAAGACCTAATGACAAATTCACAAAATCTTGATTATTATTTACAACATATAAACATAATTTGTAACTGATTTTTCACGCTCAGTGTTAATTTATTTGCAGCTTGCTGGTTTCATGGTTAATGGAGTGTGTGCTTGACGAGGACAGTGAAAATGAACTATGTATAGAGAATTAGGAAGAGTTATGCATTCAAGCCCAGAGCGTGCACGTCTCATGGAAAGGTATTTGAAAACAAAAAGTGGATATTTTCAAATGGGTTCCACTTTTTTTTTTTTTTTTTAAGAACTTGCACGAGACTTACACATGCACAAATCATATTCCAATAATCAGCTTCTGCCAATGGTCTGCAGTGGAAAAGCTTGGCTTTCTCAAAGCGGATCTTTGTGTTACAAAGTTTTAACTGTGATATTTAAGTGGTAAGCTTCCTTACTTGTAAGACTTCAAGATGTTTTTCTTCCGTCCAATGTGTACATGTAATGAATTATAGTCTACTGCTTAAGCCTAAATATGTAATCTGCAACCAAGTTTGTGGAGCACTTGGGAAAGAATAATTGATCCATTAAACTTTCAGTGCCCCTCAACAGGTGGTACGGTCTTAATACTATGGTCAACATCACTGTGAAAATAAAAAATCAAGATAAGGCTAGGTTTGCAGTTAGGTGCCAGAGGAGGAGGATAAGGAATGGACAGTTCAGTGTTAAGAATACATGAAAACTCGAGTGAAAATTAATGCTGCATATAAAAAGTTTGATTTTGTCGAATGTGGGGGTAAAAGGATACTAACGTTGTTTGAAGACCTTTACAAGGTATGGATGAGTATTTTACTGTTAAAGCTGAAAGAACATTCCCCTGGTCCTACTCAAATCTAGCTCTTGGTTGGCTGTTTTTTCAGAAGGATAGTATGCAATTTTATAGCAGTCTGTCTCTTTTTCCCAGTTCTTAGCCCCTCCCTCTCGATTGAGTACCGACAATACTTATTATTGTTTTTTCAGCCAGAAGCAGATACGATGGGACTCAAGGAGTAGTTGCTGCTTGTGGTATGGCATTTGGGGTTTTGTATGTAAAGTTGATCAGCCGAAGAATTCTAATGGGAGAATTCATTGATGCAATGAAGGCTCTATCGATTTTCTTTAGAGGAGTGGTGCATATTTCCCTCTCATAACAAAGGTCCTTGGAGAGATTAGGCAGCGTTGTTCATATTAAGAAACATCTTAGGAGTTTAACCTTATTTGTGTTTTTGCATACATGTTATGTTGACATAGTTTTCACTTGTTCGCCTTCTGTTCATAGCATGTGTCTGTCATTATCTTTACTGATGAAGCTATGATTACTACTACCAAATTTCTATATAACCACCCTGATCCAAGATTTGAATAGCCACAACCTCCACAGCTAACAGAACTTCTCTTTTACGGCATACACATGGAAAGCAAACAAACAATAATTCAGGACTCACCCAGATACAATTTTTTAATGAATATATCCAAATGAACAGTGAACTATATACATGTTATGCATCCCAAAGATGGCAACAGGAAGGTGAAACAAAACGAGAAACATGAAAATATTTTCCAGGCACCAAACTTCAAAGCAGTTGGTATTTATTTATCAATACATATTTAGAAGGAAAGGAATGTATCTCTGTATTGCCCGGGTAAGGTAAGGGAAGCCCTGGTGCTAAGTTGATTCACAAATCATCATCATCATCAAGGTAGTAAGTTGGTCAACAATGGGACCTTGAGAACCTTCTGGTCAGACATGCATCGCCAGCTATAAATTTGAGTATATCAAGTGAAGGTCATGAGATTATCAATCCAAATGAAGACAGCCACCGCCACATTGAACTCCTAGTCTGTTCTCTGCAGCCACCCAAACTGAAGAGAAAGAATGTATTTCAGTAGAGTAAAGCACAAACCATGAAAAAGGAACACTGAATTCACCATGTCTGAAAATTACCTTCCATGCATACATTCCAAAGAAGGCTATTATATCTGCAGACCAGACAACTGCAAAGGACTTCCAAAAGAATGGGATTATAACATTGAGCAGTGGAACAACGAGAAAGAGATAGTTAAGAGCTTCTTTCTCATTCTTCGAGCAGTCTCGAGCCCGGAGTGAAGGAATTGCTGAAAGAAAGTGAGAGAAATTGCTTGGGTAATTAAATTTTACACAAACTGAAATGGCTGTCTAGTGTGAGCCATATGTGAATTTATCCAAAACCTCATACTACCTGTTATTGTGTATGAAATTGGTAAGAAGTTTTGAATTACATTGGGAAGCTTAACATTTCAGATATGGCAAACAGAACTAAAATTTATATGAGAACATAAATTGGGTGTGTCCTCCACGCGGATTTGTCAATATAATTTTGCTTAAAAAATAATTAGCCAGAGGATTTTGTAAACAGGTGGTCGTAAATCTTGCTTCATCAAATATTATTTTAAGAAGAATCTTTAACGTGTAAAAAAAACATTATAGAGAAATGAAACGTTTTAGATGGAACACCTAATGAAATCTAAAATAAAAAAGTGATATTGAAATTAGTGACTGAAGGCATAACTTACTGAACATCCAAATGGACCACATTCCCATTAATCTCCATATGTCCGGTTCGTTTGATGGGAAAATGAGATTAAACGACAGAGCTCCACCCAACAACATTGAGACATAGCCTTGAACCTCAAAAACAGTATATAAGGCAGTTCCAGGAACAGCAGGGTTTTTGGTAGCTGTGGAAGCCCTTGGTGCAAAGGTTGCGGCAGTTTTCTGAACCACCTGTTGAGGAAATGCGAAATAGAAATCGTAAAAAGCAAGCCCTATGTGACTCCCTCTCAGATGCAGTGTAAGGAGAAACCATTGCAAGATATAAAATAAAACAGCCGCTGGGACTTGGCAATTCGCAGGCCTAATGCCACAAGTGGGGAGCTTCAAAGACCCGAAACCTTGGCGTTAGATCAACTACTCAAATTTAGGACTATTATCCAATTTATCACCTCTCAGTACCCTTTCTTGAGCCATATGAAGCATCTATTACTGAGGTAACAAAATGAAAGAAATTAACCCAGAAGTTAGTTCAGATGGGCATTTTCAAAATCAGATCAAACTCAATGTTCCAGGTTCACTCAGTAAAGAGGAAGCTTGGACCAACCTTTTTGAGGTCTTTTTCGACAGCGGCGGCGGATGGAGTGGAGGCTTTGCTTGCTTCATTGGAGTCTGCTCGTGTTTCTTCCTTGGGATCCTCTACCGTCTGTGTATCTATGTCACTGTGACTGGCATTTAGTTTGAAGCACTTGGTGCGACAGTAAGCATGGGACAAGCCGTTTCTTAGGATAGGAATAGTGAAATGGAACCTTGAAATCTGGGTGTTGCCGAAAGACGTTGGGATCAGGGTGTTCATGTTGCTAACACTCTTCTTAGTTGAGTTCTACAGAGGAGGCAGCGAGAGATAAGGAACGTATGGCAGCTGAGACGAATGACAAAACGGAAAATGGTGGCGTCTTCTATTTTTTTTAATTATCTATTTCTATTTTTGAGAATAGATAAATTTAATTCTTTAAATGATCTATTTACATTTTCCTCACGTGCGGGTCATCAAAGTTCAAAAGAGTAATACAACATACAGTCGTGAAATACGTAAACGCCATGCAGTCGCTTTGAAAAAGAGTGGAGTTCATTATTAAAAAATTAATTTATTTTCATGTGGATCTCATATTTATTCACTTTTTTTCAAAGCGACTGCACAGTGCTTGCACACTCACGACTGCAAGTATCATTTCTCCTTTTATATTGTAGAGTTGCCTACACCTGATTAACTCATTACAACCCTACCATCTTGTGTCTTTAACACAGTATTCATCTTTCACTTCATCCCAACCCGTAACTGAAATCTCGACCCCACACTCGTCCCCGACGGCAACTTAACCCCCCGAGCCAGGTGTAGGATGGAGCTCGAGCCCCCAACCGCCACAAATGGAGCTCAACCCCCTAGAGAAAAACTCATAGCCCTCTCGTGTCCTCTTCCTCATCCAAACCAAAGTGAGATCTCGACCTTCCATTTTTCTAATCAACTAAACAATAGGCAAATTGCAAGCTAAATCTTAAGTTCTTAGGACGCTCACCCCAGTTTCTTCTTTTGATTCCATAGGCACCCACTGTTCTTTGCCCAAATGTGAACAATGGATTAAAATACCACCTCAGTCTCAACAAGATTTATGAATGCCTCAAAGCACTATGCTTCAAAACATAAGCCTTTTTCTCAGATGAAAGCCCATATCTGCATAGAAATAGCTAAAAAGGAATATAAGAATCAGATTTTCTCTTTCAACAGTGATCAATAACCACTGTAAATGAAAATATTTAAATATTTATTTTCTTTTTGGTAACTAAGAAATGGAAGACGAGCAAAATTACAACCTTGTAGGATTTTCATTGTTTATGAGATGAGCAAACAAAGCACTTTACAAACACTACTCTATTACTCATTTTCTCATCACCCAAAATCAAGCCAAGACTAGAAGCTTCAAAAAGTCAATGACCACTGTGCATATTGAATATTCAGAAGAACGCAATTTGCATTTCTTATTTTGCTCAGCAACCAAACATTTCTATGCCGTCATCACGAAGCTATGAATTGGGGAAGGGGAAGGGGTTTTTGTGGGGAATGCCCAAAGGGGTACGAGTTTGAGGGTAGATGGTGGGGACTTCTTTTTCTCTTTTTGGTTTTAATCAATTGTGTGTTTGTGTATTGTACAATATCCCTCCTTTCTTACGTGTCTGATGGTTATTAACGGATTGTTTATCTCCTATAAATAGTTGGGCTGTTCTGAAGCGCTTCTGTTTTAACAATTATCATGTGTTATCATAATTTGGTTGTAGAAGCAGGGTGGCCCAATACAAATTGCGGCCTAATACAAAATAATAATAAAATGTGACATTTTTTACTTAAAATTTTAAAAAATATAAATTATTATTTAAAATTTAAAATAGAATGAAGCTTTACTTAAAATTTAAAATTGTATGTTTTATATAATAATTAAAATGAGGCTTCATTGTAAATTTTCTCTTAAGCTTCAATTTAGGGAAATTATTTAAAAATATAAACATTCATTAATTTAGATATAAAATTTTATCTTTTTTTTTTTTGTTTTCATATAAAATTTTGAACTTGGGCCTTGCACACATTAAAAATATTGAGAATGGTGCTATATTCAAAAATTAGTTTAATTTAACAAAAACTCTATATGCAATCACTTTTGTGTACTACTTGTACATTCCACTAATGTGATTGATTGCGTCACTTTTTTTTTAATATAAAATAACTGTTTTGACTAATAACATTAGTGGAGTGTGTTAACGTCGTGTTTCTTACGCCTTTGAGCCAGGTTCCAGCAACTCAGGTTTTCAAATCTGAGTCTATGAAAATAGAGAAGAAAGAAACTGGGAGATGATGGTCTTAGAGTCGGGGAGTCTTCAATGCCAAAGTTAGTACAGTATTTTGAAAATTTGTAAATAATGAAAGAGTCTAGAAATCAAAGAACTTTTCTCGTACCTAGAAGTTGCTATTTAAACTGGGAGTCTAGGGGGACATATCGTGTCTGCCCCCATGGAGTCAGTGTCCTTTTTACTATTCTTTTTGTCATAGTCTTTTAACGCAGTGTGCCTCTACAACGACGTCAATGATGTGGCTTGTAATGGTGTCATTAATGCGGCGTGGTTACTCGATTTGCGTTACACTGCTGGTGCCCTTGGTGGTCTGTCGATGTCTCCTTGTCAGAGGATCGAGGGTCCCCCTTACTTCCCACCCGGGACATTATTCAAGGGGTCTCCTAGACGACAAGTCCCATCCCCCTACAGTACGCTCCCTCATCGAGGTTGCGTCCAGGGGGGTTAACTTGTTCTAGGCTGGGTCTTCGTTTCTTATTCCCTTAGTTGCCATTTTCAGGGCCACTAAGACAGAGAGGAGAAAACCCCTTATAGTTACCCCATTAATTCTCATCGGACTGTATGTTGGGAATTCCTTTTAATCTTAAACCCATCTTGGTGTCGAGGCCTAGGGCCGCCCTGATGACATGTGTTCGGCTCCAAAGGCTAAGGTGGCCTCCTGTCACTTGGCTTCCCTAGTAAAGTTTCTCTTTCCATCCTTGTTGGCACGTCTCCCGACAATTATTCTTGTATTCGATGGCGTCTTTCAATTTTGTCAGTATCGAGGGCGTCAGGTAGCTCTTCACCTTCACGTCGCTTTGTGGTGTGTATTTTTTAGGATTAGAAGCGTCTCATACCTCTTCCTTCTACCACGAGGCATGGGAGATTAACCGATGCCTTCTTCCTTTATAAGAGCGATTGGATCTTGGTCTTGTCTCATTTCTCCACATCATAATCTCATTGCCCTCATTTCCTTCTAACTCCCTCGTATTTTCCTATGTACTCATTTCTCCTTTCTCTACTACATTCCTCCTCCTCGTCAATGGCCCTTGAGAAATCTACCCAACTTGCGGCTTCCAGTGGGGGAGATGCACCAGAAGTTGGCGACGTCGGACCGTCTTTCTTGGGCAGCACTTGGCGTTCAAACGCCCAAGCAGCGACACTGGCATCTCTGGCCCTTACCTACCAGGTCCCAAAAACAGTGATCTTCGAGATCCCTAGTCCACATGAGGGTGTCGTAGATGCTGAGGGTCACTCTTACAGAGTTGCTCTCTTTCCTTCCATGTTTTTGTGTGGCTTGAGACTTCATTTCCCTCGCCCCATCCTTGATTTGCTTAATCGCCTCGGTCTAGCCCTGTCCCAGCTTCACCTGAATGTTTGGAGAATTTTGATTTGCTGCAGTATCATTTGGCAGCGTGCCTTGCTGGAGTCGAACCCGAAGCTGGCTCACCTCACCAGCTGTGAGTTCTTCCTGACTCACAAGGTTTTGCAGCAGAAGAGGAACATTTGCAAATTCAGGGTGATGCATGCCCTCGTTAATCTGGAATTGCAATACCCAAGGTGAAGGACTAGTCCCCGAAGTTCTTTTTCATGTTCAGCTGCAGATGGAAATTCCTGGTTAGTCAAGTGAATCGTCACGAGTTCCCGGTTCATTCGAACTGATTGGGGAAGGGTTCCTGAGGATAAGGCGGTTCGTCCGATAGCGACCCTTGCCGAGTCGAGGCGTATCACCATTGTTAGGGAGTGGGTGAAGAAGAACTCCACTAGTGTCTTCTCAGAAGCCCTTCTTTCCGAGGAAAGCCTAAGGATTTCTTTAACTCCCCTCAGTCATATTCCTTTTGACGACAAGGTGATTATTGCCCGGTCTCGGGTCACTCCTGCTCGGAAGCATCTCTTGAATCCTTCTCCAACGAACAAGGGGAAGAAACCTCGCTTGGAGGGGCTAAGGTCGACATCAGACCCCTTTTCGGAGCCTCGATTTAGGAAGGGCGGGCGTTGGCTATGCCTAAGGCCCATCATCCCGTCATCCTGGTGACGTTGGTGGAAGCGTCCCATTGTGCTGTTGGCATGGAGGTGCTAGAGGAATCTTTTTCTTTGGAGCCCTTGGACCCATCGAAGTGAGGTCCCTCGACTTAGATCCCTACAATGCTACCCCCAGCAACTGGTGTCTATGGCATGCTCTCAGAAACTTATGACCTTGATGCCCTACTCCTAGAAATTGGCGGTCAGGATCCCCTGGTGGGCTGACACGGGGCAACATCCTCTGGGGGTCTCCTCCACTTATTCTACTCGTTTTGCTACCGACAATCGCTCTTTTGAAGGCGGGGTCGAGGCTTGCTCTGGGGGGCCCCGGCTCTGCGACACCGCCTTCCATAATGTCTTCGCCTGCTGTCATGGGACTGGACGATCGGTTTCTATGGAGGGTGGAGAGGAGCTCGAGTCTCTTGGAGGATTGGACTCCGTTATTAAGAGGGCGGCGGCCGCTACTTCTAGTAATTGTGTTGTGGAGGCAGAGCACCAAGCAAAAGTGGTCTCCTTCTGGATGTTGTAGTTGGCAAAGGTTTGGGGGGTCCGTGCGAAGATCCACTTGCCCAGGTAGGAATGGTTGCTGAAAAGGTTATCCCGCCTTACATAGAAAGCATTGAGGGTCAGCCTCCGACCCTTGCAACTGCGGAGGTTTGTCACGGAGCTTGTCAGACCGAGGTGGCCACACAAGCACAAGCACCTGATGTAGAGGGTTTGGTGGAAGTTATCCCCCCTTTGGCCTTGCTAGAAATGGGAGGTGCCGCGCAGAAGCCATCAGCTAGGTCACCAAGTGTTTGTCTGGCTTCTTCCACAAGGTTTGACAAGTTCTTTTTCTGTCTTTTTCCTTTCTTTCGCTATTTTTTAAATTCATTTTATTGACTGTTTCATGTTGGTCTCTCTTATTGTCAAAGTTCCTCTCATCTAGCAACCTTCATTGTGAACAAACAAGAGCCCGTTTTGCAAGAAAATCAGGCCCATAGCGAGATGACCTGGACTACCCTCCTGTATGCTTGCGATGAGAGGGATGAGAGGGAGCGGCTAGAGCAAGAGCTGAGGAAGTTACAACTTGCCTCGGAGGTGGGTAGTAAGAAAACTGAGAAGCTTAGTCGCCGTCGGAAGAAGCTAAAGGAGAAAGCGAGGGAAGACACCTAGTGGGTGGGAGGCTTGGAGCGACTTGTGGCTAATCTTCAGAGTGACTTGTCCCGAGTGCAGGATGTCACCTCCCGCCTGGACAGCCAGTTGAAGTTGGTTGTGGATGTTTGCGATACTGCGTGGGCACATGGGTGTGTTGAGGAACTTAGGTTGATGTGGGACCACATTCTGGAGAGTTCGCAGCTGCTTTTAAGATTTGCAATGGAGAAGATGGGATTTGACCAAAGGTGGATAGCTCTTGTCATGAGATGTGTTACTTCTATTTTTTACTCTTTGCTTATCAATGGATCTCCATAGGAAAAATTTGCTCCATCTAGGGGGATTAGGCAAGGTGATCCCCTTTTACCCTACCTCTTCATCCTATGTTCTGAAGTTATTAGCAACCTTCTTAACACTACATAATCTTCTGGTTTGATCACTGGCCTTCCTTTGGCCAGGGGTCAAATTCATATTAATTATCTCTTTTTTGTAGATGACAACTTACTTTTTTGCAATGCAAATTCTTTGGATTGGAGTAGACTTTTCAAGTTGCTAGATTCATATGAGAAAACCTCAAGTCAAAGGCTCAATAAATATAAGACTTTTGTCTACTTTAGCAAGAATACTCGGAAGAAACAAAAGAGATCATCATTAACATAGCAGGTATAAGGGCCTCTACATCCTCTGAAAGATACCTGGGCCTTCCCGCACTAGTGGGGAAATCTCGAGACAATACTTTCAAAGGTTTGGTAGACAAGGTGAAGGACATATTGAGAAGCTGGAAATCTAAACTACTATCACAAGCAAGCAAGGAGGTCCTACTACTCAAAGCAGTTATTCAAGTCATTCCCACTTATAGTATGGGCCTTTTCAAACTTCCCAAACATCTGCTACAAGAGCTTAATAAAGTCATGAGAAGCTACTGGTGGGGTTAGCAAGCATAGGAGAATAAGATTCATTGGGTGAGTTGGCATCAAATGAGAAAATCTAATAAGTTAAGAGGTCTGGGGTTTAGGGAATTTGAGAATTTTAATACTGTCATGTTAGCCAAACAAGGATGGAGGCTAGTCCAAAATCCTATTTCCTAGTTGCACAAGTACTCATAGCAAAATATTTCCCAGCAAGTGATTTCCTTAAAGCAAATGGGTAGCAATCCTTCATATATATGGCAAAGTCTCCTAGCTGCAAGACCTTTGCTTGAAGGACTTTTATGGAGAATTGGTAATGGCAAAACAGTAAGCATATGGTCTGATAAGTTATTTCCTTAGCAAACCACTTTTAAACCCCAAAGTTCAGTAAGATTTTTACAAGCTGATACCAAGATCTCAAATTTGATAGACATAGATACGAATCAATGGAATGAGTCCTTAGTAAATGCCATTTTCTCCAAAGAAGAAGATACACTTATAAAAGCAATTCCAATAAGCACTTGTAATAGACTTGACAAGCTTATTTAGAGATGCACCAATAATGGCATATTTAAAGTCAAGAATGCCTACCGTCTTAGTGGAGAAATACAAGATCGTGCAAAAGGCCAATCTTCAAACCAACAGACACAACATGAAGGCTGGACAAAGATATGGCACATGAATATTCCTAATGCCAACAAAACTTTCGTCTGGAGAGCATGTGTAGATGCTCTTCCAACAAGGGCTAATCTCTTCAAAAGGAATGTGGTGGACAATCCTAAATGTCCTTTCTGCAAACAAAGTCCTAAAATAGTGGAGCATGCATTGTCGGAATGTCCTTCAGCCTATGATGTATAGGGACAATGCACAAAAAGTATTCAGAAGAGTGGATATGAAAGCCAAGTCTTTAAGGAGCTATTGGAAATAATGTTTGATGTGTAAAACAAGGAAGATATGGAGGAATTTGCTGTTGTTTCCTGAAAAATATGGAAGAGGAGGAATGAATATATTTTTAAGGATAACTTTACACATCCTTCCATTTTAGTGCAACAAGCTAAGAATTTAATGGCTAATCTCAGACAACTTAAAGACACAACTAGTAGTTTTAGAATAGGAAGTGTGATGACTGCAGAATGGGAGGCACCCCCTCAAGGGTCTTTCAAACTTAATTGGGATGCTGCTCTAGATAAGATTCACTGCAAGGTTGGTATAGGTGTTGTTATACGTGACTGGGAAGGCAAAATCAGGGCAACATTAAGAATGAAAAGGGATCTCTTTCCCAACCCTTTGCTAGCAGAAGCAATTGCTGCCCTTCATGCTACTTTATTCTATCAAGACTTGGGTTTTAAAAACATTATCCTCGAAGAAGATACTCTGCAGGTAGTCCAAGGAATTAAGAGCATTCACAATGGCTTTTGTAAAATATAATGAAAGTTGCTCAAAAGTCCATTCCAATGGATTTTGTATTTTATCTTTATTATACACTTTGCTACAATAATTCCGCTAGATGTATAGGATATTCTTCACAGCTCTAAAACATTTTAAAATAACTTCTCTCTCCTCTAATTTCTTTTCCCACTACTCAAAAGTTATCATATTTTCATTTTAAGCTTTCTCTCGCATTTGATGGTATAATACTTAACATTTCATGGCATCACTGTATATAATAATAATAAAAAAAATTATGCACCTTCGAGTGTAGCTACATTTTATGACTAGCGTTTTTTTCTTATTCGGATGAGACAGTGGATACGGTAGAAGTGTTGTTTTGTGTATTCTCTTTTCTGTTTTCATAATATACTTAATATTCTCATAAATATAATATATTTTCTTTAATCAATTTATATTTTGGTTTAGTTTATAATTTTGGATTAATTTAAAATAAAACATAATTATATGACATTGTATACGGAGAGATATTGCAAATATCAAACGATATGTAAATATCATTGATAATTAGAAAAAATATTTCAAATGAATAAAAAATATTAAAAAATATAAGCTAATGTATGGTATATTGTAAAAGTCAATATGTAAAATAGAAAAAATAAATTTTGGTGATGTATTTTGAAAAATATGATGAAGAAGTCATTAAGAATGGTCGAATAGTTACTAAGAGTTAGAGACAAGCAAAGGTATGATAATGGCTGATACACGTTCTTTGCTGGCTAATTTTGACTCTTGGTCAATTAAACACATCGGAAGAAATAAGTATAAAATTGTTCATGCATTGGGAAATGATGCCCTTACAAAACACTGTCATTGTTATTGAGGAAATTTCTGATTGTATTCATCCTCTTCTACAAGAGTGTTAGGAATAAAACAAGGCTGTTTATAAATATATATTGTTAGTATTTTTTTAATAATATTTATTATTAACATTTTATTTATGAGATCATTACAGTTGCTTGCCTTCAGTTTTATTGTTTTAATGCTTTCAGTTTTATTGTTTTAATGCTTATTAAAATGACCATTGATTGGCTAGTACCGTTATTATTCTTGATGATCTTTTTTGCCGTTCTCTTTGTAAAACGTCAACTTTTTGTCAATTTATTTTTTTTCATTGATTACATAGTTGCCGTTTATTTTGTTTATGAAGAACGTTGGCTTTGAAGGTTATTAAAGTGGGCTTTTAATTTGTTAACGTTGGCCATTTATTTGTGGTTCTTTTTCCGTTTACGTCCTTTAAGTTTTGGGTCACTTTTTTGTCTTATAAACTTTATATATATATATATATATATATATATATATATATATATATATATATATGGGTGGTCTTACGGAGTGTATGTGGTGTGGAATATTTTGACAAAAAGTGTGATAAATAAAAATATACTTGGTGAGTATATATTTTTGAGAGATTTTCTAGATAAAAGAAAGGTGTTCTTTGAGAGGAGCTTTGGGCTCAACCGCTTGTGCAGAGTTGGTTCGGGCTATACGACGATCAGTTGGGCTGTTGTATCCTGGAGGAGTCAAGTCAAGAAGATTTCTGTTGCACTGATTAATTTGAGACTTTGTACACCGCAGAGGGCTTGAATCTCCAAACTGGCTTCGTCTTAATTTTTATTTTAATTGTAATTTTTATTATAATATTGTGTATTTCACCAACATATATATATATATATATATATATATATATATAGGGAGATATGTCATTTAAATTAATAAGTTCTGATATATATTTTGATGAAAATTTGATTGCTATTCATTTTATCAAACTAACCTCCATTTAATATACAGTTGTTAAGATACTTATAAAATAGTTCAAAATTAATCATTTTTAATAAAAAAATAATTATATTACGCGTCGTAATTTTAAAAAAATATATCTTAACAGCAAATAAATTATTATTATGTTAGTGGAGAAGAAACGTTAAAAATAGTCGAGAGTTTACATCAAAACCTATTAATATATTTATTATGATAAACATTGTTATAAATATAAAATTTTTTTATGTATAGTAATTTTTTTACGTATTTTTTATATATTCTATTAATGTGATTACTTTTAATATAAAATAATTATTTTAAACAATTGAAATGTATAAAAAATAGGCAAAAATTTTTTAGAGAGAAATTAGTAATTTCAAAAACCTAGAGAGAGTCACTCCAAGGACCAATCACATTAGACCTCTCTAAAAACTAATGTATCCATTCGATTCGACTAGTATATACCCTCCAATGGTGGGAAACCCGGAAGGAACAGCAACAAGCACTGTTCTGAATTTCGTACCGTACCGGCCGGTACGGCTGAAATTTTTCGTTTCGGCCGTCCGGCCGGTACAGGTACTATATATGTACCGTACCGGCTAAAATACCGGCCGTACCGGCCGGTACCGGCCATATCGGACTAAATTTCGGCCTGTACCGGCATATATTTCGGCCGGTACCGGCCGATATTTCGGCCTGTGTGTTTTTTTTTTCGGTTTTTTCAAACTACAAACTTATTTTTTAACCCCTAATTCAGACTAGACTATTTATAATTTTTATATATATGTATTTATATATAATTTATTTATATATAGACTATTATTTTGAAATATAATTTTGATATATATTTATATATATAATTTATTTATATATCGACTATCCCGAAACGTTATCTCGAAACTCTATCCCGAAACGGTACCAGTACCGAAATATTTCGTTCCAGTGCCTTGACCAATACGACATCCAACACGGTATTCAAAACATTGGCAACAAGTCCATCATGCGGATGTTCTCATTGGTCTCCAAATGCGAGCCTTTTCACTCTTTTGTTTTTAAAACTACCAAAAATGCTTTGGACTCAAATTTAGGATTTGAATTTGTGTCTCCAATGATTTTTTATTTTTTATTTTTATTTAATGATTAAAAAAATATTTTTTAATGATATTATGAATATTTTTTATTTATTTTTAAATATTTATGATAATTAAAAAAATACATTGAAAAAATTAAATAAAAAACCTATTTTTACCTCAAGGCTTTAACAGCTATTTTTGGCTCTCTCTTTAAGCCACTTAAGATTGATATTGTATTTTCCCATATGTGACTTTCAGTTTGACTGGTAGTTACAGACAATGATTTTCCTTAATTAGATTCATTATTTGACGTACGTTTGATACAGATGCTTGATTTTCATCTCAATCATAGATATCCCCGAGCTACATTCTGTGTATTCATTATTTGATATATCTTTCCTGGAACTGAGAAGAAATAAGTGAACCAACATTTGTAATTTCAAAAAGATTGGCAGTTTCTGGGAAAATTTGGAATTTCCCGGACATGGGTTTTGCCGATTGTGATTTACATTGAGAACCCATTAACGGATTTGTCAAATTCGATGAAAAAGTGATGTAATTGCAGTGATCGTATCGGCAGAAAGAGGCCCTTATGGCGAACTTTCTCGGTGGGTTTGTATTACCTCTGCTGCTCCTAACAGGTATCTTTGGAAATTGTTCTTGGATAGCTTATAATATTTAAGTTTGTTTATATGTATGCTCATTTTATTAATATTAATAGCAATATTATAATGATATTATTTCATATTTTGTTGCTTAATTGTGATAGGAAGATCATTTATTGCGAGTGAAACGGATGGTACAATTGCTCTTGAATTGAATTAGATGATATAATTGAATTTCAACCACAAATTATAGGAATTGAATTGAACTCTGGGTAATGTGTTACGTTTTCTATAGCTATTTGAATGAGCCCCTTTTGATTTTTCCATGGCAGTTGACATGAGTTAAATTTGTAACATGCTTGTACCGTGATTCTGTCTAGCAATTTTTGAAATTTATATATGGGGCTAGTTTGAATTCACGTCTCATTAGTGAGGAAAGCAATATTGCCTTCTCTTAGCCGAAGATCCTGTAGACAGAGCTTGCACACTCAGACACATATTATGTAGCAATATGTAAATTTCTTTCTGAGCTTCATTAGCAAGTTGCTATCGTTAAATCCAGTGCTTCCAGTATATGGAGACACAAGTGTTCATGCATGCTTCACCTGAAGTAGGTTGCTAATTTTGACATGTCCTCCCCTCTCTCTTTGTTGCAGCTGCTGTAATCAACTGGAATTTGATCGCTCTTGTTGATTTGATAGCCTTCCTTCTCGTTCAATATAATGCATCAAAAATAGGTAAGCTGCTCTCTGCTTTTCACTTTCATGTTGCTTTAATGCCACTTGCATGATGTTTATCATTTGGAATCCTTTTTTTTTGGGTCGGGAGAAGTTGAGGGTGGAATTGGGGGAACTCAGGAACTGGAATGACCAGGAAAGATATAATAGAGGCTACAATTTTGGCTTGGGAATAAAAGCAAGTATGCAATGCATTTAAGAGAGTGAAAGTTCATTATAAATCTCTTGGGTGGGAAGTTTTACTCCTAGATATGCTTTTAGTACATTCCATATGATAAGTTTGCCTCTTGAATATATTGCAGCCTTCTGATTTTGTGCATTGTGGATTGATTAATATAAAAAAAGAGTCCATTGATTAAGCAATCTTTATCAATGCTTAGGTTTGGCTCTATAATGCTGCTTGCTGTTACCTTGAATGCTATAATTTAGCGTATTATGCTATTATCATTATTATTATAACTCTAATACACCAATTACATTTTTTTGGTAGGGTTTCGCTTCCGAAGGCGGTTTTTATTATTATGGCCCCTTATCATCTTTTCCTTCCTTGCCATTCTTTCTCAAGTAACATTTCTTGTTATATGGGCTGTTGAGGGAAATAAATGGAGCTTGGCGGAAACTTGGTGGGCAAAACTGATTGGACTCATGACGTAAGAATTGATCTTTTTTTATTTTTATTGCTTAATTTCTTTGTCAAAACTGATGCTTTGTCCTTTGTTGTACGCTTATGCAGGATTCATACCTGGAAATCTTCCTCTGTAATTTATTTCCTGGTTGTACAACTACTTGCAGTTTCTGTTGCTTTAGTTGATATATATGGGAATAGACTTGGTCTGGTTCCATGGCGAGCTTCTTGTTGGGGTCATCTCTTGTCAGTTGTTGAACATTTAGGTTTGTATGTAGTTCATCACATCCCTAAATTTTATTCAAATTATTTTTTCTTCCCTTTTTTAATTCCCTCTCTATGATCCTTTACTGTTCAATTGCAAATTTGAGTGTTTGATGTCCTAAATAGAAATTTGGTGTTGCAAACTGAACTTGATATACAGAGTAGTCATACATGAGCTCTCAATTTTGAGTTTTTGGTTAAATCATTTGGGTGATTTATTCCTTGACTGGTTTGATGTCATAATATATTAGGCAGTCAAGAAAATGGCCATAAAATGTATGCATCTTGTACAGCTAAAGCATATTTTAATTCTTAACTGAAGAATTAATTTTGCATTCGTTCTTGTTTTGCTATATGGAAGGTTCTCGTCTTAGGGTTGCTTCCTGTTTGCTGTTGCCTGCCATTCAGCTGGTTGTGGGAATTAGCCATCCCTCATGGGTTTCTCTACCATTTTTTCTTGGAAGCTGTGTCGGTCTTGTGGATTGGTCTTTAACGAGTAACTTTCTAGGACTTTTCAGGTGCTCTCTCTCCCTCTCTCTCTCTCTCTCTCTCTCTCTCTCTCTCTCACCCCCCTTCTCTGTGTCTGTGTTTTGGTTCTTTTCATGACTTATATTTGTAAGTATGGTCTTGAAGGTGGTGGAGGCCTCTTCAGCTATATGCAGGCTTCAACATTGTCCTGCTTTACGTGTATCAGCTCCCTATAGAGTTCCCTAATACAATTCAATGGATAGCTGATTTCATTGGTCTGTTTAAAGTTTCTGCAAATTCTGAGTGGCCTGAATTCTGTTCTTGCCTTTCTCTTGTACTTTTCTACATCATGGTATGTATCTGCTTTACATCTTTTTGATAGTCAACTCTGTTTAAAATCAGATGCAGACTCCTCATAGCAGCATTTCTTGATTTCCATTTCTCTGTAATGTCCACATGTCCATTATCTGTTTTGCATCTTTTTGATAGTCAACTCTGTTTAAAATCTGATGCAGTCTCCTCTCATAGTGGCATTTCTTGATTTCCATTTCTCTGTAATGTCCACATGTCCCTTATGTTTTTTAACAGATACATATTTCATAACGAAGATCAGATCTTCAATATTGTTGATACATGGGTTTCGTTTTGATTTCCTGTTGCATGTGGAGTATTCAAGTACTATTTGGCAATGAGTAGTTGATGGTATCAGAACTTTAGGTTGCCTTGAGACTTTTAAATTGTTTGTTGCACGTGCAGCTTAACATTTTGAGATCTTCACTTTGTTATTCATGATTAGTAACCTTGTATAGGACATTTTTATTCCTGAAGTTCTTTTGGATATGTTAGAGGACATTATTGTAATATGTATAACTTATGAGGGTATAATCGTCAATTGTATGCTTAGTGTGTGTGTGTATATATATATATAGTGGAACAGTAATGAAAGAGAAAGAGAGTTTTTGTCGATCAAAGGGTTTTTCCCTTTGGTTTGGGTTTTCTCCGTGTTTCATAACATGGTACCAGAGTGCTTGTGGTTGATTGCAAATTTGTTGATTCCATTTACGATTTTGATTTTGCCTAGTCTGTTGCACACATAAAAAAAACCGAGTCGTCATTTCCACGTTGGTGGTGGTTGTTTGATGGCTTTCATGCCACCGGTTGTCAATTGCTAGGGGCCGGTTGTGGTTGACGTTTCTGTGGTGGCTAGTGATGTGGCGGTGTCGCTGGGAGTGGCTGGAACAAACTTTTCTGGTAAACCACTCGGATTCACGTTGTTTTTGGAGTTTTCCAACGTTGTATCCAGTATTGGTTGCTGGATTTCAGCTCGTTGCCATCCTCTATGCCTCCCAGTAAGTTTCCCATTGTCATCGACCACTGGAAGGTCCACTTGTAGCCGGCAACGTCAAAGCTGAGGGAGTGTTTGGTTGCGGTGCTAAGCAATTTGACCTTGGAGTGCGGGTGCCCTTAACTTAGAGTAAGTGTCTGCCCCTATATGGAATAGCATCTGTTTGGTAACGAGAATAAGGTAATCTAGAGCTCACTTATTCTCGTTTAAGATAAACTAATCCGGGTTTTAAGAACAGTTCCAAGTCGGTACTGGTACAGTTCGGTAAGGACCTGATACAGGCCGGTTCAGACCCAATACAAGCCTGTTCGGACCAGATACAGGCCAGTTTGGACCCGATACATACCGGTTCTGGCTGATACATACCAATTCAGAGCTGATATTTTCTGTTATTCAACCGGTACAAGCCGAAATTTGGTTATTTAGGTCTGTTTCTCGTGTATTTTCCACATATTTTACATGACTTCAGCTTGGTTTATATTTTTCAGATTGGATTCTTTGGTTTTTTATCCATATTTCACATCCTGTATTGGTTCTGTCTTCGGGTTGGATTGTGTGGTATTTTTCCTCCGCCATGTCTACTAAATTTGACTCATTGTTTCTTACATCAAGCTTTAATGTGCCTATGACTTCGGTAAAATTGAATGGAAAGAACTATATGCTTGGGTCAAAATCTGTTGAAGGGTTTTTGAAGGGCAAGGGTCTTCATAGTACCCTGATTGACCCAAAACCTAACTCAACTAGTTCTACATTTGCTCAATGGGAATAAGATGATGCTCAGATCTTGTCCTTGATGTTGTCTAGCATTGAGCCTAAGATTTTTTCTAGTTTGATGTATCTTGACACTGTTGAAGAAGTGTGGGGGCATCTCAAGCAGATGTATTCAAGTGTTGGGAACATGACCCACATTTATGAGTTGTGCAAGCAATTGTTTGGGTTGGAACAAGATACATTGGGTCTTGAAGAGTATTATTCTCAGGTGAGTATATGTGAAGAGCTCAAAATGTATCAACCTATTATTTCTGATGTTTTACGTATGCAACAACAACGTGAAGACTTTAATGTTGTTCGGTTCCTTGTTAGCTTGAAGCCAGAAAATGAGTCTATTCGTTCCCAAATTTTGGCTAGTCCACAGCTTCCCTCATTTCTTGGTGTGTTCTCTTGGCTTCAACGTAGCACATTATCTGGACCTAGATCTTAGTTGTCTTCTGATTAGAGTAGTGAGAGATACGCTTTAGCTGCCTCTTATGAGAGTTAGAATGTTGCTCTTGTCGGGCATGGAGGTTGTGGTGGTAGAGGTGCACGTGAGGGACGTGACACCAAGGGTGGTCCTACTCGAGGTCGTGAATCTTGTAAGTGCACCCATTGTGGTCACAGTAATCACTCGGTAGACTATTTTTGGGATTTATATGGTAGACCATCTTAATCAGGCCATTTTTCAAGATTCTATCTCTCCATCAGCTAGCTCCAACCCACCTCAGATTTAGATATGGTTAGCAAACTGAGGGATGAGTATGCTCCGCTTTTGTCTCACACACAAGCTCCTTCATCTTCCACTACTACTCTTGCCCGATCAGATACAATGTCTGCATGTCTTATCTCATCCACTCAAGATCCATTGATTATTGATTCTGGAGCTAATGAACATATGACCGGTTTATCTTATTCCTTATTTGATTTAAATACTATGAAATCTCCAAAAAGTGTTACTCTCGCTAGTGGTTCTCTTGCTAAGGTTACAGGCGTTGGATCCACTAAGCTCACTGACTCTATATTCTTGTCATTTGTTCTATATGCTCTTGAATTTCCCTTTAGTTTGTTGTCCATTAGTAAGATTACTCAAAATCTCCAATGTTCAGTGACTTTTTACCCATCTTTATGTATTTTTTAGGATCTCAAGACGAGGAAGAAGATTGGTATGGGGCATTAAGTTGGTGGCCTGTATTATCTTAATTTCAAGCATTCACCCACTCGAGCTCTCACATTCTCATCATCATCCGCTTTTAATGGAATTGTTGCCTTGGTCATCCTATTTCCCTTTCGAAACGTCAGATTAGGAATCTTGGAAATGTATCTTCCTTTCCTTATGAAGTGTGTCAACATAGCTAACATCATCGTGTGTCTTTTGTATCTCGAGTCCTTTTGAATTCATTCACTCTGATGTATGGGGACCAATCAATATTGAATCAAACAAATTCCAGTATTTTGTTACTTTTGTGGACGATTATTCTCGTATGTCATGTTTTTTTTTTTGTTATGAAGGCATGATCTGAACTTCTTTCCATATTCCAAATTTTTCGGAAATAACTTAAAACCCAATCTGGACAGAAAACTCAAGTTTTACGTTTTGACAATGCTAAAGAATATCAATCTAGTTCCTTTGCTACTTACTTAAGCAATAAAGGAATTGTTCATCAAACCCCATGTTTTTATACTCCTAACAGAACGGTATGGCTAAATGCAAAAATTGTCATTTGGTAGATGTAACCCGAGCACTTTTACTTCACTTGCATGTTTCTAAGCATTTTTGGAGTGATGTCGTCCTTACTGCTTGTCACTTTATCAACTGCATGCCTTCATCAGTCCTTGATGGTGTCTCTCCTTTCTCCATCTTGTTCCCTATGTTCTCCTTCATTCTCTTCCACAAAAAATCTTTGGGTTTGTTTGTTATGTTCATAACCTTGGCTCAGGTTTTGATAAGTTTGATCAATCTGCTATCAAATATATTTTTGTTGATTAAAAAATGATATCGTTGCTACAGTCTCGTTCTTTGATACTACTTCACTAGTTCTGATGTCACGTTTTTTGAGTCTATACCCTATTTCTCGGACATCTTCAATTGGTGAGTGTGATCTTCTACCATTATTTACTCTTATCCTTCCTTTGTCACCCTCACCTACCCTTTCCCAGCGCCTTTCACCGTTCCTCTACAGGTTTATTCGTGTTGCTTGCTTCCACTTGCTCCTATGCCTCCAACCTCAACTCCGTCTTCAGATACGGAGTTACCTAGTACTTCAAATTCCCAGCCTATTGCTCTCAGAAAAGGTACTCATTCTTGTGTTACTCAACACCCAATTAGCCAGTTTGTCTCTTGTCATACTTTTATCTCCTTCATTCTCATGTTTTACTTCTTAACGTTCAAAATCTTTTGTTCCTAAGACAGTCTAGGATGATTTATTTGACCCGGGGTAGACATATATGAAGAATGAAATGGATACTCTTCACCATAATGAGACATGGGATATTGTTCCATTACCACTTGGTAAACAACTTGTTGGTTGTAATTGGATGTATACAATCAAATTCCATTCTGATAGTTTTGTGGAACATCTAAAAGCCCGCTTGGTTGCCAAGGATTACACTCAAACTTATGGCATTGATTATGAGGAGACCTTCTCCCCGGTTGCCAAAATCTCTTCTGTTCTAGTATTGATCTCTCTTGCCACTAATATAGACTGACCCTTCTTTCAGTTGGATATTAAAAACGCATTTCTACATGACAACTTGCATGAGGAAGTTTATATGGAGCAACAACCTGGGTTTATTGCTCAGGGGAAGTATCAAGGTGCTGTATGCAAGTTAAAAAAATGCACTATATGGTTTGAAGCAATCCCCTCGAGCATGGTTTGGAAGGTTTTCTGATGCTGTATTGGCGTTTGGTCTTCATAGATGTCAAACAGACAATTCGGTATTTCACCTACACAGTGATGCAGGTCATATTTTGTTGGTTGTATACGTGGATGATATTGTAATTACTGGGAGTGACTCAGCTGGGATTTGCAGGCTGAAACAATTTTTGCATGATCAGTTTCAAACAAAGGATTTGAGCAAACTTAGGTATTTCATTGGGATTGAAGTTGACAGATCTAAAAAGGGTATTACCCTATCTCGGAGAAAATATGCACTTGACCTTTTGGAAGAAATTGTCTTGTTGGGTGCATGCCCTATTGGCACTCCTATGGATCCGAGTCGTAAACTCTTGAAGGAAGAAGGGAAGTTGTTTGAAGATCTAGGTAGATATCAGCGGCTTGTTGGGAAATTGAATTATCTAACTAGGTAGATATCAGTGAGTCAATTTCTAGAAAAACCCAGGGTCTCGCATTGGGATGTTGTAGTCCATATTCTTCGTTATCTTAAGCGAGCTCTTGGCCTTGAATTGTTGTATAGGCCAAATAGACACCTTAGAGTTGAAGCCTTTTCAGATGCTGATTGGGCAATGTCTCCTTTAGATAGAAGATCTACTACTAGATACTGTACCTTTGTGGGAGGTGACTTGGTTACATGGAAGAGCAATAGCTCCTTCTAGTGCAAAAGCTGAATACAGGGCAATGGCTCACACTACTAGTGAGTTGACATGGTTGCAATACTTTCTTCAAGAGATTGGATTTCTAGCTCCTGTTCTACTTTAGTTATTTTGTGATAATCAAGTTGCAGTGCATATTGCGTCTAATCTTGTGTTCCATGAGAGGACTAAATACATAGAGATTAATTATCACTTCATTCAAGATAAGATACTAAGTGGTGACATTTCTACACCTTTCGGGAAGTTTGCTGATCTTGCAGATGTGTTTATTAAGTCCTTGTGTGTCGGTTAAAGCTTATTTGTTCCAAGCTAGGTTTATACAATATATATGCCCCAACTTGAGGGGAGTGTTAGAGGGCATTATTGTAATATGTATAACTTATAAGGGTATAATTATCAATTGATTGTTTAGTATATATATATATATATATATATAGTGGAACAGTAATGAAAGAGAGAGTGTTTTTGTCGATCAAAGGGTTTTTGCTCTGGTTTGGGTTTTCTCCATGTTTCATAATAGGATACATGAATTTATTTAAGAAGTTATAGATTTATACCATAAGAAGATATCAAGATTGACCACCACTTCAAGAAACAGTCAATATGACATGGACCAACTTTATGTACAAGTTGTTGCACTATTTGTTTCCCGTTTCGATTGAATCATACAAGGCATTATTGTTCTTTTGTTTTTGCAAAGCTGACAAGTATTTGTTCAGAGTTTCTGTACTCTCTAGCTTATGATCTCTCATCTAAAGTAGCACTATGCCACTATCTCAAGCAACTAATATTACAATTTGTACCACATTACTGATATGAATGTAACTTTAATGTAACCCCAAGGGGTTGGCCCAAGTGGTGAAGGCCTTGGTCTTTGGGTATCACTCCCTTCAAGGTCCAAGGTTCAACACCTTATAGGTGCAAACAATCATTTGGGGCCACACCTCCTGGTGAAAAACCAGCGATTTAACCAGTTCCATTTAGGAAAATTTCCGAGGGTGCAGTGCTCGGGACCGGGGTTTACTCTTCAAAATTGGGTCCGAAGGGCCCTGCCTTGGAGAGAAACTTTAATGCGCAGTACATAGAAGCTTTTCTATGGCTTACTTGATAATTTCATCAAGTATGGCTTATGAAGTTTTAGTTGCATGGTTTAGTTGTAATTTTGGATCTTGTTAATCTGGGATAGGAGAATCTTAGTCGATTTATTTAGCTTAGTCGTTTTGCTGGAAGGTCCCATGTATTGGGGTTCAACATATGCCACTTGTAGGATTGCTTTGCAGAACTGGTCTCCAAGTATCTTGTGGGAACCTTTTGTGCTAATCCTGATTTCTTTTATTCGTTTAATTATTTTCCAGGGGGAGGGTTTACACATTGCCATTTTAAGAATGCTTTACAAAGAGTTGAAATTGATATGCTTCTATGTTGGCAGATCTACTATTTGAAGTAAATTTCAAAATGCTGGTAAAAGGATAAAGTGAGTTAAAGTTTGACTGGAGTAGGGCAGTTGAGCTAAATTATTGTCCATGGAACCCACATAATTAGGTATAAAGCTTTAAGTAATGTGCTTTCCTGGGATTAGTTGGGACTTTGTTCCGGACATCTAGCGCCAATAAAAAAAGTAATGTGCTTAGGCTGTTTTGTTGACGTGTATGGAAAAAGGAGGAGAGCCTTGGTAATGTTTCTATTTTAAAAATAGATGGCAAATTTGGCAAGAATTCCTTTTTATGGTAGTAATTTGGATGCGATGGTGATGCCATTCTTAATGACATGAATCCGGGTATTCACCATCCAAATATTTGCCCTGTGAGAATATAATTCAGCTACAACTTACTAATGGTTAGGGGGGCAATATGTGACTCAACTTGTGAACTTAGCATACACACGACACGAAATTAGCGGGTTTGAGTTTGATCTAAATGGGTTTGGGTCAAAACGAGTTGACCCGTTAAGACACAATTAATAAACGGGTCAACAATGGGTCAACATGCTTAACCCGAAAGCAACCCTCAATAACTCGTTTAAATTTTATTTTAAAATTATAATTTTATTATTGTTGGGTTGTAATTGTTAATAGGATGTGCGACAACCTATTAGTTAGGATTGCCGCAGCTAGCTTTCCTTATTTTGTACAGATTAGACTTTCCTTATGTCTTCAGCTTTCCTTATTTTGTACAAATTAGACTTTCCAAAATAGGGGTAGCGTGTACAGCTAGGGGATTGAGAGAAAATCTTGGTTGTAATTAGAGGAAAATGCTTATATATCTTGCTGTATAGTTTCTATATATATGAAAGGTCTCAGGACATGAAGGTCATTCAATTCTGAACCAGAATTCTTTGCTGTCTAAATCTCTCGTAGTCTCTTGGTTTAGCCCTTTGGGATCCTTGGTTTTCTAGTCAATTTTGTGGGTCTCGGTGGTGTCTTTTCTTGGAGGATTTCTGGAGTTTGAGGGTATTCGAAGTCAATATTGTTTATGATGTCAGGAGAAAACACTATTGTGCGTTTTAATGGAAAAAATTACTTGGCCTCGGAGTTTCAATTTAGGATGTTTGTGAAAGGGAAGGAGTTGTGGAGCCATAACGATGGCAATAGTAAAACTCCTGACAGCGGAACAGATCTTGTTCAATGGGAAAGCAAGGATGCAAGAATTGTGTCTTGGCTGTTGGGATCTATTGAGCCTCACATGGTGAATAATCTTCGTTCCTTCACAACTACTAAAAAGATGTGGGAGTATCTAAGGTGTATCTACAATCAAGACAACAATGCTAGAAGGTTTCAGTTGGAGTTGGAGATTGCTAACTACAGCCGAGGTAATCTGTCCATTGAACAATTCTATGGTGGGTTTCTTAAATTATGGAGCGAATATTCGGGCATTATTCATTCCTAGGTTTCTCAAGAAGCACTAGGTGCACTTCAGGAGGTTCATGCAGAGAGTCAGAGAGATCAATTTATGATGAAGTTGAGATCAAAATTTGAGACTACACGGGCAGGCTTGCTAAATCGTGATCCCGTTCCCTCGTTGGATGTTTGTATTGGCGAATTGTTAAGAGAGGAGCAGTGGCTGTCCACTCAACTTGGAATGACACAAGATAGGATTCATTCCGAAGTGGTTAATGTGGCATATGCCGCTCAGGGAAGAAGAAGAAATCAGTCACAAATTCAATGCTACAACTACAAGGAATATGGGCATATTGCATGGAATTGTAGCAAGAAATTCTACAACTATTGCAAGAAGGATGGCCATATCATTAAGGAATGTCCAATACGACCCCAAAACAGACAGGCACAGGCATTTCATGCAGATCTTCAAACCCCACCAATGGCATCAGATCTTACACAGAATGTTGCAGCCACCTCAAATAGACCAGTTGGTGTTAATCAGCCTGGACTCACGCCAGAGATGGTGCAACAAATGATTATATCAGCTTTCTCTGCTTTCGGACTTCAAGGTAAGGGTTCCCAACTCACACCTTCTTGGTTTGTGGATTCGAGGTCCTCAAATCATATGACTGGAAGCACATATATGTTACATGGTATTCGCAAGTATGAAGGTGCCCAGCACATTTAGATTGCCAATGGGAGTACGCTACCTATTAGTGCTGTTGGTACTCTTGGACATGGTTTCAAGTAGGGCTGTGCATAATTCCGAAATTTCCGACTCCGCCCGACATCCGCTCTGATTCAGACTCCGACGGAGTCATCGGAATTCGGAGTAGCTCCGAATAGATAATCGAAGTCGAAGTCGGAGTCGGAGCTCCTGGAGTCGGAGCTCCAAGGAGCTCCGACTCTGATTTTTTTTAAAAACAAAAACCCAACTGTAAAACGACGTCGTTTTGAACATTGGCTCGAGCGAGATGTCGAGCGCAAGTTGAGCGAACCTTTCTGGAAGAGTTTTGCTCGAGCGCTACGTCGAGCGCACTTCGAGCGAACCTCTCTGCATGGGTTCCGCTCGAGCGCTGAGTCGAGCACACATCGAGCGAACCTCTCTGGAAGAGTTCTGCTCGAGCGCCACGTCGAGCGCACTTCGAGCGAACCTCTCTGTATGGGTTCCACTCGAGCGCAATACGAGTGAACCTCTCTGTATGGATTCCGCTCGAGCGCCACGTCGAGCGCACTTTGAGCGAACCTATCTGTATGGGTTCCGCTCGAGCGCCGTTCGGAGTTCCACTCGGAAGTCGGAGTTCTGAACGGAGGTTGGAGCTCCGACCTCCAATCGGAGTCGGACTCCAACTCCAGTTCGGAGTCGGAGGGACAATTTGGCTCCGACTCTAGTGGGAGTCGGAGGTCGGAAACGACAACTCCGACTCTGTTGGAGTCGGAGCACAGCCCTAGTTTCAAGGATGTTTTTGTGTTACCGAGGTTGTCTACAAACTTGATTTCTGTTGGCCAATTGGTGGATACTAACTGTGATGTTAATTTTTCTTGTGGTGGTTGTATTGTGCAGGATCAGGTGTTCGGAATTGTGGTCATGAAGGGGCCTAAAGTGGGACATTCATTTCCTCTACATTTTTCTATTCCTAGTTTAATGTCTTTGGCAAATAAAAGTGAGGTATGGCATAAAAGACTGGGCCATCCAAATTCTGTAGTATTGACACATCTAATGAAACATGGTCATTTGGGGAATAAAGATCAGTTTTTATCTCTTAGTTTGTGTTTTGATTTTGCTACTTGTAAACTTGGCAAAAACAAGACTTTACCTTTTTCCTATTCATGGCAGCCATGCTACAAAATGCTTTGAGATCATTCATTCTGATGTTTAGGGTGTTAGGCCGGTTGTTTCACATGCTCATTACAAGTACTTTGTGACGTTCATCGATGATTATAGTCGTTTCACCTGGGTCTATTTTCTTCGATCTAAGGCAGATGTGTTCTCTGTGTTTCAGACCTTTATAGCTCTTATTGAAACACAATTTTCCACTTATATTAAAGTCTTGTGTTCTGATTCAGGGGGAGAATATATGTCTCACAATTTTCAAAACTACTTAGAGCAAAAGGGTATCCTTTCTCAGCGCTCTTGCCCTTACACCCCACAACAAAATGGGGTGGCCGAGTGCAAGAATCAGCATCTCTTGGATGTGGTTCGTACTCTATTAATTGAACCTTCTGTTCCATCTAAATTTTGGGTTGAAGCCTTGTTTACTACCGTATACTTGATTAATCGCTTGCCTATGCAGACCTTGCAATACGACTCTCCTT
This sequence comes from Juglans cinerea, assembly GCA_961763995.1. Taxonomy (NCBI): domain Eukaryota; kingdom Viridiplantae; phylum Streptophyta; class Magnoliopsida; order Fagales; family Juglandaceae; genus Juglans; species Juglans cinerea. The sequence continues at coordinate 22,881,129 of CAUIVZ010000005.1, forward strand.
ATTTCCGCTTGTTTGGTAGTCATCCTGAGTATCAGTCCCTTCATGCTTTTGGGTGTGTTTGTTTTGTCCATTTGCCACCCACTGAATGCCACAAACTTGCTGCTAAATCTGCACAATGTGCTTTTATGAGGTATAGTAATGCTCATAAAGGTTTTGTTTGTTATGATGCTATTGCTAACAAACTTCGTGTATCCAAAAATGTGATTTTCTTTGAGAATCAATATTTTCTTTTTAGTCTCACCTTCTTTTGAAATTTGATCTTGTCATGCTTCCCAATTTTGAGAATATGTCACATGTTGTTGAACGCTTTCAATTAGGCGTTGTGTAACAGAGACGTCGTCCACGCCCACCAACGCCCCTTTCTGACACTGATTTCCCACTTGATCTAGTGGACATTGCACCTCAGCGGTCTAGCAGAGTCACTCAACCCCTAGATAGGAATGATTTTCCTCATACCTCACTCACTGCGACTTTGGATACTACTGCAGTGCCTCGTTCTTATTCTTAGGCATCTCTGCAAGTTTGTTGGTAGCAAGCTATGCAAGAAGAGCTTTTGGCACTACAGGAAAATCACAATTGGGATATTGTATCTTGTCCTTCTAGTGTGAAACCTATTGGGTGTAAATGAGTCTATTCAGTTAAGTTTCAATCTGATGGCTCCTTAGAGAGGTATACGGCTCATCTAGTGGCACTTGGAAATCGCCAAGAGTATGGCATTGATTATGATGAAACTTTTGCACTTGTCGCTAAGATGACTACGGTGCAAACCGTCTTAGCCATTGCTACCTCCAAAGGTTGGGCTCTCTGGCAGATGGATGTCAAGAACGCTTTTCTACATGGGGACCTCAAGGAGGAAATCTATATGACATCTCCCCAAGGTCTGTTTTCTACACCATCTTCAAATGTTTGTCGCCGGAAACGGTCTTTGTATGGCTTAAAGCAGGCACTGGATGCTTGGTTTGATAAGTTTCGTTCCACTCTTTTTGATTTCAATTTTGTTCAAAACAATTTTGATTCGTCTCTCTTTCTCCAAAAGACTGCTACCAGGATTGTCTTGCTTTTGGTCTATGTGGATGATATCGTGATTACAGGAACGCACTCCCAGTTGATTGAGCAGTTACAACAGCACCTCAAGGCCTCCTTGCATATGAAAGATCTTGCCCATCTGTAGTATTTCCTCGGCCTTGAGGTTCAAACCACATTAGAAGGTACATATTTGCATCAGCACAAGTATACACAAGAGGTGATTACTTTGGCTGGTCTTTAGGAAGAAAATTCGATTCTTACACCTTTGGAGGTGAATTGGAAACTGCAACAAGGGGAAGGGGAGCTTCTTTCTGATCCCTCATTCTACCGGCAATTGGTTGGGAGTTTAAACTATTTAATGATTACAAGACCCGATATTTCCTTTGTTGTCCAACAGGTAGGTTAGTTTATACATGCACCTCGCCACCTTCATCTTGTTGTTGTTCGACGTATCATTCGTTATCTCAAGGGGACTTTTTGACGTGGGTTGTTCTTTTCGGTTGGATCTCCTATTCTATTGACAAGTTATAGTGATGCAGATTGGGCAGGATGTGCGGACACTCGTCGTTCTGTCACAGGGTGGTGCATGTTTCTCAGAAATGCTCTTATCTCTTGGAAGAGTAAGAAGCAGGCTCACGTTTCAAAATCCTCTACGAAGTCCGAGTATCATGCTATGTCTTCTGCCTGTTCTGAGATTGTGTGGCTTCATGGGTTGTTGGCAGAACTTGGTTTTCCTCAGCTCTAGCCTACTCCACTTCATGCTGACAACATGAGTGCTATTTAGATTACTGCTAACCCGGTCTTTCATGTAGGGGTGCTACCTGCATGGTGCGGGGTGGGGTAGAAAACGCACCCCGCTCAACCCATTGTCTAAAAATTTTTTTTAGTCTAAAAATATTTTTTAGACTCAAATTATAATATAATTTAAACTATAAATTGAAATTTATACATTAAAAAAAATGCAAACTCATTAAAGTTATATAACAACCCATTGTCTTGGCTTCCTAGACCAACCATTATATAGGAGGCCAAGGCAATACAATAGTGATAGTTAAGCACTGTGGGACTTACTGTTAAGTCCCACAGTGCTTAACTATCACTATTGTATTGCCTTGGCCTCCTACATAATGGTTGGTCTAGGAGGCCAAGGCAATCCATTAACTTGAAGTTGAATTCAAGTTTTTAACAAATTGTATATATTTATATACAATATATTTATATAAATTACTTATATAAATATTAAAAATTATAAATTTTTACATTAAAATTGGGAGGAGTGCGGAGCGGGGGGAGGGGCCCGGCTGGGGTCAATCCGTCCCCGCCCCCTGCATGGGCTGCCTGGGCGAACTGGGGCGGGGTAGCGGGGGGCAGGGCCCCGCTGCCCACCCCTACTTTCATGAGCGGACAAAGCACATCGAAGTGGATTGTTATTCCATACGTGAAGCTTTTGATAGGGGTGTGATTACTCTTCCTCATATTTTCGCTGTTCTTCAGACAGCCGATGTGTTCACCAAGGCTCTTACCCGGCACAGGCATCAGTTCATGATTGAAAAATTGATGTTTCTCGATCCGACCGCATCAATTTGAGGGAGGATGTTAATAGGATGTGCGGCAACCTATTAGTTAGGATTGTTGAAGTTGGCTTTCCTTATGTCTTCAGCTTTCCTTATTTTGTACAGATTAGACTTTCCTTATGTCTTTAGCTTTCCTTATTTTGTACAGATTAGACTTTACAAAATAGGGGTAGCGTGTACAGCTAGGGGATTGAGAGAAAATCTCGGTTGTAAGTAGAGGAAAATGCTTTTATATCTTGCTGTATAGTTTCTATATATATATATGAAAGGTCTCAGGACATGAAGGTTATTCAGACAAATTGATAGTAATATTGGTATTTCTCAATATGCTTATGTTTTTGTTGTTGGGATTGCAATTTTATACCTATGCTCAAATTTGTTATTGTTGGGTTTGTAATATTGGTTTTATCACAACTTAAAAAATGAAAAATATTGATATTTTTTATTAGTAGGTAGTCTTATTATTATTATTATTATTATTATTTTTTGAGATATTGTGGCTACTAATAAATATAGATTTTAACTTTTATTTGAAATTATGTTAATCAAGTCAAATGGGTTTTGCGGGTTAGTCAATCCATTCACATGAAACGGGTTGAAATGAGTCTTGTCGTGTTGACCTATTTCTAATTAATTATTAAACGTGTCAAAACGGGTGACACGACACGAACCGTTATTTAAATGGGTTGTGTTAGGGTTTAAATGTCTAACCCGTTTAGCTTAACGGGTCATGTTCGACTTGACCCATATATTTGAATGTCCATGACTTGACACGAAACGAACACGAATTGGCACCCTACTAATGGTGCAGCCACCCAAATTACTACTATACAATTTGCAATAACAGGCCTCCTAAAAGTTACCATTTGTCTACTATATACAGATATATTTATGTTTTCACGCGTTTCTCCTCGTTGTTGCCTTCAACATTCAATTTGTTTAATTTTTTACCATTTCTTTTCTCTGATGCAGCTATCTTGTGTTAAGTGTGATCTGGAGGAAATGGATTATATCATGACTACTAGAGAAAGTTGCTTGACTGAGCAACTTCTTCCTTCAAAGCATTCATTTTTCATTCGTGAATCAAGGTAATAAACTTGGAAAATTTATATATCTGGTTAACATCTAGCCATCTCCTTTTGTAGATTCATCCTTTCCTCACTCGATAATCATAACAAAACTATGTACTGAGTCTAATCCAAAGAGTTTGACCTCCAATTCGTTTGACGCGCTTTCAGCCATTAGACTCAGTACAGTGGGAATAAAAGAACAAACTAATACAATTGTTGAAGAAGGTTGAGTAAAGTGGACCTTCACTCTTCTCGGCCATCCCATCTTTGACTCATTGTTGAAGAAGTTTTCCTTGGCTAGGTCCCTAAAACTTGAAGGTAATGCCAATACTTGCATTGCTGAGAGATTTCAAAAGTCCATGTGTTGATAAGATAACCTCTTTTCCAAATGTTGATCAAATGCTGTAATGACCCAAGGAAAGCTCAACCCACCTATAGACTTATACTCAAAAGTACTGGACAATGTTAGACTTGAAGTCCCTTTTAAATGATTATAAATTGAGAGAACTTTTTTCTTTTGGGCAATCTAGGATCTCGTTCACCACCCTCTCATACTCAATTAAGGATGTTACAATCTCCCCTTCTTAAATCTCAGACGTCCTTGTCAGACCATTGGTGTTGTTGGTGGCATGACTCAAGCCCCAAACTTCTAGTTGGAATTGGCTCTAATAGTCTGGTGCAAGGTGCAATGAACCAAGGAAGCTCAAATCACATTTGGGTTTATAATCCAAAAGTATTAGTCAATATTACAACTAGACTTTCTTTGGAATCATTATAAACCACACTAACTTGTTCTTTTAAGTAATAGGGATCACATTCACCACCCTCTCATACTAGATTTGCAATATTCAAAAATTGCAACATGGATAATTCAAAGATCTTGGCTAACCATTTCAGTTTTTATGTTAAATTTGTCTCAAGTTTTGCTTCAATTGTAAAGCTTTCATGGTGCGTTAAGGAAATTTTCTAACTTCACTCACTGAAAGTTTGCATCTATTTTCATGAGCTCTACTCTTCTAATATTCATCAATGTTGTCTTGGATTCCTAAGGCCAATTAATGCATCCTACCAAAGTTCAAAGATCTTGCTGACTTGCTCTATTGATCTAATCTTACTGATATATATCTGGATCTTTCTTTTTTGTTCTAACAAGACTTTTTACTTGTGCTGATGAGTTGCATTTCTGTAGTTTTCCATGTGTGAAAGTGTCATCTGGGATTTAGTGTCAGATTGCTGAATAAAAGGCTCTTGTGGTACTCTATTATCTTAATTTGATACAGTGTGAGCTTACAAGCTCACATGATCTTACTTATAAAAAAAACAAGCTCACAGGATCTTTTATATAATGTGCAGATCTTCTAATATTCATCAATGTTGTCTTGGATTCCTACGGTCAATTAATGCATTCTACCAAAGTTCAAAGATCTTGCTCTATTGATCTAATCTTACCGATATATATCTGGATCTTTTTTTTTTTTCTTTTTTGGTTGTTGTAACAAGACTTTACTTGTGCCGATGAGTTGCATTTCTGTAGTTTTCCATGTGTGAAAGTGTCATCTGGGATTTAGTGTCAGATTGCTGAATAAAAGGCTCTTGTGGTACTCTATTATCTTAATTTGATACAGTGTGAGCTTACAAGCTCACATGATCTTACTTATAAAAAAAACAAGCTCACAGGATCTTTTATATAATGTGCAGATCTTCTAATATTCATCAATGTTGTCTTGGATTCCTACTGTCAATTAATGCATTCTACCAAAGTTCAAAGATCTTGCTCTATTGATCTAATCTTACCGATATATATCTGGATCTTTTTTTTTTTGGTTGTTGTAACAAGACTTTACTTGTGCCGATGAGTTGCATTTCTGTTGTTTTCCATGTTTGAAAAGTGTCTTTTGGGATTTAGTGTCAGATTGCTGAATAAGAGGCTCTTGTGGTACTCCTATTATCTTAATTTGATACAGTGTGAGCTTACAAGCTCACAGGATCTTTTAAATAATGTGCAGATCTGGTGTAAAGCATACCAATGTTTTGTTGAGGGGAGCAGTGTTTCGGACATTTAGTATCAACTTTTTCACGTACGGTTTTCCGGTATATATTCGTAATCTATGTGTAGTAAACTGCTTTGTAAGCTTACTCTTGCTTCTCTCAACTAAATGGTATTTTGAAACACAATGTAGATGTCTCACTTATCCAGGTCAACTTTTAGTTTTATTTAATTTGTTCTGATGAGCAGGATGTCGATTATAGAATAGAATATCCTCTTTACCAGCAACTTTTGTGGTTACTCTTGATATAAACATCAATTCCACATAAGGTCTTGTCCAATTGTTAAGGGAAAACAAATATGAACAGGATAACAATTAGAGAATGGTGCAATTCAAATGAAGCATCGGTTTTATGTAATACAGGTGAAGAAATCTTATGTGTAAATCATTTAAAGAGATACCTGCCTGAATTGAGTTGGTTTACTGTTTTGCAATTATTTTCATGGGTGTCTTTTGCATTTCGTATTTGAATCTGAATATTTCTGGGTTTTTTTTTTTTTTTTTTTTTTGCTTCCAATTTAATGGGAACCCACAGCTGTTGATAAGCTCTAACTCATGACACCTCCTCCAGCTGTGGAGCATGAGCTAGTTAGTTCAAAACCCATCAGGTCTGTGTATAATGACCCATAAAACACAAAGTTTTGAAACCAAAGTAGCACCCGATCTGCCATCATCTATACTAGTAGGTGGAAAAGTATATAACTTTCTTTTGTTATTTTTGCTCATATTTATGTTATATAGTGAACTTAATTTTTTCCTTTTTGATATGAGGAAGCTATTCTTGAAATATTCAAGTTCTACAAGCATTGGATTTTAGTTATATCAAAAGGTTTAAACTAAAAACTCTGGTAATTTTGACAGGTCTCATTGTTTGCTCTTTCCTTTTGGAGTTTCCATTTTGCAAGTTTATGTGCCTTCGGATTACTTGCTTATGTTGGCTACATTGCATATGCCTTCCCTTCCTTATTCCATTTGCACCAGTTGAATGGGCTGCTTCTTGTCTTCATTCTCTTGTGGGCTGTTAGCACATATATTTTCAATGTGGCATTTGCTTTCTTGAATCGGAAACTTGGAAAGGTAATCCTCTCTTACATGATGAAGTTTTGCTGTTTGTTATCCTACGAGGTCCAATGATTGAAAGTTATTTCTTGAATGCATATACAGGACATGGACATTTGGGAGATGGTTGGGTTGTGGCATTATCCAATACCTGGGTTCTTCCTGCTTGCACAGTTTTGCCTTGGAGTTTTGGTTGCCTTGGGTAATCTTGTGAACAACTCTGTTTTCCTATGCTTGACTGATGAGCATGGGCAATCTTCAAATGAGAACTCTTCAGCAGAAGGTAATTAAAATATAATATTGTTAGTAGTGTTGGAGCAAGGTTTTTTTTTTTTTTTTTTTTGGGGGGGGGGGGGGTCTGGACTAATATTATGATAATATATACTTTTTTCTTTGTAAGCTGCATATGCATTGTAGTAAAAAAATAATATAAACACAATCTTAGATACAAATGTAGTTATCAAATTTGACAAAAATGTGTCAAGATTGATGAAAAACTTTAGGAATCTCTAATCAATAATATTGTTTGTCCCAGGTACACACAAAAAGAAACAAAAACACAAAACTTAAGTATCTCCACAACGGAGTCCTTCACTTGGTGGAGGAATGATGCTGCAATACTAAATCATTTCAATATAAGATATTAGTTGGGACTTTAGTGTGCATTAGTTCATCTATCGGTCTCAAGGGGAAGAAAAGAATTAAAATATACGAAATCCTCACTTATTTTGTTTTTGACACAACTATGGAAGACCCACACATTTAACTCAGATAAATAGCTGGTATAACGAATGAGAATTTAGCATCAGATCTCTCATAGCATCAGATTTTTTTTTCACTATTTAAACATGAATTAAATTCCGTCCTCTTAAAAAAAATCAATTAAATTAAACACCAGCAAAGTTATCTGAGTATCTGATCAAAGCTATTGACTAAAGTAAAGACCGCCTAATCCAATATTGACACATGAATTAGTATGTGATTGATAATTTGAGGATATCAATTGTGTGAAGGTATCCAAAGTCTGTTATGAAAATGCATTTCCACATCATGTTGTCTTCTTAAATTTGACATTGAGCAAAGTTTTAGAATTTTGAAAAAATATATTGGGTGTAGGATAAAGTTTTTTATAATTTTGTGCCCAAATTGCGTTTTCAATTATCCTGGGACTAATTCGGTGCCCGGGGGGGGGGGGGGGGGGGGGGGGGTGTAGATGGATGGGTTTGGTGGTCTGAAACTTTAGGGAAGCCATGGCCAGCCTTGCCCCCCGGGATCCACCCATGATTGTTTGGGAGGTTTTTAGTTCAGTTTGTGCTTCTAAACATTGTGTGTTTATTTATTTATTTGTGCAGTATGTTAATCATATTGTTTGAACAGTTAAAGGAAATATTTTTTTGATCAGATCACTTGGCCCAAACTCAAAGGGCTGGATCTAGGTAACCGAGTTTGTGGGTTGGACTACTTAACCTAACTTGACGCTGCAGGCCGGAGTCAGTGAACCCAATCCAAATTGAAAATTATATAATGAGTAACAGCTCTAATTAACACCTTGAGGGGATGATTAGGCATTTTTGTCAATATTGGTCTGAATCCCTCTTCTTTTAGGTTTCCTTCATTATTTATAGAAAAAGAGTTACAACGTTTGCTAGATATTTCAGCGTAATTGCCGCCTGCCGATTGTTCTGTAACACGTTAAGTGTCTATACACGTTAAGTCTATTTAGTCTATTTTTCTGCTATACACTCTAAATATAGAAAGACCTAAATTATATACATAACATCCCCCCTCAAATTGATGCTAGTGGATCAAGAAGCATCAATTTGTCAACCAAGAACTGATGCCGGTGCCGAGAAAGAGCTTTAGTGAATATGTCTGCAGTTTGATGTTCAGTAGAAATGTGAGGGAGAGTAATCACATGTTTGTCAAACGATTCACGTATAGAATGACAATCGACTTCGATGTGTTTTGTGCGCTCATGGAAGACAGGATTAGCGGCGATTTGAATAGCACTGGTATTATCAGCATGAAGAGGAGTGGGATGCAGCTGTGGAAAACCAAGTTCACCTAATAACCCACGAAGCCATGTGATCTCAGAGCATGCGGAAGACATGGAACGATACTCAGACTCAGTAGAGGACTTGGAAACTCTGTCTTGCTTCTTACTTTTCCAAGAAATGAGTACATTGCCTAAGAACATGCACCAGCCGGTAACAGAGCGACGAGTATCTGCACATCCGGCCCAATCAGCATCACTATATCCCACTAACTGTAAGGAAGATTCTTTATGAAAGAACAACCCGCATGTAGAGGTGCCCTTCAGATATCGAAGAATACGGCGGACAGCGGCTAAATGAAGATGTCGGGGGGCCTGCATAAATTGACTGACTTGCTGCACAGCAAAAGAAATATCAGGACGAGTAATCGTCAAGTAGTTCAAACTCCCAACAAGCTGCCGATACAACGATGGATCTGATAGAAACTCTCCTTCTTCCTGACGAAGCTTAAGATTTACCTCCAAGGGAGTAAAAACAGAGTTACTCGATTGGAGACCTCCCAATGAAATAACATCCTGTGTGTATTTGTGTTGGTGTAACAACGTAGTAGTTGGAGTAAACTGCACTTCAAGACCAAGAAAGTATTGCAGGGGACCAAGATCTTTCATGTGAAAGGAGGCCTTGAGATGCTGTTGTAATTGCTTAATTAACTCAGTATCTGAGCCAGTAATCACAATGTCATCGACAAATATGAGAAGCAATACAATTCCTGCAGAAGTCTTGCAAAGAAAAAGAGAGGAATCGAACTGGCTTTGAGTAAAATGAAAATCAAGTAGGTTAGAGCGAAATTTATCAAACCATGCACGAGGAGCCTGTTTCAGTCCATACAAGGATCGGCGTAGCCGACAAACCTCTAAGGAGGGTGTAGCAAACATGCCAGGAGGTGGGGACATATAGATTTCTTCCTTCAAATCCCCATGTAGAAAAGCATTCTTCACATCCATCTACATGAGAGACCACCCTTGCGACGTAGCAAGTGCCAAGATAGTCCGCACAGTAGTCATTTTGGCAACAGGTGCAAATGTCTCTTCATAATCAATACCATACTCCTATCTGTTTCCAAGAACCAGGAGACGGGCCTTATATCTATCCAGTGAGCCATCAGCTCGAAACTTGACTGAGTATACCCATTTACAACCAATAGGTTTGACATCTGAGGGACAAATTATAAGGTCCCAAGTGTGATTGTCTTGAAGAGCTTGGATTTCCTCTTGCATGGCATGTTTCCAACATGCTTGGGTGGATGCCTGGGTATAAGAGTGAGGAATAGAAATAGTGTCGAGAGTGGCAGTAAGCGAGATGTGAGGAAAACCATACCTATCTGGTGGATGTGTAGCTCGGGTGGAGTGCCTAGGTATAGGAACTGCAGAATCAGATGATGGATCGGTGTCTGGAAGGGGCATTGAAGAAGGGGGAAGACGTCGATGATACACCATACCTGGTTGAAAATGCTTAATAGAAGAAGACACATCATCAAAAGCGGGAAGGAGAGTAATAGGAGGATCAGAAATAACCTGAGATTGAAAGAAATATTGATTTTCAAAGAAAATCACATTCCGTGAGATTCGGGATTTATTTGCATGAGCATCATAACAAACAAATCCTTTCTGAGTAGGACTATATCCCATAAAGGCACATGTGACAGACTGTGCAGCAAGCTTGTGACGCTCAACAGGTGGTAGATGAACAAAACAAACACACCCAAAGGTATGAAATGATTGATACTTAGGAGATATGCCAAATAATCGAAAATAGGGAGAATCATAATCCAGAGTAGCATTAGGCAAACGATTGATCAAATAAACAGCAGTAGATAAAGCTTCTACCCAGAACTTAGAAGGTACAGAAGAGTCAATCAACAAAGTACGGGCGACATCTAAGAGATGACGATTCTTACGCTCAGCGACTCCATTTTGTTGAGGAGTATAAGGACAAGAACGCTGAGAAATGATCCCTTTTTGCTGAAGAAAAGTTTGAAAAGAATGAGACATGTACTCTCCCCCTGAGTCGGAGCGTAAAGTTTTGATACAAGTATTGAACTGTGTCTCAATAAGTGCAACAAATTTTTGAAAGACAGAAAATACGTCAGCTTTAGAACGAAGAAAATATATCCAGGTGAATCGACTATAATCATCGATAAATGTCACAAAATAACGATACTGACCATGAGAAATAACAGGACTCACACCCCAAACGTCAGTATGTACAATCTGAAAACAGTCAGAAGCACGACTACCATGCGGAGGAAAAGGTAAAGTTTTACTTTTACCAAGACAACAAGTAGCACAATCAAAAGATGTAGGAGAAGAAGAAAATGAATTTTTATTGCCCAACAGACCATGTTTCATAAGATGAGTCAAGACAACAGAATTAGGATAACCTAATTTCTTATGCCAGACTTCGTTAGTATTTGCAGTAGCCGTACAAGCAAGAGAAACAACATTAGGAATAGAAAGCTGTAATGGAAATAAGCGTCCTACTTTAGGCCCCTTCGCGATCACCGTCCCCGACACCTGATCCTGCACAAGACAACCACCACGAGAAAAGTGAACATCACAATTATTATCTACCAAATGTCCAACAGAAATCAAATTGGTAGACAATCCAGGAGAGACAAAAATATCCCGAAATGAAGAGCCCAAATTACCAATAGCAGTAATGGGAAGAGTACTGCCATTAGCGATCTGAATATTTTGCGTGCCTTTATACTTACGAACACTATGGAGATTCGTCATATTACCAGTCATATGATTAGAAGCGCCCGAATCAACAAACCAAGAAGTTGAGTTAGTACTTGTACCTTGCAGGCCTAAGGCCATAAAAGCAGACACAATCATCTGTTGGACCATTGCTGGTGTGAGAACAGATGAATCAGAGCTTACAGTAGGCGGCGCAGAAGAAGAAGCAGAGGACTGAACAGTAGCCTGAAAAGCTTGGGATTGGCGATTTTGAGGCCGTATTCGACAGTCTTTGATGATATGGCCCTCTTTCTTGCAGTAGTTACAAACTTTCTTAGAACAGTTGCGAGCAATATGACCAAATTCCTTGCAACTGAAACACTGCAACTTGTTCCTCCCTCTCTCTTGTGCTGCATAGGCTACATTCACAGTCTCAGAAAAAGCATTTTCAGAAGTCATTCCCATCTGAGTTGATAATCGTTGTTCTTCATGCAGCAAATCTCCCAAACAAATATCCAGAGAAGGAACCGGATCACGGTTCAATAAACCAGCACGAACGGGCTCAAATTCGGGTCGAAGCTTCATTAAAAACTGATCACGTTGACTCTCGGCATGAACTGTTTGAAGAGCTGCGAGGGCTGTAATTGGAACCTTAGCATGAGCAATGGCAGAATACTCACTCCAAAGGTTAATAAAACCCGAATGAAATTGTGCGATAGGTAAATTGCCTTGACTATAATTACTAATTTCCAATTCTAATTGGAATTTTCGAGCACTATGATCTTGGTGGTAAATACGGTGAAGATAATCCCACATAGCCTGAGCTGTAGTAAAACACCGAAGATTGGTCACAAGGTGAGACTCAATCGTTCCCAATAACCAAGAAATTACCTTAGCATCATTTACCTCCCATTTGGCAAATTCTTTTTCATCAGTGGGAATATTAGCAGAATTATCAATATGATTTGATATTTCTTTTCCTTTTAAAAACATTTTAAACTGAAATTTCCATGTAGGAAAATTCTTCCCAGTAAAGCGAACAATAGTATTCTCAATAGACATGATCAAATAAGCAGAACTATCAAGTCTTTGTGTCAACCAATGGCCCACGGCAACCCCAAAAAAAAAAGCCCACGAAATGCTATTGCTCACTTGAAAATAAATCAAGATAAACTAATGGCCCACAGCCCACGAGAAGAGAAAAAAAAATGACCCACGAGAAGCAACACAGATTTCGTTGAGTGGGTCAGAATGCCTTGATATACTTCCCACGAAATATTTACTTCCCACGAAATATTGCCCCGAGAAGCAACACTGCCCAGCAACTCAGTAGAAACTAAAAGTGCCGAAGAGATAAACCCACGCGATTCAATCCTCAGAGAAGCAATCAAAATGCAACCCACTCAGAATTTGAGCGTAGAAAGTGCCGAGAATGAGAAAACAAGTGAATGAGAAAACACTTTTCTGAGAAAGCAACTCAGAAAGTGCCGAAATCTCCACTTTTCTCACAGAAAGTGCCGATAGGCACCAATCAATTCAGAAAGTGGCGAAATCACCACACAAAGCCACAAGAGACTTCTCTGAAAGCAGAAGGTGCCGACACAACCACAAGAAGCTATTGCCGAAAGAAAAATTGCCCAGAAATTGAAGAGCCCGACTCAAAAATTTCTCACAAATAGCGATGGAAATCGCACACCCAAGATTAAGACTACAGAGACTGAAATCAGAGTAAGTGGCTCTGATACCATGTCAATATTGGTCTGAATCCCTCTTCTTTTAGGTTTCCTTCATTATTTATAGAAAAAGAGTTACAACGTTTGCTAGATATTTCAGCGTAATTGCCGCCTGCCGATTGTTCTGTAACACGTTAAGTGTCTATACACGTTAAGTGTCTATACACGTTAAGTCTATTTAGTCTATTTTTCTGCTATACACTCTAAATATAGAAAGACCTAAATTATATACATAACAATTTTTACTAATTCAATGGAATTAAGTTCAAATTCAGGGGATGTTTTGAAAAGCTTTTCATCTCATCCCATCTCATTTTCTTCCCAAACATCATTCAAACACAAAAACTTTCAAACTAATCATTACAACTTTTCCAAACTTTCAAATAAAAAACAAAAAACAATTCAACTTTTTCAAATCCCAAAACAAAAATAATATTACAAAATTATATTCTAACAATAAATACTTAAAACAAAATTATATTCAACTTTTTTTCTCTTTTCCCAAAACTCAATAAATACTTAACTCAAACTATCTCACTACTATTCACAAACCATCTTTGATCTTACTACTATTCACAAAATTCTCATTTCATCTCATTCCCCAAGCATTCCCTAAAACTTACGAATTACACAGGCATTCACCTATATAAGCAAAGCAGTAAATAAATGAACATACAAGATTTTTCTTACGTAGTGGAAACTTTTTCTAGAATGAGAGTAATTTGTAGGAATTATTCTCATTAAATTCGTAATATAGGTACAAGGTAGTATACATAGATTACAACTGAAGAAAAAAAAAGAAAGAATAAAGTAGGAAATAATAAATTAAATGCTAACTTCTAAGGAAACTAAATCTTTTAGAATATTCACACATTTACAAATCAATATCTCCTAGAATATAGCAGAGTTGACTAGGCAGATTTTTGGAAACTTTCCAACACTCCCCATCAAGCTGGTTTGAAGATGTCTTCCATAGCCAGCTTGTTGATTAAGTTTTCAAACTGTTTCTTAGGCAGTCCCTTTATAAGTATGTCTGCTACTTGCTCAGCTGTAGAAATACAGGGCAAACAGATTACCCCACTATCTATTTTTTCCTTGATAAAATGCTTGTCCACCTCCACATGTTTTGTTCTGTCACGAAGAACTGGATTGTGAGCAATAGCTATTGTAGCTTTATTATCACAATATAATTTCATTGGTAATGAACTAGTAACCTTCAACTCTTCCAGCAATCTTTTAATTCACAATGCTTCACAAATTCCATGAGCAACAACCCTAAACTCAGCCTCTGCACTACTCCTTGCCACCACATTCTGTTTCTTGTTGCACCATGATCTTCTATTAGTGACACTTCCAGCCCAATCTGCATCAATGTATATTTCAACTTGTAAACTCCCATGACCTCCAAACAATAAGCCTTTACCTGGAGTCCCATTTAGGTACCCTAGGATTTTGTATACAACATCAAAATGTTTAGGTCCTAGTGAGTGCATAAACTGGCTTACCACACTTGTTGCAAAGGCTATGTCAGGCCGTGTGTGAGAGAGATACAAGAGTTTACCTACCAATCTTTGGTATTGTTCTCTATTGATTACTTCTTCAAGTTTAGCTGGTTGGAGTCTTAAATTCGGCTCTATAGGTGTTTCTGCAGCATTACACCCTAATAAACCTATTTCTCCAAGTAAATCAAGAACATATTTTCGTTGGGAAACAAATATACCTTTCTTTGACTTTGCAAACTCCATGCCAAGAAAATATTTCAAGTTACCTAAGTCTTTGATTTCAAACTCCCTAGCAAGAATCTTCTTTAATCTGCAAATTTCATTGTTGTCATCCCCTGTCAGAATAATATCATCAACATAGACAATAAGTATAGCTACTTTGCCTCCACCAGTGTGTCTATAGAACATAGTGTGGTCAGCTTGACCTTGGCAATAGCCGTGACTCTTTATCACCTTCCCAAAGCGTTCAAACCAAGCTCTAGGATATTGCTTGAGTCCATACAAAGACTTCCTCAATCTCCACACCTTCCCCTTGCCTTCTTTGCCTTCAAATCCTGGTGGTAGATCCATAAAAACTTCATCCTCTAGGTCTCCATTTAAGAAGGCATTCTTCACATCTAATTGATACAAGGGCCAGTTGGAATGGACTGCTAGGGATAGTAACACACAGATTAAGTTCATCTTGGCTACAGGAGAAAAAGTTTCCTAGTAGTCAATTCCAAATGTTTGAGTGAGCCCCTTTGCCACAAGTCTTGCTTTGTACCTCTCTACATTACCATCAGCCTTGAATTTGACTGTAAATACCCTTTGGTAGATCACCAATTTCCCAAGTGCCATTAGCAATTAGTGCATTCATCTCTTATTGAACATCCAATCTCCATTCCAGGTGATCTAAGGCTTCCTGAATGGTTCTTGGAATAAACAAGTGAGAAATATTGGATGTAAAGGCCTTATGAGTATCAGAGAGTCTATGATAGGATAGATGTTTGGCAATAGGATGTGTGGTGCAAGTTCTAACTCATTTCCTAAGGGCTATAGGTAAGTCTAGATCAGCAGAATTGTCTTTAAAAAGAGCAGGAGTGGAAGAGTTACCTGGTGTATTGGAAGGACCAACTTGTAGAGGTGATGATGATTGGCTTTGCTCCGGATTGGAAGAAGGATTTCTCTTATTCTGACGATCTCTTCTTCTAGTATAAACACGAAGTTCAAATGAGGTAATATCTGGTAGTATTTCTCCCCCTGGTTGAGAATCACTTATGCCTTGTACAGGTAGACTCGGAATTCCATTATTTTCACTAGATAAATTTTCTGTCTCCGTACAACCAAAACTCCGATGATGAAAACTTCTGTTTTTTTCTTCTGGTGATGTTTTGGTGCATTTAGTGGTGTGTTAGTGTTTGCTATTAGTGAGTTATGGGTCCTTCGCAACTAGTGCTTATTGAATCCAAGGCTTTTGAGATAGTAAGGGATGGGAGGTTTGTCCATATAATAGAGAAAGGTTGGAAGATGGTGAAAGAGATTAGTCTGAGGATAGGCACGACAAGATGGTTCTTAAATGCCTTGGAGGATAGCTTGAAGGCTGGGAGGCAGGGGTATTATTCTGCTCATAGAGATGGTCACAGGGGCTATGTTGCTCAGTGTCGCCTTAACTCATGAAGCTGCTTCATGGTTTTGATGGAGTATGGGGGGGTGGGTATCGAAATTTCTTGTTCATTCCTGAGGACAGGGAAGGAAGGGGGTGGAGGAAGATGGTGGAGGCGCTGAGGGTGGCTGGTTGTGCAGGTTCTTCCCTACCTCCACAACAACCTCCATCTCGGTCTTACAAGGAGGTGCTACAGCCCAGAGGTAGTGGTTGGGTTAGCCATTACTTTGACACTTCAGCAAGATCGAGAGGGGTAGGCCTGCTAAGGGGTGTTGCCATTCTTGTAGAAGATCAGATGCGGATGGTAGAAGGTAGAGGTGTTGTCGCTCTGCATGAGGAAAGTGTGTTGCGTGCTTTTCAGGAAATGAAAAGCCAAGTTGCTTTGCTACAAGCTAATATAGCTTGGATGATACGGTGCGCAGAGGGTCTAAAGGGCTAGGAGTGGGCTTGGGTATGGTTGCGGGCTATGGCCCAAGTGGGTCTCAGGAGCTGCCTAAGGCTAGTGGGCAACTAAAGATGGGTCAGGCTCAGACTAGTGGGTCGCAGGCTGGGAGTATGGGTCAGCGAGGAGAGGTTGATCTGAAGGGGAAGAAGGCTGCAAATGGGCTGGACCTGAGCAGAAGCCCACGCCGGGTTTGGCAGGAGAAAGGCTAGGCCCAAGTCTTGGGCTGGGTCCGGCACAGACAGGGGCGATGGCCTGCGGCGTCTCAGGTGGTGGTCCGGCGGTGGCCCCAGAATCGCCAGAAGTGATGGTGGGAGAAAGTGAAGACAGCGCTGAACACATACCTGCTGTTGATGGTTCTGGAGTTGCTCGGGGAGGGTCGCCTCTTCGTGGGGTGTCTCAGTCTTCTACGGCAAGCCCTGGGTCACTGTTATCTTTGGCCCAGATACAGATAAAGCCGTGGGGGGAACAAGAAATGGCTCTCTGTTTTGAGGGAGCCAGAGAAGAGTTGGCTCACGGAGATGAGGGGGAAGGTACGTTGACATTATTTGACCCCTGCAAATATTCAACAGAGGGGGAGGAGGCTATAAGAGAGGATCCTACCCCGTTAGGTATGGAACCTCCTAGTATTTCCTCAGACTGGGTTTTGAAAAAAGTAGAGGAACTTCAGAGCTGTATGGGGATCTCATGTGTGGGCTATGAAGAGCATTTTAAGGCTTTGATTATAGCCATGGAGGCAGGTCAGCATGGTGCAAGGTCAAGAAGATATAGGGAGCTGAAGAGATAGGCCTACCGCACGAGAACGGTTGCACAACTAGGGAGAACAAAAACAAACACTGAAAAAAAATATCAAGAGGGTTACAAGAAGAAAAAAAATAAATCCTATAGTTTTGCTCTAATACCATGTTAAGGATAGTGTTTGAACAAAAACGGAAAAAAGAAGATAATACCTTCCCTCTTATTTATCAAAAAAAGAAAAAGAAAAGAGAAGATAATACTTTGTCACTGTAAAGATCAAAGTTGACCTAATTTATTTGTAAAATAATCTCAATTTACTTTTCTAACCATAAATAAATTCTCCATGACAATATGTTTCTTCATGTTGTGTTTCTTTGTGTTCATAACTTCATAAATTCTCCATATATTATTGATGTTGTGATCTCTTTGTAGAGTTCACTGTCTTCTTGTAGTGTAGTGTGCATTTGTCTGTAAGAGATGGGGAGGTTTTGTGATTGCTTTGATATTACTTGATTTTTCTCTATTAAATTTGTTATTCAATAAATAAATACAATGTTGTGACACTCTGGTTAACTGAATCATTATTATCATTCTTATTGTTGGGTACGTAACTGAATTAATAAGTCATTTTACTTGTATTGTTTTTTGAATAGAATACTTAAGAGATAGACTAGTAGATAATTTTGTTTTCTTCTTGTTTGTTGGTTTCATAGTTTTCTAAACCTTTTTGATAAAAAGCTGTTTTAATTTAATACATAGGTATTGGATTCACAAGTTGTGTTGTTCCATCATTTGTTTCTTAGGCCATATCAAATTCAGTGCCTGATTGAGGTTTCTTATGCCTTCTCAACCCATGCCTATTTGATTTTGCCTTGTTCTTTTGTAGCTTTTGCCTCAAACCATATCAGTTGTTGCGTATAAAGTCTTTGGTTTCTCAATTTTGTGTGATGTGTAGGCCATTCTGATGATAAATATAATTTCATTGCTGCTGTGTCTCTTGATTTCACATGGTCTCCTGACTTATTTGCATAGAGAAACTTCAGTGTCCCAGATTTGATATTTTGATATCCTTTTTTCTGCAATGTTCAATTCTGTATTTTTAATCATGTTCTGCCTAACAATTTGTTTCATAGAATTCTGTAATCAGATTATACTACACTTCCATCTATGTTGTTTCTTCATATTCTTTAATTGCAGTGGAGGAAGAGACCAAGGTATTGATTGTTGCCGCAATTGCATGGGGACTGCGCAAAAGCTCTCGGGCTATAATGTTGGCTCTGATATTCCTCATTGCAATGAAACCCGGTTTCATCCATGCTGTATATAGTATGTGTTATCAGCTCAATATTAATACGTTTTGTATTAGTTCTGTTATTATAAATAATCAATTTCGTTATTTTAGTCAACTTATATCATAATGCTTTTGGTTTGTCATTCTTATAATGAATAAATAATTTTGATCTTACATGAGTTTGTGGCAATTTGCTGAAACTGTGTTATGTTCTGACCTGTGCTTTTTTTTTCTCTGACCTGTGCTTTTTTTTTCTCTGACCTGTGCTTCAGTGATATTCTTTCTGATATATCTTCTGAGCCACAACATCAGCAGAAGGATACGCCAATCTCTTATTCTCTTATGTGAAGCTCACTTTGCACTATTGTACATTCTTCAGATTGATTTGATTTCTGATACTTTGGAGCAAAAAGGCTCTTTAAGTATGGAAGTTCTATCGCAGTTAGGTACACTTTTTTTAAATGCTTCATTTTGGATTGTTATCTATGAAGTGGACATAGTTGTGGTAAATTATTTCCCATTTTAGAATCATGGATATGCTTATGATATCAAATCTTAATCTTTGAACCCAAAAGAATAATTTTTAAGCATTTCATTCTTATGTGAATTGATGCAGGTCTCCTTGACTATGATAGTTCCTGGGATTTCCTGGAAATAGCTTTGCTTGCTTGCTTCTGTACAATTCATAACCATGGTTTTGAGATGCTATTTTCATTCTCAGCAATTGTGCAGCACACCCCATGCCTCCCTATCGGATTCAGTATCTTGAAAGCTGGTCTGAACAAATCAGTTCTGTTGTCAGTGTATGCCTCCTCAGCCACCAAATACAGTCACGATAATCCTTCTTATGGTATAATTTTGTCCTTAGCTTAATTATTTTCCTATTGACTTCCAACGTAGTTATTCTTAGATGTTTTGTGGTGATGCTGTATTATTCTGTTATTTCAATTTGGATGTGTCAATTGAGTATGGTGAATTGTCTAGATAAAACTTGGGAGGATGCAGAATCAGATCCAATAAGCCTTCTTCCAATTATTTGTTCTGGGTTTGTGAATTAAAGCATGATCCAGTACTGTTTAAGATTATTTAATGAACACCTCTCAGCCTGCTTTTAACCTTCTTTGAGATCATGGGTTCTATGCTTGGATGAGATGATAGGAAAATTTGGTATGTAGTTTATTTTGTATTGTTTTTAAAAGACATCAGTGTCTATATCCATTATATTTAGACAGCAGGGTCTAGGACATTACTAATACGACTGCTAGTACTGTTATTTTTACTTTTTTTTTTAGTGTTATATGCTAATATGTTTTATCTTTTTCAAGAGAGAAGGATAGCATCGTTCCTCAGTGCAATTGGGCAGAAGTTTCTTTCTGTGTATAGATCCTGTGGAACTTTCATTGCATTCTTAACTATTCTCATCACAGTGTACCTGGTGAGACCCAATCATACGTCATTTGGGTACTTATCCCTTCTCCTTTTTTGGATAATTGGAAGACAGCTTGTTGAGAGGACAGAAAGACAGCTATGGTTTCCGTTAAAAGCATACTCAATCATGGTGTTTCTCTTTATCTATTGCTTGAGCAGTTTCTCCAGCTTTGAGATGTGGCTATCTAGGTTGATAGACCTCTATTTCTATTTGGGCTACAACTCAGAAGCTTCACTGCTGGAAAATGTTTGGGAATCTTTGGCAGTCTTGATTGTAATGCAACTTTATAGCTATGAAAGAAGGCAAAGCAGGTATAACAGGGCAGTTGATTCAGATACCCTGGAAACTGGAGCACTTGGGTTTCTCAAACGGTTTCTTATTTGGCACAGCCAGAAGATCTTGTTTATTGCTTTGTTCTATGCATCGTTATCCCCAATTAGTGCACTTGGCTTTTTGTATCTGCTTGGCCTCATCATCTGTTCAACTTTATCTAAAGGTTCCCGGGTCCCATCCAAATCATTCTTAGTTTACACTGGATTTCTAGTGACAGCTGAGTATCTCTTTCAGATGTGGGGTGAACTAGCTGAGATGTTTCCTGGGCAGAAACATTCTGATCTTTCCATTTTTTTGGGTTTCTCTGTATTTAAGCCAGGCTTCTGGGGACTAGAATCAGGCTTGAGGGGAAAAGTGCTGGTAATTGCTGCATGTACTCTTCAATACAATGTCTTCCGTTGGTTGGATAAAATGCCAAGGGCTATTCTAAACAAAGGACAGTGGGAAGAGCCTTGTCCATTGTTTGTTTCGGAAGAGGATGTTTCAGTTGATGTTTCCGTTTCTAACGAGGAAAATAAGCCATCATCAGATTCTGGTGTGCCTGTAGAACAAGAGGGAGTGACAAGCAATTCATGGCAGTTTTTCACCTCTGGTCTGTCTCAATCATCTAATCCTGTATCCTCCAAAATGGGCAGCAGTGATGGTGGTAGTGCTAGAAAATATACATTTGGGTATGTCTGGGGAAGTACCAAGGAGAGTCATAAGTGGAACAAGAAGAGGATTCTTGCCCTGAGAAAGGAGAGGTTTGAAACACAGAAGACGCTCTTAAAGATATATTTGAAGTTTTGGATGGAGAATTTGTTTAATCTCTTTGGTCTTGAGATAAACATGATTGCCTTGCTTCTTGCCAGCTTTGCTTTGTTGAATGTCATCTCTATGCTATATATTGCATTGCTTGCAGTTTGCGTTCTTCTGGATCGAAATATTATACGTAAATTGTGGCCTGTGTTAGTCTTCTTCTTTGCTTCTACTCTTATTCTCGAGTACTTTGCTATCTGGAAGAGTACTTTGCCTTATAATCAAGATATTCGAATTGATTCTAATGTAGATTGCCATGACTGCTGGGGAATCTCGACTCAATATTTCCAGTATTGCAAGAACTGTTGGTTTGGTATGACATTCTTGGCCATGCTCTAATTGCTTCTTATTCTCATGTACAGTGAATAAGTTCTCTCCTGAGATGGCCTAGATGTTCAGACAAATTTTAATCTTCCTGTTTTCAGTAATAATAGTTTTCCCCCCGTTCTCCCTTATCTTTTTTGCTCAGAAGAAATCCATGATAAATTTTTAATGTGGATTTTAAAGGGCTTTTAGATTTTTTTTTTCCCACCATCAAACTGCAACCATTTGTCAGTTCCTTCAGTTTGGTCGAATGCTCAGACCAAGTCCTGATATGTTTTTGATTATCTCTTACGATTTTATATTACTTTATTTGCTGTTTTTGTCTCAGTCTCTATTCATTTTAAGACATTTATCTTAACCCATCCACGTTGTCTGCCACATTTTCAGGACTTATTGTTGACGATCCTCGAACACTTACCAGCTATTTTATGGTCTTCATGCTTGCTTGTTTCAAACTTCGTGCTGATCACTTGTCCAGTTTCTCAGGGTCATCAATATATCGCCAGATGATGTCTCAACGTAGAAACATGTTTGTGTGGAGAGATCTATCTTTTGAAACTAAAAGCATGTGGACTTGTCTTGACTACCTGAGGCTTTACTGCTATTGCCACCTTCTTGATCTTGTGCTTGCATTGATTTTGATTACTGGAACCCTCGAGTATGACATTCTGCACCTTGGTTATCTTGCCTTCGCTCTAGTTTTCTTTCGAATGAGACTCCAAATACTAAAGAAGAAGAACAAGATATTCAAGTTCTTGCGTATATACAACTTTGCTCTCATTGTTCTTTCTCTTGCCTACCAATCTCCTTTTGTAGGGGAGTTTAGTGCTGGGAAGTGTGAGACAGTGGATTATATATACGAAATGTTTGGATTCTATAAGTATGACTATGGATTCCGAATTACTTCAAGATCTGCGCTAGTTGAAATTATCATATTTATGCTGGTGTCACTTCAGTCATATATGTTTTCCTCTCAGGAGTTTGACTACGTTTTCCGATATCTTGAAGCAGAACAAATTGGTGCCATTGTGCATGAGCAAGAGAAGAAAGCTGCATGGAAAACTGCACAGTTACAGCATATTCGTGAATCTGAGGAGAAGAAACGCCAGCGTAACTTGCAAGTGGAGAAGATGAAATCCGAGATGCTCAACTTGCAAGTCCAGCTTCACAGCATGAACTCAACTGCCAACCGTAATAGTGTTTCTCCGCGCAGTGAAGGCCTAAGGAGGAGGAGTACTTCTATTATCTCTAATAATGATACTGGGACCCCTGAAAAAGAAGAACTAATTCTCAGGAAACAAGAACAGATCATCAGAGAGGATTCACTATTCCCTTTTGAATTGTTCGAGTCTCCTGCTGCTATCAATGCAGGAAGTCCATCAGCTGCTGAGACTACAAAGTGTTCGGTGGGATCTCCTCATTGTGAAATCACTGAAGTTGAATTGGATAGCTCTGATGGTGCCTTTGTTGATTTCCACAAAAAAGAGAAAGTCCAAGTCCAGGTGAAGGAAAACCCATTGATATCTGCAGTACAGATTATAGGTGATGGTGTTTCCCAAGTGCAATCTATTGGAAATCAGGCAGTCAACAACCTTGTGAGCTTCTTGAACATAGGACAAGAAGATTCAGATATGAAACAGAACTTGTTTGCTGAGGATGGGGTATATGATGAGATGGAGAGCCAAAAATCAGAGTACTTGTCTTTGGATCGGTCATCTTCTCTGCAGTCTGATCAGAGTTCTGATGCTGCAAGTCTGCAGTTGGGAAGGATCTTCTGTCACATATGGTCCCAAATGCGATCCAATAATGATGTTGTGTGTTATTGTTGCTTTATTCTTGTCTTTCTATGGAACTTCAGTCTGCTGTCTATGGTGTATCTTGCAGCTCTATTCTTGTATGCTTTATGTGTAAATACCGGCCCTAGCTCAATCTTCTGGGTTATCATGCTAATTGTCACAGAAGTTAATATTTTGCTTCAGTATCTGTACCAAATTATCATCCAGCACTGTGGTTTAAGTATTGACTCAGACCTACTTCGTGAGCTGGGATTCCCTGCACATAAAATAAGGTCATCCTTTGTGGTCAGCTCTTTACCTCTTTTCCTTGTCTACTTATTTACCCTCATACAGAGCTCTATAACTGCAAAAGATGGTGAATGGATGTATTCTACAGACTTCAATTTTTGTAAGAAGAGTGCTCTATATAGAAAAGAGGTTCTTGTGAAGTATAGCTTGAGTGAGAGCACAATGGGAGTTCTACAGCTAATGAAAAATATGGTAAAATTGACATTCAGAAGCATCTTTAGGTACTGGAAATCGTTGACACAGGGTGCAGAGTCTCCTCCTTACTTTGTTCAGGTGTCTATGGATGTCAAATCATGGCCAGAGGATGGGATTCAACCAGAGAGGATTGAGTCTGGAATAAACCACTTGCTAAGAATTGTCCATGAGGAAAGATGCAAATCACAAAACCCTAGCCTGTGCCCTTTTGCTAGTAGGGTTCATGTTCAAAGCATTGAAAGAAGTCAAGAAGACCAAAATGTGGCACTAGTTGTTTTTGAAGTGGTATACGCATCACCGTTGACAGAGTGTGCTTCTGCAGAATGGTACGAGTCGCTAACTCCAGCAACTGATGTAGCAAAGGAGATTCTTAAAGCACAGCATGCTGGGTTCGTCAAAGAAATTGGATTCCCATACCCTATACTCTCTGTAATTGGGGGAGGCAAAAGAGAAGTTGATCTGTATGCCTACATATTTGTTGCAGATTTGATTGTATTTTTCCTGGTTGCTATTTTCTACCACTCAGTCATAAAAAATAATAGTGAATTCCTTGATGTCTATCAGCTTGAAGATCAGTTTCCAAAAGAGTTTGTATTTATCCTAATGGTAAGTTTACTGATATTGTGTCTTTCATGTTTTCTGCCATGCTTTAAATTTTGAAAATCAAGTTTCTGAAAACTGACAATAGAGTTACAAATTTGAAGTTCTATGTGCCAACTGATGTTAATACGACCTTTGACTCATTTCTTGGGCCTGAGAAATGGGTCATCAAGCTTCAAAACCACATAAAAAAAACAGGTTTGAAAATTTCTCAACTGGAAAATAGTTGTCCCAAACTTCGTCTGCTTTTTGCTTGATCAACTCATGCCATTTTCCTACAGAAAGATAATTTGAATATCCTTGTTTGGAATTTTTATGAAAGTACCTAATAATCTATTGGCTACAGAATTTTAGTTATATTTGAATAATGAGTTTTTTCCCTTATCTAAAAGATCAATGAATTTATAGACCCTCACCCCTTGGTTTACTTAGTAGAATGTTGTCATATGAATGATTAGTTCTTTATGTTTCATATGGTTTAATCTGGCTGGGATATTCATGTTTATTTCCTAACAGGGCTGAATGATAATTCCCTGCAGATTATCTTTTTCTTGATTGTGCTTGATCGAGTAATTTACCTGTGCTCATTTGCCATGGGAAAAGTAGTTTTCTACCTTTTCAACCTCATCCTCTTCACATATTCAGTTACAGAGTACGCTTGGCACATGGAGCCTTCCCAACAACGTGCCGGAGGGTTAGCACTCCGTGCTATATACCTTGCTAAAGCCATTTCCTTAGCACTGCAGGCTATTCAAATTCGACACGGGATTCCTCATAAAAGCACTTTGTATCGTCAGTTCTTGACCAGTGAAGTTTCAAGAATTAATTACTTAGGCTATAGACTTTACCGTGCACTGCCCTTTTTATATGAATTGCGATGCGTTCTTGACTGGTCGTGCACAACAACATCTTTGACCATGTATGACTGGCTGAAGGTGAGTTCTTGAAATACATATCTCTGAGCGCTACGGTTAAACCTATTCATGCTTTACTGAGTCTAACCTTTGAAACTACACTACTGTTCATTACATTCTGAAAAAAGTACAACTGGCCTTATATCATCAGTTTTATCATTGTTTATTATCATCATTATCATCGCTATGGAAAGGACAAAAGAAAATGAGGGTCGAAGAAGATATAATCTTTGTCATTTACTACCATTCTATGCTAAAATCAAATGCTCTGTCACTTCCCTTATCATCATATTCTTTTTCCTTAATTTTTGTCAATATTATTCTAGGCATCTCTCTACCTCTTTTTTCTCCCTTAATTATTATAAATAGCTCTTTTCCACTGGTGCATTAATTTTTTGAGGAAAGGGCGGTCCTTCTTGACTAAAAGATGGAGTCATTCAATTAGTCTTGGCCCAAATATGCTATCCCAAGGTCCATAGCTGTCTTATGGCGGTCTTGAAAGTTTTCTTTCTACTTGAAAAGCATTCCATGATCTCAATATTCTTGATACCTTCCAATGTACTCGTACCTTTTTTTTTTGGGAAGAGGACTTAGCCCCAATCCTTTATGAGCCACTTCCTCCTCAATTTCTCCATACTTATAAATTAGTATCATAGATACCAAAAGTAATCTCCTGATTTGGATCTCATGACCATCAAGCTTTAATATCCCTTTGCCCCTTGTGATCATGTGGAACCTTATCAAGGCCAGGCTCATCGAATCCACCTCTGGAGAGTAAACTCCAGATACACGGCCCCAGCTGCCCTAACTGTGTATCAGGAAATCATGGGACCATCTAGTGTGGAATCAAACCCAGTATGTCCTAACCCTACAGCTCACCCCAAGCCCTCTTTTGACCACTAGGTTGCACCTTCCCAGGTTACTATCTCTCTACCCTCGCCATTTCCCTTATCAAGTTTATAAATATTACCATCTCCATCCTTCACCCCAAACTTGAACTGCTTTTTTGGATTCTTCATCACTTTGTATTTTTCCTAAGCTTCCTCATTTCTATATTTTTGTAAACTTCCATAAATCTCTATTTAACCTGACTGTTTGCATGAACTTCTTTCCACAACCAAGTCTCCTTGGTGGTATGGACCATGTCATTTAGATTAACCAAGTAACTCTTTGCCAGTTGTAATACAACCTGCCCCACCAAATTCTTGGGTTCCTTGTTCTCTATCTCTTCTTTTCTATCTTCCAATAAAAGCATTTAGTATCACTAACTTATGGTTGTGTACTTACCCTCTTTCCTGGTATCATGTTATAATATTTGTGACA
The DNA here is from genome assembly GCA_961763995.1 of Juglans cinerea. NCBI lineage: Eukaryota > Viridiplantae > Streptophyta > Magnoliopsida > Fagales > Juglandaceae > Juglans > Juglans cinerea. The sequence goes on from CAUIVZ010000005.1 coordinate 22,907,986, forward strand.
TCGATCAATTTTCAAGCAGGGGCAAATCTGACTAATTTTTTATCCACCTCAAAGGTAACTAAGCACAAACCCTTATTCTTAAACTAAGTATCCTTTAGTGTCAAAGCATAAGCTGTTTAAAAACTTAGGATAGCATTCCGACTTATTCCTTACTCCATTTCCCTAAGCTCCATGTACTATCTCAAATTCTCCAATATTTTCCCATCACGTCTATTCAGGTCTCCGCCAACAAAATCTGTTCTCCACTCAGCATTTCTCAAATCAACTCATGTATATCCCTGCCAAAATTGTTGCTTAATGGATTCTTCTAAACCTTTTTGTGAAGCATGCACATTAATGTCATTTGTCTCTTCCTCTAAAAACAAAGTTTACTGACAAAAGTCAATCTTCTATTTTCTCAACCCCAACACTCTTTAAGACTTGTTACATATATCCCTAACTTCTATTCGTATTCTTCCCTGTGTATAATACCTTTTATGTTTTACCCTCAATTTCTCTAAATTCCTCGCTTGGCCACAAAACAGAAATGTTATGAAATCCATGGAAGTGATAGTAAGGTGACATGGCATCATTTCAATTGAAAAGAATATCAACATTGAAGGTAGTTCATTTTGAACATGATTATACATCTTGCTGAATTCTTGAACAATGTTCTTTCTTTCATATAAATCTGCATATTGTACGTTGTCTTATGTAATTTGAGAAGAGGAAAAAAAATGTAATTTGAGAAGGTTGTATTTTACTGACTATAGTGCAGAATAGGACCTTAAAAAATGACGTTAAGGCCACCTGTCCTTTGTTATCAAAACAATCTTGTTCTTTCATCAATACTCTACAGCTTGTTCAGTATTTTGTTTTCAGTATAGGTTTTTGACTGGATAATTTGGATGCTTATATCTGAAACTGATACATGGCTTTCTTCATAGTTGGAGGACATACATGCAAGCTTGTACCTTGTAAAATGTGATGCAGTCTTGAATAGAGCTAACCACAAACAAGGAGAAAAGCAAACAAAAATGACCAAATGTTGCAATGGGATATGTCTGTTCTTCATATTAATCTGTGTCATCTGGGCCCCCATGCTGGTAAGCAATTTTAAGAGTGGTCGATGGTCTCTCAATTACTAATGATATTGAGATTAGAAAAGGAAGTGCATGTGAGCTTCAAGATGATTCCTTTAAATCATAGTTAATTACAGAAACTCTTTCTGGAAAGGTGATTTTCATTGATAGTAAAAAGTTTAATACCTCAAGGGTTTAATATGCTGGAAAATACTCATCATATGCGTCTTACAGAGACATGCCTGATTGTGACTTGTCTATTAATGGATTGCGTTTAAATGATTGTTGATTCCCATTATTATTGTGAGAAAATGTAAAAAGCTAATTATATTTGCCTTTAGATCTTGATTGAACTGAATTAAGTTTCAGATGTCTTGCCACATATTGCTTCCAAATCCATACTACAATATAAGTTAGATGTGTAGATATATATACACACGTGCATGCACATGCAATAATTATGTGATCCACATACAGTTTAAGGATATGGCCACAATATTCTGGGTACTATTTTAAAGAATAATTATTATATTGCTCGTTCTTTCTACAATTACAGTATGTATCCGAACTTCTAAAACAATCAAAAGTAAAACAAGGAGGATCTTGGTTGAATGGATTCATACCTTTCATGTTCTCTGAATTATTAACATTCTTCATGTAACCAGGATGGGAATGGGGATGCTAAAGGAGTGCCATGTTCTTGTGGGCATTTTTTCTGAAGTGCTAAGGGAGTCAATTTAGAATTGGCTGTTCAACTTCCATTGGTCTGAATATATGTGTGTGTGTACAGATATATCTTACTCCCTTCGCATGTTTTGTTTTTCTGGGTAGAGAAGCTTCATATAAAAACGTGTAGACATTGCAAAGAGGAGGAAACTTCATGAGTTTTGTGTTTGTGTGTACGAGTGTGTGTAATTCGATCTTATAGAGCACAAAGGAGCAGAACCCAAGTACACAAGGTGTATAAAGGGAATGAACCCAACAAAAATAAGGGAAGCCAGAGCTACTCTGAGCTGCGAACCGACAGAGCTTCTTAAACACTACAAAAATAAGCTCCTCCACTATTGACTCACATTCTTTGAAGTTTTGTGCATTTCATTCCTTCTATAAATAGCACATCAGACATGAAGGAACCATTCTCCAACCTTCCACACTGCAGTGGCCCACATTCTGACTACAAATAGCTAGTGACTCTGCGACCCTTTGGGGCATCACCCAAGCAATGCCAAAAAGTTAAAAAACCAAGGCCCACACTCTTCTAGTTACTTGGCACTGAATCGATAAGTGGTCAACTGTTTTCCCCCTCTTTTGCTTGTGTAAGACGAATCCATTGCTGATTCTCCTTTGCAGGTTGTCCATAATAAGGATCCTCCCTAATGCAGCTGTCCATACAAAGAATGTCACCTACAGTGGGGTTTTGTTCTTCAACACTTTTCCAAGGAAAAATGGTACTTGTGGGTATATTGCATGGTAAAAATTCTGAACTGCAATGGACGGGTGCAAAAAAAGTCCAGAGAGTGTTGCTTAAACTGTTAAACACCAAAGAAGAACCTGAAAGTGCATGAATCCTTAAAATACTTCATATCTACCAGTTCTCCCATTGTTGGAAACAAGCTTCTCAATTGGCCTGTTGAAACACATCTGTTGGCTCTCATTAGCTGTCTTTTAGAGTAATTAGAGCAGAAGCAATCATCTTATGGGTTCTGTTAAATTACAAGGAAAATTCTCATTAGATCTGTTGCATTGTATTGAGCATATTTTCATTACTTTGTTCTCCACCAGTGCATTTTAATTGTGCGTGAACTTTTTATTTTGTCCTTACAGATGTATAGCAGTGGCAACCCGACAAACATTGCCAACCCTGTTAAAGATGCCAGTGTTCAGGTTGATATTAAAACAGCAAGTGGAAGATTGACCTTGTATCAGACCACTCTTTGTGAAAAAATCCAATGGGATAAGCTCAACGCTGATATTGATCTTGATCCTCGAGGTGTTTTGGACACATATAATAAGATAGATATCCAGTTGATATGCTGCCAAGCCGATGCCAGTATATTGTGGCTTGTTCCCACAACAGTTCAGACGAGATTCATTCAGTCCCTTGACTGGGAGACAGAAATGGATATTATTTTTACTTGGGTGCTTACAAGGGACAGACCGAAAGGCAAGGAAGTTGTCAAATATGAAAGAACTATTGACACTCCAGATCTTCCAAAAAGATCAGATGTTCAAAAAGTTCTTAATGGCTCTATGAATAGCTTTAGGATATGCAATATATATCCCAGATATTTTCATGTTACTGGTTCTGGTGACATCAGACCTTTGGAACAAGAGGTATGCTACACCACATCTAAGTTTTTTCCTTAATTTCCAGCTTTGTCTTGTGTGTGTGTGTGTGTGTGTGTGTGTTAAGTGGGTTTGGTTTGTAAATCAGTTATTGTTGGCATATGATGATATAACAATTTGCAATGGTAAGCCATATCCATGTTGCTGATAATGAGAGTGCAAAGAGGTATTTCTGTATGTTCTAATTGTTAATCTCTTTCATTTGATTATTTTCTCTTCTTTTTTTTTAATAAGAAGATGGCAAACAATTCACAGAGGCTATAGCATCCATTATGTAATCGTCATTTGTACTTTAATTTTAGACCTTGGAAAGAGATTAATCAAGAAAAATGCAAATAATTTACAGGAAATATCTGTTAGTGCGGATCTTTTCATAAATCGTGGAACCAATGAATGGTGGTCCTTCCGTGATGTCAATTCCTCAGATGTAACTGGGTGTGGAGGTTTGACAGGGCCAATGGCTGTCATCATTTCTGAGGAAGCACCACCTCGTAAGCTCTGAAAGATTTATATGTCATCTATGGATATTGATTTTATTTGATTTTTTTTTTCTTTTTAATTAACCATATACCATTAATGGTGAAATAATGTTTCAGAAGGTATTATTGGTGACACTCTCAGCAAGTTCAGCATATGGGGGCTGTACATAACATTTGTTCTTGCAGTCGGCCGGTTTATCAGACTTCAATGCTCTGACTTAAGAATGAGAATCCCCTTTGAAAACCTTCCTTCGTGTGATAGGTATGGCAGCTTTATTTTAGACCAATATTTTATATGTCATTCCCCAAAAAACAATGCCTCCTTATAAGAAACTCTGATGACAAAATCTAGTTCCATTTTGTCTGCCAGAATGTTAAATTTCATTGTTGGCGGATGAAAACATGATAGTGTCCCCAATTTCTCTGCAAGAAGTTCAATTGCATAGTTTTCCCCTTGTTAAAACTCCTTATCCATAGAAGATGAATAATGCAGATCCGAGAAAAGTGTGTTTTGACTGCTTAATAGTAGGCCTATTATTAGTTTCTTATGCGGTGTTTTTGTGTAGGTTGATAGCCATCTGCGAGGATATATATGCTGCGAGAGCAGAGGGTGAGCTTGGAGTAGAAGAGGTTCTTTACTGGACGCTGGTGAAGATTTATAGGTCACCACACATGCTGCTTGAGTACACCAAAACTGACTAGAACCCAAATGTCAAATGCTGCTTTCATATTAGCCAACAAAAACTTCACAGGGTTTTGATGCTGACATTAGGTTTGACTAACACCCCATGTATAACAGAAAAAGAAACTAACATTCAGCTATAGTGGTAGTGATACAACCAATCATGAGTAGTCTCCTTGTGGTCCTGGCAAGCTATCTGGCCATAGTATACTTTCCAGAGGACCTCTGGTCTCCATTGAAGAGGATTCGGTTACAGAATTCTGCATGTCTATCATGCAGGCATTCTTGCAACTTGTCTAAATTTCCACTTCAGGTGTCTGCGAAGCTTCTGGTCAGAGTATCAATTGTCATGACTGAATGATTCAGAACAAGTTTTTCTTTTTCTCTTCTATTTATAGAATTTACTAGTTATACATGTATTAGTGCTCGAACTGTTATGGATCATAGGAGGGCAGGACACCTTACGAGTTCATGTGCATGCATTCATAGGGAGAAACATTTGTATATAACATCTCTATTGACCAATTTCAACGATAAAATGTCTCTCCTTCAAATCTAAGTGGTAAGGATCTTGGTCTTGGGAGTATCCTCCTCCCAAGTCCGAACCTTGCAAACAATATATAGGAACTATGTGCTATTAATGAAAAGTCCATTTACTTGTGATATGGGCGCATTACACGTGTCCGGAGTGTAAAGGGTAAGAGGCATATTGTGGTTGTAAGGTTTCAGTTCCTCGTCTATCGTCATTAAAAAAAGAAAAAAGAAAAAAATGGAGGCTCCTTCAACTTATACATGAAGGCCGAATAGGCGAGAAGATGATTAAAAAAAAAAAAATTGAAACCTGAACTGAGCCGTGAACTTAAAACATGAACTGGACGTGTACTTCAGCTTGAAATGTATTCTGGTCTCGAGAATCACCTCAAGGCAATTGATAAATTTATAGGGACCATGTTGAAGCTAATAATCGAGATACAGGAGATCTTAGGCCTAGTTTGGTTACACATATGAGATAAGATAAGATGAAAGTTAAGTAAAATTGATCGATCTATATATATAACCATGATATATATTTCAGTGTTGATGCATGCGTCAATTTTTCATACGGCTTCCTAAATTTTTGCCATTGTATAGACATGAAATCTCAATCCATCCACCAAATTCTAATGCCTATGGACAACATCAAGGCTTCTGGAGCAAAATGCATAATTTACATAACATGCCAATGGCCTTCGTATTCAATTCAAATAAATCTCCAAGTCAAGAAAGAAATGGTTTTCGTTTCCAGGCAATTTTTAAAGACATACAAAGCCTCAGTCGTTGCTGGGGCTGCGACCCGCAGACCCTATTGGGAAGATAACTTCTGCATAATTAACACATCCCAACTACAAAGCATGCATTCACTTTCAACAAAACTTTTGCTGGTGCTTAGTGAACCGTGTGCTGGAACCTGAGAGAATCTGCGTAGCAAGTGCTTAATTGATCACATATACATGGCACAATGCAATTACTCGATTGCAGGATGCCTGCTGTTCCTTGCTCCCATTCCCCCTTCCATTTCCTGAGGATGCAAACTTCGGGGCCTCTTTGCTAGGATCACTGCAAGTTCTCCGACTAATTCTCAAGACAAAAGACAGGGGGACTCTAGGGTGCAGATTCCCTTTAAGAGGAAAATAGGATGACCTTCACCCTTTAGGATCTGATCAAATGAATTATCCCAAATTTATTTTTTAATGACAAGGAATCTCAGAGATCATGCAAACACAATGTCTATATCCGGTTAATGCCAAGAATATACCAACAACATCCTTACTAGATTAATCTAAAACACACAGGCTTTCGGAATGGCTGTCCAGCAAAATGATCTCAACTCAAAGATCATCCTTTGGTGCTTTAAGTCTTTTATTACTGCTACCATTAGCAGAAGCCTTTCTCACAACATGCTCTGGAATTGTGTCTTCCATCACCTTTGGTGTGCTAAAATCGAAATCTGAAATAGACACATCTTCGTATTCTGGATTTTCTTTAATAAACTGTGCAATCTCATTCCGTGTTCGACATTTTTTCCCTGTGGGTGTAAAATAGTAAGAATCCAATTTAGAGAAATCCTTTCTTACAATCAAGATTCTCTTAAAACCTTCTGGAGTCTTTGGGATGTTAGGCTTGTCAATGACCCAGGTCCGACTGGCATCATACTCAATATCCGCAGGATCCTCACAAGACACATCCGGCTTTCTGTCACAATAAAACGGTTCCTCGATGAATTTACTTCTGATGTCTTCAAACTCTTCTTGTGTATCAAACAGCCTCCATTTAAAGCATTTTCCACACTGCGCAGCATATTTACTAATCGAATGCGATCGCTGTCATGAAAAAATATAAAAGCATATTAGAGTGCAGCAAAATGCTCTGATAAAACAACACGTGCTTCTTAACCTGGTGATTCAATCCAATAATTAATACGGGCCTCCCATTTTTGCTCTCTTCAACCAGCTTTGATTAGTGATTTAAAAAATTTTCCTCAACAAGAGTATTTATATTGTGCCAGCAAAACATAGCCTAGTGAAAAAGAACAGTACGGCATCTGTCTTCCTTTTTTAACCATTTTTCTTCTCCTACCACGTTAACAAAGAAAGCAAATATAGCAAGTCAGACACGTTATTCATTAAAGCCAGACAAACCCAAAAGGCATTCATTAATACTCATCCTGTCATCCAAGTTATGGCCAAAATAAAAACAGCATCCCAGACTCCAGTTAATTTCAATACCTTTAATTACTCAAATGTTTCAATTTGCAAAGTTGTACAAGTCCAAGGAGCAAAGATTAGCCACGGAGCCATGACTCATGCAGCTGTAGTCCAAATTCATTATAAAAAGAAAAAAAAAAGTACCAATATGGAATTGCATATAACGAGCCATCAAAAGAGGCAGAAGTATCAAAGCATTTAATATCACGAGGAAGGTAAATTCAGAAATTTATCACCATTTTAGTACTTCAGGAAAGATCCCGAATCACTACTGAGCTAAAACTTCAACAGTTGTTAATAACTAGAAATTAAGTATACTCCTCATTCTAAGCTAATTACTCGTTTAGCAGGAGCAACACTACATTCTCCAATTACATACTATAAAATCACTTGATATAATCAAAACCCCCGACAAACCAAATCCAATCACACAAACACACAATTAAACTTTTCATTTATTTATTTATCATTGTATTCGTGTAAAGAACAACAAGTTTCAATTTTTTCGGGGGAATAGGAACCACAAGCAAAAAATAAATAAAACAATGAACAATATTCCTTTCTTTCCTAATTTTCAACAACAAAACAGATAAAAGATTTGGATATTTCGCGAAAGACCCTTAACCACGAAGATAAAAATACATCGGATGTTGGGAAAACGTAATCTGGGAATCCTACCTTGGACAAGGATTTGGGCGTTTCTTGGCTGTTGTCCTTCATTGCGCCTCTCTCTCTCTCTCTCTCTCTCTCGCCCTACCGTTTTTTTTCTTCGCCCTGAGGAAGAAGGATAAAATCACCCGCAGAGGGGCACGTGTGCGTCATGCGGCTTCAATTTAATGTCACGTGTTGGGAGGAGACCGGTAAAGTGATGACCTCGCTTTAACGTGGGATTGGTTAATAATGTTTGTCTGTTGCTTGGTTTCTTTTCTTTTTCTTTTTTTTTTCTTCTTTCTAATATAATAATTTAAGTGAAGAAAAAAACAAAACAAATTAATTTATTAAGTGGGTCCCGTTTATAGTAAATTTTTTTTTTTGAATTATAAAAATACAAAATTAATTCAAAATTTTGTTAAGGCAGTGTTTGGTATTTCGAAGAATATTTTAGAGAGAAATGTTTTTCTCTCTGCCTTTAATCATGTTATCTTTTAATCATACTCACTAGAAAATATATTTTAAGTGGTTTATATTTAAATCATTAATGTATGAAGGCATGTAAAATGTGTCAGTGTGACTTTAAATAAATTCTAAAACGTAGAATAATATTACTCTTTTTTAAAAAAAAAATCAATCTACCACACAATCTAATTCAATTATTATATTATTTATCTTAATCAACATTAAAAAATTACTAGCTAAATTTAAGTTTTAGTTACACCTTGAGAGGCTAATAATATAAACATTTTATCACAATGCCTTCTTTGCTTATGACATTATAGAAAGTAAATTTATCGCATCGATTTTATTCTTGTTTTCATCGTATTTTAACCCTACGTGAATAAAATTATCTATTTAATTGAAAGAATAAATTTTTCTCTTCTTTTTTGGTAATGAAAATTGTCAGAAATGCTCGTCGTGCTCGAGTTATTATAACGCTTCTTCGTTTATAACAAAAGTTTTTCTTATATTAGGTTTTCGAAGTTTATCGGCGAAGATCTCACAATGCTCCTCTTGTTTTCAAACCTCGAATACGAGCGAAGCATGTCGACCTCAACAATAGTAACTTGGTAAGTTTATTTTCAATTTTTGCTAAAGTTCTTAAATAATTTTTTTGACTATATGAAAAGTTTGATATTGTTCGACAAATCCATACCTCGAATGCTCATGAATTAGCACATATTCAACTTTTTTTAGAGCTTTAGTATGCAAATTATCTTATAATGTTGTTTCTTAATTGTCTATGCCTTGCATAATTATTTATGTGAAGGAAGAAGAACAAGAATCCTAATCTTTCACATAAATTCCCTATAGTTGATATGATCTTCCATATCAAAGTAAATATGCCTTTCTTTTCCTTTGTTCATTAATTTTCTATTTGTAACCTCTGTTTGGATTTGTAGGAAAAGAAAATTTGTTGACTTTTCTTAGCAATCAGTTTCCTTTGAAAAGCCATATCTATACAAGTCTCCTTTCCACTTCCTAAAATCTTTTGAAAATCTAAGTGAAGGGCTCCTTATTAAGTTTCACACTAATTAATTATCCATTTTATTTTTATTTGCATGTTGCCTTTGCTATTATCATATATATTTTATTGGTTTAATCCTCAATTAATTAAGCCATATTTATAGGGACAGGATGAAGAAAGATCCGGGTAAATCTTTCCCCTTTGACTCCTTAGGAGGTATCCATGTTATGTTCACAAGTGATTGCATGGGATCTTAATCCAGTCGATCAGGTACAATTTCGATGTAGCTCCTACTATTATCGGATCAAAGGTATGCCTTTTTTCCCATGAGAGTTTAGACAATTATATGTTGGTGTTCATGCATCCATCCCTCTTTATATAGCCAAGTTTTTTTGATAAATGCTAAGCCAATAAGCATTTATCGAGTAATATAAAAATGAGATGAGATGAGAAAAAGTTGAAATAGCCAATAAGCATTTATTGGGTTAGATAGTGAAATAGTTTGTATTAAGAAGTTTTATTGGGTTTTGAGAAATGATAGTGATAAAGTTGAATAAAAATATTATAAAGTTAATATTATTTCTATTTTATAATTTGAAAAAGTTGTATTTTTTTGTGTTTTGTTTTGAAATTTGAAAAAATTGTAATGATTAGATGAAAAAGTTAAAAACTTGAAATTGAAAAATATTTTTTGTTTGAGGGATATTTGGGAAGAAAAATACGAGAAGTTTTGAGATGAAATGAGGTGGTTTGTATTCCAAAGTTTCATATGTGAACGTCTATCGAGCCTAGGGGTGGCCAGCAGGGCCCTGCCCCGCCCCGCTTCTGCTACGCTCCCGCATGGCGGAGCAGGCAACCCCGCTCCGCATCTAGGCCCCCTAGCGGAGGCGGGTGGCAGGGAGGGCCCAACCCTGCCCCGCATTTCCCCCGCCCCACCCCCGCTTACATTTATATGTATATATATATTATATACATATATATAAACATAAATATATATTTACATTTTACAAATTGTGTATATATAAATATATATTACAATTTGTTATACTTGTTCACAAAATATGCATTGGCAAATTTAAAAACTACATAGTTTAAAAATTAATACACTACAATTTACACAAAATATGCATTAGCAAATTTAAAAATTACATTAAATTATAGTCATATTTACAAAATTTAAATTTATAATTTGGGTCTAAAAATGTATTTTTAATTACTTTTGCACTTAGATATAATTTTTAAATAAAATAAAATATAGTATTTTTTGTAAGTAGAAGGAGGCAAGGGGAATCCACCCCGCCCCCGCATCCCGGGGGCAGGGGTGAAAACCCCACCCCCTGCCCCATGCAGGCGGGGTGGGGTGCGGGGAAAGGGTGCCCCCGCCCCGTAGGGAGTGGGTAGCACCCCTAATCGAGCCACTAAAAACTTATAAGATCTAAATTGAGAGACAAAGATATATTGATGTGTTTGGATGGATAGATTTGAGAGAAGATTTTGATTTGGGTCATTAAAACCCAAATCCCTTGTTTGGATTGTATATTAAATCTCAGATTTGCATTAAAGCCAAATAAACTTTTAAACTTTCTAGAATTTTGGATTTGAAATCTAAACTCAGATTCAAATATAAATCTACATATCCAAACGCAATCATGAAGTAGAGATTTGTTGTTATTGTGAGTCCAAGTTTATTTAATTGGGTAACGAATATTGTGAGATCTGTTTCATTGTGTATTTACTCCACACTCCAAGAAGGTTACTATGGTTTTTGGCTACAAATTATCATCCAACATATTTACATAAAAAATTATTAGATATTCTCGAAATACAGATGATGCAATGTATTTCTATTCTATCATATCAAGCATGTATTTCCATAAATTCCGAATAGTTACTCTTAGAATAATCAAAATGCTATAGAGTGCCTAATACAAACTGCTTTTGGCCGATCAAAGTAGTGTTTTGAAAAAGAACTTCAATTAGGACTATGGTTAATTTCACATAAATATGGATTAGCACAGTTCTGACGAGGCATTATGACTACTGTTAATATCGCATAAATGTGATTAGGCAATTTCTGAAGTGACATTGTAACTTCCAAAATATAGCAGATGACAACCCAGGAATACAGTAGGGATGAGTAAATTTCATATCTGGAGGTCAAAATGCTACCTGGGGAGGGTTTAGTGGTTGAAGTGAATTCCATTTCTGGGTGTAAAGTGGCCCTAACCACGGTTTGTCGTATAAGCGTTACTGGGTTAACACATTAACTTGGTTGGCTTGATGCTGCTTCTATATAAACCATCTGGAATTGACAGTGACGCGCCAAAGAGTTATACAAGTTTGCATTTTGGAAAAAGAGAGAGGAAAAAAAAAAATGGTGCAGAATCCCGCTCAGCTTGACCCCTGTATGTAACGTGCCAATGCTCGTTATTGGTGTCAGATTGAGCATCAGCATTTGGCTAATACGTTTCAATCCGGTATGGGTATAGAATTCGTGTAGTTTACTCTATTGGGTTCTTATTTTTTGCTTCATATATTTGAATTTTGTGGTTGTTAGGATTGATTTTAGTGGGTTTTTTGTGCTGGGAATTGGGTTTGGGTGCTTTTGGATGCTTTTTAGACGATAGGTTGTTGGTGTTGTCATGGCATTTGTTGTTATCTGGGTGCATGCGTTACTTGCTGCTCTATTTAGCCGGGTGTGCTCAGGACCTGTTTGTACTTGAGCTTTCTTACCTGGCCGAGTTCTTATCTTGCCGAGTTCAGTGTCTGTTTCCTCTTGAATTTGGTTTCTGGGTAGGTCTGGTTTTGATTGTTCGAGTTCTTTGATACAGGATTTGAGAAGGCTTGTTTTTCGTCTTTGCTCTCACTCACTATCACAATTCACAGGTATGGTTCTTCTTGTTCTATTTGTTCTTATCTTCTTGTTTGGAATCGCTGACCACTGATTTGAAGGTTTCATTTGCATTGATTTTCAGTGGACTGTTCGAAAAATATTCCTGTGTGTAATTTTTAATAATGTTCCTTTAATTTTTGGTTTGTTGCTTCATATAGGATTTATAGCTGGAGAGTCAACTGGTGAGGATACTGAAGACTTGCTTCTTTTATTGTTCATAAAATGGATGAAATTCCTGATGGTGGTAATGATAGCGAGCAAGGGCCTTTTTCTGTTTCACCTACGGATAAGGGAAGTAAATACAGGAGAAAATTAGGAGATCCATCTATAGGGAACTCAATTAGCATGCCCCAGTGCCTGGCTGAGTTCCTTAGGTATGAATCTCCTAACATATCTCAAAGCTCTCCGAGTGAATTCGCTCTGGATTCGAGGTTGCATCATCAGCCTAAGGGAGGACCAGAGCAAGAAGCATTTGGACCTGATTATTGGGATGATTCCATTGCATGTCAGCTTGAAGAACTTTTGTTCTCCAATTTGCAAGTGGCTTTCCAATGTGCAGTTAGGCGGATGTCTCAATTGGGCTATGGTGAGGAGACGGCTAGAAAACTTGTTTCAAGTGATGGCTTTTATCAACAAGGTAAAGACCCCGTGATGAATATCGTAAATGATTCTCTGAAGGATGATTTTACTGAACGGAGGAATATTAATATTTCCAGAAATGACATGTTTGCTAATTTAAAGCAACTCGTTGAGTACACCATGTTGGAAATTATTGGTGTAGTTAGGGACGTTAGACCATCCCTATCCATTGGGGAAGTAATGTGGTGGTTGTTGATATGTGACTTGAATGTTTTACAAGCCAGTGCACTCCAAGTAGATCCTTCAAGTGCTTTTGGTTGTAAAGATGTTTCAGGAGAGGGCTCTGATCATGCCATTTCCCAATTCAGATCACAAAGATCCGAAACAATTCTTCCAAATCCGAAACAACCGAATGTTTGGAAGCCTGGTGCTAGAAATTCTCTGCCTGAAAATCTGAAATTTGGAAGTTTCCCAGCTTCACCAAAACCTAAAGATCTTTGTTCTCTGGAAGGGGTAACCGAAGCAGAAGAGAGTCTGGTTTCCTTGTCATGCACTGAAGAGAAATCCTCAGGTCCCACTGGGGAATCTGTCCAGATTACATCACCAGTCTTTACTCCTGACGAAAAATCAAAGGGCCGGATGAGGAAAGAACTTGCAGCACTTCGGCAGAGGTTCCTTCATATGGAGAGAGGTGACAGGACGTCTGGGTCAAGGGGTGGTTCTAGATCAGGGAAATTTGCTAGCTCTGTCGGTTTTGTTGTGGAGAAAAGGCTGAAGCCACCATCTGAAATTCCTGTTATACAAATGAAAAATGCGTCCTCAAAGAAAAGCTCAGAAGTTCAATCTGAAGTTCCTTTAGCAGATGGAAGTCGTCCTGTGAACAAGAGTCCATCTGCTTCTCCTGCAACTGAAAACAATTCAGGGTTACGTATTAAAGACACCGTATCTGTGTTGCCTACTGCTGAAATCAAGCTTCCTTTGTCATCGACTTCTGAAATGAAACCCAACCCAAAGCCCCAGATCAGTAACTCTGAGGGTCCTAAAATTCCTGATTACTATGCTGGAATTCCATATGACAAGTCTCTCGGAAAGTATCTCCCGCAAAATGAGAAGGATGAAATGATTTTGAAGCTGGTTCCTCGGCTGCAAGAACTACAGGATGAGCTACAAGGTTGGACTGAGTGGGCCAATCAGAAGGTTATGCAGGCTGCTCATAGGCTTTGCAAGGACCAGCATGAGCTGAAAGCCCTGAGACTAGAGAAGGGAGAAGCCGAACGAAATAAAATAGAGAAGCAAATGGCGGAGGAGAACACTATGAAGAAACTGTCTGAGCTGGAGAATGCTTTGAATAGTGCCAATGAACGGTTTCAGATTGCTAATTCCGCTACAGACAAGATTGAGGAGGAAAATTCAGTGCTGAGGAGGGAGTTGGAGGCATCTAGATTTCATGCTCTAGGATCAGCTGCAAGTTATCGAGAAGCGATGGAGAGGGAGCAGATGGCTCTGAAGAAGGCACAATCACTTGAGGGTCAAAAGGCGTTGTTACAAGAAGAGCTTGAGAGAGAGAAGCACAAGGGAGCTGAACTGCAGCAGAAATTGGGCAAAGATAAAAACCTTCACCGCCAAATTGAGGTATGCTCACGTACTAGTTATCTTCTCAATGTACATAATAATCAGACGATGCTCCACCAGTGGTATACTTGTGAACATAGCATAAATGTTTCCTTGTGGTGGCACCAAGTCACACCTTGTCTCAGCCAAACATATTAAGGTTATAGGATTACAAGGCAACAACAAGTGAACTCACAAAACATATGCAAACACTTGCAAACCTATGTTACTTTCCAGCAAATATACAAGGGATTTGGGTTAAACGCTCTGCAATGTCTCTCACAAGACTTAAATTACAATATTAGTGTGACCAAGCATTTCTTTTGATTGCACTGGTCATTATTGTGTGGTTCTTGACTTCTTTCTCATTAAGTAATTGTAAATTTTACAGGCCAGATGCAAACAGGAGAGGACAACGAAGGAGAAACTACTTGCACAGGCTGCCTCCATTAAACAGGAAAGGGAGCGACTTGAAGCTAAGGCAAAAGCACGGGATGAAGTGACGAGACAGAAAGCAGAAAGTGTGATGCAAGAAAATATGGAAGACATAAAAAAGCTTGAGAACAAGTTATCTGAAATGAAACTCAAGGCTGAGTCTTCCATGATAGCTGCACTTCGGAGAGGTAGTGACAGAAGCTATGGTAATATTGTCCCAACAACAGACAGCACAGGTTTCCAAGCTATGCAACAAAACCGGAATCCTCATGTACTTAATAAGGCTGTGAATTCACAGAACCGTTTCGGGACTGGCCGCTTAAAACAGGACCGGGAATGTGCCATGTGCCTATCCGATGATACTTCTGTTGTTTTCCTTCCATGTGCACATCAGGTTATGTGTGCAAAATGCAATGAGCTCCTTGAGAGACAAGGGATGAAGGACTGCGCTTACTGCAGGACCCCAATAGAGTGGAGGATCAATGTGCGTTTTGCTCGTTAAAATTGGCTTCTTTTTTCTGTTCCTTCTGGGTTTTTAATATCTCTTTGCTATATAAAGAAAGAAAATAAAATCAAAGGATACAAAGTGAGGGGAAAAAAATGTTAAAATTGTCAAGAGTTTCTTTGAGAAGTGTAAACCAAAGCTTTATAGTTATATCAATATATGAAATGAAATCCACCTTCGTTTTGTTTTGTTATCGTTGCTGTAATATATTCAACACCAAACTCTAATCATTCCTGTGCTTAGCAGCCTATTCTCTATTTTTAAAGTTTATAGTAGTAATGGGTCGGCAGCAGTGCAAAGCACCATGTGCGACCATGCACAGGACCTGAATCATTCTCAGACTCCTCTTAAAGTTATGAGATGTTCGCTTCTGATCTCAAAGATGGAAGAAGAAAAGATCAACCCAAAGCCATTTCCAGCGCTATCGGACAGAACAACATGAAGCAAATTATCGCAAGTATTGACATCGCCCTGACACATTTTAAGTAGTTGATCTATCAAATCAATTAAAAATATAGTACATCATCATGCGACGGAAAATTGAATAATATTACGAATAGTATGGATTACGCAAGCATTATACGATCATTTTGCATTACCTCAGGGTTGAACTTTTGTCTAGGCCTGGCACTACTTCACTTTATTATCAAAAAAAAAAAGTGTCACGCCAAGTCAATACTATTAAGTTGGGGCTTTGTGAAGCTTAAATTCTTACTTTAAATAATTCTATCTCATTTTTTAAATATCATAAATATAAATATTTTTTAATTTTTAATTTTTAAATTTTAAATTTTTTTCATCTAATCATTATTTAATCATTATAATTTTTTCAAACTTCTAAACAAAATATAAAAATAATTCAATTTTTTTCAAATCTTAAAATAAAAATTATATTAAAAAATTACATTCTAATAATATTTTAATTTTATAATATTTTTATTCAATTTTTTATCTTTCATTTTCCAAAATCTCATAAAATAGTTTAACTCAAATTATTTCTAACTCATCTCATTTCAACTCAAATATATCACTATTATTCATAAATAATCACAAATAATCTTATCTCAACTTACTATCTAAACCAAATCTAATTTTACTTTTTTTTCTGAAAAAACAAATACTTATTATTGTATTAATAACGCTTACTTGTAACGGGAGAATATCAAAATAACAAAGTAAGTTCCACTTGATATGAAGCCATAAATTCCAATGCCAGCTCAATATCTTAATTAGATCATTCTATAACCAAAACTAACCTTACACGAATCCAAATTACAGGAAATTGCCATCCAATGCTGCATGTAAGTGTCTTTGGCTTTGCATTAAAAGCAAAAAGAATGTTAATCTAACCAGCCATTGATGCCTGGGGCTACAACATCATGTGCAGTCCTCTTCCTTACAAGTGGCATGCATGTGTGCCATTGGCTATTTCTACTTCTCTTTTCCTTTTTTTTTTAATACACGAGTGTTCGTTCTTGGCAACGAGCAAACCAAGGAGATGTTTAAAGAGGTTAGTTAGCATTTTTTTTTTTTAATAAAAATGAGAGTTTTGGCAATCACATTAGCACATGAAAAAAGAGAGGGAAATTTCAAATTTTTTTTTATTAGAGACATATACAAAGAGAGTATATACAAATAAGAGTTGTGCTAGCGTGCCGTCCAACTTTGACCGTTGGGCGTGCCCGTTAGCACAAAGTTAATTTTTTATTTTTATCTTCTTTTCTTTTTTAGAATTTTTTAATATATTTAAATATTTTAAAAATATATATATATATATATATATACCAATACACTAAAAATCAATTTCTTAATTATTAAGTAAAAAAAAATTAAATACATGAGCGATCAAAATGAGGGGACAAACTCAAGCAATATGCTAACATTTTCCTACAAATAAATCAATGTAATTCATGTGATCCGTTAGATTTATTTTATAATAAAAGTAACTTTATAATATGACGTATTTCATCAAGTTACATCAGTTTTTTAGTTTACTTTTGTGTAATGTTTATCTAAAATTTCTCCTTTTTTTTAGGCTAGCAAAAATTAACTTTTAGAGCCATTATATCCTCAACAAAAGATTGGACAATTTCACAATGGTCATAAAAATAGGAAAAATAGTGGCATTTTTGTTCACGTGGATGGAAATCTGAGTCAAGTTCACTATAGTACTTTCATTTCATGAGAGACAAAACTCAGTTCACTCAAGTGCCTCTTGACCTTAATTACCTTAAACATGTCTGGACTCAAGTCAAAACTAGGGATTTTTTTTGTTGGGGGCCAACCGACATAAATATAAAAGCATGTAAGTTCTAGTAATCTCCCTTTATATGAGTACACGTGTATTACTAAAAACCTATTTAAAGACTTGAAAAAATCAATATTGTAATCCCTCAAAATCTTTTAAATAATATTAAAGTCAATATTGTTCTACAAAACCATCATAAAAGCACAAATAGAAGATAAAAATTAAAAAATAAAAAATAAACTTTGTTGTTGAATCTAAGACTAAATGTTG
Source organism: Juglans cinerea (assembly GCA_961763995.1). Taxonomy (NCBI): domain Eukaryota; kingdom Viridiplantae; phylum Streptophyta; class Magnoliopsida; order Fagales; family Juglandaceae; genus Juglans; species Juglans cinerea. The sequence goes on from CAUIVZ010000005.1 coordinate 22,925,961, forward strand.
AAAAACCTTTATTATATAGATAGGAATAATCATGATATATACATGCATACATACATATATATATATATATATATATATATGTATAAATTGCCTTCACTCTTAATTGTTAACTCGATTGTAGTATACATGTTAACAAAACCAATTAAAATAAACTAGCTAATAGAATATTTGTAACAACCTAGATCCAATATTATTAGAGATACAGTACAGATAATTTTATTAGGCCTAAATTAAATTAAATGAATTTTTATGGATAAGCCCATGAGCTAAAATTTTTTATGTTAGCAGTTTCTCTCGGCATCTGTCTTTTAAGTCATTGATCTCATATCTATAAGCAAAGGGGTCTGCGTTCACTATTAAGCCTACGCCCGTCCATTCCTTTCAAGCTTGATCCCGCCCTTAGACTCGTTACGCTGTTCGATTGAACTCGTTGGCTTCGCGTTCTATTCGGTTGGAACCCGGTTCGAGAACCTTCTCTCATAGATTCCCTTCACCAAGTCATCGCCAGCAATCCGCTCTTATCCCTTGGTGTCAAAGGGCGAGTTCCTTTCTTGTCTTGCCCAAAAACTTTCTTTATTCTAATTGGAGAAAGACTCTCCCGCGGCAAGAATTCTAATTAGGCTCGAGAGCTCAAAAGTTTATTTTAAAACCCGTTAAGGCTTAGTGGATGATTTTGATATGGTATTAATAGGCTAAAATTTTTGAGAAGCCAAATCAAGATTTATTGGATTGTTTTGAATAGGCCACGGACCCAAAATTTATTTAAATGGATTATGGAATTTTGTTGGGCTCCATAATTGAGTCAAAGCCCATTTAATATTTATGGACTAAATTAGCCCCTATTCAATTGATATTAGGCCCAATAAATTATTTAAAGCCCAAAATATTTATCAGACGAATTGAGCTCACTGTTGAGCGACTAGGCCAATAAAATTACGGACAAGTCCTAGAATTTAGTTGGACCCATTAAATGGGCCAACCCATTTCCAAGAGCCCAAATGAGATACCCCACCCACGTAGAAACCCATGCACACAGGACTCTATTCCTTCCTAATAAAGCTAGGCTGCTATATCTATATATAGATACACACGCACGTTCATCCCCTTGCAAAACTAGGGCTACCGTATATGAACATATATTCTCAAACTCTCTCTTCAAGCCGCTATAGGCTTTTGGTTCCTCACTCGAGACCTGTTCACTGCAACACCCATTGACCAGTTTGGTTCCCCCACCGCATGCTTTTCCATGCCTAGCAAGACGTACATGGCAAATAAGATGACCAGCAAAAACCAACGGGAAAGGAGCGTAACAACACCACTGTGTGGCATCTAGTGCACAACGCCACCAACCAACTGTCACATTGCTATGTAGGATGTCCAAGTTAGCATAGGAACACTATGAAACCTCACGAACATATGGCACCATCATCAGCCTCTATTTGGACCTTACTTTACACATGTCAACCTTAGTATTCTTGTTAATGATATTTTCTAAATTTAGTATATATCTCATTTCAACCGTTTGATTTTTCTATACGCAAGGACTTTTGTAAGCTAGCTTATAACTTACTCTCGATGTATGATGGTATGCTAGATAGTAAACTTCATGCAAAGTGCTTCATGTCTTATCTAAACTCTTGCTATATTTGCAATAAATGTGTTATGCCATTTGTCATAAGCATGAAGTTATGTCACATAGCACGAACATATGCCATGAAGCATATGAGTCTGTTACGAATTTCAAGTCATGCATGAAATGTTAAGTTCTTATCACGACCCCAAATGCTAGGATTGAGAATTATTCTAGTGAAATTTCTATGTCTACTCTAAAATGAATAAAATACTCATGGCGTAGACATTTCGCTCTATTTGAGTATCTATGATGAAATGAATAAAATACTTATAGCGTAGGCATTCTGTTCTGTCTAAGTATCTATGATGAAATGAATAAAATACTAGTGGCGTAGGCATTCCACTCTGCTTGAGTATCTTTGATTAAATGAATAAAATACTCATGACGTAGGCCTTTTGCTCTTTATGAGTATCTTTGATGAAATGAATAAAATACTCATTTTGTAGGCATTTTGATATGCTCGAGTATCTCTGATGAAATGAATAAAGTACTCATGGCATAGGCATTCTACTGTGTCTGAGTATCTTTGAAGAAATGAATAAAATACTCTTGACGTAGGCATTCTGCTCTGTTTGACTATCTCTAATGATATGTAAGAACAAGAAAATAAATAAATGAAATTTGCTTTAGGAAATCAAGCATGTTATGAAGTACAAAACTCTAATGTTATTGAACTTATGTTTTGTAAAAGAAAGTCCATGTCAATCGTGCATACACATCATATTTATTATTGTGCATGCTTTATAAACCGATGGTAGCTTAGTTGTATAACTTATTGAGGTTTGTAAAAATCTCACCGTAGTAATCACAACTACCGTTCTTCTAATATGGTAGAAGCTATATTAGGTGTAGTAGGAAGCGAGTGTGATGGACGATTAGCCTGAGATGATTGAAGACGAATTCACCTTTGAAGGTTCACTTGTGTTGTTTGCCTTCTATATCGAGATCTTTAAGTGTTTGATAACGGACCTCTTGGAGATCTTAGAGGAAGAAGAATGATCATGTTTTTAACTATGTAGAATGAAACAATATGCAAAGCTTGTTTTAGTTTATGAAGGGTCAATGTTTGGGACACCTACTATTATTGTATGGTTGTTTAAGACATGATATTCTGGGATTTAGTCTGTTCAGGTGCAACTTATATTTGAAATATAAAATTTCACTGCTATTATTGCATATTGCTATAATCATGTTAGGTGCATTGTATATTATCTATCATGAACGAGGGTATGTAACTCTGTGTTGCATATCTCGACGCTTTAGTCTCCATCAAATCTCAAACAGAGGTTGGGGCTTCTTAACAGCCACTAGAAAGCAGCCACTGCATGCTCCTCCACGTCTCCTTCCTCAGCCACAGATAACGTCGATTGCCACCCTCACAACAACAATGCCACGTCCAAACCGAGAGGCTTTGTTTTTTAACCTCAAATCAGAGCACCCATGGTCCACCGAACTGCACTGCACGGCTTGCCCCTCCACGTTCCAAGCCAAAAGCTCCACTGCCTCCGCACAAAGCTACACTGCAACACACCAAACGCATCCTCTCTCGCTCCTGGTGTAATCCGTTGTGCCTCAGAAATATTGAATTAGAGCTATGAGGTAAGTAGCTTAATCATAAAATTAGGATTAACACATGTTAGTTAGTTAGATGTATTATTATTAAAGCTAGTTCTTTGAAAGCTAATGTTTAGGTAACATGCATGTCATGATATCTGCAAGCAGATCATTTATCATAATTCATGATCATATTTAATTCCGCATATGAGTGCTATGTACGTATTATGTATGTCATGCATCTCACATTGTATAAGACATGTAAGCTTTCATAAGATCAAGTGTAAGATAAAGATCATATTAATAAAATGGTCATTCAGATGCATGGTATCAATGTGATTCATGGGTAGATGTGTAAGCCATGGACTCAAGCGTGGTCCACCATAGTATGCCAAAATACTATCAGTTGTTTCCTTTCTAGCCACATGATATGGGGCTGGGGCACAACTTTGCACACAAGATTAAGTATTGGTCAGTTAGATAAATCAAGATACAAGAAATATTTCTAAGTCATCGATGTCATAATCATATGCATTAATAGTCATGATTTTTAATTATCTCAAGCATGAAATATTTTATGAAACACTTTATATTTATTATGTTTACGTTATGATGAGTTTTTTACGGAGTCTTCAACTCATTTAGTATTATTTTATGTTTTTAACTACCCTAGGTGAGAATATTTATGAAAATAGAGTTGCATGATGAGACTTGGCCCAGGGAGGTAAGACAGAGGCTTAGATCATGTACAAAACTTTTACATTAATGATTATTATATTACAAGTTTTGAGAGATTTTAATAAGTGCTTCCACGTACTCTCTTTTATAATTTCATTATTTTGAACAAGTTTATTTATTATAATGAATTTTTGTACTTGGCGCTTCCTTTAAAATAAAATAAAAATATATTTTTTAAGTCAAGTTCAGTAATAGTAATTTGGTTTCCTCAATTTCATAAAAATGACTTGATTCTTAACTCTGGGGTAACAGGTTGTTACACGACTTGAACATGAAAGTGTAAACAAATAGGAAAAAAGAGGTTTTAATATACCAAATAGCTTATAAAAAAAGACAGAGAAACTTTCTTGCTTATTATGAGATGTGAAGAAAATAAATAAAACAATCATTGTGAGAATGTGAGATTTTATTAATAATAAAAAAAATAGGTGCAAGTTTGAAATTTTTTTTGAGAAAATAAAAGGAACTTGAAAAACTAAGTGCTAAGTAAGATATTTAAAAAACTTTGGGGGTTCAAATTGCTTTATATCAACAACATCTTAATAAAACTACATATTAAAGAAGGTTCTTGAACAATTTTGGGGGCACCTTCCCCCCCCCCCCCCCCCCCCAAAACATAGTTTTACCTTGGTTGAACTCATTTTATTCTAAGTCAACTATCTATGAAATCTTGTTATTCTTTTTATCTATATATATATACATAGAGAGAGAGAGAGAGAGTGAGTAATGATATGCCTGGTTGTAAAAATGGTTTTATGTGTATCATTTCCATATACATGTGTGTGTGTGTATATATATATAAGTGTGGACATGCTTTCAATGCTCGGAATATTGATATGAAGTTTACACGTGAAAATGAGCCAATTTGTATATTTGTATGTACATTTTTCTTAAGTAAACATATGCAAAAGAGTGACAAACTCTCTCTCTCTCTCTGGAAAAGCGAAACTGGTTTCCTGATACCTAAACCCTGAGGTTTAAACGCAAAACAAGATACATGACTTTAACAGATTTGAGAATGTAAAGATAATTTTTCCACTTTGAGGGTGAGAATACCTGCAAGAGAAAGTGAGAGGAAGAAGAAAAGAGAGTTTTCTATTACTTTCTTGATAAAAACCCTTACTGTCCGTAGGTTTAGCACATATACCAGATAACCCTTCGTGGGCTTAGACTAACATGAAATAAGCAACAAATAAATAGCAACAACCAAGGAAATTAACTGACAAACCCAAGCCCATTACTCGCTACTTGAAACTAATGGCCCATAACAGACCGGACCAAAACATACTAAAGTCTAAATAATCGAGCCCATGCCCACGACATAGAACTCAACTTCACTAACTCAAACTAAACTCCTTCAAACTTGTACTTTGTTTAGATGGTTCCCGATGCTGCCCTTCTTCATCCTTTGCTCTGCATGAACAGGTTACAAACCCTTCCCCTTAGAGCACCTTGCGCACAAGGTGAGGATAGGCTTATTTGAGTTGGCAATATGATTCCCATGGGACCTCTTTTGTTCTTTGTCCCTTCCACCGCAGAAGAAGCCCTGGTTGTGCTCAATCGTGTGCCTTGGTCAAACGACGGCAAAGAATCTCCCGAAGTTCCAACTTCAATATTCCTGTGGAATCTACTGGTGGTAGCTTTGGGATGGCGGTGAACTTAGCCCCAAGCTTCCTCTGAAGTTGAGAGACATGGAACATGGGATGAATCCAAGCCGTGGGGGTAGATGGAGTTTGTAGGCGATGAATCTGACCCTCTGAGTGATCTGGATGGGCCAAAATATCTCGGCGACAATTTGAGGCTTCTATGTTGGGAGATCAATGTTTGTTGGTAGGGTTGTAGACACAGGTATACCCACTCTCCTATATGATATTCATGTTCCTTCCTTTTAAGATTTGTGTATTTCTTCATGCGTTCTTGAGCTTGATGTAAATTGTGTCTGAGTATTTGGGTGATTTGATCCCTGGTTTGTAGGCTAACCTCCATTGCCTCTAGCTTAGTCATGCCTGGAATGTAGTTTAGGAGCCAGAGAGAAGGGGGGTACCCATACATGGCTTCGAATAAAGTGATTTTTATGAGTGGAGTTGTACCACCACTCAACTAGGGTCATTGGTCAGCCCAAAGGGTATGACTATGAACTTATAGTGGCCCTCATGCGTTCGAAAGACTGTTTTGGGAATATCTTCAGGTTTAACCTAGATTTGGTGGTATTCAGACCCCAAGTCCAATTTGGAGAATATCATAGCCCTATACAACTCACCCATCAACTTCTCCACAACTAGAATAGGAAATTTGTCATTGATAGTGACTTGACTAAGCCCTTTATAATCAACATATAGTCTCCAAGTACCATGGGCCTTCCTAACCAAAAGGATGGGTGAGGAAAGAGGACCTTGGCTCGGTTGAATGACTCTCGAATTTAAAAGTTCCCTCACTATTTTTTAAATTTCGTCTTTTTGGTAGTAGGGGTATCGGTAGGGCCCTATGAAAATGGGTTTGATTCCAGGAAGTGAATTTATTGCATGGTCTTTGGCTCGGGTTTGGGGGGTAACCCTTCAGGTTCCTGAAATACATCATTGTAAAGCTTCATAAGAGATTTAATAGTTGTTGAGTGCTCAATCACACTTGCATATTCAGTCTCCACTTTACCCTCCAAGACATGTAAAAACATTCCTCCTTTTTTCCAGCTTACTTCCTTGGTTAAGGCACCCCTCCTCGATTAATTGAGTTGGTGCTAAACCTCTTAATTCCACCGCCCTCCCTTGGTAAGTAAAATGCATAGTAAAATCCTCAAAATTCCATAGGATTGAACCGAGTTCCCTGAGCCATTTGATTCCTAAAACCATATCACACCCAACTAGCACTAACACATGGACATCCAAAATAAAAAGGATTCCTTGAATTTTTATCCTCACACCTTCAGTTTTTCCCTCACTGGGAAGTAAATCACCATTTGATACTCTTACTTTCACTGTTTCAATAACATCATGGGATAAGGCAACCCTTCTAATTGCAGTTGGATCTAAGAAATTATGAGTAGATCTTGTGTCAATGAGGATGGTAATCCAACTAGAGCCTCTATTCTCTTTGACTCTCATGGTTGTAGGGTTGTGACACTCTATTAAAGCATGTAGAGAAATTTCAGGGTTGACCTTGGTAATGTTCAGCTCACCCACCACTTCTTGTTTGTCCCTCTCTGGTTGGGTTAGTTTAGCTTTACTTTCCTCATCATTTTTAGTTAATACTTCTTCCAATAGGTACAACCTAGGGTTTTGACACTTTTGCTTCAGGTTCCATTTAGTGTCACAATAATAACACAATCATTTTCCCCTCATTTCCTTTATTTGTACTTGGTTAATTTTTTGGACAAGTAGGTTGGTTGATTTTTGAGGTGTGGGATGCTTTAATAAACCAGGTTCTGCTGAATGGGAATTGGATGTATTGATGTTTGGTCTGTGTTGTCTTTTGGTTAGGTTCAGGTTCTCCTCTTGAATCTTTGCAAGGTTATATGTTGTGGTTAAAGTTGTGGGTTAAATATTCTCATAGGGAGCCCATTTAAAAAGAACATGAGCTTGTATGGGTCAGAAAGCCCTCATAGCCTAATGGATAAAGACTCAAACCAAGCCTTGTATTCTTCTACTCAACCACCTTGTCTTAATCTGGTCAATGACTCCATAGAGTCATCATAGGCATTAGGATCAAACCTCAGTAATAAAGCCTTAACAAAAGAGTCCCAATCAACCAGCTATCTTGACTCTTCCAAATCTTAGAACCAGATGAAGGCTTGCTTCTCTGTGAAAGGAAGCCGACCTAATTCATTGGTGTGGTAAAGTTTTGTGAAAAGAGAAGAACTGATATACCTTCTTATATAGTCAACTCGTGGGGTCTTCCCCATGAAAAACTGGGAAAGCTAGCCTTACAGATCTGGTTTGTATCTCCCCCTTTCGAGCATTGGTCCCATCATTCATGTTTTGCACTCTCGAGGATGAGTCTCCACTAACATGTGTCTAATTCCTTTTCTACATTTCAAAAGTTAAGGCTGATAACTACTACATGACAGTCTCATTATGTCTTTTCAGGGCTATCATTTCAGTCTCAAGTTGGTGGTACTGTGCCTCATTTTGTCTTTTCAAGCCTATCATTTTGGTTTCAAGGTGGTGGTACTGTGCATCTGTGGATTTCTTCAAGGTTGTCAACCCATCCTACAATTGTGTTAGGCATGTTTAGCCATATAGTCTGATTAAGTCATAGTGATCGGTGTCTCTCTGATACCAAATGTAATATATTTGAGAATGTAAATATAATTTTCTCATTTGAGGATAAGAATACCTCCAGGAGAAAAAGAGAGGAAGAAGAAAGGAGAAAATTCTATTACTTTCTAGATAAAAACCCTTACTGTTCGTAGGTTTAGCAAATATACCAAACGACCCTTCATGGGCCCAGACTAGCGTGAAATAAGCAACAAGCAAGGAAATTAACTAATGGACCCAATCCCATAACTCGCTACTTGAAACTAATGGCCCATAACAGGTTGGACTGAAACATAAAGTCTAAATACTCATGGCCCATGGCCCACGACATACAACTCAACTTCACAAACTCAAGATAACCTGCTTCAGATTTGTACTTTGAACAGATGGTTCCCGATGATTTCCTTCTTCATCCTTTGCTCTGCAAGAATAGTGTTACAGGAACGCGTCCAATATATCTTTCCTTAAAAACTCATATCACCAAAAGAGCCATATTAGAGGTCTCCCCTCTCTAGTTTCAACCTTTTCTTGCGCATTCTCTCATCGTCCACCTCTCCATGAGTCATTCCCATTTCTCTATATTTTCTACAAATTTTTCGTCAACTTCTCATTAACATTCAGAGATTAGATCTATAAATTTTCATGAATCAAAATACCACAGACCTCTGTTACTAGAACCGCTATCATTTGCTCCATTCATCCAAGCCATCACTGGCACATGGTCAACACATGTAGTCTCAATGTTGTAGGTTCCAAAACACTTTTGAACGGATTATTACTACCAATCTCTTCTTGATACTCTCAACCCTATTTTGCAATCTTCTTATTCTATTTTCTCATTTTTCTTCAATTTTCAGCCTGTACTTTGGTCTGGCCACCCGCGAACCCATAACCACCACCCTTCATCGCAAACCTCCATTTAGACACCAAAGTGAAGCCCACAAGTCTCCTCTTTCAGCAAAGCAACATTTCAATGGTCTTGTGTCTTCTTTTGAGGGGCATTAATATGTCTCTCATTTGTTAGAAATAGGCATTTGGGTTTGAAATTATTTTTTAAAGATTAATGTTAGATAAAGTACTAGTGTGTACAAGTTCAGCACACTACGTTTGAAAGAAATGGAGTCCATCATCAAAAATAATTTTTTCATGTGGATAAAAAATTTACCTACTTTTTCCAAAGGCAGTGCACGTGACTTATAGACTCTACGACTACAAATGTCATCTCTCTTTTGAAAAAAAATGAAAGATGATGGTGTAGGAATCTCCATTACCTATAGCCTTTGGCCACGGTATCACAATCTCCAAAGGGATTGCAACAAAAATTATATTTATGATGATCATTTTCTTGATTCCCAACAGGAATTGGATCCAAAACCATCTATTTGATACCATTGCCCAATTTTTATTGTAATTACATGCGTTTTATTTCTCATGCTGGGAGATTTGTAGGCTTTCTCAGTCCCTCCTTTTGCACCTTTTTTTATTTAATAAAATATTACTCATAAAAATACCAGAGATTTAAGGCTTAAGCTGTTAAATTAAAGGTTGTACTCCAATACATTATACCAATGTTTCAAGTTTTCCTCATGGATGACATTGAAAATTTAAGAGCATACGCAAAATATAGATGAATTCAAGTTGTTATGTTAGTTAATATTTTTTAATAAAAGAATGTTTTTATTGATACCCATTATAAAAAAAATTAATGAATACAAAGAGGGTAATCCTCAAGCTAAATACTCTCCTAAGAAATTCTTAATGCACTCTTTACTAATTCATGAGCAACTTTATTGATTCTCCTAGGAACGTCCTAGATAGACCATTGATTAACCTTTTCAAGCAACTTTTTGATATCAGCAATGATCATCCCCACACTACTCCATTGCTTTGCAGTAGTTTTTATTGAATTTACCACTGTCATTGCATCACTTTCACATATAACATGTTTTAGTCCCAACTCATTGCACAAAATTGAGGCTTTGAGAGCTATAATGGTTTCAGCTAGTAGAGCATCTAGGAATAAATCCCTTTTCGATCTCTCTGTTGCTAGAAATCTTCCTTCCCAATCACGCACTATCACTCTAATCCCCACTTGACAATGAGTTTTGTCAACTGCTGCATCCAAGTTAATTTTGTAAGTGTCCATTGGAGGTGCTAACCATTGTTGTGCTGAGTTTGTAACTTTTGTTGCACTATTAGATTTCTCCTAAAGCTTGCTTTTGTAATCATCTACGACCTGTTTTGATTGATTAACCAGTGTGCAAGGACGCAAGAAGTTTTCTTCAAAACTAATGAATTTATTATTTTTCATATCTTCTGGGCTATCATTACAATTTCTTCAAGTTCCTCTTCTATCAATTTTGTAAAGAAATGGTTTAATACCTCCCTTGAATGGTTTCTCATCAATTGTATATTTTTAAACACTTCTTGAGCATTGCCCCCATAAATCTTGTGTTGCTCTGCAACTCCATATTGCATGGTCTACTGTCTCAGTTTTTACCAAACATATGGGGCATTTTGGGGAGTTAACCACCTTCCTCCTGAACAGGTTAAGTTTTGTTGGAAGAGCCTCATGGCATGCTCTCCATAGAAAAACTTTGACAGCATATGCAACCCTGAACTTCCATATTTTTTACTAGATCATTGTGTTTTGGTTGTCGCTCAATGACCGCCCCTTGTCTCTTTCTAGTATGTCACCTTGTAAATGATAAGCACTTCTCATTGAAAAGTTTCCATCTGATGTACATCTCCAAGCTAATCTATCAGAGCTATTACATGGGCTAACATGTATTCTGCTGATATACTCAATCTCAGATGCAGAGAAACTTTCTTATAGCGAAGGAAGACTCCATTGCTCTGTGTCACTATCAATCAAATATTTTATCTTGGCATCTTCATCTAATCCTCTTATTGGCATTTGTATTATGAAGGATACTGGTCTTGGAATCCATTTGTCTTTCCATATTTTTACTGATTCTCCATTCCCTATTTTCCAAATCAGACCCTCTTCCAAAAGATGTTTTGCTGCTAATATGTTTTTTTCATATAAAGGAAGCCTTGCTACTCGAGGGTAATACTTTGCCTCTAGGACCTTTGCTACTAATGAGTCTGGGTTCTTTATGAGTCTCCATCCTTGCTTTGAAAGCATTGCAAGATTGAACTTTTCAAGGCCCCTAAAGCCTAGACCACCTGCATTTTTTGTCTTATCCGTTTATTGCCAATTTAACCAATGTATCTTTGATTTGTCTTCTCTTTGTCCCCCACCATAAATTCTGCATATTCCATTAATTTCCTTCAAAAGACTCTTTGAAATTTTGAATACTACCATACAATAGGTTGGTGTTGCCTGAATGACTGACTTTAGAAGGATTTCCTTCTTGCCTGCTTGTGATAAAAAGTTCTCCTTCCAGTTGCTAATTTTGCTCCTGATCTTGTCTAAAATAGTTTTTGAAAGCCTTAGATTGTGATCTACCAACTAGAGTAGGTAGCCCCAGATACTTTTCATAAGAGATTGATGTCCTGATCCCAACTGTGGCCAATATGATTTCTCTAACGTCTTGCTTGGTATTGTTGCTAAAGAAAATTGATGTCTTGTTTATGTTTAATCTTTGACATGATGCCTACTCTGATGATTCAAGTATTCTGAATAGTCTGCTCCACTCCAAATAATTAGCCTTGCAAAATAGAATGCTATCAGCTGCGTTAATGTCTAAAGAGCCTCAAGTAAGGGGAATTCATGTGATGTGGCCTTTTACTTCAGCATTATTCAATATTGAACTTAACACTTCAAAATAGAGGATAAATAGATAGGGAGATAATGGATCACCGTGTTAAATTCCTCTTGATGGTTTAAAATCTTTTTGTGAAATACCATTTATGAGAATTAAATAAGAAATTGTGCTCACACATTTCATGATCAGTTCAATCCATCTGCTATCAAATCCCATTTTATGCATTATAGCTTATAAGAAAATCCATTCAATTCTGTCATAGGTCTTGCTCATATCAAGTTTTAAAGCCATAAAACCTGATTTTTTGCCTTTCATCCGATATTGCATTGTGTGCATAGCTTGATAGGCAACTATGATATTATCTAAGATCAATTTACTTGGCACAAATGCACTCTGAGTGGGTGAAATTTGCCCTCAAAAATAGGTTTCAGTCTATTTGCCTACACTTTTGCAATTATCTTATAATAAACATTGCACAGACTAATAGGACGAAAATCAGACACTAACATTGGAGCTTTCTTCATGGGGATCAGTGCAAGAAATGTCTCATTCAGTTCTTCAAACCATCTTCCTGAGTTTAGGATTTCCAGAATTGCTTCACTAATATCTTTCCCCACTATACTCCAATGTTTTAGTTAGAATCCTGTTGGGAATCCATCAGGATTTGGTGAACTCAGAACGTTCATCTCAAAGATAGCCTGTTCAATTTCCTCCATTGTAAACTCCTTTTATCATTTTCATGTTCATCTCATTAGTCACACTCGGTTTTATATATTATGAGGCTTCTTTTAAACTAGCAGGTTGAGTAGTAGAAAACAGTTCTTGAAAAATATGATTGAAACATGCCACTAATCTCCTCTTGCCTTGTTACAATGTCGTCCTCCCCATTTGAAATAGTGTGAATAGCATTAGTTTGCTTCCTTTGATTGGCACAAATATGGAGATATTTGGTTTTTCTGCCACTTTTGTTTAGCTCTTTGGTGCCATTTAATGTCCTCTTCAAGCAAACAATCTACTTCACTTTGTAGTTTCTTTATAATCCTATGAGAGTCTCCCTTATTTGGATGTTGTAGCCCTTTGATAAGTTCCATGTTTTTTATTAATGGTTATCCTTTGGTTTCCAAGGGCTGATTTGCTCCAAAACACCTAGTTTTCCTACATTTGTTTAGTCATTCTTTTGTAACCTCAATCTTGCTGGTGTGAGGGAAGAGATTCCCCATGCTTGCTTGATAACATCATGGAGTTCTTCCCTTTTTGCCCAGTTGACTTCATATCTAAATAGCTTCCTTTGTGGCATGATTTCCTCATCCTGGTCGTGACAAGTAATAAGTAATGGGCTGTGGTCAGAACTTTGAGTTGCAAGTATATTAACATCTACTAGAAAGAATAATGTGTCATTCACTATTTCCCAAAGCTCTATCCAACCTTTCCTTAGTTAAGTCCCTTCATTCTCTATTATTGCACCATGTAAATCTTGATCCTTTGAAATCCAAATCACTTAATCCACTATCTTCTATGGCTTCTCTAAGCATCTCCATTTGTCTATATGGTCTTTCAGTAGCCTCAAACTTCTCTTCTTGTGATCTAATCTCATTAAAATCCCCCTATGCACATCCATGTCATATTATTTCTTGGCTTGAGCAATCTAAGCAACTGCCAACTCTCTTCTCTTTTTGCTACCACAGGTTGTCCATAGAATCCAATTAACAGTCAGCTCTTATCATCAATAGGATTGTTAATCCGCAAAGTTATATGCTTCTAAATAAAAGAATTGAGCTCAACTTTTAACTCATTTTTCTTCGCACGAAAGCAATGCCTCCTCTCCTGCCCATACTATCAACCACATAACTGAATTCAAACCCCATCTAATTTTGTATTTTTTCTACTATTTCTCTATTACACTTGGTCTCTATAAGGAAGACCAGAGTTTGGTGCTTTTCCTTCAGGTGGTGAAGTTCATGAATTGTCCAAGGTTTCCAACCCCCGACAGTTCTAGCATAGCAAATTCATTTATGCTTGTAGGGTTACTGAGCAGTCTCTGCCAATCGAACCTGCTAATTAGCCCTTGCAGAAGGGTCATTTTTTAACTTTTTAAAAGATATGACCTTCTCTTCCTCTTCCTCAGAAAAACTCATCTTCTTCTTAATAATTGTTTTATCCAATTTCATGGGGACTCCATCCCAAAATTCCCATTCATTCTTCCTTGTCTGACTCTCATCTTCTAACTAGATATCTTTCTTTGTTGTCCCATATTAACAATGATGCTATTTGGGGAGGTGGCAGGGATACATACCTGGCTAGTGTTTTGCATGGAATCAATATCATGGGGTTCCTTCTTAGGAATGTTTGATGCCGAGATACTCACTGATTTCTTTGAAGGGCTTTTCTCATTTTCCTGCTTGAATAGTTTGTCACCTAAAGCATTCCCTTCTAAAGTTTTGTCCAACTGATTATGGTCAATGCTCCCTTGGTTTCCTCCATTTCATGAAACGTTTCCATACTCAACATCTAAAACTTGATTTCTTCCTATTTTTTTAGGAATCTTTTGAATTTTTTCTATAACAGTATCCTTTTTTATTTCCTTTCCTTTTTTGTCTGTTTTAGTTTGCAGTTTGTAAGATCTCCCTTGCCATTTATCATCGGTGTTTTCCTTTCTCGGAACACCTCCCTATTTTCTTTGACCTCCTACCTGATTGGTGGAAGGGCCTACCCTTACCCAATGACCATATTGATGATCTAGCGTGTTTTCTATTAGTCTTCTTCCAGCCATAATTTTTGAACAGCTAGCCTCTATTGTACTTGTGTTTGATGATTCCACAATGGAAGCAGTAATTGGGCAGACACTCGTATTTGAAAGAGATCTAGAAACGTTTGTCACCTACATTTAGAAGCCGACCTCTTGCAAGAGGCTTTGTGATATCAACCAAAACCTTGACTCTTAAGAATTTCTCCCAGCCCATTCCACTTTCATTAGCATCAACCAAGAGCACTTGACCAATTGTAGCGCCTAACTTTTCCCCAATGCCTTTAGTCATTCCATCAAAAGGCATATAATGTAACTGGATCCAGAATGGTTCTAGGGAAAAATTAATGTCTTTAGGCACCATAGCACCATCAAACTCCTTCAGACTCACAAGGAACTTATCAAAAGTCCATGGACGCCCTTGCATGACTATCTTTTTCTTTGTCCTTTTGAAACTCAATTAAAAACCAACTCCAACCCACTTCTTTGAACATAATCTGAGCTTTTGCTTGCCATATTTTCATCATTGTAGAACGAAAAGCTTCCTTGTTCACCTCCTTTTCTGCACAACCAAAGCAATGAGACATGATCTCTTCGCTTTTTCTTCTGAATACAGGATAACTTCATCGGGAATCACTATTTCTTGTTTCTCTTTATCAGTAAGTTTTAGACCCTCACAGAGTTTGGAGAGTTCATTCTCCATCCTTAGAACTCTACAGACTACAGTCTTAGAGACCACACTCTTTTTCCTCGAGCAACAAAGAGAGAGAAAACCCCAACCTTTCTAAAAAGAAGGGGACTGCTCTAGTTGGGTGGGCATATTATTTTCTCTAGATTTTAGTTTAAAATTTAGTTCTTTTTTATAAACAATCATAAACTTGCATGGTGCACATGAGTAGCTAATTTTATTAAATGGGAAATACTCTACATTATTAAGGTTTTTTTCTTGAGAAATATTCTACATAAAGAATTTAGCATAGCTTGAGCCATTACACAATAAATAAAACCTTAAATCAGTCTCAATGCATGTTAGCTCTTTGATCTTCTATCCTTTTACCTTAATTAAAACATTGATCGAGAGACTAATGCCTGATTTGTATAACAAAGTCCTTACAAGTCATTTCATCTCATCTCATCTAATCTCAATATCTAAACACCACAAACACAAACACTTTTCATTTTCTAATTTTCAACTTTTCAACTTTTTCATCTAATCATTATAACTTTTCCAAACTTCTAAACAAAATACAAAATAAATAAATAAATAAATAAACTTTACAAACAAAAAATTATATTAAAAAAATTATATTTTAATAATATTTTAACTTTATAATATTTTTGTTCAATTTTTTCTCTCTACTTTTCCAAAACTCCACAAAACATATCAACTCAAATATTTCACTATTATTTACAAATTATTTTATAACTATTCATATAGTATCTCATCTCATCTCATTTCACTATCCAAACGAGACCTAAAACTCTTTATATAGTTTGTCCAAGTAACCTTGGTCATCAAGAGTCATAAGTGATGGACTATATGGATCAAGATAATCTCAAGTTTTTATTCGAACTTGAAAGTGTCAGTGAGAAAGAGATATGCACATGAAATAGACCCTACAATTAGGGATGTAAAAATTAACAAAAAAAATCGAAAAACCGGTCCGGACGGGCCCGAACCGGTGGAACCGGTTCCCTTAGTTTCAAAACCGACCGGTTCCGGTTCTATGCTTTTTAGGACTAGACCGAACTGGTTCACTATATTATATATTTTAAATTCATTTTTTAATATTATATATAATATAATTTACATTATATATAATTTTATAATATATATAATAATATAAATTATAAATTATAATTATATATATATAAGATAATGTTATTATAATTTATAACATAAAATTTTAATCTTAAAGATGAAAATTTATTTGATCATATGCTTTAAACATAAAATATATATATTAATAAAATTCTATGGCCTAATGAATTCTCAACATATTCCTTTTGATAAATACCTAATATATTGGTATATTAATTACATTTCGCTTTCATTAATTAGTATACATTAGTATACTAATGTATATAAGTTTATTAATTACATTTTATGCCCTAATACTAATACTATAAAAATCTAAAAATCGGGCCGAACCGGAGGTACCGGTTTAGGAGGATAGTCAGTGCCTAATCGGTTTTCGAAAATGAAAAACCGGTACATACCGATTCGATTCTAAATTTTATCCAAAACCGAACCGAACCAGTTACACCCCTACGTACAATATTTATAGTTACCCTGTGAACTTTTCAAGCAGCCTTAAATACTCAATAAACGTCCTAGCTAGAGGTACTTCCTATGTCTCACTCCCACTTGATACCTTCAAGTTTTGGCTCGTACGTTTGAAGTGATAAAACTGTCTCCTCAACAACAAGCATAAAGAAGCACTTAAATAGGGCATAGTACTTGGTTATATTTGTAGTTTATGGGGGAAGAAAGATATCTTGGAATTGATGTACCCCATATCATCCATCCACTTGAAGGTATGTCAGATATATAATAAAAGCCAATTGATTAGAGAATATTGCTAGCGATCGATGAGGTGCCAAATGCTATTGATAAATCCTATTAATTGTTGTTATGTGAGAAGCTGGTCAATTTGCTCAGGTGCAGATGCAGATCATGCAGAAAGTTCTTACTTCTAATAGATCTATTCAATCATAATCAACACCAAATGGGGTTATTATAAGAAAATTTGTGACTTTAAGAACATAACATTAGTGTACAATCTAGAGGACACACATTTAAAAACTACACATATTATTGATTATGGTCCAGATGATTACGCAATATTACTAGGCCTGTTACAGGACAATGATCATACGAGATTCTCCAACATTTATTTAGCATTTTTGAAAAATCTACAAGAATGTCAATAAATTCTGTAAGATCATCAACGTGATCTATTTTTCTCTGAGTTGAGGCCCTCAAATTCTTACACATGCAGATGTTGTTTTTTTAAATAATTAGTGGCTATTAAAGGTTTAATTTGTGGTATTGTGGCCCTTGTTGGCATCAAGTATGATTATGCGTTATTGATCATATTGTTTACTAAAAATCTGGTAAAAATTGATTGACCTCCATGCAACCCGCCTTGCAAGTTGCATTAACATAAAAGCTATGTCCACGATTTGGGTTAGATATTATTGGTTATGCTAATAAATGCTAGCTATCTTATGATGTTCAACTACTTACCTAGGGCAAGATGTGGACATTGATGGAGAAAATCCCACATACATATACTCTATATGAATATTATTCGAGAGTACAATATCTATTATTAGAGAAGGAACTCATTCAACCCAACTTAATTTTTCGGAGAGCGTTTAGATGTGGTAAATCGAATCTACCAGCTTACAATAAAAGGAATATTACCAATTGATTATTAAATTAATTTGTAAAGAGATGTTGTAATTCTCTTTTAAATTTGTATGTTGTATGTATCTCTCTTAAAATTGTAAAAAATAATTTAATCGCACGTGTAACCTTAATTGATATTTTTTTCAAAACTCTGAAATTGCTAATATGTAAGTCACTATAAGAAATCAGGCATTTTTCAGCGCTCAAAATCGTCGCAAATACATATAATAATCGTTGCATTTGATCATTTTTCGCGATTTATAAATCGCTGCAGGTTCGACGAAATCCTAAAGCTGTTTTTTTATCAATTTCGGTGATTTTAAAAAATTGTCACAAAAAACTACTATTTCCGGCGATTTTAGTCTGTCGCAAATGTCCCAAAAATCGACAGAAATGACCTTTCCGTTTATCATTAAAATCGCTGAGAAAAGTCAATTGCGGCAAAATAGTTCGTTGCAAAAGGTTAACAAAATGCCGCAAATAACTCAATATTTTTCCAGCGATTTTGAATTAGCGTCTCAATTACTATTTTCTAGCATAAAGTTTCACCACAAATAACTTTTTCCGGCGATACAATATCGCCGCAAAAAAATTGGAAAAGGTGTTTCAAAAAAAAAAAATTGCACAAACTAGAATACAGAAAAAAAAATATAATACACATCCAAATTATATGTTATTGCTCAAGAAAACAATTACACAAGTGGGAAGCACAAAACCAAACTTACAAATAATCTAAAAACCTAAAAGAATATGTTAAAGTAACAAAAGAAAGGAATGAACTAACCCTCTTGGCTTTAAGAAGTTGCTCCCTTTTGGTAGGTTTTAATCCTAATCCTATGCATGAAACTAGGACAAAGTCTGTTTCTTGCCCAGTCTGCAAGACATCAGTTATCATATTAAAAAAACTGAAAATATATCTATAAGTCATTCTCCCAATATGAAGCTAGCCCAAAAAGCTCTCATTGCAACTAATTCTTTTGAAAGATTTCACAAATATGGCTAAACACATCCTAAGCTCATGACAAATGGTATAAGAGCCAGCTTAATAACTCCATGTGGCTCAGGGTGCACACAATGCATATTCACTGGAAGATGTGTTCAGAAAAAATAATTATGACGAAAGCAGAAGGTGGATCATTTTTAATTTATGCAAAAATGGATTTTACAAAATATTTTATCATATAACATATCACTTATGACCCTGGATTCTTAGATAATGTTGTCCTAATAAAAATTACATGCTAAACATATTGAAAATGAAGAAGTTACGAGAAGTAAAAGATATAAGATCCAAGAAAATCACAAGTTGTGTTCATGCAAGATAATGATTCAAGCTTTCAACCACCAAAATGAAGCAAATCCCACCCCACATATTCATCAAGTGCAATAAATTGCATGACAAAACCATCACTGGAAAACTGAACTAGCAACCAAGGAATCAAAATTAAGAAGTATAAATATCGATTGAAGATTCACATATATCAAGTTTTTCCATCACATCAAAGCCTAACAGATTTTTACTCTCCTCATAGAGTCAAATAACAATACCTCTATTTAAGTAGACAGATGATAGGCAGCTATAAATCGACCACAAGCTGGCAAGGGTGGGTGGAACTCCATTTAATACCACTGTCATAGACATGCAAACATCAATCTACCAATTGTATATAAAATACAGAAATGTTGAGCTACTTTAGAAATGTCAATAAAAATCTACTTCAGAAATGTTGAGCTAGAAGATGAACAACACAACAAAGATGAACTAACATTATGCCAGCATGAGACTCTTGCAAAACAGAGTGATCTTAGCTCACTCCAAACACTTCGCTGGAGAAAATTTACCTGGGATGCAGCTGTTTGATTTCTTCAGGATTTTCATGCAGCTTTGACATAACTAAACGAATATACCTGCAAGAGAGATCAAGAGTCAAATTTGTCTACATGTAGTACTACTTGAGCTCTCTCTCATATATATAGATATGTTGGCACACACACACACACACACACACATATATATATATATATATATATGATGTTGATAATCCTAATCCCATAACAAATCCAAACAATTCGAAAAATTGACTTTCAATCTGTAATTACTATCTAACCATTCAATTCCTACACCAGTTAGCAACATTATAAATACACTAAGCATAAAAGATTAAAAAGAGAAGATATTCTCAATATTAAAAAGAGTAGAAATAAGTATCAATATTCAATAAGCCTTCTTACACGAAGAAAAGAGAGTACCCAGAACCAAAAGAATGAAGCCAATTCAAATGCATTCTGCAAAGAGTTAAAACAAAGAACATGCAAATCAGTTTGACTTTCCCGATTGAAAGTCAGTCCATAGAAATTTAAGAAAGAACGAGAAAACAGATTTGCAACTATCTGCAGATGTGTCATGCTTTTTCCAACCTGGAATAGAATAAAATGGATCAAGGACAACAATAAATACATGGGTTCTTAAACCAGAAAAGATCATCTCGAGGCCTTAGCTTTGCTCCTGTGAAGAATCCAGTTATACCTGCATTCTCTAATGCCAATGTTACAATAACATGCTGCAGCTTTGTGCCCACCAGAAGAACAAGCTACACACAAACATGTAGAACCAGATGATAAGGCATTTACATGAGGGGAACTCAGAGCTATGTGATATTGACTTTTCAAGTTTATTTGTTGGCACCATCGGAGTTGCGAACTACAATACTTCATGAGTTATAAAATCAAATCAATACAATGTCAAACTTTTTTTCTTTTTTTTTGGCATTCTCTCATAGATAGAGAGATTTGAAAATAAACAAGACATAATAAAACAAGCAACTATAATTAAACTATAACTCAGTTTATTTTCAGGTAATGAAATTCTATTCGCGGAAAAGAAATTTTGTATTCCCTATCACTTGGCATTCCCTTTTCTTTTCTTTTCTTTTTAAAAGAAACTTTGTTTTCTCTATGTTTAATAGTACCTATAATGAGAGAAAATTAGTGTGATTTATTAGTGTTAAACAAAGTTGAGAAAATTAGTGTGATTTATGAATAAATTCTTGTGTATTCATGGTTTTCCAAACGTTGAATACACAAGAATTTATCAGGACCTATCATTAAAACAAGAAAACATTCATATTAATAATGGGAAAATCTTATTCATGTTTTCAAGTTCTAAAAAATAAAAATAAAATCTATCTTCATATATCCCTTCTGCCCCAAACTGGAAATTAGACATCAAGTTCATCAGCACACACCTAATCTAGGTTCAAAGCCATAATTGAAAAATGCATGGTATCAACAACCCATATACAAACTAGCAACCACACATATATATTTCTACATTACAGGTACAAAACACAAAACTCAATCTCCAAATGAAACTAAACCAAGAAATCAAGCAAAGATAAAAGGAATGAAAAGAACCCATATGTGAAAACCGAAGGCAATATCAAAGGTGGTCGTGGTGGTAGCTTGGCATGGAGTGGTGGCTCGGGAGGAGCACGGCAGCGCAAAGGAGAGCTAGTGGTCGTGAGTTGCGAACAGAGCAAGGGAGAGAGGGAGGGCCTCGGGCTGCTCGGCTAGGCGTGGAGGAGAAGGGGCTCCGACGGAGAACTGTCGACGACGCCAAGGTGTGGGTGGTGGCAAACGGCGCCCCCAACGGCGATATAGAGAAATCCAAGAGAGAGAAGTGAGGCCAGATTAGGGAAAAGGCAAAAGATCGGCGTGGGGGCTAGGGGAAAATGAGGGGGTGGCCGTCGGGGTGAGGTGGCGGTGGCATGGTGGGGTCATTGGTGACAGGCTGTGCATGGCGGAGGTTTGAAGGAGAAGAGGGATTGGGGAGGGGGGCGGGGGAGAGGGAGAGGGCTCGAGGGAAACAAATGAGGGGAAAACATAACACGCGATTTTTAAGTTTTATTAGGTTTTCCGGTGATTTTCATTCGCTGCTAATAAGCTTTAATTGCCACATATTTTTTTTACGGCGACAATGTTCGCCGCAAATATCATCAATTGTAGCAATTTTCTAATCGACGAAACTTTAACACCACTACAGTTAAAATTATTTGTTGCGGCAACAAAAATCGCCGCTAAAGATGGAAAAGTCGCCACAAAAAGTGAAGTCTAAATTCTCTTCCTCCATTTCTGAACTTAGCACTGGAGATTGAGTGACGACTTGAAAATTGCCGAAAATAAGATATATTTGCAGCGATTTCTTTTGTGACGATTTTAAAATCGCTAAAAAATGCTTGATTTCTTGTAGTGAGTGCTTATAGTCATAGATCTTAGCATGAAAAAGAAAGACAACTATATATGAAACATCCTTGATGAATGATGCAACTTTACTACAGCTCACATGACTCATGTACACCTTCCCTTCATGTCATATAATTGAGATTCCCCACAACCAAACTTGCCCATCATTTAATAACAAGCTTAAACCCCACCATGCCAGTTGACCTCCATCAAGCATGCATGTCCATACAGAAGAAAATGACCTTTATTTCCATCATTAATACTTTCAAAAAAAAAAAACTTTTAATTAATGTTGCATGCATGTTCCATGATACTTTTCCCACTCTCTCTATCTCAATTATGGTCCTTGCCAACATCATTGAGGAGGGTGACATAGATATTGTTACGATCTTCCTAAGTCTGAACAGCAACCACAGCACACAAAGTAATTTAGAGTTGGTTTGGATTCAGATATAAGATGATATGATTTTAAATGAAAGATGAAAGTTAAAAAAAATATTATTTTTTAATATTATTATTATTTTAAGATTTAAAAAAATTAAATTATTTATTATATTTTATATAAAAATTTAAAAAAAATTATAATAATAAAATGAGATAAAATACTTTTAAAATTTAAACGAGATCGAGAAAGAGGTTGTCATTTTGCCATGACAATAAGTGCTTCTAAGACCATACCCCATCCATTTGGCATCTTTCTAATTCACACGTCAAATACAGCTTGACCCACATATTAAATCAACCAGAAATGACAAATGTATTTTTACCTAATTCGTATTATTAAAGACAAAAGTTTTCAGTGGATACCATTTTTGTCATTTCTTTTTTTTCTAATGTCTGGTTAGCTTTCATGCAGGCAGGCTAGTGAAAGTACCAAACTATCCCATTTGATCAGAATTACACTAGCTAGTCACCTCATCAGTTACATTTGAAGTGATTTTCTTCCCGGCCGTAAATAATTAGTATATAAAAGTCACGTCAATCGACGTTCTTGATCAAGATGATGACTAATAAAAAGTAAAACTAATCTTAAAAGTCGTAATCATATCATGAGACCGTCATGCTTAATGCATATACATTAAGCCAAGTTTAGGTTGGCATACAAATAAACCTAAACCAGTAAAAGTTATATCTCCCTCGCATGTCAATTCAGTCAGGAGATAAATCTAACCTTTGTTGATCAATAAGGTAGAAAATGTACCACTTTCTAACAAAAACTATTTTCAAACGTCTCATTTTTTCTATTTTTCTCTCGATGGGAAGATATTACTAAGACCTCTCTCACCCAATTAATCCAAATATGATATCTACTGAATTCCCACGGAACGTTCCAGTTCTGAATTTGGAATTTTAAGTTCAACCCAAAAGAAAAATATGATATTTACAGTCTTAAAGTGTATTAATTCCGTACGTTCTCTTTGAAAAAAGTGTATAATTATAAGATCCGTATGAAAAAATTATTTTTAATGATAGACCTCACTTTTTATTAAGTAAAAGAGTAATTCTACATACAACCGTGAAATGCATAACCGCCGCGTAATCGCTTTGAAAAAAAGTGGGGTCCACTATTAAAAAATTAATTTTTTTCATATGGGTCGTCCCATGTTTTATTCATTTTTTTCAAAGCGATTACGCGGCGGTTACGCAATTCACGGTTGTAAGTATCTTTTCTCTAAGTGAAATGATACACTTATAACATTTTTGTTACAATTTTTATAAAATCATGTTTTAAATTAGATATATTTTTGTAAAATAACTTATAAAAGTTTTACTTATAAAAAAAATTTATAAAAATAACATCACTTTATACAAATATCTTCATTTTAACACATAATCGTATTAAAATTATAAAAAGAGTTATACGTGTATCGTTACTCTTTTATCAAATAGAATGTGTAGAATTTCGATAAACTGTATCTAATATCACTGTACAAAGGGGATCAAAATTTTTTTTTTTCCTTTCAAGAAAAAAAAAAAAACTGCATTTAACAGCACAAGGATATGAAAAAATGACGTGCAGTGTATGCGGGTGGATCATTATTAAGGAATTATTATGCAACTTTTCAGAATGAGAAACACAGGTAATGTACACCCATTGTTGACCAAGCTGTTGGGGTCCATTCAAAAGGTGAGAATTGAGGGGCCCACACCAACGTCTCACCCCCCTGGATTTCATGAGGCCTGCAAGATCCTTTATATCTTTTTTCTTTTTCTTGACAAGCTGGTGAGTGAGGGTGAGGAGGAAAGGAAAAGAGAGGGGGGGTTCCACTTCCACCAGTGGTGCATAGGAGTTGGATACGCCGTGTTTCCAGCGTCGTGCTTTCCAAACAAGGATCCTACCTGCATGAATGACTGACTTCAAAGAGTTTTTGGGTCTTCTTGATTATTTTAATACGTAGATGCGTTTAATATTCTCCAGTTTCTTTCAATGGTTTATTATCTAAATCCAAACCCAAATTCTGTGCAATCAACGCCCACCCAAAATACCCCATTTATCTATTTGGAGCAGTTGGCAATATGCCATTTTAGCACGCTCCTGGTGTCCCACCTCACACACGAATTCAACCTCATATTCAACCCCCTAGTTGACGGCCAAGTGTCACCAACCCATTTCCTAGAGGACTCTCTTCTTACTCTTCCTGACCTCCAAAGAAACCAAGAAAGCTAGCCTCTGATCAACCAACCCATCTTTGGTGCCTGGCCTATTTATTTACCTACAAAAGGTTAACTCTGAACAAATACAAACCATAGACAGAGTTGTTGAGCACAAACTCTGCAAAAGACTGCAACTTTTTAGCATTTTTTCCTCTCCCTACAGCCCTTTTTTTTTTTTTGTTATACTCCCATTAGTCTCCAATGCTTAAACTCCTCAATGGCAAGTTCCGCCGCCTCTTCTGTCGCCTCCGCTGGCCCGTTCTCCGCCGGTCCAAGCCCAAAATTCAGGTCAAAAAGTTCGGGAAAACGAATTCCAAAGCTCAACACGATACAAAACAAGAACCGAGCGTTAATGGGTCGGCAGCGGTTCATCCTAATGGAGAATTGGGTGGTCTAAAACCCGAGAAACCGATACGGATAGCCACTTTTAATGCTGCCCTGTTCTCCATGGCACCTGCAGTTCCTGAGACCGAGAAGACCGCAAGTTTTGGCAATGAAAACGGAGATATAATGAAGGTCAGACGGTCTTTGGACGTGAATTTACGAGCAAAGTCTGCGAATGATCGTCCCAAAAGTATTCTAAAGCAATCTCCACTGCATCCAAATTCCATGAATGGCACCGACATTCATTCAACCCAGCAAAACTTTGGAAAATCCAAGTTACGGGTGTCGATAAATCTGCCCGATAACGAGATTTCTTTATTGCGGAATAGACAAATGAGCTTCGATGAGAGGGAAGGTTCTTCTTCTGCTACCGCTGCTTCGAGTAGCCCAATAAGTAGAATTCTGAGAGGGAAAACTCCATTAAGATCTACTGCGAGCTTCTCTACGAGTATGGTAAATGGTATAGATGTTGAAGGCTATAGAAGCGGTAGGAGTGTGCTCGAAGTGCTGAGAGAATTGGATGCCGATATATTGGCTCTGCAAGATGTGAAGGCAGAGGAAGAAAAGGCCATGAAACCTCTGTCTGATTTGGCTGGCGCTTTGGGAATGAACTATGTGTTTGCCGAGAGCTGGGCACCGGAGTACGGCAACGCCATCTTGTCGAGGTGGCCGATTAGCCGGTGGAAAGTTCAGAAGATCTTTGATGATTCTGATTTCAGGTCAGTATTATTATTTTCTTTCCCCATCTTCATTCAACCCATTTTGGAATTTTAATCACTCCTTTTTGTTTTTTCTTCTCTCTGTTTTAGTACTGATTACCCAGATTTAAATGCACATCTGTATTCTAGGAGAATCTCAGAATTATACGCTGCTTTCAATTCTTGACAAACAAAGGCGGTGCATTTAAAGCCACATCTATCTGTGTTGATTCCATAACAAAGTTGACAGAAAAGTTACCCATTTTTCTAAACCTTTTTCTTATAGAATTATGCGAATTTTCAGGATCAAAACTTCATTTCCCCAAAGGTATGTATTTTTCAGAATTATAGGATTATAACGGTGATAAGAACTTAAGGATGAGAAGAATTATTGCAGCTGTGATTTTTCTTTAGATAATTAATTTTTAATGTATATATAAGCCTGAAAACTCGGCCAACAACTTGTTTTATTTTATGTACTAACAGCTCTGACACATTGGCGGTCCTGTCAGAATCCCAGCTGCTACAGCTGTAGTATGCAAGGATGCAAAAACTGGAGACTATTCCTCAGTTTTAGTTTTCTTTTCTAGGCTTGCCGCTTTCTAGATGATAATCTGGGTTGTTTCCAAAACTCATTGCTAATTATTCAAGGTGACCAACTCTGGATTAGTAAAGGATGGGAACCTTCTAATATATATATATATATATAGTAAAGGATGAGAAGCCGAACCTATTTGGCAAAATCCAGAAATTCTAAATACAAATGGCTAGTAATAAAGTTGCACTTCAATCCTACTTTAAACTTTCTAGTCTGTGTATCTCTATGTGCAAGTCTTACACACTCTTTTTTTTTAAATTAGATAAATATGTAATCCACAAGAAAAATTATTTTTTAATGGTGGCTTAACTTTTTTTTAAATGAAGTGTGCGGGACTTGCACACCCTAAAAACTATCTAGTATTACTTTTTTTATTATTATTGATTGCTAATCTGGCTTTAGAATCTAATTGATTTAAACAGAAAATGAAGTATCCGCAGCAAGAAAATTAAAAAATGGATGTTAGGTAAGTTGCACATTGGTATGACTGCAATGTAGGTAGGCTCTGCTATTAAATTATTAACATGATTGAGAAATACGAGGGATGCCAATCCTCTTATTTCTTTAAAATGCAGCATTCCCTCAAGGTTTCAATTTTATTAATATTATTTGGTATTTCCTATGCATTTGGTAGAAGTGTTAGCACAGAAAGAGACCTCTCGGTACTCAAGGAAAAAGAAAACGACTTATACAAGTAGCTTTCCTTGGTTGTTGACAACTGAACAGAAAAATAATGAAAACAGAAATTAGAACTGGATTGTGGAACTCAACTCCCTTTGTGTTTTCTGGACATGACTGCAGGAATGTTCTGAAGGCCACGATTAATGTACCAAACATGGGAGAAGTCAACTTCAACTGCACCCTTCTTGATAATCTTGATGAGAATTGGCGGATGAAGCAGGTAAATGCCATAATCCAGTCTAGTGATGAGCCTCACATTTTAGCTGGAGGTATCAATTCACTCGATGAAACAGATTACTCCCCAGAAAGATGGACTGACATTGTGAAGGTAAATGTAACATGACCTCTTGATCGCTCCTCTCTGAATAATCATCGGTAAAATTTGGCGATGATAGTTCAAGAATATCATGGGACTATCATAAATATATACCGTAACCTTTACTATAGGTTATATACTACATTCTCATTCCACTTCTATCTTATTATTTTCTCACCATCCATAAACTTTAGATTAACGCCTGTTTTTCCAAATAAATAAATAAAGCGTTAGTGTACATACAGTCCCTATTTTGGAGACTGTTCATGCAAGTCCATGTAATTATGTTTAAAAATTTTTAAAATTATAATAATATCCTTTTTAAAATGATGTTTTTTTTTCCCTTTTACCCACATTTATCAATGGAATTGCACACGCAGTCTCCCACTCAGGATTGCAAATAGAATTTCTCATAAATAAATAGTTGATCGACAATGCCACATAAACATAGTAGGATAAAAGTATGATATTACGAGTGTAGTATATAACAAGAATAGAAAACTATAGCGTATGGTATCCACAGTAACATAACTGATAAAGTATATTTATTTTCATCTATGGATTCATGTGGTGCAGTATCATGAGGAGATTGGAAAGCCAACACCAAAGGTGGAAGTGATGAAATTTTTGAAGAGTAAACAGTATTCAGATGCTAAGGAATTTGCAGGGGAATGCGAGTCAGTGGTCATGATTGCCAAAGGCCAAAGTACGAAATCTGTCACCTGATATTCTTTTGGCCATATTAGAGTCTAGAAAATGGAGCTAATGATCAATATATGTACATGCATGCAGGTGTGCAAGGAACATGCAAGTACGGAACTCGGGTAGATTACGTATTGGGATCCCCAAATTCACCCTACAAGTTTGTTCCAGGATCATATTCAGTCTTCTCTTCCAAAGGAACTTCTGATCATCACATAGTCAAAGTCGATTTAGTGAAAGACATTACCAGTACTGCTATTACTGCTGAAGATCAAAATGTCACCAGAAAGCAGCGGCGACAACCAAAGCAGAAAGTTGTAAAGATAGCAGCAAAGTCTTCTCCATCACTTGGTATGTGGAAAACCCAGACATTAAGATCAGAAAGATATTGATTTTTTTTTTTTTTTTTTTTGGTCTTTTTTCAGTTCTTAGTGCTAATGTGGTTTGATCTGTGTGTGGGAGGAATTAAGGGTGCAGAAGGGTTATATTTGGACTTGTTTTCCTTCTCCTATATATGCTTTAATTTGCAAGTTGTAAATAATTTAACACTGTTTTTACTTGTACGTGTAGGAACATACAAGGATATAAATAACATTTGGTGCAACATTTTTTTTTTTTTTTTATCTACGCGCGCGATGTGTAGCAATAACTAAATTTAAATAAAAAGGTCACATATTAGAGTAATCTAAACACAATTTTAACGATTAATAATTATAAGAAATTTATAAATATAGAGGAAATATGACAAAGATCAGTTATATAAGCTGAAAAAAAAAGGGTAGAAATGCACGTCTCAAACTTTTAAAATTACCTTAAAACTTAAATGATCAAATTCTAGGCATTTAACCAAAGAATGTATAACATGCAGCAGTACCACCGCTTCCGCTTCAAAAATTGTGTTATAGATTCGAAATTTATATATGTCACGGATATATATAGATAGGCCGCCTGCAACCCGACTTGAGGCAACTGGGTTTGTGCCTGACCCGACCTAAATTTGTTCATTCAAGACGCCAAACCGACCAGACCCGAACAAAACAAAATTGGGCCAAACCCGTATGACCCGACATTCACCAAAGAGGGAAAAAAATAATAATAATAATCTACGTCTTCACTTCCACATCGATTTACAAAACACATCCCAGAAAACAAAAAATGAAAAGTGCAGTTTGCTGTAGAGATTTCTTGGGAAACAAAGAGAGAGAGAGAGAGAGAGAGAGAGAGAGAGAGAGAGAGAGGGAAAAACCATTTCAGCACTTTCTGTAAACAAGAAATCTCTTTTGGTTTTCTGGGTTCTTGTTCGTGAAGTAAAGAGATCAAACAAAGGTCAATCATGAATTCCATGATCTTCACTTCCTTTGATGCCGTGTGTGCGAAGTTGTTAGGCCAAAAGGTGAGGGCTTCCTTCACTTCCATCGCCCAGGGCCGCAGCAATACCGTTGTTGCCAACATTGACGTGAACAAGAAGCAACAGAGAGACTCACAGTCACAGCCACCACTAGCGACGTATGTTAAGAAGGAGAATCAGCCGCAGCAACGGAGGTCACCGCAGTTCCACCAAAGTTGGATGGGCTGAACTACTTCGAGACTCTCGTCTCTTATTAGGCAAACTGCAGTTTGCAATAGAGCCTTTCGAAGAGAAAGGGGTTTCGTCCGTAGGGTCTTTTTGCTGGATAGAGAGAGAGAGAGGGGGGGGGGGGGGGGGTTGCAGTTTGATCGATTTTGTGGGGTGGGTCAGGCCTATTGTGTTCTTGTACAGGCCTATATATAGATATATGGTTTGTAAAGGTACGAAGCCTTAACTTTGAAATGAATTTATCAGCCAAACCCAAACCCAAACCCATTGCAAAATTAAATTCGTGAGACCGAACGATGGATGTAGGAAATTCTATATATGTTGGGAAGCCAACTACTTTATGTAGTATTTTTATAGAATCATTTTGCTAAAAATAACTTTCATTTTGAATGTGCAAATTTTCTAGTTGGCAATAGACATGTAAAAAAACTCCAAAAACACAACCTAGCATCTCCTTCATGTACTCATAAAATAAAATCCAATCATTATCATCTTTAGAATGAAGATATATTTAACAATTATCCAAAGGGAGAGTATCTTGGGTTCTCTCCTCTAACATAGCATTTGGCAGTGCTCTTAACATAACATTTGGCTAGGCCAATATCAATGCTCTAACATTGATGACTTGGGTATATATATACTTTTTTTTTTTTTTTTTTAGACATGGCTATCGTATGTCCATATTGTTACAAGTCATTTTTGTTCTGCATTAGAACAACTATTTATCGACATAAACTGTCTAGTGATCTTTTAAAAGCTCATGTCTTCGTTCTCACACGTGAACGAGTTTATGCAGGTTTTATAAGTTAGGATAGAGTGCTACTAGGTCATGCCTAGGTTGGGAGGCCACCTCGGTTATCCATTCTTACCCTTTTTTGTCTTGAAAAAGAGTCTTGTGCGGTTATTGAATATTTTGATGCCAATTTAGTTTAAGCATGGAATGCTACAATTAGGATCTCATATGAAATCTTCTAATTTAATGAAATCTTCAGAATAAAATTATGAATTAATTCACACACACACACACATATATATATATCACTAACCTTAAATGCCTTTGTATTGTGTTTATTTCACTTTGGGTCAATATTGTGATGGAAAAAAAAAAAACAAAAAAGACTAATTTTGGAGGGATTCACTTCATCATACAAAAAAAAAAAAAAAAAAGAGAGAGAGAGGGAGAGGGAAAACTACATAGAAATGATAAATTTTTGGGGGTATTTTCTACATATATAGAATTAACCAATATATGCAACCATTTAATGCAATAAGATCAAACATATTTGGAAAAAAAATATATTTGAAACCTAAATTTAGCATTAAAAAAATCTCTCACTATAGGATTTTTGTTTTAAAAACCTATACAAACATTGTTATAGTGTTTTCACCGTCCAAACATACCCATATGCAACTAGCAAGACTCTTTTATTTTTGAAAAATTAATTAGTTTACAACTATACATTTTATAAATTAGTAAAGATATTTACAACCGTAAATTGTGTAATCATCGCGTAATCGTTTTGAAAAATAAAAAATAAAACATGAGACTCACGTGAAAAAAATTAATTTTTTTTTTTTTTTATAGTGGACCTTTATCTACAATTATATTACCGGACTGAAAATGGATTATAAAATACTAAAACAAATTCTAAGTATATTAAAAATGTAAACTCATTTTGAAAAGATATCAAATCAAATCCGCATAGCCTAACATTCTTCTCTCTAAACCTAATTACCTCTTGTTTGCTAGGTGAATCGCCTGCGGGCCTTCAACCTTTTTTCCTCTGTTCTCCCTCCTCTTCTCCTTCTTCTTGAGGAAGCATGATGTCTATTCTGGGACCACCGTCCTGGACACCAGTCCCTACGTTATTTGGCCCTACATTCTCCTCCTCCTCTTCTCCCTCTTCGTCTTCTTCTTCTTGAGGAAACGCAATGTCTATTCGAAGTCTTCCGTCTTGGCTATGAGTCCGTACGAGCCTCGGCTGCATGTTCCTCTTCGCAACGATCAACAATCGTCCAGCACTCCTCACTTTCACCAGGTTGAACATTGGCCGCCCGTCCTCGTCCAACAAGGGCAACATTGGTGGGAAATCCTTCGAACTCGCCTTCGCGCTTCTCAGGTTTTCTTTACTCACAGTCCTCCTTGAACTCGGTCCGGCCCTCGATCTCACCATCCACAGAGACTGCACCAGCGTTGGATCTCCGTGGTCCAATCTGCCATCAATTTTCTCTGTCCAGAATCCGTACCCTCGCTTATGGACCCCGGCGTCGTCTCCCAGTGCTACTTTCAAGCCTTCATATCTCTCTCGGGCGCCGCCGATTAAGTTTGCATTGCTCTCTCCGGGTGATCCGTTCAAGTTTGCATTGCTCTCTCCGGAGACGCCTGTAAAACCAAGATCACCCTCTCCGGGCGTTAATGTCTGGTCAGAATGATCTTTTCCGGCACCAACTGCGAATGACTCGAGAACGTTTGCCGGTCGGTGTCGACTCTCCCCGATGACAGCGCGCAGGCCAAAAGTTGTGGAAAGGAAAGGACTATCCCGACGCTGGTGTAATGGCTCCGTGGTGGGATGTCGGTTGTCGGAGCTCGGGCAGTGAAGGAGGAGCGAAAGACTCTCCAAGAAAGCCAGATTTCTTTGTTTCTTAACTTTCTTTAATCTATAATTTGTTCGGAAAGAATAATTATTTAGAATATTTATATTCGAAATTTCGCGCTAGTTAGTGATGACGTGGCAATCTAGTAACGGCAGGGGTCATGGGCGGACTAGCGTGTCTATTTATATCGACCATGGGTCAGAAGAGAAGGAGAAGAAAGTTGCAAAAGTCACCCGCCGACCCGGAAAAATGACAGACGAGGAGATCCTGAGGATGCTCGAGGATACCACGAAGGAAGCCTCGCGTCACCAGCTCGAGACCCTCCGGTCGATCCTCGAACGCCAGGCCGGAGTACTTTATCTCCGATCCCACCTCCAAGGCCACGATGAACAGCCGGTAGACGCCTCCACCTTCCGTCGCGCCGTGCCGTTGTCTTCCTACGATGACTACGTTGACCACATCGATCGGATGGCCGACGGACTCGTTGACCATGATCTTCCTCTCTTGTCCGTTGATACTCTACTATGTTTCTTCTACAGGTACTCATCTCCTCTGACACTCTTGATTTGTTTTCTATTTACTATTCTTTCTTATAATTAGATTTGTGTCGAGTTTGATCAATAACGTTGCGTCTCAAAGCATTCATTTACCAGCTGCAAGTCTCGCTTTTCGATGGTTTTTTCAGTCTTGAATCGTTAGAATTCGTGTATGAAATTGTCTCTTCAGAAATATTAACAAGTAAATTCAGAAAATACAGCAATATTATAATTGCAATTTAGAATCTTAGTTCGGGATTTTGCAGCTCAGGGACAAGTGCCATGAAGCCCAAATTGATCCCTTACTTTGATTCTAAGCTCTCAAAGGCAGCTTCCTTCATGGCTCACCAGGGCAGCGCCTCAATTCTTCGAAGGTAACTTATTTACTCTCTTGGATATCATTGGTGTTGTTGTTATTGTTGGTTAATATGCTCCTACAATCTAGTTTTTATATAACAAGTGAATGTGAACTTTCTTGTAGGTTGTTTCCTCCTAGGACCTCAGTGAGTAAGATCCTATGGTTTCTTTATGCCGATAACATTGCAACCACCAAAGGTGGTTTTAAGGTTATGGCCGCTTCTACATATCCTATTCATAGTGGAGCCACAAATTGGTCTCAGTTTCTATCTTGTTCTAGTCCCCGCGAAGTCATTCTTGGGTCGAATGTGGAGCACCAGATGTACTGCCACCTTCTTTGTGGTCTTAGGAACTCCGATTTTATTGATGGAATTAGAGTCCCGTATGCCATAGGCTTGATCAAAGTGTTTGGTCTTTTAGAATCCAAGTGGAAGCTGCTATGCGATGATCTTGAATGTGGGGTTCCGAGTTTGGAGATTTCTGATGTTGCAATGAGAGATTCAGTAATTGAAGTTCTTGGGGGGCCTCAACCAGAACTGTCAAGAAGAATTCGGGCAATTTGTGAGGACAAGAATTGGGGTGGGATAGTGAGTAAACTGTGGCCTAATGTAAGATTCATTAGGTGCATTACCACAGGGAGTTTGGCTCAGTATTATCCTAAGATTAAGCAGTATGCAGGAGAAGTACCTGTGTTAGGTGGAGACTATTTTGCTTCAGAATGCTGTGTGGGTATTAACATGGATATTATGCAGCCTCCAGAGAGGACTCGATTCATTTTGCTTCCAACTGCGGCATACTTTGAGTTTCTTCCATTTGCTTCGGATGTGACCAATGTTGTTAGTGAAGAAACAGTAGACATTTCTGGTGTAGAGGCAGGGAAGATGTATGAAGTGATTGTCACCACTTATAGAGGATTCTATCGATATCGTCTAGGTGATATTGTGAGAGTTGTTGGTTTCTATAATTCTTCTCCACTAGTGGAGTTTGTGATGAGAGCTCCTAAAGCTCCTTCCGAGGTAGTAACTGAGAAAGATTTGTTACTTACAATCGAATATTTTCAAAGTGTGTTAAGAAATGCAATGGCGGTGGAGATCACAGAGTTCTCAAGTTTCTTGGACTTAACTTTGAGCCCAAAGCTCCTGAAGGTTTACATAGAAGTTAAAGAGGAATGCATGTTTCTGCCAGAGGAAAAGATTGAGGAGTTGGTTGTTATTCTTAAAGGGTGTGGTTCCTCTATTGGGGATAGCTTGGGAGACAATTACAATCTGCAGAGGAAAAGAGGTGAGATAGACCCTTTGGTAGTATCCATAGTAAAGCCCGGTAGCTTTGATGCATTATCCCAGTTAGCTATTGAAAATGGAGCACCAGCTACTCAATATAAACCGCCCAAGATCATTAGAAATCACCAAATTGTTGACTTCATTGAAAAACGTATTCTTGTTACTATACCATTGGATGGTTAAGGCCCAAAAAATGGATCGGAATATTGCAATTCTTGACCCTGCATTGTTCAACTTTCATCTAGGTATGTAAAGATGTTGTATGGGCTTCCCCCGGTCATTTTATAATACAATAAGAAGCAGAAGAACTTGCCTGTTGGGCAAACAAGTCGTAGTTCCATTTCATTGTTCCACTTCATAAACATTTTATGTAAGACATACGCTGGATCTTTAGCCTTGGGCTAACGTAACAGGACATATATATATATAAGAATGATTCTCCTGCATTTGTGTTTTGGCTTGGTTTCTTTATCTTTCTGAATGATTCATAAGACTCCTAATGGATGGAATATGCATGCATTTGAATAAGCTAATTGTAAATTTACTGAACATATATATCCTTGGGACCTTCCTGTCATGAAGTTTATGTAAATGAATCCATACGTTTCTGGGAACGATCCTTGTTGACTGCTTTCAAGGAAAAGTTTGTTCTCTTAACTGTGTAGTTTTGTATAAATAAATCCTCAATTTTACAAATGAGCAAGTGCAACAACTACTGGCACCAACTTAATCAGGCTAAAATCTGCCACCTTTGGCCCAATCTCTCAATTTAAGTGTGCATGAGGAACTGCGACATTCTTCTACATGATACATTGCATATTGCAAAAGAGAGTTCATGACTTCCCAAGTAAAACATTTTTCTCTTGCCCAAAAAGTCAGTAATGGAATCTTCAATTATGCATCATGATAACAAAGAAAATGACTTTCCAAGCTAAACGCTAGGGATGACTTTCCAAAGGCCATTTTCATGGATTAGAATTGCATAAAAACAAACATTTTCTGTCAGTACGGTTTCAGATGTAGCAAATGAGAGGATTGGAACTTCCATTTCGAGCACAACTTCCTTTATTTGAGAATTCTCTCTTTAGAAGGCGACATACTTCAACAAGAAACAGATCGGTATATCTCTTGTAATTACTGCTCTTGCCAAAGTGTGGTACAAGTGCAATATTGGCATATGCATGTCATCAAGCTTCGAAAACCAAGAAACTAAAGTTTCCACTCACAACCGATGTAACAAGTTACACCAAGAGCTACATGAAAGTTAACTCATCATTGGCATGGATAAGGATTTCTGAACATTTTCTGACCTAAACATATAGATCTCACTGCTTTAAATGTTGAAATTTGCATGTTGTGTCTATCTCTATGAACTATAAAAAAAATATTTAGATAAAAAGAATTGTAAAGTAACAAATGATTTATGGCAGCTCTTTTAACTAACCATTCTCTACTCCACAAAATTTACAAGAACCCACTATAAATATACATGTATTTTTTCTTTACAATAGGTCATGCCGTTCCAAATTCAGGAACCATAAAATATAAACCAACAAATCATATTGCCAACTAGATATAATGTAACTCACAAAATGTCTATTCAGGAGTCCTAGGCCGGTCACTTTCGAATGTGAATGGGTGATAGCCAGTTGAGCTAGACATGTGTCCTGAGCCGCTGCTGCTCGCAGATCTCTCAATATCGTCAAGCTCAGCCACTAGAGGAATCGGTCGTTCTGGGATTGAGGGAACTGAAAGGTCTGTTTCCAACATTTTCACAATCTGATCCATTGTAGGCCTAGCATATAACTGTGGATGAGAGCACAGCACTGCAATCAGAACATACTTCTCTAGAACCTCCGGCACACCTTGCTCCGGCATTCCACTTTCAATTACATCTAAAGTTCTCCCTTTCCTCACCAATGACCATGCCCAATCTGTCACAAGTGAGGGCTGGCCCTCATTGCTGCCAACGAGCGCCTTCTTTCCACTCAAAAGCTCCAGAAGCACAACCCCAAAACTATACACATCGCTTCTCTCTGTCAACTGACCATACAAAGCATATTCAGGAGCAACATAGCCCATTGTCCCCGCCACCCTTGTGCTCATATGCGTCATTCCCTCCGGCGTGAACTTTGCAAGGCCAAAATCAGCCACCTTGGCCTCAAACCTCTCATCCAAAAGTATGTTACTAGCTTTGATGTCCCTATGTATGATCCCCGGTTGAGCCCCGTAATGCAGATAAGCCAATCCCCTTGCTGTCCCCAATGCAATCTTCTGCCTCATCGGCCAACTTAGCTTAATTTCCGAAGGACCAAACAAATGGTCATGAAGACTCCCGTTCTTCATCAGATCGCACACGATGATTCTCTGGTGACCCTCAAATGGAGTTGTGGCGGTACAGTACCCTCTCAAAGCAACAAGGTTGACATGCCTAACACTTGCAATAACCTCAACCTCATGCGCGAAAGTCGCATCCCCTGCAGCAGAACAGTTCTTGAACCTCTTCAATGCAACCTCGGACCCATCTGACAACGTGCCCTTGTACACATTCCCATAACCTCCTCTACCAATTATACTGTCCCTAGAGAAATTTTTGGTCGCTTTCTTGATGTCTTCGAATGTGAACCTCATCAAAGTAGTACTATCATGGATCGACTCCAGCCCAGAACCCAATCCCATCTCAATTTTACCGACCTGTCCTCTGTTCTTCATGCTCATAGTCAATCCCTCATTTCTTCTTCTTCTTCTTCTTCTTCTTCTTCGCAACAAAAACCAACCCCCAC
This sequence comes from Juglans cinerea, assembly GCA_961763995.1. Classification (NCBI taxonomy): domain Eukaryota; kingdom Viridiplantae; phylum Streptophyta; class Magnoliopsida; order Fagales; family Juglandaceae; genus Juglans; species Juglans cinerea. Next base: position 22,963,428 of record CAUIVZ010000005.1, read on the forward strand.
CAATCAGGAGCAAAGTCCCGACACCGCAAGCAATCAAGACAACCAAGATTACCTTCCGCCGATTACTTTTGGAGCTCGAGGACGTAACATCGAGGGAGAAGAGGCACTTGGCAGTTCCTGTATCTGTAGGCCCGTACAGATTGGCGAACGCAGCCGCGTAAATAAAGGGATATGCCGTGCAGTCAGAGACGTTGCCGATGGAGGGTCCGGTCAGGTACGAGGCCTGAAGGGTGGAGAGGCTGGTGGTGCAGGAGGCGCAGGGGGAGTTGTTCTCGAGGGACTGGTTGCAGCTGGTGACGACTTCGTCCAGGGTTTGCTGGGAGACAGTATGCTCGAACTGGGCCCTGGTGGTGATGTTCATGCAGCCCTCGGAGATCCATTCGGTCTGGTAGCCGCAGGAGGATCGGATGTTCAAGCCGGGAAGGTAATTGACGATGAGAGCTTGGTAAGCGGACCAGCATGACTCGGACGAGTTGAGTGGGGGGAGGAACGAGTTGGTGAGCTGGAGGTAATGGGACTGGACGAGTCGGAGGCCCAGGCGGATGTACTGGCACTGGGAGGCCAGGCCTACTTTGGGGCGGTTGGAGTTTTGGATGAACGGTTGGAGGACGCTGAAGTCGAGAGGGCACGGATCGGAGTTGTTTTGTTGGGAAAGGGTCGGGGAGGGTAGGACTAAAGCCAAAGCCATGGCCACAACGAAGAAACGGAAGAGGATCATGGGTTTCTGGAGTTAGATATTGGCTATGGAGGTTTTGCTTTCGAGGGGGTTGGAATGGAAGTGTGATGCTTTGGTCAAGCCAGCCAATTTGACAGTCTCGAATGCTTGCTTCAGACTTTGGGAGGAAAGTGATTATGAGATGAAGAGGAGAGAAGGAGAGGGGGCAGTGGCGGCAGTTTCCACTTTCCAGGAACACCACTCGGGACCAAAAACGCACACCAGAAAAGATAACATAATTCACGTCAACTGGTCAAAATTGTTCAGATTTCCTTTCTTCCAAATTAAAATGCTGTGAAAATTAAAAAAAATATCGCATTTTATTATTTTTCTTCTACAATCATAATTCTTTCCTTTTTTTTTTATCATAATTACCTGCCTTCAGCAGAAAAATAAAATAAAATAAAATCACAATTCTTATTCATGATTAAAGTTATGGCTATTTTTTTATAATTTTCTTTTTGAAAAATATTTACATCTGCCCAACACCGGCACACACTCAATTTATTAAGTGTAAAAAAAATAAAAAAAAAATGATGTGAAGTGCACGTGTGGAGCAAATGTATAGCATTTCTCTTTTCTTTTAACTTTCACAGGTGATAATGGGCTTATTCAGAAAATGGCAGGCAGCCGCACTAGTGCTTGCTTTTAAAGGAAAACTGCCTCGTTGTTTTTGAGACGATCGAAATAAAATATTTTTTTAATATATTTTTTAATATTATTTTTATTTTAAGAATTTAAAAAAATAAAATTATTTATTTTATTTTATATGAGAATTTAAAAAAATTATAATAATTAAATAAAAATAATGAGATGAAATAAAAATGACTGTGAAAACAAACAAGTCTTAATACTTTCCACTATTATATTTGTGTACAGTTTCATGGGAAGCTTCAAGTTGTCTTGCCGTCAATATAAAACTTTTCTCTAAAATAATAATAATAATAATAAAAATAATTAGTGTTAATAAAGTTGAAAGTCTATGCACATCTCTACAGAAGTCATTGAATAAACGGCAGCCGATTGAAAGAAAAAGGGCAAAATAAACATTTTCAATTGCCAATTTCAACTCCTAACTGCTATTAGTCTTTTATCACTATACGCTAAGAGGATGCTAATGTTCATTTGTTGACAAACGGTTCGTGGTGTTTAAAACGTGAGAATTGAATTGGTACAAGCTTTCCATTAAATATGATAAAAAAAAAAAACAAATTAATTATAATTATTCTCTATGTATCTCTAATTATTTTTTATAACACGACTCAGTAAACCCTAAATGAACCAATCCGTACAAATTTTTAAACTAGTATGTATGTATGTTTTCTAGATAGTAGCTCGATTAAGCTTGAATTGAGCTCGATTTTTGACAAAAAAAAAATGTCGATCTTTAAAGTAAAAATTCACTCAATTAGTAAATGATATATAGTTGATTAAGCTCAACTCAACCCGGTTAAGATCTGCTTGTTTATACCCAGCTCGACTCATTAACTTGATTTGATTAAAACTATTTCTTACATAATTGAGTGTGTATATATATAGGTTGTAAGCATGGCAACCTTTATAACTACATATGTAGCATTTAACCTAGTTTTATATGCCTACATCTTAAATATAGTGTATGGTTATATCTTAGTTACTTAGGCACTTATTATAGTAGTTATTTTATAATATGTATATATAAAATATTATAAAGGTTCAATGCTAATATATGTAAACATTATCTATATTATTAATAGGTAAATTATGTAAGCATGCGACATATGATTATTAGGGATAAATATCGTATATCCTATGCATGGAGAATTAGGCACGTGACTTGCATATAGGTTGTAATCATTTGCAATGACGTCAACTTTACAAAACGAGAAATGTTTTTTTTTTTTTTTCTCGGTAAGTAAGCATTTATAGATAAACTAACGGATACAAGACACAAGTTTGGTAGGGTGGGAGTCATCTACAGTCTTCCCAAAATCAATACACATTATAACATAAAAGTAAAAAAAAAAAAAAAAAGAAGGTGATCGGAGCCAAAGCTTCAACCCCCTCCCCCAACGAACAGATCAAACTCTTGGAAGCAGCAATTTGTTTACGGAAACAAGAGAAAAGCTCATGGAAAAGGAGAAATGTTAATTGGTCTAGGAAGAGATCTTGCAATAATAAACTTATAAAATAATGTGAGTTAAACTTATAAAATAATGTGAGTTGATCTATTGCGTCAGTTAAAACATTTTTTTATAAAATACTTTTTGAGAAAATAGGTTTAACGTATCACATCAAATCACATTAATTTATAAATTTATTTTTATGTATTTTTTTTTATAGAGTTAGCATTTCAATTAGAAGTGGGTTTTTTTTTTTTTTTTTTCAGAAAGAGAATGCCTTTTAGTTAGGGTTACCAGACACCTACATAACTAATAAGAACTATTTATAAATAAAAAAAAAACCATATAAACTCGAAACAACCAAATGGTCGTGTACAATATAATGACCCCTAAAGGACCGCAGGCTTCATGACCCCTTTATTAATCAAAAAATATTCACAACTTTCTAACACTCCACACTCTACATTATTTTTAATTTTTATTATTTTTTCTTTTATTAAATATTTATTATATGAATAATGAATAAAAAATTTGAAATAATTTAAAAAGAATAAACTCAAAAAAAAAATTTAAAATATTAAAAGTTTAAAAAATTTTAAAAAGTATGGAGTATGGAGTATGGTGGAGGTTGTGTAGAAAAACTCTTTATTAATTCATCATTCTCTTTATCGGTCTCATGCGGTTTGGATAGTGAAGTAAGGTGAGATGAGAAAGTTTTAAATAAAAATTGAGAATTAAATCACATATTATTATAATATTATTTTTTAATATTATTATTATTTTGAGATTTAAAAAAGTTAAATTGTTTATTATATTTTATATGAAGATTTAAAAAAATTGTAATAATGAGATGAGATGAAACATTTTCACTATACGGCACGGATAGGAAATGGCGAAATGCATGTTAGGGTAGGAAATTTTCTCAAACTTTTCACGTACACAAATTTTCTGACTTTAATCTAAATATCTCGAAGTCTCGACAACAATATTTTATTTCTAAAAAAAAACACTTTTTACCTAATAATTGGCCTAAATCTATAACAAAAATAACAAAAAAAAAACCATAATAAATTTTACAAAAACTAAATAAAGAATTGTTAAAAAGTAATATTCAAACAACTTTTCAAATCTATCTACTCATTTTCACAAATCTTAATACAAAAAATATTTTAAAAAACTCTTATTCATATTTTCCTATCTACTTTCACAAAAATAAAGGTATAAACACGTCTCAAGATTTTCTTAAAAATTCACAAACATTTTCATAATTTTCGGGTACATTTGATTATAGGACTTTTTAAGAATGGCTGAGAATTCGTGAAAAAAGATAGAAAATTAAGATGAAAAGGTCATGTTTGAATAAAAGACATATAAAATATCAGCCTAATGTCCAAACTGATTATGTTGAATAATATGTCAAGGATGAAGAATTAGGAGTGGTTTGGATTCAGAGATGAATTGAGATGGGTTGAGATGGTTTGTGAATAGTAGAATAAAAGTTAAATTATTTATTATATTTTGTGTAGAAATTTGTGAAAATTTTTTTGGGATTTAAAAATGTTGAATTGTTTATTATATTTTTTGTGAGAATTTGATAAAGTTATAATGATGAAATGAGATAAGATGAGCTGAGATAAATTGAGGTGGATTTTGAATGCAAACGAGACTAATTTGCTAAGAAAAGTGCTTAATACAGTCGTCTCGTGTAAGCGCGGGGGAATCGCTTCCTACGTGGAAAATGAAATCAAAACGATTCGTTTAAGCCAACTTTGCTCTCCCTCCCTCAGTTTGATCTCCCACCGAAGCCACCCTCGAACCTTCCCTCCCTTCCTCTGCCTCGAACTAGTCTTCTTCTTCGCATGACAGCTCTGCCTCTCCTTCCCTTCATCTTCCCATGATCGTCTACTCAAGATCTCGACGTTCACCCTTCTTCACGTATAGATCTGTTGACTTGAAGTGTTTTTGTCACCCTTCTTCTCCCATTCTCCGATTTCTTTGGACTTAAAACTTTTTTGGTGATCTCTATTTGCTTGTTGCTTCTCCTATTCGTCCTGCCACTTGCTATGGCATCATCATGATTTATTTTATTTTTTTGATTTTGAGCTTATTTAATTCTGACATGATGATACATAGGATTTAGGGCTTTTGGTGTTTTGGGTTTTTTTTTTTTTTTTTAATGAAAAAAACCATATATGTGGGAATATAGAACTTCCATTTTCTTAAGGAGTGTAGCGAAAAAAATCCTATTGCAGGTTGGGTTTGCTTTACTAGGGGTGATACCTGCCCCCTACGGGGCGGGGCCACCCCTCCCCCGCCCCCCGCCCCCGCATATGCGGGGGTGGGGAATTTCTCCCCGGACCCCGCCCCCGCCATGGCGGGGGCGGGGTCCCCGTCCGTTGGGCCGGGGTGCGGACGGGTGGGGGGTGCGGGGGTGGACCCCCACCCGTCCGCACCCCCCGCCCCCATACTAGGCCTTCGGCCCAGTACATTTTTCTGGGCCCTAAATGGCCCAGAATCGGTTTTTGGGCCCATAATTCGTTTTTGGGCCATTTGAACCCATTATTTAGATTAAAAAGTATATAGATTTAAAAACAGGAAAATATATATATATATATATATATAATCATAGCTTGAACTATTACGTTATTAACTAATTAAGTAGTAATCATCACTAAGGCAGTAAGGCACTATACTAAAATATTTTGTTCACAATTATACAAATTAAGAGAACTAATAAACTATTACACTATTACAAACTCCTCTAAAAGAAATAAATATTACAAATTGTACAATTAACTATTGTAGCAACATTACAATTAATTATAAATTAACAAAATCATAATTTTTCAATTTGATCAATTTGATTTTGGGGTGGAGCCGTAGCGGTGAGTTCACTGAGTGGTGAATTATGTCGATTGCTGTGAGACTGAAAATCAAGATCATAAAAGTCAATAAGTTATAAAACCTGAAATAGTAATAAGTTAAAAATAAAACAAATTAGAATTAAAAAGTTATAAAGATAAAACAAAATTTTAAATGCAAAAAATAATTATGGAAGAAATTGTGCAAATCATGACAATGGTGGGTCCAATACAAAGTCATACTGCATCGGAGGTAGCCGTAGACGTCGTCTCATGTATCACTATAAGTATTAAATTTGAAATCAAATTAATGAATACCAATTAAATGAAAATAAATAAATTAAAATAAGAAATTATAAAATGAAATTAAAATAAATACCAGATCCAAACTGATCATCACTATCCTCCTCGACGTCGGCCTTCTCATACTCAAGAACATCCGGAACATGAATTGGAGTTCCCTTGATCCAATTCTGCGTGCAAATCAAAGCCTCCACAGTGGCAGGAGCTAATGAACTCCGAAATGAATCTAATACACGTCCTCCCGTGCTAAAGGCAGACTCTGAGGCTACTGTGCTAATAGGGATGGCCAAAAGTGTGCGGGCTATCTCTCCAAGGATGGGATATTTCACGGCATTCACCTTCCGCCAACTTAATATATCAAAATCTCGTGAAAATGGTAGAATCTCTGCTGCTAAGTATCTGTCTATCTCTGGCTGAGCCTCTACAGAACTCCGAAGGAAGGGGGTCTGCTCATACATCTCACCCCACTCCAATCTACGTCTTTTCCCAACCTCGACTTCAGGAAACCGTGAGCTTGAGACTGAGGGGGTAGGTGTAGGTGCCGCAATATTATCACCCCGCAGGGTGAAAAACTCATCAAATAATCTAGTAAGGGTTTCCCGAACCCTTGCTGCAATAAGCTCTGCCCATACTTGCCCGTACGCAAGGCCCAATCCAAATATAATGCCATTCAACTTATACCTCGGGTCAAAGACGACAGCTACATATAACAAAATATTAGCCTTCGTTAAATCTCCCCAATACTTGTCGTACTTTGTCCTCATAATCAATGACATCTCCCGCATCCTAATGTGACCACCCGCGACCATGTCATCTAATTCTTCTTTTACCCTACATATTTGCTGACATACAATATTGGATGTAGGGTACAAAGTTCCAGATAGCCTCATGGTGACATCGTAAAAAAGCCTCAAAAACTCTACAAAATTAGTTACAATTTTCCAATCATCCTCTACAGGTTTCCCCAATCCCCCGTGATCATCAAAATATTTAACATATTGGATGTCTTCGTCACCCAATAATGTAAATGCCAGCTTATATTTTTGGGCCGCCTCCAACATCAGAAATGTTGAGTTCCATCGTGTAGGCATATCAGTACAAAGGCCCCTCTTAGATGTTAGGCCCGCAGATCTCGCAGCAACCTTGAATTTGTCCAACCTCGAAGGAGAAGATCTCACCCATCTCACAGCAGTCCTAACCTGAGCAATCGAGTCATGAAGATCTCTCAAACCATCAGTGACAATCAGATTCAGAATATGTGCCGCACATCTCACATGCAGACACTCACCACCCATGAGTGTCTTATTTGCCTCTCTAAGATAGGTCTTTAGATGTCCCAATGCAACATCGTTAGACGAGGCATTATCGACTGTGACTGTAACCACTTGGGTCAACCCCCACTCCTTTATTGCGGCCTCCAAGGCCTTTCCAATTGTCTCACCCTTATGATCGGTGATTTTACAAAATTTTATAATTTTCTTTTGCAATGTCCAATGACAATCAATAAAATGCACAGTCAAAGACATATAATTAAAATTTTGGATCGATGTCCAAGTGTCAGTGGTGAGACAAACAAATTGATCCGCCAATTGACCCCTCAACTTCTCCTTTTCAATGTAATAATGTTTTTTTACATCCTTTGCCACCGTGTGGCGAGAAGGAATATTAAACCTTGGTTCCAAGAAGCGAGAATACGCTTGGAACCCTTTCCCATCAACAATTTGAAAATGTAGCTCGTCCATTATGACCATACGAGCTAGGTGTCTTCTACACTCATCGGGATCATACTTAGTATACCCCTTCAAAGTTGCACCCCCACTAGTCTCATCTGCCATTTTTTTAAGTCCAATTTCTAGCCTAGATTGGCTTTTGTCTTGTAATGATCTTAATATTGGACTTTTTTTGCATTGCTCTTCTAAGTGCACCTTTAATTGTGAGGTGCCATGTTTCTTATAGTGACATCCAAAAATTTTTCCACAATAGTTACACTTGGCTTGGGGGTTACTTGAGTCACCACCCTCTAGTTTGGTGAAATGACTCCAAACTATTGAAGCAGGTTTCTTGCTGGGCTTGGGGGCAGGGCAAGGTGCCGTAGGGCTAGGGGTAGGGGTTTGAGTAGGAGGGGTAGGTGTAAGTGTAGGTGTAGGGGTAGGGGTGCCCTCGGCCTGGAAAGGAGAGCTCGCACTAGAATCTGCTGGCATATCCATGAACTCAAGCAAACAAAAAATATGAAATTATAGAAAACATAGCAAATATATAATGAACATAAAAAAAAAATTAGAATAAAAAATTAGACCATATAATTCATCAAACAATTGTAAAAAATTTAAAGTCATAAATTTTAGGCATTAAAAAGACACATTAATTATTCAAGTTATAAAAAGACTTATAGTGGTTTTAGTTATTTTTATTGTACTATTTTAATTATTTCTCCGAACTCAAAACAGACAAATTTGAACCAACATATTAAGAAAAATGATCACATCCTAGCATATTAAATTAAATAAAGAAATTAAATACAATACAATAAAAATGAAACGTCTAGAAATCAACTCAAAATAAGGGATGAGATGTTGATATGAATGGATAATAATGATTATGGTCGCTTTACAAAAGGATGGATGTCCATATCGATAATGGGCATGCACCATAATTATTGTGTTAGTATGAATGTTCCAAATTTGTTGAGGGCTTTGTCTTGTCACCCTAAATGCTTTCTTTTTACTAAAACAACATGTTTATGCAAATTCTCTTTTGTGTTCAAATGAATTTGACATTCATAATATATATATATTTCATCTTAATTCATTATATTGAATTTCGAAATACCCTAGTGCATTCTTTTTTTTTTTTTTTTGTTCAATTTGGTAGGGAACATCAAATTCTGTTTTTAAATCCCTAAATTAATTTTTTAAACCCCTAGTGCATAGCAATTTTAAAGATTAAACCCCTAAATTAATTTAGGGTTTCGGATTGGAGCCCTAAATTAATTTAGGGCTCCAATCCGAATTAATTAGACACAATAATATTGAAATTTAGTGATTTACACACATTATATAATGCAGCAAAAAAAAAAAAAAAATTCACAGCACACAATTCACGGGTCACTGGAGCCATTCAAAATTTCAAAGATCAAACCACATGCACAATCTAAACTCCACAGCACACAATTCACAAAATCCCATCCTCCATCTCCGATAAACCCCATCCTTCCTCCAATCTCCATTAAATATGTAAATCACAAAAAAAATTGAAGTGTCGAATTTGGGTTTCTTACCTTCGGAGATGAAGAGAGAGGAACCGGGTGCGAGTCCGAGTCGTGCGACGGGGATGGCGATACATATAGATGGACCGGGCGTCGGCTCACGGCTGCGAGAAGTAACTCAGAGAGAGAGAGAGGCGAGAGCGAGAGTGAGAAGAATTGAAGAAGAAATCGGGGCTGGGTAACTAGGGTTTCAGTTTTAATTTTAAACCCAGGCATGACGTTTCATGCCTGGGTTTTTTTTTTAATATATATGTAAATAACGTATATAATATAATTATATATAATTATATATATATGGACGGGGCGGGGCGGGGTATATCCGGGGCGGGGGTCACCCCAGCCCGCCCCCGCCCCCGGATGTTGCCCCAGATGCGGGCGGGTGGCCCCGCCGCCCGCATCTGACAGGCGGGAGCAGGGCGGGGCAGCACCCCTATGCTTTACAAAGAGATTGACAGAGCATGGGTAGAAGGTATGTGGAAATTTCAGATGCAAGAGGTAGGATTACTACAATACTGTTGCAGTTCCCACACGAAGACCAGACGAAGACTTTCTCCTTCGGCTTACTCCCACACGAAGACCAACGAAGAAATCCCGCCCCCGCTGCCCACCCCTATGCTTTACAAAGAGATTGACAGAGCATGGGTAGAAGGTATGTGGAAATTTCAGATGCAAGAGGTAGGATTACTACAATACTGTTGCAGTTCCCACACGAAGACCAGACGAAGACTTTCTCCTTCGGCTTACTCCCACACGAAGACCAACGAAGAAACAAAACAGATGGCACCACTACCACACGAAGATGAAGATGAGGCAAAAACAATATCTGCAGAAGTCGCTTAACTTTTGGGGTTATTTTGGTTTTAAATTGATGTGGCAATTAAAAAATATTATTTTAAATGCCGACTGTGCGCGGTTTTGCAAGTGCCATCTGCTTCGAAGAATTGATTTGCTAATACAATGGCCACGTACACCAACTTTTGTGAGGAGAAGAAGGTTCCAATAGTCAATGAATCGGACTGAAATCAATGATTCAAGCGAGGACTAATAATAAATATTTCACTTCTTTCTTTTCATTATCAATTAATTATAAAAAATATTAGTTGAACTTATAAAAATGATTGATAAAAGTAATCGATTGGTTTTTTTATTTTTTACTTTTTTATTTACTTAATAATTAAAAAAAATGAATATTAATAAATTGATATTTTTTTTTACTTTTTAAAAATATTTAAAAATATTATATTTACATTTATCGATTGAAATCTTCGGTTGAATTATCGGTTGCCACTGCCCCTTAATTATAGTCGGGGTGTAATAAATTACTAAGATCTTTTTCATCATTTACGTAAATCATAGATGAAACCTTAAGAAGGAGATTAATTAGGTTGTAAAATCTAATTAATGTTGATGATGATGATGATATCAGAATCCCAATGCTTACAACTCCAGCGTATAATCAAATCCCAACACAACAGCATTGGAGAGGAGAGAATCCAGTTGTAGCTCCTTGTCATTTTGTAGCCAAAAGAGGTGTTTCCCAGATTCACCTGCTCGGGATTTTGTAGCCAAACAGGTGTTTCCCAGATTCACCTGCTCGGGATTGAGCAGCCAAAACAGGTGTCTCCCATAAACGCTTCACCTGCTCAGATTTGACGAGAAATACAGACACTGACACACTTTTATGCAATCATTTTCAAAACCATCATTGCAAGCTTTTTCATTCGTCAATAGTTGTAAAATCTTTTCGAGTGCCGCCAGCTTTGACCGCTGCCGCTAGCACAAAAGTGAGTTTTTATTTATTTTTTTTAATATTTTTAAAAATAAAAAATATAACAATATATTAAAAATCATTTCTTTAATTATTAAATAAAAAAAATTAAAAAATAAAATAAAATATATAAACGATCAAAGTAAGAGACAAATTCAAGCAGTATACTGACATTTCTTTTTTGAGATTAGGTTTCGAAATGTTTCATGAATAGTAAAAATAAAAATTTTATTTTAATATAATAAAATTTTTTTAAAGATTTAATAAAAAAAAAAGTCTTTTGTGTTTCTCGCTGTTTGCTCACGATGATATATAACTCTATATGGAATGTATAGGTAGGAAGTGAGGGAATAGGTTGTTAAAATGCCTTAGTTTAATTTCAATAATTGTAAGAGCATTGATAATTTGACAGTGGCTTATACATTTTCATATTTATTTTTATATTTGTATAATATTTCTTTAATATCATCTGCATTGAATTATACATTTTTAAATTTTTGCATAACTATGAATACTTTGAAGAATTACTATTCACTCACAAACATTATTTTTATTATTATTTTTCTCTCTCTCTTTGACTACGATTTTTTTTTTCTCTTCGAAGGCATCTCTCGCTCCATTTCTCCTTGCTCTCTCTTCACGAAGGCATCTCTCCTTTCTCTCTCGAAGGCACTGGAACATCTCGCCTTCTCTCCTTTCCATTGTTTTGTTAGGTTTTACAATTCCTTGCCATGTGGAAAGTGCTCATCAACAACGGCCTCTTCTTGTAGCCCAGTACTTAATCTTCCCTCTCTTGGTTAGGTTTTATTGATTTGGTTAAGTTTATGCTTTGTGACTGATTAGTGTTTGAATTAAAGATTGGACAGTCTAAATTAAAATATTTTTGGCAACAAATAGTATACGAAATTTGTCTCCTTGTTTTGTTATCATTGTAGACAACAAGGTTATTTAAAAAAATAATTGTAGGGTGATGAGAGAGGGGAAGAACCTGGAAGTTTTAGAAGGGGATGGGGAAAAACATCATGGAACCAAACCCATACCAGAACTGGTGCATAGAGGAATCACATATAGAAGTACATTATAATATAAAAACAATTTAAAGAGGAAAGGTTTTAACATTTTGCATACCTTTATTAATACAAGCTCCTCGAAGCATTGTTCCACATTGACTCGAGTTTTCGCACTACATTGCAAGAAAAGGCATCCATATTCTCTTGCAAAGTCAATATATACCCTCTTTTTGGCTGACAACCCTTTCACCCTCCTGAAAATACAGGTAAATTCAATGTGCTTGACATCTTTAATTCAAAAAACTGTTATAAGAAAATAATAGAAACAACATAACATCCCAAGAATCCTGCAACTAAAAAGCTCACAAGACAAACTTCAAAAAACTTGGTACATATCCTAATCATGCAATCAAGATTAATAGTTCACTGTTAATTTCCTCGAACACATTAAGAGGAATCTACCCAGGTGTTGTTCTCGCAATTATATGGTCTGGGCCGGGATGAGAGATCTTAGTACAATCCTAACCTTCAGACATTTTTATCAAGATCAGGATGCTCTCAAGAATCAAAAGACTATAAATGCAAGTTCACTAAAGAAACACCTTATCAACTTTGTTGCCAACAAGCATCTTGATGCAATCTTGATTTGTTGAGTACAAGTCAATTTCCTTAATGCATGGCCCATATATCAGAAAGATTTGTAAAGGTTTCTCGCCTTGTTACATCATACACTGCACCATTTACCAAATCCAATGACTAAGGTTTAAACAACACTGGTCATCCTTAAGGATACTAGTGAATTTGTAGTAGGGGATTCAATAACATCAAACACGAAGTTAATGCAAATCATAAGTAAAACAACTTACTTGTATAGTGTTAATATTCATAAAAAATCTAGTAGGTACGGCGTACAGTGCTCATCAATTACGTACGTACATGATTTTGGTATTTAGCATTTAGCAAGCATGCTTGGGATATATATTGCAGCGTTCATTTTTTTGGTTTAGTTGATAAACTATCATTTAGATTGCTTCATTCTTGGTAGATATATTGATATTCATTTTTTTTATCTTATTCTCTTCCATGAATATTTTTCCCATTTGTTTTGCATTTTTCATGCATACATAGTACTTTTCCCATGTGTTGTTTTAGTAACATGTTATCCTTCAATATTTTATTGAAGGATGAACTATTTAATTGATGAGGATCTCTTATTCGCCGTACTATTAGAAAGTGGTGAGGGTGGTATTAACAACTCCCTATGGAGAGTGCAAATGTTGATGTCCAAGCAACACAACCCAATGGGAAAAAGGGAAACAAAAATACCAGCGGTATGTGTCATTTACTGCAGAGAAATATACTCTCCTCATTTCAACTTGACTTAACATTAATATAGACTTTATAAGAGGGACTGACCAATCCTCCACACAATTGTGGAGTAGAATTTATGAGTACTACTCTACCTATAAAAAACCTAATAGTCAAGAACAGTATATCCCCTCTTTGACCAATCGGTGGTCAATCATTCAAAAATGCATCAATAAATTTTGTGGTAGTATAGCCCAAGTTGAAGGAATGCATCCAAACAGTGCGACCGAGCTAAACAAGGTAATGCTTAATTAGATGTTTTGTTGTTCTAATTATTAAGTATTTGCAATGACATAACCCAACTAATTGTTCCGCTATTTTGAAGATTAATAAGACAAAAATCTTATACTGAGAGCCCAAAAAAATAAACTTTAACATAGATCATTGTTAGAATCTTTTGAGGCACCAACTGAAATGGCAAGCACACATGGACCTCGTAAGAAAAAAAGACAATTTGTCACGCTCAGGTATTACTCCAAACTCAATACATTTAGGGGAAGACATGAAAAATATGCCCATTGATTGTGAGAGACCTCCGGGCAAGAAGGTTGAAAAAGAAAGAGAGAAACAAAGAAAATGTAACGAAAAATAAAGTAATGTAATTAATGAGGCCTTAAGCTAAATGAAATATGATAGAAAGACTTGTATGATGAATAGAAGAGAATCACAATTGAAGTATGAGAATGAAAAATCTGAATTACTACTTGTTAAGAAGAGAAAACTTGATTTGGAAATTAAGACTAAAAAAGATAGATCTGAATTAGTAACTCTTAAGAAGAGAAAAACTGATATGGAAATTATAAAATTGGATATTGCATCCATGAATTCTGTGCAGCAAGAGTATTACCCTAATCTTCAAATGGAAATCATTGAGGAACAAATGAATAAAGTCATATATCGTACATAGTTGTATGTTTGTATGATGGTATTTTGTAATTATTTTGACTGTGTGGTGACATATTTTGTGTATTGTTGTACTGCTGGTTGCACACTAATTCCATCATTTTTTGTACTGCTGGTTGCTATCAAAGACATGGAAACTGCAGTGGAGCTGCTATGGAAAAACTTGTTGTGGAGTTGTTATGGAAAAACTTGCTGTGGAGCTGATGTGGAAAAACTCAGCTTTGGAGTGTGTGGATTTTGTATTAAAATCAACTTTGTGTATGAATTTGTATTAAAATCAACTTTGTGGAATTTCTATTAAGTTGATTTTGATACATGAAATTTGTATTAATTTGATAATACATGGAATTTGAGCACATGATACATGGGATTTATTTGAATTTGTATGGAATTTATTTTAGTTTGCAGTTGAATTTTTATGAAATTACATTGTATTAAGTTGTGAATCTGTATGTAATTTATTTTGGCAAGAAGGTTGAATTTGTATAGAATTTATTTTGGTTGGCAGTTGAATTTGTATGGAAATAAGCAACTTTTCGTATTTTGATTGGTAGTTGGATGGTCTATTGATTTAGGAAAAGAAAATAATAATAAAATAATAATTATTTTATTATTATTTAGTTAAAAAATACATATTTCAATATGGGAGTTTTTCTTCATAAGCAAAATCAATCTTCAAAAGATGTGATTTAGCATAAGCCACTGTCAATACTCTAACCACACCGGGCGTTTGTAATGTCTAGTGTTTGGCATTTAGTTCTAATATGTATTTTAATGGGTGAAATAAACTTAAAATTCTTTTATAAATTATTTTAAATCAATTAATGTAATCGTACAATTTTAAAAAAAAACTTATTATAATTTTAAATAATTATATTTTATTTTAAATAGAGTTATAAAATAACTACAAACTAATTATAGATTTATAATTTCTCGAGATTTAAAACAAAAGTACTACTAGAAGAAGCCCTCCAATTATTGGTAATTATTAATTAATACTTACACTTTATAAGATAAAACATTGAAAATGGGAACTTCTAATTAGATAAAGTAAAAATAAACAAAAATAAAATAATACATTTAGAAAAGTTAAAAGGCATATATTGGGGAAATCAAAAGACATTATTAAAAGTATGGGAACATTATCAAAAGACATTATTACCTTAACTACTTCAACTATCAGTCAGCCTCCGATCTAGAACCTAGATAGAAGGATTTTATCTAGATTACCTATCCGTCCATAATCGGGTACGAGTACTAGATTTTAACCCACAACCCGATTTATATATATTTTTTTTAAAAATAAGTTTATTTACAAAACGACATCGTTCGCAATTTAACTTTAATCCAGTCATATTCCCTGCTGCTATCTCTCTATCTCTACCCTAACCTATTCACAATTTCAAGCCTCCACCGTTGCTTTTATCTCACCGAACGTTTCAATCAATCATGAAATACACTTCAATCATTACTTCTAAATAGTTTTCTCGGAAGAATCTGCCAATAATATTGAACAAGTGATTGATTATTTCTAAAGTATATTTGGACTGGCCAAAATCCCTTCCCATTCGATGGGCCCACCTATGCGGTTCAAAGGCCCCCAAGCCCAAGGGAGCGGACTCCTAACAAAGCCCCAAATAGACAACTGTCTACTCACCACCAATCACAGATAACGGGTCCCATAACGTAGAGACATTTCAAATACCTCCCCCGATGATCAGATAAGATCAGATAAAGAGAAAAATTCAAATTACCAATCTCAAGCCTAGTTTCAAATAAGAGATTAGGTTGTTACAAATCATGGAAGGAGCCCTCCAACCTCTATATATATATATATATATATCAGTAGATCTTCACCCGTCAGGTAAGTGAAGACTACCTGACGCAAGACCTCCCAATAATACGTAAACTAAATGGACTCGTACTCTTTCCGGCGTCTCACCGAAAATATCCCAATTCAGGATCAAACATGCACTTTATTAAATCATCAAGGGTCCCTCTCATTGTACATCTTGGATCCTTAAATAATTACAAATTATACCACTCTAACAATAGGTAAGAACGATGGTAAATAATATAACAATATGCTAAGACTAAAAGACGATAACTTAAAGATAACAAAGACATGGGTATTCATCCCCGTATTGATAACTACTAAATCCTAACGTCATCTGCTTATGACACGACTCCTCCTTGTACATGACATGGACTCCGTCAATTTTCCCCTCCCCCAAAAGAATCCAACTCCGATGGGCGTTGGGCATAATAAAACCCATATAAGTCTGGATTGAGTCATTAGATCTCTTCCGTCTTTAACCAACAACAGTTTGACAACGGCCTACTTTCCACTTGACAAGAAACTTCTGGTATCCTCATCTTCGGGTGGCCACTATTTGATTATCTAGGATAGCTTCAATGGTTTCTCGAGGTTTGCAATTTCTGGGTAGTGTGGCAGTTCTGCTATCCTTAACTTGTGAAGTATCATCCCCTAGGTAGGCATTTGAGTCTTCCACGTTGAAAATGGGACTAATTTGCACATTTGGGGGCAGCTCGTCTAAGTAGGCATTTTGACCCAAGCGATGTAGCACTTTGAAAGGCCCAGCCTTGCGGGAGTGCAGTTTGGTCATTACACCACGTGGAAATCTCTCGGGCCTAATATGCATGAGTACCAAGTCCCGAGGTTGGAACTCCACATGCTTGCGGTGAGCATCGGCGTGTTGTTTGTATGTTGCATTGTTGCGGGCTATGCGGTTACGCACTTCTTGGTGGACTTCTTGTAAGTGTCTACAAAAATCAGTAGCTCCTTCACTCACTCTAGTTGATAAAGGCAGGGGAACAAGGTCTACTGGTGCTCTCGGTCTAAGTCTCGTGACTACTTCAAACGTTGAACGGCTCGTGCTATGATTGACTGAGTTGTTGTAAGCAAACTCAACATGAGGGAGGAGGAGATCCCAGGTGTTACCATGGTCAGCAACGAGGCAGCGCAATAAGTTGCCCAAGCTTCGATTGACCGACTCTGTTTGCCCCTCTGTTTGCAGGTGGAAGACGCTAGAAAATTGGAGCTTCTTCCCTTTCTTCGGCCATAAGGTTTTCCAAAAATAGCTAGTGAACTTAGCATCGCGGTCGGAAGTGATGGTTTTTTTAATACCATGCAGACGCACCACTTTGGCATCAAATGTGGTAGCAACTCTAGAGGCATCATAAGTTCGACTACATGGAAGGAAATGAGCCATTTTGGAGAATCAATCTACCACCATAAAAATAGAGTCGTGTCCTCGTATGGTTCGAGGAAGGCCAAGCACAAAGTCCACGCGAAGATCCTCCCATGGTTGAGCCAGTTAGGGTAACAGTGCATACAAATTTGCTTCTAGCCCTTGGATAGCTGACATCCTCGGCAGCGCTATACAATCCATTGGACTTCTCATTTGAGGCTCGGCCACCAGAACTTGTCTTCAATGAGCTAAATGGTTTTATCACGTCCAAAGTGACCGGCAATCCCTCCTGAATGTAATTCACAGGTGATGAATGCTCTAATGCTTGTGTCAGGTAAGCAAAACCTGTATGGGGAAAAGTTTGACATTGGCGTTGTACTCTGTTTTAATAGATTCAAGCCCCGTCGTCGTCACCAGGGTGGTAAGTAGTGTGGCCTTATGGCTGAGGGCGTCGGTACTCTGTTTTCATATCCTGCTTTGTGTTTGACAAGAAAGGAAAACTGCGGGAGAAAGTCTACCCAACGAGCATGTTTGGCACTCAAGTGCTTCTGAGACTGTAAATGCCAAAGGGAATCATGATCTGTGTAGACGATAAATTCTCGATGGATGAGATAATGTCACCAGAGGTGTAGGCTTGATCGCGCTGCCAGTGTCGGCAGGGTCCGCCCCTTGCACAACCACCACGATGATGGATTTCTTGGTAGTTAAGAGCCGATCATCATACAACGCCAGTATTGGGTGACCAACGTTAAACGCTCTCAGGGCCATTACCTCTACTTACACCTAAAAATGAAATTTCTCACGGAAGCAGGAATAAGGAAAGTTTGCGGCGAGCAAGTGCTCACCCAGGAATGCTATGTGAGAATGGCCGAGTCTTCGGTAGTAAGTTGTCCTTTTCCATCTCCCCCGCTAGAAATAGTAGTGTATGAGGTAGAAATAAGAAATGAAGATGCCCTGAAGTAAGGTAAGGCTGACAAGCCTCTCGAACTGATCACCGTTGACCCGGCCCAGCCTAAAGCCATAGTTAAGATCGGGACTAAAATGAAAGGCAAAGAAAGGCAACAACTGAAGCAACTCCTTGCTGAACATCGAGATATCTTCACCTGGAGTCACAAAGACATGCCCGGAATCGATAAGAAAATTATAGAACCCCAATTGAGTGTCAACCCGGATTACAGCTGGTCAAGCAAAAGAATAGGAGCTTTAGTACCGAGAAATGCACATCTATTGCAGAAGAGGTTGACCAACTTCTAGCAGCCGGATGCATTAGAGAAACCCACTACCTTAAATGGCTCTCACACTTAGTACTAATCAATAAGTCAAATGGGAAGTGGCGAATGTGCATGTATTGCACCGATCTCAACAAAGCCTGCCCAAATGACAGCTTTCCCCTACCCCGAATAGACTTAATCATAGACTCCACCGCAAGACACAAAATGTTGAGTTTCATGGATGCCTATTCGGGATATAATCAGATCTGGATGAGCTAAGTCGACTAGGATGTTCAAGGAGCAGATAGGACGAAATATGGAAGTGTATGTTGACGACTTATTGGTCAAAAGTAAAAAACTGGAACAACATGTAGAAGATCTAAGGGAAGCCTTTGGAGTATTACAATACTACAAAATGAAACTCAACCCAAAAAATTTTGCATTCGAGGTACAGTCAAGCAAGTTCCTGGGTTTCTTAGTATCGGAGATAGGAATTGAAGCTAATCCAGAGAACGTGCAAGAGATCATTGAGATGAAGTCACTGAGGAACCTGAACGAAGTGCAAAGCTAGCTAGGAAAATAGAGGCACTCAACAGGTTTGTGTCTAGGCAGATCGACAAATGCCTGCCGTTTTTTCGAGTATTATGAAAAATAGGAGTCTGGGATTCCAAGTGTGAGAAGGCATTTGCGCAACTCCAAGAATACCTAGCACACCCTTCACTGTTAATTCAGGCTCAGCAGGGAGAGCCCCTGCTCTTGTATCTATCGATCACACTGTATGCCGTATCCACCGCCCTGATACGCAAAGAGGAAAATGTACAGAGGCTAGTATACTATATCAGCCGAGCTTTGAGGGGGGCTGAGACTCAGTGCCCAAAAATCGAAATGATAGCATTTGCAGTAGTGATAGCCCCCCGCCAACTGCAACCTTACTCCAAGCGCACCCCATAAGAGTAATGACAACAACACCCCTACAAAAGATACTGCAACGACCAGACACTTTAGGCCAACTAGTAAAGTGGTTCATCAAACTATGTGAGTTCGACATTGACTATATTCCTCAAACCGCGGTGAATGGGCAAGTCCTAACCGATTTCATATCGAATTTTCAAATTTTTCCATGGAAGCACCGAAACTCCTTATAAGAAAATTGTGGCAAGTATACATCGATGGCTTGTCCTACCGAACAGAAGGGGGGAGTAAGAGTGTATATAGCAGCAGAGGATGTCATTGAAACATATTACGCGATAAGATTGGGATTCAAAGTCATCAACAACGAATATGAATCCGAATACGAAGCAGTATTGACAGGACTCGCCATAACAAGAACCTCAAGAGCAAGAGAAGTCGAGATGAAGGTAGATTCCCAAGTTGTAGTTGGCCAAATAACAAGAGAATAATTAACAAAGGGTGAGAAACTCAAAAAAATACTTTCAGTAGGTTCACGAAGGGCGCAATCGCCTTCATTACTTCTGAATCGACCGAATCCCAAGAAAAGGCAATTGGAAGGTAGACAGACTGGCACGAGCAGCATCTGGGAGATGAAATAGCCTTACCATGGAAGGTGATCACGCGAACAATAGAAGTCCCAAACATCGGGTTCGAAGTTTCAAAGGTAAGCGAAGAAACCCCAGCATAGGCGCATGACATAATCAAATTCCTAGCAATTGAGGAATTCCCACCCGGTAAGGATAAGGCAAGAAAGGTTAATAACAAGACTGCCTGGTTCACCATGATAGGTGGCACACTATACAAGCGAGGTTTCTCAAGCCCCCCTCCTAAAATGTGTGTTGAGAGAAGAAGCCCAATACGTTATGGACGAGGTGCACAAGGGTATATGCAGAAATCGCTTGGGAGCCTTGGCGGTTAAAGTCATGAGGGCAGGGTACTATTGGCCACACGCCCTCAAAGATGCCAAGGAGTTCATAAGGAAATGCACCCAATGTCAATTACACCCACCAGTTCCGAGCAACCCACCTGAGGAACTAACGTTGGTCACCTCCCCTTGCCCGTTCGCCGAGCGAGGCATGGACTTGGTCGGCCCCATGCCACCAGGCAAAGGGGGAGTGAAGTTTATCAATGTCATCGATGACTACTTCACAAAGTGGGCAGTGGCCAAAGCAATGGTTATGGTAAGTTCTCAAAACGTCACCAAATTCTTGTGGAAAACAATCGTATGCCGAAACCACAGAGCATCATCTCAGACAATGGCAAGTAGTTCAATTCTAAGCACTATTGAAACTGGTGCTCTGAACTTGAAATAAAATTCAAATACTCTTCCTCAGGACATCCTCAATCCAACAGATAAGTTGAGCCGACAAATAAAACCATAATAGGCATACTGAAGAAAAGACTAGAAGATAAGACAGACACCTAAATCGAGGGACTCCCCGGAATACTTTGGGCCTACAAAACAACAATAAAAACCCCAACAAGAGAAACACCCTTTGCCTTGACGTTGGGCAGCAAGGCGATAATACCTGTTGAAGTTGGGATGCCAAGCCATAGAACCCAGCATTTCAATGAGGGACAGAATATTGAGGGACTGGAGTAAAGCCTCGACAGAGTGTTTCCCTCCTTGCCCCTTAAGTGCGGCCAAGGCAACCTCCCACCAAACACAAGCCGACACTCGTACCTAGAGAACAAAGGAGGAAACAACTCAACGGAGTGTTCCCTCCTCGCTCTTTAAGCACGGTTGAGGAAACCTCCCGCCAAACGCAAGCTGAGTGTCTCCACTCGCACCAAACGAACAAATGAGAAAACAACTGAACAAAGTGTTTCCCTCCTCATCCTTTAGCGCGGTCGAGGCAACCTCCCTCCAAACCCAAGCCAAGTGTCTCCACTCACATCTAGCGACCAAAGGAGGAAACAACTCAACAAAGTATTTCCCTCCTCACCTCTTAAGTGCAGTCGAGGTAACCTCTTGCCAAACACAGGCCGAGTGTCTCCACTTGCACCTAGTGAGTAAAGGAGGAAACAACTCAACGAAGTGTATCCCTCAACTCGAGGGACTCCCCGGAATACTTTGGGCCTACAAAACAACAATAAAAACCCCAACAAGAGAAACACCCTTTGCCTTGACGTTGGGCAGTAAGGCGATAATACCTGTTGAAGTTGGGATGCCAAGCCATAGAACCCAGCATTTCAATGAGGGACAGAATATTGAGGGACTGGAGTAAAGCCTCGACGAAGTGTTTCCCTCCTTGCCCCTTAAGTGCGGCCAAGGCAACCTCCCACCAAACACAAGCCGACACTCGCACCTAGAGAACAAAGGAGGAAACAACTCAACGGAGTGTTCCCTCCTCGCTCTTTAAGCACGGTTGAGGAAACCTCCCGCCAAACATAAGCTGAGTGTCTCCACTCGCACCAAACGAACAAATGAGAAAACAACTGAACAAAGTGTTTCCCTCCTTATCCTTTAGCGCGGTCGAGGCAACCTCCCTCCAAACCCAAGCCAAGTGTCTCCACTCGCATCTGGCGACCAAATGAGGAAACAACTCAACAAAGTGTTTCCCTCCTCACCTCTTAAGTGCAGTCGAGGTAACCTCTTGCCAAACACAGGCCGAGTGTCTCCACTTGCACCTAGTGAGTAAAGGAGGAAACAACTCAACGAAGTGTATCCCTCATCACCCCCTTAGCATGGTCGAGGTAATCTCCCACCAAACAAAAGTCGAGTGTTTCCACTCGCACTTGGCGAGCAAGGGAGGGAATAACTCAACGAAGTGTTCTTCGCCTAGCCCCTCAACACAAAGGAACACAGAATCATCTACTAAAAGACAAAAATAACTAGCTATCCATCGTACAAACACAAATTCAGGAAAAGGCCCTACACCAAGCAGAAGGAGCAGTCAAAACCAAACATATTACAAGCCAGAGGAGGCTAATGAACATCTCGAACAAATAACAAATGTAATGTCTTACACATCATCAAAATAATAATAATAATAATAATAATAATGAAAAAATAGCCAATCAATGGTGATCATTGGCATAAGGGGGAGGAAAGGCGTCTGTCATCCTATCCCGACCCAGGGAGTCAAAGACCTGGTAAGCAGCACGACTAACTTTTATGGACTTTCCAGCTTACACAAGTCTGAGCCGGGATGGGCGAGCAGGTATTCCCTCAACTATTTAATACCAAGCTTATAGCCTTAGCCCCAAGCTCAATTCCTGATAGAACGAGCGACTGCCAGTTGGGGGGAAAGGTGGACAACTTCTTCTCAGGAGATCTCCAGCTCGTCGACCAGCTCTATGACCTTCAACTTTGAGTCTGATAATCTCTTCTTATAACTCTAGAAGACTTCATACAGTTGCACGTAGCGCTGATCGTGGCCCTTGAGCTCCCTCTTCACCACCTTCAATTAGGCCTTGGCACTAACCTTTTCGCCCAGAGCAATGCTAAGTTGGATGGCCAACTCCCACCGATCTTCCTCCGACTTGGCCAAGCAGGTAGCATAGTAGGAGTTGCACCACCCAGTATTCTACAACTCTTTTTCCACCTGGCTAAGGCGATTAAGCAAAACTTCATGCTTCTCGCCCTGAGTTTTTGCCTCATGGTGACATCAACTCATCTCCTCTTGAGATTTCTCCAAGTCAAGTCATAAGCCATTAACCTCCTCATGAAGAGAGACTATCTAATCCTCCAAAGTATGATAATAAGATTGAACTTGAGACAGATTCCTCACCAACTCCCCCGGTCAGCTCGAGTGGCCAAAACAACACCATTCGCCCGACCGATGAAGGATGACTGGTTCTCTTTCTCCAAGTCAATTTGACTGTCTACTAGCATGGCGGCCAAGTGATCCATGCCTTGGACAAACAAGCAAGCCTCGATTGAGAGAGAGAGAGCAAAGGAAAAACTTACCAAGGGCAGGAAACCTAGGAGCTTATCCACTGGCAAGGAGGGATCCGCAGGTCAGGAACTTGAAGGATTGGGCAAGCCCGATGCATCAAAGGTTCTCCCAACGAAAGGAATGAAACCGCATATCTCACCTATACCACTTATTGGCGTGTAACTCGAGCAAGGGCGTGAAGGAGACAAAAGGGTGACAAAAGTGCTATCCCCCACTTGATCGGTTGATCCCAGAGGGGGATTCACAAAGGGTGAACTGGTTGGAAACACATGCGATGGAACATTTCCTCCCGCCGAGGGCGATGATGCAATGGAGACCCTACCACCATTGAGATTCGTTCCCATGGGCTCCTTATGAAGGAACTTGGGAAAGACAGGGAATCTCTGGGGTGACTGTAACACCCCGCTCATTCCTTCTTACGTACGCTTCTTCTTTCTTACGTACGCTTCTTCTTTCTGACGTACGTTCCTTCTTTCTGACATAAGCAAACTCCGTGGGCAGAAATTATGTGATTGTCTGCCCCTTCTATCTGGCGACTGTGAGACTCTTCATGAGTGCCGAACCACGAAGACGTGTTCCAAAAGATATCGTGCGACTTCTAGGGCACGCCCAGTGTTTTAAATGTGCTGGAAATATTTATAAGGAGTATTTCCAGTATTATTGAATTAAAATTTATCTTAAATACGACAATTATAATATTCTTGAAGAGCTCCAAAAATATTATAATTGTCAGAAATTATTTTAATATCATTAATAAAATGATTTCAACTATTTTAGATATTATGATATTTAAATTATGTTGAAAGTTTTTATTAATTAAATGGTTTTATCCTCTTTAATATGTTAAGTGAGACTTCATCATTTTATTAATGATGAAGGAATATTATTTTATAAACTAAAGTTAGTTTAAAATAATATTCTACCTTAATTCCTCTAAGCGCTTTTAATTAAGTTAATGTTTATGCATTTTAAATCAGTGTTTGAGATCTATCGTTAGATCGTTACGTGGATCCCCAGATGAAGGGACAGGGTTAAATACCCCCACCCCTTTCTTTCTTCCTCACTTTTCCCCAGCCCTCTCTCTCTCGTCCCTCTCCCCAGCATACGTGATACACGGCCTCTCTCCCTCGCCGAATGCTCCACGCCTTAGCCCGGTGCCGCCGTGCGTCGGCAGCCCTCACCGTCGCCACCACTGGCTCCACCTCCCTTCGGCGAGCTCACCCATTCCGGTGTCTCTCTCCCACGCTCCCTCCTCCTCTCTCTCAACAGTGCACAGCCCGAATGGGCTTGGTGCTCATTGCACTGCCGTACGCCGATCCTCCGGCGCCACCACCTCCACGGTAGCTTCTCCTCCCACCGGCCACCACCCTCCAGCAAGCTCGGCCTCCACCTTGCAGCCACCTTCCCCATAGCACGCATGTAGAGACCCAAGCACGGCTTCACTGTGTGCAGCTTCTAGAGCCGCCGTACTCGGCCTCCACGGCCACCAAGCACCGCCATGAACTCCCTTTTCCCTTCCCCTTCCTCCTTCCTCGAGCCCGAAGCCCACAACTCTCCTTTGAAGCACATGGGTTCCCTCCTCCGCACGCACGGGTTTTACACCCTCCACCGCCATGCACCGCCACCCACGGCGTGTAACCACCATCTTCAGCCTCCTCAAGCCACCACCGAGCCATCCCAATCGCCAATAGCCCATTTCTGCCACCCATGCACGCACACTCTCCCTCACTCTCTCACGAGCTTTTCCCCCTCTTACATGGCCATTCCCTCCCTCCACCACCGTGAGCCACCGTGGCGCCACCCTAGTGCCACCACGAGCTCCACCGCACCTCCCTTAGCCAAATCCTAAGTCAAAACCACCACTTTGAGTGGTGGGTAGTCACTGCACGTGATGGATAGCCACTACGCATGGCTGACCGCTACTGTACACGGCTAGATCCGCCGTATTATGCTCCTTGCCACCATCACAAGACCACCACGAGCCCTTCTAAGACCGCACCTAGCTATCCAAACGTCCAAACAGCCCTTGTACGTGGGTTAGCCGCCACGTACGACCCTTTTGACATCATCGGCTGTGACGATCAACGAGCAATGCACGGGTTATCCCGTCGATAGTATAACCCTCTATCCCTCGTTATTTATGTTAGATGTTATTAGTTAACTAGGTTGTGGATTGTGCTGTTGGTATTGTGGAGTTGTGGTATTGTGATGTGGTGATGTGTAGCGAAGTGTTGGGATTTTGTGTAGTGAAGTGTTGGGCATATCTGTGTAGTGTGGTGATGTGATGTGCTGTGTATGTGATGTGTTGGGCGTAGTTGGGAAGTGCGCGGTGTAGTGTTGTGGACTGTGTTGTAATGGTGGCGTGGTGTATGTGGAATGAGAAGAGTACACGCCGAGTGTACTCTGTGTGGCGTGACGTATATGAAGGGAGTACATGTGGAATGTACTCCGTATGGCGGAGTGATGCACCATATGGCGAATATGCTATAATGGTGATGTGGCGTGGTGTGTATGAAGGGAGTACATGTGGAATGTACTCCGTATGGCGGAGTGATGCACCATATGGCGGATATGCCATAATGGTGATGTGGCGTGGTGTGTATGAAAGGAGTACATGTAGAATGTACTCCGTATGGCAGAGTAATGCACCATGT
This sequence comes from Juglans cinerea, assembly GCA_961763995.1. Classification (NCBI taxonomy): domain Eukaryota; kingdom Viridiplantae; phylum Streptophyta; class Magnoliopsida; order Fagales; family Juglandaceae; genus Juglans; species Juglans cinerea. Next base: position 22,989,653 of record CAUIVZ010000005.1, read on the forward strand.
GGCGGATATGCCATAATGGTGATGTGGCGTGATGTGTATGAGGGGAGTACAAGGCTTCTAAACTAGGTTGCTTCAACTGTGGAAAGAAATGTCACTTCGCTCGTGACTGCATTAAGCCGAAGAAGGTACAATTTGACTACTCACTTTATGTTTACGTAACAAGCCATGTGATTATTGCTCACTCATATCCCATGTGGACTGTTGATTCAGAAGCGACCGAGAGCACATAGTGCGAGATAAAGTCGAATTTTGGAGTATCGTCGAATTCAAGTTGGGAGTCATAATATGAAGGTGGGGAATAGAGCTAGCATAGAAGTGCTGAGGGTTATAACCCACAAACTAGACTTGCGAGGCAGTTATACTCTATTTCTCCACGATGTGTTATACGCTCCCAAAATGCGACAAAACTTACTCTCTATACTTTAGTTGGACTTGGTTTCTGTATTTTATTTTAAAACAATCATATTTCTATATTTTCGAGTGATTTTTTTATGGTTATGCTTTTCTTTCAAGTATTTTAAGATAATAGATTTGGATTATTCAAATGTGAATGAATCCACTATTTTTCGCACTGCATCTGATAATTTAGATTCATATAAATGACATGTTAGACTTGACCATATTGGTCAAGAAATAAGGGTTAGCTAGATAATGCCTAATAGACAATCTCGCTAAAGTACCATTACCCACATGTGAACATTGTTAGATGAAAAAATCGAAGAGAAAACAGTTTGGAAAAGCAACAAGGGCATCTTTTATGTTGCAATTAGTCCATTCAAATATTTGTGTTCCAATGAATGTGGGGGCAAGTCACAAGGTTGTCTATTTCATCACATTTATAGATGATTTTTTGCGATATGCTCATGTCTAATGGATCTCCCACAAGTCTAAAGCATTTGACTCCTTCAAACAATACATAAGTTTGGTTGAAAATCAATTATACAAGAGTGTAAAGGTCTATGACCATGATTGATACAGTCTAAATAGGCATTGCTGAGAAAGCGATTAGACTAAAGTTGAGTGACATAAGGGCGAAGGAAATGTTGTTCGACAACGCATCCTTTGTTATGTTTGCTAACATCAAGCTTTGGCACTACAATGTGGTAGTGAAAAATTTGTAAATACGTCACAATGATTTAGAAGTGATCAAGCATAGTTATGAATTTTTTTGGAACTCGAGTGGGATCAAATATGCTTGATTAGATGTAATCGAATGAATCCGGGGCATACGAAACAATTTAGGGATGTCATTATGCTGGTCTTCTTTATAATAGATTTGGTATAGTGCTCCTATACATTTTCTTCCAAGTGTACTCAGTGATTGCACGACTTATTTGCTTGTATGAATAAGATTGAGAATAAAGTGGGGATATTAGCCTAGAACTATAGCGACTATGTACGAGTGAGAGTTGTAAGAAACGGCAGGGCGACCATATGGGCATGCCTCTTCTCAATCGGTTCCCACGCATAGGACGTCGGGCATTATGGCCAGGCGTTGCGCCGAGGATTGAGGAACTTATTGCTAACCTTTAAGGCTAACCGTACATTTTCCATATATAATCCCTTTCTCAAGGGATTTGAACGTGAATTTTTCTTTCGGTGCTTTGGACTAGGGTACAAAGCTTTATCCCTCCAAAAATAGTATTCTCTCTTCAAAAGGCATCTAGGTTGCGAGTCATTTGAGTGTCTTCAGTTTATCTACATAGCACAATCAACTATCGGGTTAACGTCTTCGATTGGAGATTTGTACACTGGACTCACTCGTGAAAAAAGTACAAAAACTACTTTGAGGTGTTTTTCCTTTCACTGAATATTTTTATGAGATATCCTCTTCTGGTTTTAAAGTTAAATGAAGTGCTCAATAGCCATTGTGTTGTGACCGATGATCAAATAGATAGCTGAGTCATTGAAGATGGGTTTAGCGTTATGGAAACTAAGATGGATGGACGTTAATCTCATGCAGGTTTAGTGTTTAGATCAACTTTATGCAGCCAGACTCATGTCTAGTTTATTACTTTTTCAGCACTATTTTTTGCTTGAAAAAATTATTTTATGTATCCAGTTGATCAAATAGATTTTGATTTTTTTTTTTTTTTTGCAAAATCCGAATACAACCAGGATATTTGGATTTCTGGGCCAGATCATAACCAGATCAATCTGAGCGGATATCCGGATAGTATTACACACCCAAATTCAAGTCTGGGTATCAATAATGAGTAGTGATACACTAACAACTCATCTACAATTTATCTACTACTTCCTTATAAAATATAATTTTTTTCAAATTTTAGATATATCAAATCAAATCAAATCAAATCAAAACCAAAACCAAAAAGCATAATCAAATTTGAAAAAAATATTATTTTATTCAATAGTAGTTTAAGAGTAGTAAATTAGTTGGTTGTTTATCATTTCTCATCAATTATACCCATACTCACACCTAGGTAAAGATTGTTAACTACTTCTAAAAATGATCAAATTCACTGTTTGAGGCATTAGAGATACAAGGTGGCTTTTTAATGCATGGTATATGCCTTGTTAGATAATTCATTCGGACTCCACCGAAGATTAATTTTGAATATACCCCAAAAATGAATGAACACCTGTTATGATTAATTCACCATATTAATGTTCAATTTTTCCTAAGTCATTTGATTGGTCGTAGAACACTCACGTGTCACATCACTTTTTTTTACCACATGTTGATCAATATCACTGGAGGAAACTGAAAAAAACAACAACAACAACATTGTTAATTTGTTCTGACCATTTCCATCCTAATATATATAAATGTAAGAGTTGGCAGATTATTTTTCAGTGATGTAAATATAAGAAGATTCTCGAAGTTTTGCATATACATATGCATAAGGATATATATGTTATTCCGCATGTTTGAGAGAGAGAGAGAGAGAGAGAGGTTAAGAATTACTTGCCAAATCTAAAAAGCGAGCTCTGAAGTTGATGATCAAATTCATAGACAGGGAAAGAGATAAGGACATGATCATATATAATTTTCCTGCACTTCACCTTGATATGTTTTTTTCCAACACATTTGCTGGCCATTGCCTTTCTCCCGCTGAAGAAACTTCGTTATTTTGAAGAGTTTACTCGATCTTAAGGATAATAAGGAATTAAATTAAACCCTTTAAGACACAGTTCTTCGATGATAGTGAGTCATGAGCTCATGGTCCAACAACGTCCCAGTTCCCTTTTGCAGATGCACACACTTTGCACTACTTTCCCTTCCTTCCTAATCTCTTGACTCTCTCTTATCTATCCTTCAAATCATAACCATGTGCAGCAGCTCAATCGAGTGTGGATGCATGACCCATTAATTGGGATAATCATCTGAGAAATATGCTACTTTCAACAGACCCTTGAAATGTAAAAACATAAACATCAACACAAACGAAATCAATGCATGCAATACAACACAAGGATGGCATCCCATTAAGACCATAGCCCCAAACTAGCTAGTATTGGGGTTCGGCCAAATCAGTTGTCTTTGCCATTCCCTTCATTTTTGTGCAACAATTCACTGAGCCATCAAATACAGCCTAAAGCAATAACAGAAGTTTCATCAATTAAGTCGGGATGAAGAATCAAGATCAATACCCATCCCATCTATTCAGTCTTTCAGATATGCTATGTTTTTCAGAGAACACATTTTGCAGGAGACCAACAATCGAAAATACATCTAGCAATACGAAATAGAACAAAATATCAAGGCAGGCAAGCAAGATAATACGTTTCCAACATTGAAATAAAAGCCTCAACTTGATTACAGAGGAGTCGCGAACTTAATCCTGAAAGTATACATTAGACTGAATTGAAAATTCAAGGGCCATATGATCTCTTATCTAAAACAGATGCACGCCTTGACTGTTGGTGGAACACAACACGTTCTCTTTCTCCCCAGTCATTCAGTGAAACATTCACGATGTACAGAGAGAAATCACAAAAACACTATATACACATTGCTGAATACAATAACAAAGTTCAAGAAGCAAAAGATCCCCTCCTCCATTCAAGCACGTTCTTGCTCATTACACTGAGGTTGAACAAGAGAAGGGTGATTCTTGAAACAATCCAAATCCGAATGAACCACACCTTTGAAACTCTTCATTTTTGCTTTAGCTCCACGAGTAACCAATAGCAATGCCACCTGCACATGCCCCGTCTCGACCGCAAACTGCAGCGGCGTGTATCCGGCATCATCAACGACATCAACATGCGCACCATGGTTAAGCAACATTTTCACACACTCAGTCCTACCCTTGAATGCAGCTCGATGCAGAGGCGTCCAACCATTCTGATCCCTTCCATTCACGTTTGCCCCTTGCGCAAGACAACTCTTCAGTCCATGAACATCATCAACCCTCGCCGCCCTTTGCAACACATCACCCAAACGCAACAAATCCAGCATATGCAAATGCCCATTTTCCACGGCAAGCGCAAAAGCAGTCTTCCGGTCGTTATTCAGCGCATACTTGGCATTTGAGTATTCCAGCAAACACTGCGCAGCCTCCAAATGCCCTTCCGCCGCGGCATAGTGCAGTGGACTCCAGCCATTACAATCCAAGACATCAACTTTCCCACCAACACGCACGCAAAACCTTATCGCCTCAACGAAACCCCTGACCGCAGCCACATGGATCGGCGTCCGGCCATCCGAGTCAACGGAATTCACATCAATATCTCCAAACCCTGCAAACAAAACCTCCATCAAATCCACTCTATTTATGGCCGCCGCCTCGTGCAAAACTCTGTCAACCGAATTGTCAATTTTGCAACCAGAAGCTATCAAAACCTTCGAAATAACAAGATCAGCAGCACGAATAGCCAATCCAATCATGGACCGTCCATTTGAATCCTTATCATTCACATCAGCACCAGCATCAATCAAATCGTTGACCAAATTTGCAGATCCATATACTACTGTGGCTCTAAGCAAGTCTGTGAGCTGCGGGTCGGTACACCCAGAAAGTGCTTTGTTGAGAAATACATCGGTCTCTGGGATATGGGCATGGTGGGAAATAAGGAATTCGGCAACATGGGAACCCACAAGGTTGATGGGTATGATGGCGTCACGGAAAACGTGGGGTCCAGGCTTGGCAAACAGACGGCGGAGATCGTCCTGGTGGGCTTTGCCCGTGGGAAGAATGGAGGATCGAACGGTGATGACATCAGGAGGGGAAGAGAGAGGGGGTTGATCGGAAGTCTGAGAGAAAAAGAGGGAATACGATGAGGAAGAGAGAGGTGGGATTACAGAGAATTGCTGGGAGAAAGAGAAGACGGAGGGGTTTGTGGTGTTTAGGGATACCGCCACGGCCATGGTGTGCATTAGGTTGGTCAGCCGAAACGTGGTGGTACACTTTTGGCCTCGCTTGAAGGCCAAGTCAACCTCTTTCACGCCAGGCTTCACCAGTCTGTCCATGGTGAATCCTCACCCTAGCTACCCTGTTTGTTTCTGGGATAAGTTCGCTCCTTTTCTCGGGAAAATTGGAATTGTGGGGGGTCGTGGCTTTGCGTGCTTGGTGCAGATGAGACGAGAAGGAGTCTTTTCAATGGGGTTTAACAAATGGATTGATCTACTGATAATTTGATGGGTTTGGTCAGGACGTGAAGGGAGGGAGGGAGGGAGGGAGGGAGAATGGAATACTGAAAGTGTCAATAGCCGTTAATCCTTTTCAACTCTTGGCATGTTTGAAGATGCACTGCACAACACTACCATTCAACAGGACAAGAAAACGAGGTACTCCGTACTCTCGCTTTTATTAAAAAAAAAAAAAAAAAAAAAAAAAAAAAAACGAAACGATCCAAAGTTATATAAAATTCAACGACAACGACTTCTTCTCCACCCAAACAAGGGTGGACCGTGACAACCTGCGGATTTCGTTTACTTTTCTAGAACGGTCAGAAACAGGCAGCTCTCAGTACTCAGTAGCATGCTCGAATGGTAAAGAAAAAGAAAAATAATAATAATTTTCGATAATCTTTTGAGAAATGGAAAATCCTTGAAATGCTTCGTGCGTGGCGCGTGCGAGTTAAGTATTTGGATATAATCTTTTTGGAAACAACCTCCTAATTTTGCCCTTCTATTTAACCGCTTGCCAAAACAATTTTGTTTTTTATTGGTGATTAAAGAAGTAAATTTAAATATATTAAAATATTTTTTTATTTTTTAAAAAATATTTAAATATATTAAAAAAATAAAAAAATATTTCAATATATTTAAAAAATATGAAAAATAAATCAAAAAATAAAAAGTGGTCTGACTCATCTTTTTGTATCAAACTCCTTTTTTCAGCCTTGTTGCCAGATCTAAAAATAAATAAAAAACCATGAATTATCGAATCAAACACTTCATAGTATGTGGACATTAAAATATTAAATGTTATTGGTTAATAATACGAATCTTAGGGTTAAATATTGTGAGGCCTTTATGTTTTAAAAAGTTTATAAAAATACTTGAGATAAAAATAATAATATTAAAATTATAAAAATTCTTATTTTTGTAAACCTGCTTATTTTTCAACGTAGGATTGTTTGATAGAAAATTGGAGTTCACCTTTTTTTTTTTTTTTTTTTAATACTTGTGGCTGATAAGAATGGTCACCATTAATGAATTGAGAAGATGTTTGGAAAGAAGATGGTTGAAATAATTGTTTGTTATACATGTCAAAATAGTGGATTCATTAAAGTTTATTTATTTATTTTTTTATTTTTATGGAGTTTGTAAAATTGGTTTTTCATTAAAGTGTATTAATGATGGAATATTATTTTTTTTAAGATGAAAACCCATTTTGGAGATTAAAATATGTTTGTGTTGAAATCTAATGGAAGGTCAAATCCAAAAAAAAAAAAAAAAAGGAATATTGAGAAAAAAAGGAAAAGACATGGAGAGAGTATTTACACAAATTTCAGTAGCTGTGAAAACTGAAACCTTATAATAATGTAGCATAAGATAAGGTATAGAGAGTGAGGACAAAATCTGATCAGGATCCTAATGAACAGCCTAGCTAAGCAAGCATTATATATATATATATATATATATATACATGACAACTTGAAAAAGTGATGAAAAATATTAATTACTACATGTAACTTTCAATTGATTATTTATATAAATATTGTGAGCCCATAATATCGTTTTCCATGGGCCACCTCAAACACAAAGATGGAGACTTGGATGATTAATTCCTAGCACTAAATGACGCTCTTTTCTTCTGTTTATATTAATCTATTAGACTAAGGCCTCATTTGTATTTGTTTTTACGGATGAGATGAGATAAGATAAGTTGAGATGAAAGTAAAAGAATTGAATAAAATATTGTTAAAATATATTTTTTTAATATTATTTTTATTTGGAGATTTGGAAAGGTTGAATTGTTTATTTTATTTTATATTGAAATTTAGAAAAGTTATAATGATTAGATGAGATGAATTAAGAAATTTCCTGAAAACAAACTAGGCATGTTAGGTACAAGTTTCAAATAGACAAATTATATAAGTTCTTTATAAAAATAAAAAAGTGGGTCCCACTAATAAAAAATAATTTTTTATACGCTTTTTTAATATAGGATCTACGTTTTTACAAGGACTTGTACGAGACTTGTATATTTGAAGTTTGTACAAATAATTTCTGTTGCGCTAATTTTAACTTTTTATGGTCAACTACTGGTCTTAGGCAATTCTTGTTTATTTTTAATCATCTTTTGTATTCGTTTTAGAGTTCCAATATGTCTTTTAAATTGATGTTGAGTAATGGGACTCTTCAAACCTGTTTTATAACTCATTTTACTATTAATTAATGTAATCGTGTTACTGCATTAAAAATAATTTTCAACTTTATAAAACTATCTTCAATTTCAATGTAGAGTTTGATTTAAAAAATTAAGTCGAGCTTTCAATTGAGATGAGTAATAATATGTTACAAAAATTATGCAAATTGCAAACCACATATTTCAGCATCATCATTGGCTTGGTCAAATGCATCTTCAAAATTTAACCAATATCACACTTTTTTACATTTACCCATTTCATTTAAATTCAATCTTCACATTGGATTAGTCATTCACTTTTCACATTTTATAATTCTACCAATTTAATATTAATAATATTTATATTCTAATTAAACTAATATTAAAAAAATCATATTTTAAAATGTCATTTAATGCTAATAACCAAAAATTGAGATTAAACTTATATAAAATTTTATCAAATTTTTTATTCACTAACCAAATATCTAGCGACATACTTATTTCAATGTCAATAAAAAATATGCACCTACATAAACACCTGCAAGTGGTTGGAGTGAGAAATTAGTATTTTAATGTTTGGTGAATCAATTGTAATTCTCCATCTATGGCGAACCACAATAGCGGAAGTCTAAATTGTTTTAGAGATTTCTATTTGGGTTAATCTTATTATTCAAATTGTAACCAATATTTAGATTTGTCAAAAAAAATTGTTTTAAAGAGAAGTACTACAAATACAAAACCACATCCTTTTGAAGATTTGAACCTCATTTCATTTATGAGTCAGTTTATTTTTTTTTAATGTGAAACCATTACAGGTACGGAGTATAAACTTGATACCCGTATTCCATTACAAGTAGGAGGTGGATACGAAACCCGAATACTCAGCTAGGTTTTACAGGTTTTTCGAATTCTAGCCGAGTCCGATTGATAAATCCATTCAATCTGTACGGATAACAACAATTTTTTCATTTTTTTATACATATGAATTTTTCATTGTGAATAACTGAATAATGCTAAAGAGAGAATTATTTTTAATTTTTTTATATCTTAATTTTAAATGGAAGAGTATTTTTTTATTATGTTTATGATATTTTTATAATCCCATTTTTCAAAAATGCCTTACATTTAAAATAAAGTTGTAAAAAAAAAAAATTGTTATCTCTATCCTTTTCCATGCATGTGACTTTTTGGGATGAAAAATTCTTCTCATCAGCCATTATTCACTACTCCACATCTCACACCCCATGAAAAACATATTCACATGTTATGAAAAACATCCTCACACCCTATGAAAAAAAAACTATAAATGTGGGGTATGAAAGTGAATAGTAACTGATGCTTAGAATTTCCTATTTTGGATACTGCCAGAACAGTGACAAATCTCAACATGACTGTAGAATGCGAGGACTTAAATCATATACATCAAGCATCGCAATGGATTAACCATTATACCGATTGAAAGTAATAATTCTTGAATACAAAATTTGGTAAGCAATATCTTCAAAAATCAGAAAATAATTTTAAACATCTTATATTTAATACAATAATAAATTATAAATAAACGCCATGTTGTTTGTGTTAGACCAACTGGAAATCCCACACTTGTAGTCGAGACTTCTGCACTTTCCAAGTCCACACTTGTAGTCGAGACTTCTGCACTTTTCAAGTCTGTAGCAGCATTCCAATCACCTTCAGAACCAGCGTGATCTACCTCCTTGATTTCTCCTTTCCCTTGTATCATGCAAAAGTCTTCTTTCCATCTTTGTATATTTCCATATTTGTTCTTGTAAAGCTATAACCTCTTATATTATTTAAATCAAATGAAGATGAACGAGAGCTTAAGTTGGCCTCTCTGTTTTATTCTCTATTTACGTTCATAAGTTCTTACATGGTATCAGCCAGCTAAGGCTTACGCCCAATAAACATGATCCTACAACCCAGCTTCCGCACCACAATATCTAAACACAATAGCCTCTTCCTTTCAAACTACACCTCAGTTTCATAAATTGGATGGCCCCAATTATCTTACCTGGCGGATCCAATTTCTTGTTTTTCTAAAAAGTCATGACATGGTTGGTCTTGTTGATGGTACCAATCTTGCTCCAGCCAAGACTCTGCCTGATGGTACACCGAGTCCGGAGTTCACTACCTGGTCGAAGAAAGATAATAGTGTTCTCAGTTGGCTCTATGCCTCCATTATTGAAAAACTTGTTTCCACAGTTCTTAATCTGGAAACTTCGAAGCAGGTATGGGATGCCCTTCAAGCCCGCTTTTCCTCGACTTCACGGTCTCGCATTGCCTTCCTCAAACGGCAACTTCAAACCATTTCACAGGGGAACCGTAACTGTCTATCTTACATTGAAGAAGCCAAGCTCTTCTCAGATCAGCTGTCCGCTGCCGGCAAACCAGTAGATGAGCAGGATCTCATCACCTATCTCTTGAATGGGCTCACGTTGCAGTTCATGCCCTTTGTCACTGCTTTCACTTTTGCAACCAAAGACAAGGACTTTACTCTGGACGATTTTCAAACCGAACTTCTGAACTTTGAAACGCTGATGGAGAACTCTAGCTCCTCTGTTATTACTGAAACTAACTTTGCTTTTGCAGCCCAAACTCATTCCAGACAAATGGCACAGAAAAAGACTAAAGGCCCCGCCTTTTCAACCCAACCTCGTTCACCTATGCCAAATACTCGTTCACCAGCTTAAATGGGGCCCTCTAGCAACAAGACTGATGTCTCCCACTCTGGTGACAACAGACTCATTTGTCAGATCTGTAGTAAAAAGGGTCACATGGCCCTTGATTGCTATAACCGGTTTAATTTTTCCTATTAAGGCCGCTTATCACCATCGGACCTTGCGGCTATGGCAGCTGAAGATAACACTTCTTATGCTCAACAGGTATGGTATGTAGACAGTGGGGCCAATGCCCACATTACCAGTAATACGGCAAATCTCACCACTTCGCAGCCCTATGAAGGAGAAGAAACTATCACAGTTGGAAATGGCTCAGGTTGGGTGATTCAAAATATGGGTACCACATCTCTCACCTCAAAAAATTCCAATTTTACTCTATCCAATGTTCTTCATTGTCCAAATGCTTCCTCAAATTTAATTTCTATCAACCGATTCTGTTTAGACAATGATTGCTATTTTATATTGACTAGAAATGATTTTTCTGTGAAGGAGAACAACGCGGGGCGACTACTACGCCAAGGGCAAGTTAAGAACGGACTCTATCTAATTGTAGATGATAAATCTTGTTCAAGTAAAATTTCGTGTTTTGCGGCTAAACTTGGCATGACTACCACTCTCAACATGTGGCATGATCGTCTTGGCCACCCGTCTCAAGTTGTTTTAAATAAATTGGTCACTTCCAAATATTTAGATGTCTCAACATCAAATAAAGTAGGATTTTGTTCGTCGTGTCCTTTAGGGAAATCCAAACAATTACCCTTTAATGACTCAACTCGTCAAACAAATCGTTCTTTAGCACTTATTCATTCAGATGTATGGAAATCTCTTGTGTATTCGGTTGGTGGATCAAAATATTATGTTCTTTTTGTTGATAACTTTTCTCGTTTTACTTGGCTATATCCCATCAAATTTAAAAATGAGGTGTCGGCAATTTTTAAAAAATTCAAAACTCTAGTGGAAAATGTGTTTTCTTGTAAAATTCAACAATTACAAACCGATAATGGCGTGAATTTACCTCCACCATCTTTAAATCTTTTTTACAAGAAAATGGCATCTTTCATCAACTAACGTGCCCTCATACCTCCCAACAAAACGGGATCGTCGAAAGAAAATATCGTCACATAATTGAAACTGGCTTAACTCTTCTAGCTTGGTCCCACCTGCCCAATACATATTGGCCCGATGCTTTCCTCACATTTGTTTATCTTATAAATCGTTTTCCCACAAAAGTCTTACATCATTTGGCACCTTTCTACATGCTCCATAAAACAGTTCCCAAATACTCACATCTTAAAATTTTTGGCTCTGCATGTTTTCCTTTACTCAGGCCATATGAAACTCACAAACTCTCTTTCCAGAGTAAAGAATGCATCTTTATAGGATATGCCAGTGAACAACGTGGGTATAGGTGTCTTTGACTACAACACTGGTCGTGTATATGTGTCGCGTAACGTCATTTTTAATGAACAAGATTTTCCTGCAACACGTGGAGTCTTCTCTTCTACTGCCTTGCCAACTACGAGTTCCTCAGGTACATCACCTTCCCTGTTTTCATTTCCACATTTGCAAACCAATATTTCTCCAAACACCGACGCAGACTTCACCATCCCCAACCCAGAAATTTCAGACCCCCCTCTTACCTTTCAATCTTTCAAAAATCAACCAGAAATTCCATCGCACCCAATATCCGATCCTCCCACCACGGCTTCAACTCCCAACTTGATCCCGTCAGCCACAACCCTGTCCGTTCCTCCCACCACGGCTTCCACTCCCCACATGATCTCGTCAAGCCCAACCCAATCCAACAGCCAAACCATTAACCCCAACCGAGTCACAACCCGATCCATGACTAGGCATTCTAAACCCAAAATATTCCCAGACTTTACCTCTTTCTATTCAACTCGGCATCCCCTGCAGGTACTCTCCACGGTAGTCACCGACACTGAGCCTTCCACCTACACACAAGCTGCTTCTTCTCCACAATGGCATGTTGCGATGGGCTTCGAGTTTGACGCATTAATGGTGAATGGGACTTGGTCACTCTGCCCTCGTCTGCCTGGTAAGCACATTGTTAGAAATAAATGGGTGTTTAAGATCAAACGGCTCTCTGATGGTAATACGACAGTTAAATATTTCAAATGCATTTTTGCATGGGTTTTTGGATGAAGAAGTATTTATGGAACAACCTCAAGGGTTTGTTGATGAGAATTATCCAGATCATGTGTGCCGTTTGCACAAGTCCCTGTACGACCTCAAACAAGCACCACATGCTTGGTTTCGCCGTCTATCACAATCTCTGTTGGAATATGGTTTTATTGAGTCTACTGCAAATTACTCTCTTTTTATCTATGCTACTGACTCAGTAAAATTATATGTGTTGGTTTACGTTGATGACATTCTCGTCACTGGTTCCAGTAAGGATGCTATTGATTCATTCATTTTATCTCTCACGAATTCATTTATAGTTAAAGATCTGGGTGAGCTGAGTTTTTTTCTAGGTGTCCAGGCTAGTCGTGATCAACATGGGCTACACCTACGTCAAACTCGGTATATAATTGATCTACTTGACAGCACCAAGATGGTGGGTGCTAAACCTCTCAACTGTCCAACCACCTCTGGACCGAAACTCTTCAACCGAAGGTGAGCTTTTATCCGGTCCAACTGAATATCGCCGTGTAGTTGGGGCTCTTCAGTATTGTACAATCTTGCGCCCCAACATTGCATATGCTGTCAATCAATTGTGCTAATTTATGCACAATCCTAGAGAGCCCCATTGGATTGCTGTCAAACGAGTGCTTCGCTACCTTAAGGGTAGTATTGACTATGGTCTCTACTTTTCTCCTGGTGCTATAAACTTACAAGCTTATTATGACTCCGATTGGGCTAGTAATCCGGATGATCGTCGAAGCACAACTGGGTATGGCATATTTCTTGGCCAAAATAATATCACTTGGACAGCCAAGAAACAACCCATTGTATCCAAGAGCAGCACCAAAGCGGAATACTGCAGTTTGGCCATTGTAACTGCTGAACTATACTGGATACGAACTCTTATGAAGGAACTTGGTGTCCTCTTATCTTCCACTCCAACCATTTAGTGTGACAACGTTGGAGCAATTGCTTTGGCATCCAAGCTGGTGTTTTACGCTCGAACCAAACATATTGAAGTCGACTACCATTTTATCAGAGAAAAAGTTCTGAATAAAGACATTCAAGTCAAGTATCTTTCCACTCAAGATCAGATTGGCGATATTTTCACAAAGGGCCATACTACTCCTCGGTTTATTTTCCTACGGTCCAAACTAATGGTGATTTTAATCCCCATCATTTTGAGGGGGGGTGTTAGACCAATTGGAAATCCCACACTTGTAGCCGAGACTTCTGCACTTTCCAAGTCCACACTTGTAGCCGAGACTCCTGCACTTTCCAAGTCTGTAGCAGCATTCCAATCACCTCCATAACCAGCGTGATCTACCTCCTTGATTTCTCCTTTCCCTTGTATCATGCAAAAGTCTTCTTTCTATATTTGTATATTTTCATATTTGTTCTTGTAAAGCTGTAACCTCTTATATTATTTAAATCAAATGAAGATGAACGAGAGCTTAAGTTGGCCTCTCTGTTTTATTCTCTATTTACGTTCATAAGTTCTTACAGTTTGTTTACAAGATTCTATTATTTTCGTAGAAAATTAGGTTAAAAGATGTCTATTAGTATGTCTCTTTATCTATTTTTATAGGTCTATTTTTAATTTTTATGTGGAAAAATTTACTTTGAATCTAATTTTTATTTTAATTAAATTGATTAAACATAAGAAAAATGTAATTCAGCAAGTTTTTAACCATCTTCCTTTTATCATATTCTGACGTGATCTTATTTAGAGACAATTACTACGGATTTGGGCTGTGTGGAAGGAAGGGACTGCCCAACCACTCTCAAGTTGTACTTTTGGGCACCCAATAAGAGACATCACACACATGTTTGGGTGGGCCTTCTCACGGTCTCGTGGTCCAAATCAGTTGGACTTGTGGAACACCGATTCAACTCTCTTAGAATTTAGGTGAAAGAAATTTTTCTACAATGTAAATAGAGTAATATTGATGAGTCGATTCTTTCTACGACACATCCTTCACATTGTTTGATATGGCAAAATCTAATTAATAGTGTGAAATGAACATATTCTCCACACAAATTTACAAATATAACTTTGCAAGACATATTCTATTCTCTGTATGTAGAGTACGCAATTTAGATCAGTTAAATGTTAATATTTTATTTGTAAGATTCAAATTTTAAGATTTATCTTTCAAATCAAAGTATGTCACGTAAACACTTTACTATGTATGCTCTATACACCCGCTTAAGAATAGAATTTTTCACTTTTTTCAATATTGAATATTTTTCCCTCTTATGTACTCTCTCTCCACGTATCTCTTCCTCTATCAATTATCATGCATATTACTTCTTATATTATCTAATTTTATTACTATTGTCAATTGTGGTGAAAATATTATTACATCTATCATTGTACGGGTAGCAATATTTGATACGATCCGTGAACCTAACACGAACACGACACGAAATTATCATATTTGAGTTTGATATAAATAGGTTCGAGTAAAAACAAGTTGATCTCTTTAGACACGATTATTAAATGGTATTTAATTTTATTGCAAAATTGAGATTTTATTATTGTTGTATTGTAATATTGATATTTATCAATATGCTTATGCTTTTATTGTTGAGATTGTAATTATGGACCTATGCTTATATTTGTTATTGTTGGGTTTATAATATTAGTTTTATTATAGGTTAAAATCTGAAAAACCTTGATATTTTTTGTTAGTAGGTAGTATTTGTTTTTAGATATTGTGGCTACTAGTACTAATAAATATAGATATTAACTTTTATGTTAAATTATGTTAATCAGGTAAAATGAGATATGCGGGTTAGTTCAACACATTTATATAAAATATGTTGAAATGAGTCGTATCTTATTGAGTCATTCCTAATTAATTATTAAACGAGTCAAAACGAGTGACATGACGCAATCCATTATTTTAAGAGCCCGGCTACGCATCAGCCGCACTCTCTACACACTGTGATTGTTTTTTTTTTTTTTAACTCAACACACTGAGTGTATTGAGGATTACATCAACAGTAGGCTAATGTAAGTAATTTCTCTTATTTTAATGGATCATCTTAGGACTTGAAGGTCTACCCATTTAAATTAATGAGTCGTATTCAAATTGATCTATATAGTTAAAAGTATATGACTTGATACGATACAAACACAAGACTCGAATACGAATTGCCACCCCTATAATAATCATTGTAGTATTGTAGTGTTGGGCCATTAATTTACAATTTTAAATTTTATGCGAATAAATGGAAGGATTTTGGTCGTATAAGATCTGACTTTGTTGACCCTATAAAAAATAAAGAAACAAATTAGTTGTGATGTATTGATTGGTAAATGGAAATCAGCATTGTTTACTCTTTATAATAATTTTTAATTCTATTATCGACTAATCCATTAAAATATAAATTTAAATGTGAATTTAACTGTCTTTGCATTATTACATAGGGAGTTGAATAGATTTAAATCAAATACATTTGAAGGAGAGATGGGGGGTTCCATTATTGGTAAAGTCAGTCCCGAATTTGACCAACATCGGCTAGTCCAAGTGGGTAGTAGCCTACCCTAAAGTCCAAGACCTATGCTGTGTAAATCACCCTATCTTATCCACTTCCTGTAAAATTATGAACTACTTCTGACCAAGACATTTTCCCTACTTTTCGTTAATTTTTACATGTTCAATATCGTCCAACATTCATCATCGGATTTCTCTTTCAAATTTATATGCTCTAAATTAAGAATAAAATTATAAAATATTTAAGTTATGATTTATATATACCAAAAATTTATTTTATTTTATTTTATTATATTCTGACGTGCGTGCATGGCATTGCTCATCAACTATTATAAAAAAATATTATTTTTTAAAACTTAAAAATTCAATATTCAATAAATAATGTCATATTATTATAATAATATATATATATATATATATATATGAGGAATGATTTATACAAATATCATGCAGTCTCTTTATAAAAAAAAATTTAGTTCACACCATAAAAAGTAATAAAAAAATATTTTATTTTTACGCCATTGAATCTATTTTTTACAAAAAAGATAGTGCAAAATTAGAGAGGTGGGTTGCTCCATGTATGGCATGGGAGATTGTCCGCGGACGACATCAGACATCATGTGAAAAAGCGCAGCGCAGACACCCATATTGGAAAGGAAATGTGCAGTCAACAGGGGGAACCACATGATGCTCGCCACGGTCGTTTTCTTCCTTATTTTTCTTCCCCACCATTTCGTCATGGATGTCATCATTCATCTCTACCTCCCTCCTCAATTCTTTTTTTTTTCGTTTCTTACCACTTTAATGTTCCTTCGACAACCCAATCCTCATTTCTATTATGATCTCTGACTCATTCAATCATCCCATTAAGAGGAGATTGCGATGTTCAAACAATCCCCAATTATATCTAAAATAATACCCTTTGGCCTTGTCATTTTCTAACCTTAGCTTAACCTACACCACATCTAGTTTATTTGCCATATCTTTCAACTTGCTTTCTTCCTTCCCCAACACCTAACAAATCCCTAGAGGTAAACCATTGATTCCACAATTTCACTTTTGTGAGAGAATTGAGCCCACATAGTAGGACTGAGCTCCAACTCCGACGGAGTCGGAGTAGCCGTTTCCGACCTTCGACTCCGAAAATTGTCGCTTCGATTCTGAGTCCAAACGGAGTCAGAGTTTGACTCCGATCCAACGTCGAAGCTCCGACCGTTTATTGGGCTAACTCAAAGCCCTTTTTCGACTTCTGAGCTCACCAAAGCTCAATTCCAAACCTGTAAAAAAAATACTGGAAAAATAATTTTAAAAACAAAACTTAAATACAATAGTTAAAAAACTAAATAACATGTAGTCATAAGTTATAACAGTCACATTTATTACAACACTGAACACTGACTTATAGATAACTACATAAACATTAAACAGTAAATACTAAAATTCAAATCAGAGGAGTTGGAACTTGGACTTACCGTGACCAGTCGGAGCTGACGACGGCAGGACGAACCGATGAAGGGATGTTGTCAACGGTGGGTCTGGGCTTTAGACGACGGCACGACGACGAGGGAGGGGTAGAATGGCCTCTGGAAGGATAGGGGACTAAGGGGAGGACTGAGAAAGAAAGGGACAGTCACGAAATTGGAGGGGGAGAAAAGAGGGTGGGAAGAAAAGATGAAGGGAGAGCAAAACGACACCGTTCCACTTGCAATGGAATGACGTCGTTTAGTTATTTAAAAAAAAACAGATGTAAACGACATCGTTTTACATATGGTTTCTTTTTAAATTCAGAGTTCAGAGTCGAAGTCCGACTTCGTATAAATTATCGGAGCACCTCCGAACTCTAAAAACTCTAACTCCATCAGAGGCAGAGACGGAATGGAAGTCAGCCGGAATCGGAAGTTTTAGAATTTTGCAAAGCCCTACCACAGAGTGACTATAGAGTTAAAGTCAAAGTAGGAACAATTTGTATTCTTTTAAAGCAATGGAGAGAGTGCCATAGTCATTCAAATGCCAAGGAAACAAAGAATATTGCTCTGTTTAAGGGATCAACCCTGTATCAAAGGAATTAATAGACCTAATTATTTTTTACTATAGGGTTGGACCTAGCCAGTTATCCTCCAATGGTCATACACTGCATGCATGATAGTTTAGGAGTCATACTCATCCTAAAGTGATTAGATTTAGATTCGACCACCCCATAAGAATGGCTTGCTAGATCACTTCTCGTGGGGTGTGTTAAATATTTTAACATGAACATTAATAATTGGATATTCGATTTTCTATAATCCACGATAATAAAATAATAATAGTTAAAAAACGTATATTTCTCCATCCCAGTTCGATGAAAAATCTGACTTGACTGTGAGAGAAAGATCACCCTAACAACTTTACCTTCGAGTATCTCCAAATGGCTAGAGGCACAATAATGTTGTAGGTGAGAACCCTTAACCCCTCAATACTATTTATAGACTTCTGACCATCAAGAAATCTAGAGAGTTTGTGTTCCACTATGATTAGATATAGAGTTAATCTAATCTCATTGAAGTTAATCTTATCCCATTATGATTCATTAATTAAGTAATAAGTATTGAACTATTCTAAACCCATCAGGATATGGGTGTGTGGGACATTGAGTTTAAATAAAACTCTTACATTTTTTCATTTGGCCTATATGCCTATAAAATAATATTTTCCGTTCATGGATTTATTACAGGAAATTAACCATACTGCGCAAGTTCATTTCCAAAAAAATTTCATAACTCAGAATACATTACAAGAGTTCCGTAATATCAATTTCAAATCAACTACCAATGCGAGCCATGGCGGTCCTTTGTTATATGATCAACAAATTTCCTTCCATGTACCACAACACTAGCAACTTAATTAAACACGGTCTTTAATTGGGATAATTAAGGCTAATACTATAATGCCTTGGGTTACAATTCATGTCTATTGTAGACATTATCTTGTCATAATTCATATACACCATTTAATGTACATATAAAGTGAAAAAAATAAAAAAACATAAGCACATCAATGATCTCTTTAACATATTCACATCATGGGTATAAGCATATGACCCATCTTTTCAACATGTCCTTTAAAGTAATTATTAACACACTATAGTTATGGACATATTTATTTTTATACTTTCTCATTAACACTTAGGTATTTAAAATTTCATTAAATACTTATCATTCAGAGAAAAGCATTCTAAGGAATTCTTGCAATACTTTCTTAGCGGCTTGGCCATAAGTCGACAATTCCAAATCCTAAAATAAATTTCCTCAGTCAGATACCATACATTGTGGTCTCAAAGCATACCATAAACCCAGTCCTTATTGCACATGAAACAGTAAGAGATTTGTCTCATACTTTTCCATAAAATAACTCTATTAGATAGCAAAATACATGGCAATAACAATATTTTTCATTATTAGAGTAAGCCTTCATATGCCCTTATTTATTTCAAAATTCAAATGACACAGCTCTTACACTTTCATGACCATCATTTACTTGATTTCCCAAAAGATATAGTTTTTTTTCCATACAAATTAACAAAATAAATTTGTATGTAGCTAACAACCGTACTGTCATCTTGTTCGTATCTAATTACTTTAATGATATAATAATGCACCTAGAGGAAACCATTATACACAAAATTAAGAAATTCTAACAGTTTGATATGTAGCAATTAATTCAATTTTCTTAAATATTGTACTTTTATGAACCTTTTCACTATTCTCAATAAAAATTGACTTTAGACTTAAAATAGACAAACCAAAGTCCAAAACTCTTAATGTAAATTTGGCATATTCATATTTCTCTAAACTAGAATCCATTCTGTACAATAAACCTTATGAAGATATTCATATACTTACTATAGGAAAAATATTTTAATCATATTAATGCTTTGAGTTCGACACTCACAAACAATAACAGAATTTAAGCCATTATGGATGAACTAATAGTGTCATCGAGATCCCTCTTTTGGGAGTGAAAATATTCCCTCCAATTTTAAATTCTATGGATGAACTAGTTGTATCATCAAAATTCTCCTTTGAAAGTAAATTTTGACATACAAAGTGTTCCCTCCAACCTTAAATTATGAGGATGAACTAGTTGTATTACCAAAATTATCATTTGGGAGTAAACTCTGGTATACAAATTGCTCACTCCAACTTTATTTTAATGGATGAACTAGTAGTGTCATTAAAATCCTCATTTAAGAGTAAATCTTGACACACAAATTGTTCACTCCAACTTTACTTTGATGGATGAACTAGTAGTGTCATCAAAATTCTCCTTTAGGAGTAAATCTTGACACACAAAATTATTCACTCCATCATATCCTTATTTTACCATAGAGTTTAATGGTTTTTCCTTCCAAAATTAAGAAAAATCTTGTACCTTTAGGCAACCAATTTTTTCCTTAATTTGGTGTAAATCATTTGCCCCATATAGGATAAACAATTATATATATAGCCAATCACACAATAAAATCAATAAAAAAAAATAATTGAGGATTTTATAACTAATAGCCATAATTCAAGTCCAAATAACTCGTACATTTATATGGCTTACCATACAATAAAATTCATAGAAAATAATAATTAAGAATTTTATAACATATAGCCATAATTTAAATCTAAATAATTCATATATTTATACCGCCTACATCGAATAAAATCCATAAGAAACAATAATTAATAATTTTATTACTAATAGCCATAATTCAACTTTAAGTAATTCATACAATTATTAAATAATAAAGTACATGCTGTAAAAGATAAAAGAAAGAAAGAATTAATTTTTAGTTTTTTTTAATAAATAATATTAAAATAATAATATAGTATAATATAATAAGAATAAATATAGATAGAAGCCACTATTGGAAGCATCCATTTTGCACACATAATGTGGCATCATCTAGATCACACATCTCCTCAAGTGAGTGTTAGAAACAATCAACTAGAAGCAGCCACGTAGTGAGTGTAAAGTGTGCACTGCTACAATGACTTCTCTCTAGCATTACTCATATAATAATTTGGCCAGTCCGGATTCTTGGACTAGGAGGAATTGTAGCATATGTTCTTGTCTCAAACCAAACAGAAAGAAAAAAAAAACCGAGAGAGGCATTGTCATATAAAATCAAAGATGCATATTTTATATGTTTGTAATCTACTTTGTCGAGATTATAAAAAAAATTTGTAACTTGTCTCTGATATCGCATGTTAAATATTTTAGCATAAATATTAATAATTGAATATTCGTTCTTCTATGATTGACGATAATAAAATAGTAACAGTTAAAAGACATACCTTTATCTATCTCAGTTCGATGAAAAATCTGACCTGACTATGAGAGAATGATCACTCTAATAACTTTACCTCTGAGTGTCTCTCGATGGCTAGAAGTACAATAATGTTATAGGTAAGAACTCTTAACTCCTCAGTACTATTTATAGACTTCTGGTCATCAAGAAATATAGAGATTTTGTGTCTTACTGTGATAAGATATAAAGTTAATCTTATCTCATTATGACTCATCAATTAAGTGATAAATATTAAACTATTCCAAATTCATCAAGATATCTGTATGTAGAATATAGTGTTTAAATAAACTCTTACATGGTCAGATTCGACAATCCCTACTTACGTGGCTCCCAACTCACCTCCAGTTGTGGCCAATCTCTCCCTATTCCACTAGCTAGCTGCCTTGTGGTCATGTCAAGATAATCAGGAAGGCTTACCCATGAATAACAACACCAAAAAAGGCAAATCTATCACCTATGAGATAAGTAGTAAATAGGTAGCAAGAGATAGTAACACTATCACTGGCCATCGCCTATATGTGTAGCCAACACATGCCTATTCTGTTTGTTGATTTGAAGCATTAAAAGTATAATTGAAAGTTGTGACCTCAAATGGCATTAGTGGTTGGTGATAAGAAAAATATGTGGAGATGAATTTAGACACGCATGTGGTACTTGTTTGCTCAAGCCCAAATTAAGAGGGAATCCGATTAATATTTAATACTCTACCTAAAAAAGAACCCATGCATAAATATGCACTTAATCACCCAATACCTCACACGCAATTTACCAAGTTTGGTGTTCTTTGCATTAATTGTTTATAGGTGTTTGTATTAATTAATTCACAGTGTCTTGTCTTGTTTGGATTCAAAATTCACATCAACTCATCTCATTTTATTATTATAATTTTTTCAAATTTTTACATAAAATATAATAAATAATTTAACTTTTTAAAATTTTAAAATAATAATGTTTTTCTTTTGAGAAAAAGGTAACCTAGTGAAGGCCAAAGCACCCCATAGACAACATTTTGTGCAACCATATTTAAAAAAAATATAGGAGACTTTTATTTGTTTTGTTTCCAAAAATAATAAAAATATTAATAAATATAAATTTAAGAGGCATTCTTATAATGATGGCCCCTCACAAAAAACAACTTCTGACCCCTCATAAAAAAAAAATCCAATTCTGACCCCTTTAAACCTTAGTATTATAAATTAGCTCTCTAATCCTTATATATTGTTATTATTATCTGTAAAATGTGGCAAAACTGTATAATAAGATCATCAGATATTGGTTAATGAAAATAAATTGTACGTGAAAAAGGTTTCAAGACCTCATCAAGTCAATATTCACTTATTATAGTCTTCATCACCTTCCAAAACCTTCGCTATATATATAAAAATATTCCCACTACTTCTCTCGTCATCAGTTCACGTTATTTCCCCTCTAAAATCGGACAAAAGAACTGTATAATATTATTATTGCATTAGGGCAAACAAACAAAAAAAAAAAAAAGAGACCTGAAAAGATAAGGAGGTTGATGTGAAGACGATATCATGTTCATGTATATATATTCTAAAATATATATATATATATATATATATATATATATATGGAGATATTCTAAAAAGCACACTATATCATGTTCATGTCATCGCCAGTAAAAGAACTATATACACAGATGCAGCCAACATATGTAAATTATTAATCTTGGTGTCTTCTCAAAAGTTCCTTTGCCTTTTTTTTTTTTTTTATTATTATTGAAAAATGCATAAAGTAGAAGCAAACTCTAATGGAGAAATATATAATTCCCTTGTGCAATTTGAATAAAAAGTGTTCAATGCAGAAGTCATATATTGTGGCAATTGCGTCATAATTTGAAAGTTTTCTACATGGTTTCAAATACATATGCAGCTTCGTTGTAGATTGAGTTTTTTTTTTTTAAATGTCGGCAACCTCTCTAAGGTAGTGCCCTTCGATCCACTCATGCAGAGTAAATTTCGGTCTCGTACATTACATCCTCAAAAGTTTTTTTATACAGATTAATTAAATCGTTGACTTTTCACTACAAAGTGTAATCTCAAAGAATTGTTTACACTCATGAGATGTTGAAACTTGGACTTTGAGAGAATAATACTCTTAAGATCAAAGCTTTCACCACTTGAGCCGATCCTTGGGATTAAAGATTGAAATTAATTACGAAATTTTAATAGAAGTGGATGAAAAAAGTGCTAATTAATTCAACATTTTGAATTCCTCTCATCCAAATTAAATCTATAAAAAAAAAAAAAAAGGTACAATTATAAGACTTCGTCTCGCCCCACCGACAAGCCTCGCATGCAAGATGTAATCAATAGTACAATACAACAGCTCTACTCTCGTTTTTTTTTTTTTTTATGGACTTCGTTGTTAAGATAAGAGGGACCGCAACTAATCTCTTTATTTTGCTCCTACTTGTAAGTCGGCGCGGAGAATATATCTATATCTCTCTATGCATGGCATATTATTAGAGACGATATATAATATGTAACATGATTTGTGAATTCACGATACGAAATTAATAGATTTGAGCTTCATATAAATAGGTTCGGGTTAAAATAAGTTGACCCTGTTAGACATAATTAATAAACGGGTCAACCCACTTAATTCGTAATAACCTATTTAAATTTTATTTTAAAATTATAATTTTATTATTGTTATGTTATAATATTTAGATTTCTCCGTATGATCACGTTTTTATTATTGGGTTTGTAATATTGATTTTTTTTTTAGTTTGTAATATTGGTTTTATTATAAGTTAAAATTCGAAAAATGTTGATATATTTTTTATTCGGTAGCATTATTATTTTTTTGGAGATATTATGGCCAGTAATAAATATAAATTTTAAAATCTTATGTGAGATTATATTAATTAAGTCAAATGGATAATGCGGGTCAGTTCAACATATTTATATAAAATAGGTTAAAATGAGTTTAAATGCATCGTATCGTGTTGACTCAATTACTAAATGAGTCAAAATGAATCGTATGGATCGTTATTTAAATTAGTCGTATTAGAGTTCAAAAGTCTGATCTGTTTTAATTTAACGAATCATATTCAAATTGGTTCAAAATAATAAATTATATTCATAACACAATACATAAATACGATTTATCATCCATTATACAATTGAAGTTGAGTTAAAAATAAAAATATTGAAAAAACAAAAACCAATCTCTTTGTTTTTATGTTGTCTTTGGAGAGAGAGAGAGAGAGAGAGAGAGAGAGGGGATATATATAGATGTGTCAATCAGCACTGCCTTTTTTCTGGTTTGAATTTTAGTGAATCGTGATTTGCAGAAGATATAACACACAATCAATAAAAGCCATATATTTGTTATGTTTTTCTTTCCATTCCTTTTTATCTGACACTTGGAAGGATTGACCCAATCAGCAGAAGAGGCCAAAAGGTGTTCGTTCCTAGTTGTTGACCAAATGCACAAAAAGCCAAAACCCCATGGTGGGCCTCACCTTTACTTGAGGCAAATTTATAACTTCACCCCCAACACAAAATACAAAATTCCTTTATTCAATAACATACACTACACAAGAGCTGAGAGACAGGGACAGACATACAGACAGAGACTCCCACCACAGGCATGCACACACAAAGAAAGGAAAAAAGAAAAGAAAAAGGAAGATGGAAAAAGGGGAGCTTAGAGAGAGAGAGAGAGAGAGAGAGAGAGAGAGAGTTGCACTTTGCAGTAGTAAGCTACACGGCAATACAAATGTTTTGGTGTAGTTTGGATGAGTGTGGCACATGCTTTTAGCCACCTCCCTCCTCTTTCATATACGACAACACATGCTTCCAAATATACAAGGAAGCACTACCTAGCGTGCTATTATTTTACTCCTTTTTTTTTTTCTTGGATTTTCTTTTTTTTTTTAATCTTTGTATTATTCATATGCTAATAATGATGCTCTCTTGGTGATCCAAGGATTTTTTGTTTTTTTATTTTATTTTTTTAAAGTGGGTGGGGGAAGTAACGAATAATTCTACTTAGCATGATAACATCCCACACACTAAAACATTACATCCCTTTTAATATTTTTTTTTATAATAAATATATGGTGTACGAATAATATGTAGAACAATTTAATTAATTTAATAGAAATAAAATAAAATAAAATAAAATAAATATATATATAATGTGTAGAATGAGACGATTAGCATCACAACCAAAAAAATAATAATAATTGGGAGTTGTTCTTAGATTTCAAGTCTATGTTTCTTTGCCTTTTTTATTGTTTATATATATTTTATTATTATGGATTAGTACTACTTGTTGTTTTGTCATTAGACAGAGCGTTAGTTGGAAGTGATTATCATGACCATCGGTCGATCAATGACGTGTAGCATTTTCCGACACTGCTGACGTGTCAAAATATGAAGAATGCTGACATGTGATTTGACTGTACAAATAGATAAATGGAATAATTGGAAGAAAATTAGTTAGCATGTTGAATGATAAGATATCTTGTCGTGATCTTTAAACTATAATTCCATTAAAATTATAATTTAAAAGTAGTACTTATATTTTTATTTATAAGATTTCTTTTATTTATTTTTTTGAAATTTAAATTTAGAATTGTAATTTTCATAATTTTTAATATATCACTAACGATAGGTGGAGAAATAAATGTTTTGAAAGTTTTTCTTAAACATATGTAATATTTTCCATAATTTAAAATGTTATATTCATATAAATATAGGAGAGAAATAATAATTAATATGTACAATTTTTTTTATAATCTTTTATATAAATATATTTTGAAATAAAGAATATTTTATTATTTTGACACTTAAGTAAAAGACAGGCAATGTAATTGATCGTGTTGAGGACGTCCAGTTGGCTAAGGATTTTTCCAGGTTCATCTACGTACTTGAATCCTAGGAGTTCTACTTTGTATGTTTGTCTCGCAACTTTCCCATCAAACAGGATTGGACGGTCATGATCGGCTTCAAAGACAGAATAAGAACAGTTGGTACAGATCATCAGACGGTAGAGATCAGCTCCAAGTACAAATCAGACAGAAGTGTTGAAGAAAGTATCAAACTTCACTGCATGCACGACATCATAACCCCAAGAGTAGTATCTTCCAATCAAACAAAACCAACGGCGGAAATCCATTGGTGGGTCCTGACATCAAATGTAGACCAGAAAAAAAAATCTAAGACTGATCAAATCAAATCACTCCCCCGAAACCAAAGAGGATTTTTGTTGTTGTTTTTTTCTTTTTTTTTTAAGTTAAAAAAAAAAACACGCTTAGAGTACCACGTGGCAAGGTCTCAGTGGCACAACGCCAAATCAGGCTGGGTTCCCACGGGTCCCAGTAAAATGAGTTTTGATCATCGTATTAACTGGTTTAAAGAATAAAGACTTTAGGAAAGTGGGACCCATAAGAGAAACGTGAGTTGCATAATGCCGACACGTGTACTGTAGCCCCACCGAATACGACAAGGAGCCATATATTTTTTCTTCATTTAATTAACCCATTATTTATTTATTTTGTTTTGTTTTGAAAGAAAAGGTCTCCCCACCCCAGGCCCTGACAAAAAACATGCGTCACGCGCTTTGCACTAGAGGACAAAACACGTGTCGTGATCGGTGGCAACATCGGGGTTTGGTGTGGGTGTGGAGGGTGGTTTTGGAAGTTGCCAGAGAAGGCGTTCTCTCTTTTAAAATTTTTTTCCAAAAAAAAAAGGAGCCGAGACGGAACCCTTTGTCGCCACGTGCCATGGCGTCGGCCGAACGCAGGAAACCCTTGTCTCCTTCTTTTCATGTTTTGTTTTGTTTTTTTTTTTTTTTTCAGAGTCATTTTTTCATTCTCTAAGTAATTTCAAATAAAAATAAAATTCAAATAAAAATAAATAGCTTTCAGATACAAAATTATGGATTAAAAATTATTTTCAAATATATATAATTATGTCAATATAAAAATTTGAATAATAATCATGATTTATAAGTCAGTATTTTTTTAAATCCATATTTTTCTTTGTAAGGTTATTATGAAAGAAATTCATTTTATATCATACTTCAAAAGTTAAAATCAGTATTGTATTGTTATTAACTATGTTATCCTTGTAGTCGCTTTTTTCATGATTAGTTTTTATTGATATTTAGTATTTACATTCATAAAATTTATTTAAAGTGGTTAAAAAAAATATATATTATATAAATTTTTTTTTTATTTTTTAATTAAAAACTCGTTTAGATAATGAGATGAAATGAGATGATTTGTAAATAGTAATAAGATTATTAATTAAAATTAAATGAAATTAGAATCTTAAAATTTATATAATCAAACGATACTAAATGTTATTATTATTGAAAATAGTATTCCAAATTATTTGTCCCGCGATTTAAACTCTTGATCAAACATTACGTGAGGTGTCCGTTAAAAAAACATTATGTGAGGTGTTAATAAAGATTCGACACTCCAAACACTCTTTAAAATTATATAAAATAATGGAAAAATATTTTTTTCAACATATTGAGTGTAAAAAAAAAAGTGAAGTGTGTACCGGTGTGGGGCAGATGTATTGCATTTCCCTAAGCTAATTAATCATATGTAAAAAAAAAGGTTGCTTGGAATAATAATGCAAAAAAAAAAAAAAAAAAAAAAAAAAGGCCTGCCAATAGCCAGCCATGCGAAACCAGGTCACAACACACAAAAAGAAAACCCAAGTGGAAAACGAGAAATTAATATTGTTTAATTACTTATTAATTATATTAGAATAAGTAAATAATGGGACCCATGTGTACTGTGTTTAATTCGGCCGCCAGCTTTGTCGTCTCCCTCGTCTCCGTCCTGCACCGTCGTTCCTTTGCGTTTGACTCTCACCCCCACCCTCCCCCGAACTCTCTCTTTCTCTCTCTCACTCACTCTCATCGCTCGCTTTTTATTTCTCTATCTCTATCTCTATCTCTCTCTATCTATCTCTCTGGGTGTGTACTTCTTTCTCTCTTTTCTAATGCTTTGATCTCTCTGCGTCTCTGAGCGCTTTCTGTTCCCCATCTTATTATTTCAGAAACTAGCTTCCCTTCTTATTTCAGCACCCCAAGGCCCAAAACGAGGAATCTATCCAAGATAAAAAATACAAAAATTAAAGGGTTCTAAAGCCACCAAGAGAAAGATAGACGGAGAGACCCTTTGGCGTTTGGTTCCTCTGTGAGCATTGTGTTAGTATGAGCAATAAAGGGTTTGTTGAATTTTAAGCCTTTTTCGTGGGTTTGGTTTTTAATCTTTGGGGTTGTGGAAGGGGGAGAGAGAGATTAATGGCCGGTAGTAATGAAGTCAACCAAAATGAATCGAAGGTATTTAGTTTCTTATACTGTCCTGTACTTCCCCTTCTTGTGTCTTTTTTTCACGAATGTATTGTTATTTTTGAAGTCTGGAGCTTATATGATGCTTTGGTCGATGGGTTTGTTCGATTTGTATTTTTCCATGGTGGTTTTGGCTTTGGGTTCTTTGGCTTTAGGAAGTTGAGTTGTTCCAAGTGAGACGTCTGCTCTTTAATGTGGATTGTTTCCTATTATCTGTAATGGCTTCTGCTCAATAAAATGAGTTGATATGATCATGGTTAGTTGAATCTCTTTCCGCCTTCTATTTCTTCGAACTCGGGTGTTGGTTTCTTGTTCCGGAAAGCCGAAGTTTGATAAACTTGCGTTTGATTTGGTGTGAAAAGCTGGAAATTTTCACTAAGCTTCTTGGTTTTTGAGATATATTTGAATATACCTCCTTTTGTTTTTCTTTCTTTTTTCTACTTCACCTATTTTTCTTTCCTCGCTCAATAATTTCATTTGGGGTTCTACCTTTGCCTTACTAATATTCATGATTTTCCGTTCTGGGTATGTTGGAGTTTGTCATGTGCATATGATCAATTGGTTGTTAAAATTTAGGCTTTAACGATTCTGTAAACTGTAATTGGTAGATGTTATTTTTAATCCTTTCTATCTTTCTTCTTCCTGTTTTCTTAGAGGGTCGTGCCACTTAATACATGGGTACTCATCTCAAATTTCAAGCTAGCTTACAATCTCCTTCGGCGTGCTGATGGAACATTCAACCGTGAGTTGGCGGAGTTTCTTGACCGCAAAGTCCCTGCCAATACGATTCCGGTTGATGGGGTTTTCTCCTTTGACCATATTGATAGAGCCACCGGCCTCTTTAACCGGGTATACCAACCTGCCCCAGAAAATGAGGCTCAATGGAGCATTGAAGAGCTTGAAAAGCCCTTGAGCACTACCAAGATTGTCCCGGTCATAATTTTCTTTCATGGTGGAAGCTTCACCCATTCTTCAGCCAACAGTGCTATTTATGACACTTTTTGTCGCCGCCTTGTCAACACCTCCAAGGCTGTTGTGGTTTCTGTAAATTATCGCCGGTCGCCTGAACATAGATACCCCTGTGCATATGATGATGGATGGGCTGCTCTTAAGTGGGTAAAATCAAGAACGTGGCTTCAGAGTGGGAAGGATTCCAAGGTTCATGTATATTTGGCCGGAGATAGTTCTGGTGGTAATATTGCTCATCATGTAGCAGTGAGGGCAGCTGAGGCAGAAGTTGAGGTATTAGGAAACATCCTTCTTCATCCAATGTTTGGTGGGCAAATGAGAACTGAATCAGAAAGGAGATTGGATGGTAAATACTTTGTTACAATACAAGACCGCGATTGGTATTGGAGAGCTTATCTTCCCGAAGGAGAAGATAGAGATCATCCAGCATGTAACCCGTTTGGCCCCAGGGGAAAAAGCCTCAAAGGACTCAACTTTCCTAAAAGTCTTGTTGTGGTAGCTGGTTTGGATCTTGTCCAAGATTGGCAATTGGCTTATGTCGAAGGGCTCAAAGAATCTTGCCAAAACGTGAAGCTTCTTTATTTGAAGCAGGCCACCATCGGGTTCTACTTCTTACCAAATAATGACCATTTCTACTGTCTCATGGACGAGATAAACAGCTTCGTGAATTCTAACTGTTAATAGACTACTTAACCTCACCTACAGCAGCCATACCCATACATAACAGAAGCTTGACATTTCACTTGGGGTCTTTGTTTCTTTTTTTTGTCCTTTTGCAGTTACGGTGTGTAGTTTTATGATTTGTGTAGTATTACTTCTTACTCTGTTGCCAATCTCAGTGATAATTTGAGAGTTCTGCAACTCTTGGGATCAGTTTTTCTTGGTCTGGAGATTACTGGTCTTTTCTTTTGAGGGCATGAAGTTATTCAATCAGGGAAGGCCACTTTCAGTAGCTCAGGGGAATCAGAACTCATTCTTGTGGGATTTGGCTGAACCACCAGATATAAAGTTTACCCTAATTAACTTCCAGCCACGATAACCGGGAATAGAGGAGTATTGGGGTAATATTTGGTGGTTGATCAATCTGTTGTAGTACATGGATATCATTATCAGCTCTAATTTCAGGACATCAACTGGAATATATACATCATGTAATGAAATTGTATTACAATTTGTGTTCTAGTTATATAAAGATTTTGTTTCGAGTCTTTAAAAGTATTGTCTCTTCTCCAGTAGAACTATAATCCTTGAACTGTTTCTATCTATTTTCCCATCAATTTTTTTTTGTTTTTTTTCCTTTTTTCCCCACGGATGAGCATCCAAGCATGGCGAGCTGTGACCATAATGAAAGTGCAACTCTTTTCTATTGGTCAGAATGTTAGGCTGTGAGGAAAGTTAATCAAGTTTGGGTTTGCAAATGGTAGGGGCTCTGGGGTCACTTTCCTCTCTCTTTTGTTGTGCATGATAGTGAAATAAGGTGAATGGTCGAATCCCACTTTGATGTTTGATATTTGCCTCTATTTGCATCCCATTAAGGATTAAACCTCGAATTCGTTTCCTAAAGCCACTACCAAATGGTAATATTAGAGTGTTTTACTTGGTCAGTCACCTACTTTGTGGTGTGCAGAAACAACGGTCGAGCCCTTGGAATTCCAATGTCTTCCCAAAGCCAAAGCCAAAGCCAAAGCCTAACCCCATCCACCAAACAAGCATGAAATTTTTAGTTTATTTTTTCTGGAGAAAATGATTGAGCACGAGTCCAAATCAGGGACTTTGCCATCTTTCCACATCAATTTGATTAATTCTTGTCAGTTTCCTGAATGCTCATTCTAGGTGCGTGTTTTTGGAGTTTGGGATGAATAACATATCCTGGAATTGGCTTTGTTTTGATGGGGGGAAACCCATCAAAGTAGTAGTGGTTGGGAATTTTGGATGGATTATCAGGGACCACATTTGATAACCCACCAAAAACAAAACACTGAATAAAAACACATAAAAGAAATCCATTAAAATTAAGAAACTTAAGCCTGTTGGGAAGGCTTCAAAGTAAGTGCTTAATGGCCACTTAAGTGGTCGAACAGCTAAGCTCTGGATAAGGACACGAAACCTTGTCCTCAATTGACTTTATGGGCATTTTCTTAAGAGAATATATATATATATATATATATATATATATATATGGAAAATATTTTAGTCATAAAGAAATTACATAAAAAAATAAATCTATAAATTGATGTGACTTTATGTGATACGTCAGATTGGAAAATTACTTTTATTATAAAATAAATCTAACGGATTCTGTAAAGTTACATCAGTTTGTAAGTTTATTTCATGTAATCACTTTGTGTCTGTAGACAATTCTCTATATATATATATATATATATATATATATAATTATGCTTGGCTTGCATCTGTCAATAGCAAAAAATATTCACTTTGTTATGGAACTTTATTAGAATTATGCTTTTCAGCTTCCTTTGTTGAGATTGTTTAGTGGGAGCAGGTCCCTTTGTAAATTAGCTGTTCATGTTTTGAAAAATGCATCCCAATACGACACAATGAAGTCATTGTCAACAAAAGCCCCTTTTCTTTAATGACGATTATGTACAAAATCTTTAATTTTGTTTGGTCAGTACCTTACTTTCTTATGATTAATCTAATCTGTGGGTCATTGCTTGCAGTTTTCGTGTTTACACCATCATCACCTCTCCCCTCATCACACGTCATTACTGCTTAATCCCATTTTTTTAATCAACAAACCACCATACTTTAACCCATTTCTTCCTAATTACTTTTTCTATATTTTCTCAAGTATATTACCCTTCATTAATTTAATCTAAAGTTATCTAAAAATAAAAAATAAAAGAATATTATATATACGAATTTTTTTAATCTCAAATATGTTTTATTCTCCATAAATCATATATATATATATATGATCATTGATTCATCACGTAAACCTAAATTCTTTAATTTGATTTATTATATTGTATCTACATTTAAAAATAATAAGACTTTTCATACGTCGTTTTCTTTATCTTTTAATTTAAACATTTAAGTTGAACAATATGGACAAGTCAAAACTTTAAATCATAAATATCGTTATGACTAGATTTCGAAATAAAAATAAATTAAACGAATTCTTTTAATTTTTAATATTGTTGAGATAAGATTTCGACATAAAATAAATGATGACTTTCTTATAAATTATTTGCTAATCTATAATGAGAAGGAATGTGATAATTAATTATTTTTATTTGTTGAAAGAACATTGAGATCAATTGGCATGTTAAACATTTCTATTTTTTATTTTACATTCACATTTGAAAATTGAAAATTCCTATATAAGGATGCATTAAAGAGGAGAAATACAAAATATCATTTCGACTCAAAACTCTAATTAACCTAAATTTCACTTGCATAAAAAAGAGAAAAAATAAATTTACAAATTTCTTTAGATTCATCTGATCCGTTTAGATATAGAATTGTCTTATCTCATCTAATTTTAACTAATTATTTTATTATTATTTATAAATTATCTCAATTTAACTCATAATTCAAATCAACTTTTTTTAACTGTGGCAACGTTAAAGTCCAATCAGCAGTCTTCCGCCACTCACAAGATTGAGATTCGAAGCTCTCTCTTATCCAGGTGGCACCCAACTATTGGCAAAAGTTCAACTTTACTAAAAAAGAAAAAAAAAATAGTTTCCACGTGAGATTGTTGAAAGCGATAAAATAAAAATAATTCACGTGAAAACAAGCCACTCTCTCGACACAATACAACTGTACAAGATCATACGTTGCTGCCAACTTTAACGGTAATAATTTTCTTTTTCTTTTTGTTTTCCCATGAACAAATGAAGTTGCAATAGCATCTAAATTAGACATATTTTTCATTTAAAAATCATGAGAGGAAAAAAAAAATCTTATACTAATGAACATGTGAACATGGGATCAATTAATAATCATACAATATAAGAAAAATAATATTATATACATTTTTAGGATGCACAAATTTCACGTAATCATATTAGAAAAAATGAAACCATTATCTAAAAAATAAAAAGAGAGTACGCAGGACTTGCCTACTCTAAAACTGTACAAATCATTAATTTACATTACAAGAATGATCTTACTTTTTAAGTTTTTAATTTGTTAATATTTGTTAGTGTCCACAGGGATCCAAAAGCAATTTGATTGGTTTTGCTTTTCCAATAATTTTTTTTTTATTAAAAAAAAAAAAAAAGTTATGCAAAAAAGAGACTAGGGGCTATGTTGTCCCCATTATGGGTGCAAATTAAGCAAACTATGTGCCGGTTTATGAGGTAAATCCCAACAAACTATGTTTTTATGCTTTCTTGTACTTAACAATCTAATCCACATTTCCAAAGCCTATCCTTTTCTTGGCTGGTAATTGTTGCTGTTTGTTTGTTTGTAACACATGAGGTCTTTGACTATATATGTTTAACTCTAATTTTAGTATGAGAGACAAAAAACAAAAAAAACAAAAGAGTTTTTAGGTACAATATTAAGTCTATATATATATATATATAATATATATATATATATATAGATATTTTGAGCTTTGAAAGTCTTTCAAAAACTCTCTTTTCATGTTTTCTCTTTTCATTTTGAGAGATTTGGAGTGCTTTTTTTTTCATATTTTTGAGTAGGATCAAGATTATTTTCTGAATTATTGTGCGGCAGAAGATGGCTGCCTCTATGGCCCCGTTTGAAAGCAAAAAAAAAAGAAAAAGAAAGAAAAATATAATCTTGAAAGCTTTCGATACATGAAAAAGGTTAGAAAAGGTGAAAGGAAGTTTCCTGCATCTACCATGCACTTACCTTTGTTAAAATACCTACTCCTCTCAGAAAAGTCTCAAAAGGAGAAAGAAAGAAAGAAAGAAAAGGCATGCAGGCAACCTAACGATTTGAAAAAACTCTTTTCATCACATAAATAAGATGCATTTTAAGTTAAAAATATATATATAGTCCGACCACTCTAGAAGATGTACAGAAACTAAAGCAGAAACAGTGCACTTTTATATAAATTTTGCTTTTTCTTAGTCTGGTAGGTGTCTTGCCTGGCTTTGGTTGGCTCTACATGTGCTGCTGCTGCTGCATGCCTGTGTTGAGGTCAACAGTTTGAATGCAGGTTTACAGCAGGAAACTAAGAATGTATAATATTATGTATTTGCAGAAAAATGGCAAGTTTTTGTAGAAGAAAATAAAAATGTGAAACAACACCTAGACAGAAGTGTACATTAATATTGTCTTCACATGATGTTTCCTGAATCATCCCTCCTGTCCGATCTCTTTTCTTTTATTTATTTTATAAATCTGATATATATAGCATGTTTTCCAGCTTTGTTTTCCATGGATGCATGTCACATGGGAACCATAAATGGGTTTTACCAAGAAACGTTTTCCCTTATTAGGGAACCACGCGGGTAATGTCAACTATGATTTGATATTTATATATATATATATATAGTCGGACAGATCGAAATCCATGAATCTGGTTTTAATGGCTCTTCCAAATCTGAGACCATGAAAATACAACTCTAGATCCAAAAGCACAGCCAGAATGGCACTTTTTTTCCATTAATATTGTGAGTTACTACCGTTCATGATCAGTACCATCCCATACACAATCACAATCCACCAGTCTCAACCAACTCTTAATTCTGAGCACATAAATCATTAAACTTTGACCACCTTTTCACTTGTCAACAAAACCATACCATAATATAATTAATTATCTGTAAGTTTCAATATGATAACATATGAATCATGAAGGAAATTAAGTCCATTCTGACATATCAAACGAACAAAATCCACAGTACCGTTGTTTTTGAAAAACATTCAACTTGGAAATGAAGTATTGGGCTGGCAATATTGTTCACAGAGAAGCACAGATCTAGTAGGAGTATTAGCAGTACTCGAATTATCTGATTCAGTAGGCATAAAAGCAACAGAGGACTTTCAGAAGAAAAGGGAAACACTTTTCTTTTTCCTGGCTCATGCTTGCACATGATCAAACCATTACAACTTTTATTGATAAACAAATGGAGTGTTGATCTACAAGATCAGCCCCCGCCTGCACCAGGGAAAGCTTTTCACATGCCAATGACCCCATCTGAGGTACTTCAGATTGCAACATCCGCCATGATTGGGTGGACAATAAATTATCATGACTTCCAAGTATCAGTCTTGCTGTTGTTTCAAGTATTATTTGACACATCTTCACCAGCATACTTCTTGCAAAATTATTGTTCTTCAAATGTCTATGCTCATCTGAATCTAAGATCATCATCTCCTTCTCTGTCCTGGTAGTATCCTACAAAATTCAGTTAATTGAATCTCCTCCTTCTCCTCCTCTTTCGTTCATTCAAGGAATTGATTTCGACGAACACTTGTTTAGCACTTTCTGCAATAATATGCATTATGCAGTCAATTAAAACAGGTAAAAGCCAGAAAAAAAATGAAATAGAATGCTTGAATTTTTCTCATATGGTTTCAAGAGGAAAATCAACTGGCTTCAAAATTCACATCACGACTGGGAAAAAAAAAATGCATTACACGCAAATTCAGAACAGTTTACAGCTAGGATTTCTTATAATCCTTGTCACGAGTGAACTTAGGCAGATTGGCTCGACATCCGCTCGAGCAAACTTCAAGTAGATTGTTCGCTCGACACATCGCTTGAGCAAATATTCATAATTAGGGTTTTTTGCGCCGTTAAGTATAAATACATACTTTTTTGCACAGTATTGCTGCCAAAACAAAGAGAAAAGAGAGATAACTCCTTTTGTGAGATTTTGAGAGCTCATTGGGTGTATTGGGACTTTTGGGATTGAGGAGTGATTTGTGATTTCTCTTTTGTACTCCAGTTTTGTGATAGTGAATTCTTTGAGACCGATTCCGCCAGTGGACATAGGCTTGTTCAAGCTAAACCACATAAATTTTGGTATTCTTTGTGTGATTGTCTAATTTTTGTTATTGAGTATTGATACACAACATATTTTGACAACACATTTCACAACAATGTTGTAAGATGAAGGTATTTTTGTAAAGTAATGTTACTTTTATAAAGAGTTTTACAAAATTACCCATCATTTAACACATTATTGTAAAATGTATTGTGAAAAATGTTGTATATGAATCATTTTCCTTTGTTATTTGCTTCTGCTAATCTATTTCAAAGTCGTCTCTACATATCCGGTTATTCCCAACAGAAACAGCAGTGCTTATGGGATTTTATCAATTCGGATAGATACCAGACAAAGTATTGAGTTCTAAATATTATTCAGTTCAAATCTCTCCACCCCCTTTTTTTTATATAATAAGTACTATTCGCTTCATAATTTGTGGAGCAAGGGAGGTACAAAGGGTTTATGGAGTAGGAGTCTGGAAGCACGTGAGAAGAGGTTGGGGTTTTTTTGCTTGCCATTCTCATTATTCATAAACCACACACTACACTTGTTTTTTTTTTTAATTATTCTTGCTAAACTAAAGGAATTATGCTACTTATCATTCATACACCACACATTTGGTAAGAGAAAAAATAAAAAAATAAAAAAATAAAATCAAATGTGGTGTGTGATATAAAGATGAGTAGAATTTTTATTTTTACTCGACAGACTAAATCGTGATGATGGGAGATGGATTTAGAATAAAACTATGGCATAATTTATGGTTTGGAGATAGAGCCCTGAGCATCCACATCTGCCTTCCCATAATTGCTCCTTAGCCAAATTATAGGAAAAAGTGAAGAAAAGTGGGCTACATCCGACTCCCCAAACTAATAATATCATAAAAATTAAATTTTCTTATTTTTGTTAATATGAGGCATATTATATTTTTATATCTTTCAATAATATTAAATAAAGTTATTTTTACTAAACACTTCAATAATTTTTATTAACAAACAAACATTTTCACAGTGCTATGTAGTATTTCAATTCTCTAATAATAATATATTTCTAGATTTTTTTATTCCAAATTTTTATATATTTCAATCTCCTACTAATTTTTAAAACTTAATTGTTACAAAATATTACCGTTGGAAACGACGAGTTTTGACAAAAAGTTAAATTATTCTTAAAAACGTAATAATTTGGAAAATATTATCATACCCGCAAAAATTAATTTAAATTTTTGTTTGAAATATTCGCTAGAGAGTAATAGTTCAAAACAGAAGGAAAAAGATAAAAGAGTGAGTAGTTAAGATTTTAAAGGGAAGTGAGAGAAAAAAATAATTAAAAAAGAATAGAGAAAGAATATGAAGTGAGATGTAGGAGGTTTTGGAAATAAGAGTCAAATTTAGGAGATAATTTAGGGAATGATGATTTTTTACTAAAATTTAGGGGAAAATATGCTCATCTGGATGTGGATGCTCTTAAGAACACATTCCTTACAATTTTTAGTATTGCATGTGAAATGGAAGCATTAGTAGCAAACCTGATGAAGATGTCTGGTGGCTCAATCCAATGGAATGTGGGCTTTATGAGGGCGACCCATGATAGTTGGCAGCTTTTCTGATTTACACCATGAGATTGATAACTCAAGAAACTGATAAGTTGTGGTGGATACTAGAAAATGTAATTTTTTTGTTCGTTCCTTTTATAAAATCCTCTTAAATCTGCAGCACAATCACTTTCCATGGAGAAGTATATGGAGAAATAAGGCGTCTCTCAAGGCGGTATTTTTCCCTTGGACAACTTCTTTGGGCAACATTTTGACTATGAATAACTTACAGAAACGTCGGTTGATTGTTGTGAACTAGTGTTGAATGTGCAAAAAAAAATGGCAAGACTGGATCATATTCTATTGCATTGTGAGGTCGCCAAGGTGTTATGGGATGAGGTCTTCATAAGATTGGAGTTCAACTGGGTTTAGGCCCCAATAGATTAAAGGTGTAATGGACTTCTTTTGATTTCTTTATGTTGCTTTATGATAGTTTGTTTGGACCATGGCCCATGAGGCTCTGTAGATGGGAAGCATTCCGTTAGGAAATTCTTTTATATATATATATATATATATATATATATATATAGTGGGGGCATACTGCTTTTCTATCTAGAAAGTAATAGAAACTTCTTCTTCTTCTTCATACCATCTTCTACTTCTTTCTAAATTTCTTGGAGGTTTTCTCACACTTGAAGTAAGATATTTCATTTTATTTACTACCAATCCATTGTGCGTTACAAATTGGTATCAAAGAGACACTGATCTCTATTCTATCAATTTATGAAAGAAATTCTTGCATCATTATACAAAATTATAGAGCTGGTGAAACAAAATAGGCAAACTTATGAAGTTATCCTATAAAACTTAAAAGAATACTGGAACAACCTCCATGAAAATGAAAGCTATCTAGAGCATGAAGCTTGTGCGATGCAGGAAGAAGCACGAGCAGCGACGGATTCCTAGTCCGAACCTCTCTTCGACCAAGAATGCCTATCTTAGATCCTGATTCTTGATGATGAAACTATCAAAGGTAACCTCGACATTTACAAGCCCGGTCTCAAAACTAGCATTTTCAAAACCAATGATAGAACCAAAAGAAAGAGAGATGGAGCAAGAGAAGGGCGAGAGAGAAAAATGAGATTTCCACAACCTGGTATGGCTCTCTCTTTCTCTCTCAAAGGTTATCATCGAGTCCCTTCCCGTAGTTCTCTCCTCGAGTCTAACCGTCCTCCAAGGCCATCTCAAAACCCAGAGTCTGTCGGTCTCTAAACCAGATCTTAAGCTCGTTTCTCGCCCAAACTCCACTTCTACCTCCTCTTATCAAAATCAGACCCAATTTCCCTCCACCTCTCAATTCGCATTCCAAAGCCACCCGTCGTTTCCCCAAAATCCAACAAAAATCGAGCTCTCATTCACTCTATTCAACCTCCTCACTTCTCTTCCTTGCTTTGCTTCTAAAGTCATCATTTGCTCTGCATATGGGGCTTATGTTCGCCCAATGTCGTGTTCGAATGGGGTTGTCAATGCTGACATCCTGAAGACCATGAGTGCTGGAGCCTTAGCTGTAGGTGAGATCCCTACTTTCTCAAACGAATTTAATGTACAAGCTATGAATGGCAAAGATTATTGCCAAGTGCGGAATGGTACCACAATACTCACCAAGGAGTTCATTAATTTTTTCCCTAATGGGTGGGAGGAATATGCATATCACAGGATCAATAAGGAAATACTTCTCAATTGCTATGAGAACAAGACTCTATGCATGGAGAAGTTTTCGCTAGTACTCTCTCAAACACCATCATATCTTCCATGATAATTTGGTCATTGTGCTGTTATTGGGAACTTGAGAGATCTATTGAAAACAGGGTTTGGAAAGGAGATAGATGGTTACGATGTTGGTCTTGACAATAGGATGGTAACTCTGAATGTATCCTTTATTTTCCTTTTCTTTGATTGCCTTCGACATTGATTGTGTCGTTATTCGCAGTCATGTTGCCATGGGAGGCTCTCCCCAAGCTTTGAGATGACTATATGGAGAATCTGATGCTATCTTGGTGCTTCACATGAAAGGGGTAGTAATTGTGCCTCAGTTCTTAGTGGAAATATCAATTAGAAGTGGTAACAAAGGTAAGCAAACTCTCCAATCTCTTATTTACACACAATCTGGTTTCACTAAAATGGATGAACCCTTGTTTCAAATGTTTGAACCATGCCCAGAAGAAGTGAGTTCTAGCTTATAATTATTGTCTTTGGATGTATTGGGTATGCTTAAGGGTTTAGGATTTAGCAAAAAATAAGACTTGGCACTAGATGTGTTCGAGTGGATTCGAAATCACAAGGATTGCAAATTGATTTTGAATGGTTCTATTATTGTTGTTATAATTATTTTTCTTGGCAAGGATGGTTGAGTTTTGTCTATAGTGTCAGGTTTCATGATTTACATAAAGTTGATATTGATATTGATGTTTATGTTCATACATCTTTGATGATTTCTAGTACTAGTAGTGGAAGGTATGGTAAGGTTGTAATGGGAGAAGGAGGATCTGAACCTACTTTGATAATTTATAATGTGTCTATGAACCCGTATGGAAAAATGGGTATGCCTTGGAATAAGATTTTAGATCTTGTTGTCGGCATGAAGATTGTTGAGATTTACCCTAATTTGTACACCTATAATAAGCTTATAAGTTATTGTCCATGTGGCTCTTTATATGAAGAAGCAGCTGGAATTTTTTAGGCGTATGTTGGGCTACTTTTGCTTAGGATTGCATTGAATGAGATTGTTTTTGAATAACAAGAAAATTTAGAATTGGAAGCATAGAGTTCCGCATGGGAAAACGCCATCTATCAACAACAATTGTTTGCAATAAAGCATATTTGATTGGATTCATTTTTGCTCCTCTAGTTTTAACATGGCGTTTATGCATTAGTAGCAGTGGTATATATCACATATTTCGTTGGAACCCTCATATCTATCATGCATTTTCTCTATGTTATATGTATCGATTTTTAAGAAAAACTCAAAGTAATGGTTGGATGTCCCTTGGTGCAATTCTCTTGTGCATAACAAGTTTGGAATGTTTGCTAATCTTATACATTTTTCATAGTTATCAATCACGATGGCTTTCACATCCGTCAGTTATCCAGCTTTGGTTCTTGCATATATAAGGCAGAAAACATATCTATCTAAAAATCAGTTAATTGAGAATGTGGAATTATGGGATGGACTTAGTATTGGATTTGTAACTAAATATGATACTAGCAATGCATATAATTCGGTTGTAGATTTCTGCAGGACTGGAGTTGCCATCACTGTTATATTTGGACTTGCTTGGGAATACAATCCTGCCCATACTCCAATTTCTACTACTATTCTTTGCATTTTGATTAGTTTTAGCCTTGATGCAATGTATGGTATGGCAGTGGCTGCCCTTGAAATGCTTAGCAACATTGCAATTGGACGAGGATTCAATACTATAGTGTTTGTGAATGTAGTTCTCTACAATACATTTTCGATCATGTGTGCTGCATTTTGCTATGTTGATGAAGCTGTCAAGAATTTTAAGGCTTGAAAGTCTGATAGTGGGCCGCTTTCCTCATGGATTCTGATACATTCTTGTAGTAGTAACCCTATGACCAGACCAAGGAAACTTACCCGCACCTTGTGGGCAAGGTGCTCTAAGGGGGAAGGATCTATAACAGTTCTCGGGCCTTGGTTTCGGAAGCCTTATGGTGTATTGAATCACAACACCTCTAATAAAATATTAAACCATCAATTTTTATTCCATTGGTCCAAATGCTTAATGAAGCGAATGGATTGGTGCTTCATATGGTAAGGGATCGTTTTTTAAAAGATAATATTTATCAAATGAGACTACTTCTTATTAGTTCAATAACAACAGAGGGACTGTTATTAGATTGCTGCAATTATTATTGATGATATTGGTATTGAGGATGCTATCGGGATATTGTTGTCGAATATGAAGAAGGTGAATCGAAAAGGATTAATGAGTTTCATCCATCATTTATGGCATAATAGTATCCTCTTCTTTTTCCATACGGAGAAGATGAATTTAGATTTAGTATTTTACGTAGAAGTGATCATAGAATCACATCAACAAAAAAGAAATTCGTTACTA
The DNA here is from genome assembly GCA_961763995.1 of Juglans cinerea. Lineage (NCBI taxonomy): Eukaryota > Viridiplantae > Streptophyta > Magnoliopsida > Fagales > Juglandaceae > Juglans > Juglans cinerea. The sequence continues at coordinate 23,032,031 of CAUIVZ010000005.1, forward strand.
TGAGGGAATATTATGCATACAGATTGTAAGAACGTAAAGGAGAATGACACATTAATATATGGCAGTTGTTTATTTCAACAATTTATTGTTGATGCATACACATATATTGAAGAAACTCGGCTTATGTGGGTGAGAAGAAACCAACATAAATCATGGGTTGAGTTATATAGTGGATTGAGAGATGTAGTCTTGAGGGAAGATACAACCCCTGCATCTACTGGAAAGATAATTGTGTTACCTTTCAAGTTTTACAAGAAGCCCAAGATATATGGTTGAAAATTATCATGATGCAATGTCCATTTGTAGGCGGGTAGGTTATCCTGATTTATTTATAGAGTTTTTCTACTCAGCAACCTTACACCACACACCTACTGATGTGGATCTTTATTTTTTTATCTTTTTAATTTTTTTCCCTCAGCAGGTATATGGTGTAGAGTCAATGAGTAGAATTTTTCTTATTTATAACATTAAGGTGAAATGCAAAATGGACAGAAATTGAAACTTTTCTATCTAAGAACCCTAGACAAAAAGTAGAGGATCGAACAGATATAGTTACAACAGTTTTTAAAATTAAACTCAATCACTTCTATATGACTTAAAACATGGCCAACACTTCGGGAGGGGGCTTTCTAGTAATACATTTTTATCACATCTGTTATATTTTTTTGTATCACAAACTAGACAAGTATGTATAGATCTAATTTAAGTTATAATGTGAGTTCAGTTATCTACGCTATTGAGTACCAAAAGAGAAGACTACATCATTCGCATATACTACTTTTTTTACATTATGATGACAAATATCAAACTCCGACAGCAATAGATAGAATAATAATGTTCACAGAGATCCCAAATGTTAACAGAGATAAAATCACTTATGATACCGTCAAGCAGTATATGGTTCATGGTCCATGTTGATTTATAAATCTAAAAGCAAGTTGTATGATTAATAACAACTGTAGTAAAAATTTATAAGGAGATGTCAATTGATGAAGATGGATTAACATCATTCTTTTCAATATATACGACGTTGACCTGTTCGTGAAATATCAAACACACATAAATGTGGAATGGTGCAATCGTTCAAGATCTAACAAGTATTTGTTCAAATATATAAATAAAGGACCCGATCGTGCGACTGTAATTCTGGAAGAAATTCTTTATATAGATGGTTCTACAGGAATACAACATGTTACTAATATTGATGATATTAAGTCGTATTTAGATTGTAGATGTGTATCTGCAACGAAAGCATGTTAGAGAATCTTTCGATTTGACATTCATTATCATGACCCGACAGTGGAGAAACTAAGTTTCCATCTTGAAAATGAGTAGTCAATCATATTTGAATATTCAGATCACTTAGATAATGTATTTAATCGACCAAATATTTTATAAACAAAATTTACTAAATGGATGAAGGCAAATGCTATGTATGAGGAAGTAAGAAATTTAACATATTCTGATGTTCTGTCTAAATGGGTTTGAAATAATAGAGATAAAGAATGAAACTTGAGAAAGCAATGACGATGTGTAGGCCGAATATATTACTTGCATCCTGGAAGTGGTGAATGATTTTATTTACGTATACTTCTTAATGTAGTCAAAGGACCTCAATCTTTTGAAGAAATAAGAACAGTAGATAATGTATTGTACTCATCTTTCAAGTCAGCATGTTATGTCTTTGGTTTACTTGATAATGATAAGGAAGGGCATGAGCTCTAAATCACGCTTCACAATGAGCATCTAAGAAGCAACTACGTGAATTGTTTATCACAATATTAATTTTTTATGAAATTACAAATCCTTATAAATTATGGGTTGCTAATTGACAGTTGTTATCTGAAGACATTGTTCATCATCAAAGAAGAGTATTTCATTATGAAAGCTTGCATTTTACAAAATGATTATACGATACTTTCATACCTAAGATTTCTACCTAGTATTACTCATAAATAAATGTCTTGCAAAGTGTTTGTAAGTTTGGCATGTTGATGACATGGAGGTTTGAGGATACACCATGTCTGACCTAAGAGCATCAGCATTGATTTAGTTAAACCTTAAGCAAAGTTTGACTAATATGTCACTTTTTTACTTTTAACTATCCATTAAAAATTTGAACCTCACATTAAATTAGTTATCTTATTTTATATAATAATAAATATAATTTATTTGGACTTTTGTTGATTCTTTAAAAATTATTAAAATGTTGATGGATTGTAACACATGGTAGAACTACAACCTTTGTAATTTTTGCATTCCAGTTGTGCGCACCCTCTATAATCATCCATCAACTAATACAATGTTCAGCAATCTAAAATGCAATAATCACCCAAATAGGGGCGACGGGCGAAGGAAAGAACATGAAAACAATAATAATAATCTCGACACAGCCTATTTCAAAACTTGAAAGAAGTGATGAAAAATTTTAGTTCCATATAGTCTTCCAAACGTCTACTACCCTATTCGAAACTTCTTTATCAAGTTCTCACAATAATAAGATAAAAGAATCTGTTCATTTCTCAATGGTTGAGTGTTCTACCCTTTTCTTTTTTAAGGTTCATACTACACTCTCTCTAGCTCACCACTCCAAAGGTATGAGAGGCATTTTGAAAATTAATACAATAAGCAAATAGACTTTCGGTTTCTTGGTTTGGTTGATTGGAGCTTAAAGTTTATAGTTCTATTTAATCTAAGTCGTAGTATATGAAGCAATTGACTTTCAAAGTTTGGCTTTGGGATATTGGTAGTTAGATTGAAGAGCCTCCTGAAGCGATGGCCAGTTATAGAGATTCAACAAAAGGAGTTAGCTGAGGAAGTAAGAACGGTGCTTCCATGATCTGCATGAGGAAAATCGAGGGTTAGGATTCAGAAGAATTAGGTGAAGTGTTTGTTCCTGAATGATAGGGATTCAAGAGTGCCAAAAGGCTTGAGTACAACTATGAAGTTAGTATTGTTTTCCACAATCAAATTTGATGTATACATGTTAGAAGATAAGACCACAATACTTGTCCAAAGATGATTGAGGATTCAGAGAGCACTTGTGTATGTGATGAAAGTGAATGTGTACAAAAAAACTGTTGTAAAGTTTCGTTGTTCGTTTCATCGTCAACTTTATCTATGTTTCTATGATAGCCCAAGAACACAACCCATTCCGCTTCAAGATCAGTTCAATCAACGGCTAAGTCTGCTTAAGTACTCACTTCGCTCCACGGTAAGCATGCGAGTCAATTAGCCCCTTGACCACTTATGCCTCTGAGCTCACTTATAAAGTCTAACATTTTCTCCGAGATCAATTTATCATTCGCAAAATGGTTATTTAAAGTAAATTAAAGTACAATAAAATTATTTTGAATACAATTTTTAAATGCACTAGCAAGTCATTTGAAGTACAATAATGTTATTTTGTGGGGATGGCTCAATAACAATGTCACACAAATATAGACAACTAATGTAACTAGAGATTCATATAACTAATGTTTGACTTACAGGTGCTAGCCGCACCCCGCGGATGCTGGGAGGTGAATTGGCCCCCACGGTTGTCCGCCCTACTCCACTCATTGCTCATCCACAGTGAAAAACAACATGAAAACAATAAAAAAAAATTAATATCCACCCCTAAAATCCATCATCCAACAGTTACAAACACAAATTGAAAATTTTTTTTTTAAAAAATCGCAAGCTTAGGCAAGACTACTGTGTGGCTGTGGGTCTGAGCAAAGAGGCCATGAATGATCATGGGTCTTTTTCAAACCCACGGCCATTTGTGCCCTCAAACCCACGACCATGTCGTGGCCTGTGGCTCATGGGTGTCTCACAATAACAGACTCGCAAACTTTAGCCTTTAGATTTCAAGAAGAAAAAGTAAAGGAGAAGGAGGAGGAGAGACTCCAGAGAGAACGACGGAGGGAGAGAGAGAGAGAGAGAAGAGGAGCATTCTAGATTTAGGCTACGTTTGAATGCACAACTCAGTCCAGTGCACTTCATTTTTAGACTGAGTTGGACATCCAAATGCGGGTTTCATCTCTTTTCAATGCAGTTCAAATTTGAAATTAGTGGCTGGGTCCCACACTTGTTCAGATTTCAGCCTTTGGTTGGACCCCACCCCTGACAACCCACGTGAAGCATTAATTTTGTGTTTCCTCATCTCACTTTTTTTCTTTGCCGTTTTCCCTCAAGAACGAAAAAACCCTCTCCGTTAGTTGGCTGCAAGTGCAGTCCATTATTTGCCTTTTTTTTTTCCTTTTGCTTGTAGGTTTGGTGGCGGAAGTGGGAGACAAATATGTCAGATGAACAATACTATTTATAGGTGGGACCCAATTATTTTACAACTTTTTATAAATATATATAAACTCATCTTAATATCCAAACATACATAAATTCATTTTAAGTTGACCCCACAAAACCCACTTAACCATCTCAACTCACAACTATTTATAAATAACTGAGTTCAACATCCAAACGCATCCTAAGAGTTTCGTTTTCTTTATATACTACTCAGCTAAATTTCAAAACGACTTCGAATAGGATGCGGTCGTCTAACTCGACTTCCGCAACAAGTCTCATTGCAACTCTCTCCTACAGTAGTGATGATACACCACTAAAACGATGATTTTATAAATAAAAATGATTTTTATATATATATATATATATATATATATATATATATATGGATAGACGGGGCCTAATGCAGGGGAACCCGCGCCCAAGCATCCAACGGCCAGGGGCACCGAGTCACCTAAGCAGGGGCAGGCAGATGGGTGGCGGGACCCCTGCCGCCCACCCCTATTTTGACTAATCCAATGTAAAGCATTTTGAAGCTCAAACTAAGCAGAGTATGCATTGCAATGACATTTAGCTAAGCCAATATCACTATTCTAATTAAATAAATATGTAACTATTAATGGTGGAGGCCTAATTTTCCTTGAATTACTTCTAAATGATTTAAGCAAGTTTTAGGTAATGCATTGAACATGAACTATTATGATTCAAACCCAACTTAAAAGGAAGCTGTATTAATCCCACACTTTAACATGAAGATTTTTCTTACACTCATCTCACTACTATAACGCGTCAATGTCATAAGTGGATGTAAGACCAGGGTTTATACCATGACGTATGGAAGATGTTACTATATGTAATTATTGATTTCACTTTATTTTCTCAATGATGTTTCAGAGTCTTTAATTTTAAGAACAAAAAACGATTAAAAAAAATTGAAATATAAAAGACAATTACAAAACCTTACAAAAATAAAATAATCTTAAAAAATAAGAAAACAATGAAAAGTCAACTAAAATTAAGAAATAATCTTAAAAAATGGAAAATTTAAAAATAAATAAATTAAAATAAATGTTAATAAACATAAAAGATACATGCATAAATTAACCACTTTTTTTTTTTTTTAAAAAAGTAACACTAAAATTGGAAAAAATTTTAAAAAGAAAAACGAGGAGGGATTGATATATATCTCCAAAGAGTAATGTTAGGCTACAGTCCAGCAATGACAGCTGGCGTGTCGCCTAATCAAAATTTATCAATTTTTTTTAATTTTAAAATATTTTAAAAAAATAAAAAATATATCAATATATTAATAGTCACTTCTTTAATCAATAAATTAAAAAAAATTAAATATATAAACGATCAAAATTAAAAAATAAAATAAAAAGATAAAAGTAGTATTATTCATCTCCAAATTGGGATCCCAATCATGGGAGAGGACTATGACTCTTCTCGCAACAAATGGGTAGAGGAGCGAGCCGCAGCCGCCTCTCCCTTTAACTCAAGCCATGCATACATTTATTTTTTGTTTTTATGTTCAATATTTTATCCTGTTATTGATTATTTTTTATGTTCTAATTTATCTTATCAAGTTTATTTGGTTTCGTTTTTAAGTATTTCCCTTGATTTTGGTTGAATTTTCATTTTTAGGATTATTTTTTTTTAGATTTTCAATTGTTTGTTACTTTTGTTTTGGGTAATTTAATAATTTTTAAAAATATTTTTGTAATTTTCAGCATTTTTTATCATCTTTTACTTTTAAAAGAAATTAAAAAATTAACGAACATTGCCGGGCCGCCGGCGCCTGAGAAAAAGTAGTTTATAGATTATTATTTTTTTTCCTAATTTAACTTGACAGGCTGAAAATCAAGATGACACGTAGTCGAGAGGCACGGCGGAGTGGGTATGCAGTCCACTTCCAGCGACGTAGACAAGCGTTGAACCGCACGAACTCCAATCCAATATTTCTGACTCCACCACAATCCGCTTACGAAACCTCGATTCCACAAACACCGAAGCTCTCTTTCAGAACCTCGAACCTCGCCGACACGGAGGTCAGATTTTCATTATTATTCTCTTCCATTCCTCTCGTCCAGATAGCAATCCTTTTTCATCTGGTTTCTTTTCGTTTTCTGATTTGTGCTTTTTTTTCCCCTTAATTATGATCGTTTTTGGTTGTCTGCTTCGTTTTTCAACAATTCATTTGGTAGATACTTTGTCATATGGTTCGTTATCCATACTCTACGAGCTGCAAATGATTGGGTTTTGTGCTTTGTAAATTGTAAGGCTTTGTGTAAGCTGAGTAACAGAAATGGTTTCACTGAGCTGGGTATGGCGGTGGATATGCAGCAAAAAGTAATTTTTTTTTTTTTTTTTTTTTTTTTCTGTTCTGTTCAGAAATGAATTAATCTAGTGGTATATGCATATGGGGAGGTCCAGCTCGTGGAGGGTTATAGCTTTGTAAAAGTAATTTCTTGGTTGGTGAAAAAACATCAAAAACTGAGGTTGGTTTCCAGTGTAGACTGGTATTTTTTACAAGGTAGCCGGGGTGATAAATTTATCAAGCTCAACAAGGAGGTATATGGCAAGGAGGTATATGATAAGATAGATGGGAAAGTGAATTCAATACTGATAGTGCCACCATTTTTTAACAATTATTTTTCCAAAAGAAAAGAAAGCTCTTAGAACAAGTTGATTTTTTAATACATCTAACAAAGGTATTAAATTTATGGACTATTGGGTATTGAAATGTATATGTTATTCAGTTTGGCTGAATAAATTACACTTTGAAATGTATATGTGTTCTTATATTTAACTAATTAATTATTCATTTTGTTTTTTGTGGGGAGCGGCCTGAGTGGCCAAAGTATTGTATTATCCCTGTTGGATAGAGTTTTCCTCCAAATTGAATTGGAGGAAACTTCCTCCAAACCATCAATAAAATTGTCATGTCTCCTTTGGTCATGTTAAATGTCTTACATTAAAAAATTACTTATCAAAAAAAAAAATATATGTCTTACGATAAAAAAGTGGCGTGCCCCTTCATTAAAAAAACATGTGCTTCTCACATGACTGAGGCGCACATGGCAAGTTTCTATATGGTTTGGAGAAAGTTTCATTCAATCCAGTATGGAGGAAAATTCAGTCCCCTTCTGTGTCAAGACTGAAATTATAATACAAATGGGGGTGATATGAAACTGCAAAAGTATCATATATGCTTATGTACAACAACTTATTGTTAGAGATAATGTCAACCTCTTGGGTGCAAACAATTTTTAGGGATCATCGGACTGGGGGAACTTCCCTTGAATTACCCGAGGTGCACTTGGTGGAAATTCCTTGCTGAGAGTCTTTGCACCTGAGATGAGTCGGGACTTTATTCTCGGCCACCTGGTGCCAATAAAAAAAGAGATAATATCAAATCCATAATCAAATTTGATTATTATCCTAATTTAGTGATTTGATTTTTATAATTATGAAATCAAGATATTTGGTTCTCATAATAATTAAGATATTTATCTAATCTCATCTCAATGCAATTTCTATTAAATAAGGACTTATGTTTTGTATTCAATCACAATTTAGAATAAGAAAGATGTAGCCCTCGAAGTCTCTCTCTCATTGCCGTTCAACCATATTTTGTCTCAAAACAATGCCTTTAGAGTATCTTTATTAGTTGTAAGCCTTTTTTATCAAGTTCTTTGTAATCTGATTTGATTATTATCTTAAATAAGTGATTTGGTTTTCGTCATTATCAAATCTAGAGATTTGATTATCATAATAATCAAGATATTTACTTTATTTCTGTGTAATTTTCCTATACATAGGGAATTATGCTTTGTATTTAATCACACTTTTTAATAAGAAAATGTTGTTGGGGTGTATGTGGAGGCTGGTTTTGGAGCTGAAAAAGGTGTTTGTTGGATGTGCGCTCGAGTGAAGCTCAACCCGTAAGTTCGCTCGACGTGCGCTCGACAGTGGGCTCGAGCGAAGCTCAACCCGTGAGTTCGCTCGAGTCCCACTCGACAGTGAGCTCAAGCGAGACACAAACCCTAGTGTTAGCTCGAGTCTTGCTCGACACTCCGCTCGAGCGATGTTGATTTGGCTGTTCACTCGAGCGAAGAATGCAGATTTTGCCAATTAGGATTTCCAGCGCCGTTTGCTATATATTTGTCATATTTGACTTGTGTTGGACGACTTTCAGCATATTTTGAGAGAGAACAATTGTCTAGTGAGTGCATATTGTGAGAGAGCAAAAAGCCCTAGAGAGTGTGAGTTGAGATTGAGTTATTGTAATCTCTTCTGGTTAATAAGATTTCTGCAGCTCTGTGGACGTAGGCAATTTGCCGAACCATGTATATTGTGCATTGTGTGCTTGATTGTGATTGATTTTACTTTATTTGTCATCGTTGGTATGTGTGTCTTGCACAACAATTACACAACAAATCTAGCTCTCAAAGCCTCTCTCCCTCATTCTCCTCTCCCCCCTTTTTAATCTCAAATTCTATTTTATTTTACTTTCTTTCACCTATCGGAGGTTATCTTAAACTAAAATGTTTGTTACAGCCAGCGGGGCTGCAGTTAATGAAATGGGTTATGCAATGAGTAGACTGGACATAGAAGCAGACCTTCGTGATGGGGGGAAGACAATCCATGAAGTCAGTCATAGCCAAAGATCCAACAAGCCATTGGAATATGTAGACAATGAGATTTCCCAGCTCACGAGATTACAATCAGGACCCCATGAACTGTTAAGCCAAGTCACAACTGGCGGACGGAAGTTGCCTGTTTCCACAGTGAAGATGTTGGCTGGTCGGGAGTGTAACTATTCAGGAAGAGGGAGATTCTCATCAGCCGATTGTTGTCATGTTCTAAGCAGATATCTGCCAGTAAATGGTCCTTGGCTTGTCGACCAAATGGACAGCCGAGCATATGTCTCACAGTTTTCAGCAGATGGTTCTCTTTTTATTGCTGGATTTCAGGTAAAATGTTTCATACATGAACGTAAAAATTGATTTGTAAAATTAGGGTTGTAAGGACCCTTTTACATAGAAATAAACTTTGTTTCTGATCAAACGAGTCCAAGAAGAAAATGTGAACTTCATATTTTTTTAACAGAAATGAAAGGCTTGTCTCAATTGGACCTGATGGTTTTACTAGGCATGTTTCAAATTGCTTTCTTAGGTCCCAATTTGTAGAAGGCATGAGCTCTGAAGTTTTTATTTATTTTTTCTTTTCCCCACATTGCATGTCCTTAGATACAAAACTAAGCACAAGGATATATTCATGTGTTATAATGCGGTTATAACAACTTTTTTTTTATATATAAGTAAGAACATAATTTTGTTGCAATTACAATAGGTATAACCCAAGTAGACAGGAAGTATGCACGGAAAATGCCTAGCAACCACAAGGATCTAGAATAATAACTTATTGTTGCAATAACAACTTTTTAACAACTATTTCAGGGAAGCCACATTAGAATATACAATGTGGATCGAGGATGGACAGTTCAGAAGAACATTCTTGCCAAGAGTTTGCGATGGACAGTTACCGATACATCACTTTCTCCTGATCAACGCCATCTTGTTAGTTCCTGTCTTTTGGCCCTTCTATTTGAAAGCCATGTTTATATATATTTACACTTCCTAAATTTGTGATGCTAGGGGTCTGGCCTCTTAAAGGAACTACCCAGATCTGGAATATGTGTAGGTCTATTCAACATATGTACACCACTTTGGCTGAGTTCCAAGGTGGTCATATGAAGAGAGGATATTATTGAGTAAAAGTTGACTTTTTTTTTTTTTTGACAAGTATTGAGTAAAAGTTGACTCAAAAGGACATCATCCCCAAGAAACGAATTTCAGGGAGTAAATGGATGAAACTGTTAAAGATATCACTTTATTTTGTCTTTGGGTGATTTTAAGAATGCTCAATGTTCCAAAACAGCTACTGGTGATTGGGTCATCAATTTATTAATAAAATAATTGTGCTGAATATCATCTAATGAGACAAATTGGTTCTTCTGCTCCCTTGTTGGAAGTATTACTTTTGAGTTTTGCATCGCTGGTTCTGCTCTTGTTTATGTTCATTTATATTGGAATCTTGGGTACAAACCCAAAAAAGAAAGTAATTGTGGTTTTTATGTGACACTTGAGTTCTTTGTCTCAGTGCCAACTTTGTAGTTGCCTAGCAAGAGTGGATGGTTTTATAGAGAGAACAATGTTCTGCATGGACCACTTCACAAAGATAGAACTTGAACAATCTCTTATCTTGCTTGCTGCTGAAAATCTGCGAAATGTATTGTGTGCACTTGCTTGTGTTTGATATAACCCTTATTCCGGTTGGACAAATAAAAGATCTAACTGACTGGAAAACAGTCCTAAATGTTCAAAATGTTATTGATGATAGTGAGCAACATTAAAAGGTGTCCCATTTCGGACTGTCCAGTTTTCCTCTTGCATGCATATTCATGGTCTAGAGTAGTAAAAAGATAGAAAATTCCTATAAAACTCATCATAAAAGATGTACCCTAATTGAATGGGACTACCCACTGCCCAGCTATTCTGACCTGGCTGGGTTGGTAACATGGCTGTCTGACTGTCACCAATTTTGTTAAACTTAAGATCTAGTAGTTGGGTTGAGTTGTATTGGATTGCAGTATTTCATCTTTTTTTTTTTAATGTTCATTTTCAAATAATTCTCCCTCAATGGCTTGAAGCATATGTTTCAATGTCTTTTATTAAATTCTATTTTGGTTAATCAAATCTTTGTTGTGCTATTGTAGGTTTACGCCAGTATGTCACCTACTGTCCATATTGTTAATGCTGGGTCCCCTGAAACAGAGTCTCTGGCAAATATTACGGTATGGCATTGCTAGTGTTTCAATTTCATGGATTTTTTATATACTTAAGTTAATGCTTATTATACAGTGGAATATATATTACGCCTATTGGTCAGGACTCAAGACTCAATACCATTGGTAGATTTTCTTAGGCCAATCCTGTGCACTTAGATCAGCTTTCCATGATACACTTCTCCACACTTGTATTTGAAACAAAGGACTGAAAAATAATTCTTGGCTATTTAGAATCTTGACAAAGCACTAAAAGATTCACATGAGAAAAGATTTTTAAATGATTTCGTCAATGAGATACGATACTTTAACAATAAGAATGTGTGGATTAAAGAGATTTAATTCCCACACATGCATATAGATGCAACAATATGAATACAGAAATTTACTAGACTGTATAAGCACAAGTTTTGAGAAGTTGGTCACATGGGCATGCACTATTGAGGAACTCGCTAGGGATATAACTATGCAACAAAAAGCATCAATTTGGATAATTGCATGCATTTGTTTGAACATTCATGCACTGTATGAAAATCTCACTTTGGGAATATCCTGGGACATGAAAATCAATTATTTAGATAATTATATCTTGAAATTTCTTCTGTGACTATTTATTGTTATCTTACATTTAACAAGGAAATTTACTTTTCACAAAAATCTTTAACAAGAAAATGATAGTAAGTTTTTATGGTATTTTGTAGCATACTCACGATGGATTGGAATTTTCCCAAAAAAGGAAAAAAAATGTCAATTATCACAATTTGTAACAAACATTGGTCACCATTTTTGGTCCTCATTATGCCCTTCTGGGCTTGCCAAGGAAGCTTTTCTGTACTCTACTCAGATCATTATACTCTCTGACAGCAGCTGCTTTCATCACTCCATTCCCTCTCCCCTGTATTTCTTTCTTGACATTTGGGGTTTACATGTTGTGCAGGAGATCCATGAAGGTTTGGATTTTTCTTCTGATGATGACGGGGAATATTCTTTTGGAATCTTCTCTGTAAAATTCTCAACAGATGGACGAGAAGTTGTTGCTGGAAGTAGTGATGATTCTATATATGTTTATGATCTTGAAGCAAATAAGCTTTCCCTTAGAATTTTGGCACATACGGTATTGTTACCTTTTTCATAAGCACTTCTATCATTTTTTTTTAATTTAATTTGTATAGTTTTCTGGTTGATTATTGATTTCCTTTTTGATCAGTGTACTCATGCATAAAGACATAAAGCTTCTGCTCCTTACAGCTGATTTCATGGTTGAAAATGTCTTCATCATCTCTCTCTCTCTCTCTCTCTTCAAATTCTAAACCTCACCTGCTCACCTAATGTTATTCTGCACTTGATTTGGTTAAGAGTTGCTATGGAGAGAGCTAAGCCTCACTTCAAATAGCAGCTCTTCCTGTACAAGGTATCTACTGTGTTATCCTCAAAATACTGTTACTCTAACCAAGTCTGCCATTCACAGAGCATAGTGAATGTTTTTTTATAGTTTTAGTTCTGATGAGTAGTATTTTTTTAATTATGTTAAGATTGAAAAGATCAGGGATTCCAGAGAAGGAGTGGACTTAATCCTTAAATGGATCCCCGTTGTGTAACCTTGTGTTTTACTGGAAGTGAAATTGTGGAAGAAGACTTTTATTTAAACGGTGATTTTGTATTGAATGGGACTATAGATCTTTTAAAGTGTCTTGAGTTTGAATTGCATTTTGTGTTGCAGTCTGATGTGAATACTGTATGTTTTGCCGATGAAAGTGGCCATCTTATTTATTCCGGGAGTGATGATACTTTCTGTAAGGTAAATCTTACTCTTACATACGGTATTTGTAGTTGGGATCAATTGCACTTTTCCGCCCTTGTCAATGGGATCAGTTCAGTTTTCCCTTAAACTACTAAATGAAGCTGCTAATTCAGCAGTCGGTGTCAAGTAGCCCCTGCCATCTAATATAATATACACTCATAGTGCTGGAAGAAATACAACTTATTCGTAGGTTTGGGACAGACGTTGCTTTGTTGCTAGAGATAAGCCAGCTGGGGTCCTGATGGGACATCTTGAGGGAATTACATTTATTGACAGCCGTGGCGATGGCCGTTATTTAATATCAAATGGTAAAGACCAAAGTATCAAACTTTGGGATATCCGGGGAATGTCTTCCAATGCTACATGGTATGATCAGTTTCTGGCTTCCCGTGGTGACCTTAAAATTTGTCTTGTATTTGCGAAGTTGTGATCTCTATCATAATATATGGCTTCCCATGATGCGGTAATATCAGTCTTTCATCATTGGTGTTTTGCTCTTGATCTAATTGTGATTATATTGAATTCTCTCTTTCTTGATACTGATGCTGAAGTTAATGGTTATCCAAAATAAGAACAAAAAGGGGGAAAAAGCAAATACAAGAAATGATGCAGAAGTTATTTTATGTTAATATAAGACTTGGGCAAGTTGTGAGATATTAAGAATCTTTATTTGTATCATATGTAAAAAAACATCTATAAAATTATTTCAGAATCACTTTCATGATTTTTGGCGAGCAAAACTGATGTTAATCTCTATTTGTTGAGTACCTAAATCTTATGCACATTTATGGGGCTAAAAGCAATTGATTATAATATAAAGGTGAACAAACTAGGAACAGGATTTTTGTTATATAGAAGTTTATAGGAAATGCATGAATTGGATACAGGAGAGGTATAGATTTTCTTTGTACGGGTTTGGGAATCCCAAAATTGCTTGTCTATGGTGATGGTCCTATGTTGTTCACCAACTTATAACAGAGTATGAATCTGAAATATGATCTTTTTCCATGCATCATTCACCCCAATGGACTAGAAGCTACATGAAATGTGAAACATTTTTTTGATAGGTGGAGCACTGCTATCATAATTCTGGAATGATGCTAGACCAATGGCACCATTGATAGAAAATTGTTACTTACTTTATTCCAGAAGATATTAAAACCCAAAGCACCATACACATGAAGGAAAACCAAGTTGATCATACTTTGACTCATTTACTTTTTTTATTTTTTGATGAGCGGAGGTTGAGGGTATGGGGACTCGATCTCTGGACATCCTCATGAGAGAGGGGGGCAAATGCCATTAGGCCACAAGTCCATTGGCACCTTCACTCATTTGCTTAATTTCATTATGTGAACAGACAACCTTAGTTCAATGAGAGGTTGAGTTATGGATAAAATCTCACTCTGCCAGTGGATTTGTTTGCATCAAACTAAGGATTCCCATAAGGTCTAAAAATATTTTTCACTTGCCCCTTTTCCACAGTGAAGACAATATATCCAATCTCTCTCCTTCATTTCAGCAATCCAGGTTTTAAGAGTTATGAATGGGACTACAGATGGATGGACTACCCACCACAGGCAAAAGAAGTGAAACACCCGTGTGATCAGTCGGTGGCTACATATAGAGGTCATTCGGTCTTGCGAACTCTTATTCGCTGCTACTTCTCCCCAGCATACAGGTAAACCTCAACCACAGTTCCTCTAATACAGAGCTGTTTGTTTGATGCTAGTTGGGCCTGGTCAACCAGAATCAATAGGCCTGTCTGTTAACATAGACTTGATTGACCTACTTTTTCTCATTGGCATCAATTTTGAATAAATATATGGAATAGTTTTGTAAAACTTGGTTTCCCCTACAAGAATTTTTTTCCTCGACTTTTTTCCCCCTCCAATTCTGACACTGGTTCATAGTGAAACTTACCAATGAATTTCTTGAAATTTGCAGCACTGGTCAGAAGTACATCTACACTGGATCTCACAATTCATGTGTTTATATGTACGATTTGGTATGTAATCCACTACGCTTTTCCATTTTCTACATGTTTTATTTTCTGTGAGTAATTCCCAAACAGAGTTAATGGGTAAGGCTAAAGATGATGAGGGTTTGCAGCTTCTTGACCTTTTCTATGCTTGTTTGAGAAGAGATTGAAGATCACCAGTTATGGGAAACATTGGTTGTTAGATGTACTCTTTTGGATGATAAAAACTTCATGCTGGCTATTCTAAAATGTCAACGCCACGTCTAAAGTTATAGCTTGCACAATTTTTAAATTGATTTTTATGTTATACTCAGTTGCTGAACTCTGGCTATTGTTGACAGTAGTTTGGTAATTATTTGTAGGTAAGTGGAGCCCAAGTTGCTACACTCAAGCATCATAAATCACCTGTAAGAGACTGTAGTTGGCACCCTTACTATCCAATGCTTGTTAGCTCCTCTTGGGATGGGGATGTTGTCAAATGGGAGTTTCCCGGGAGTGGTGAAGCACCGGCCTACTTGAGCAGGAAGGGGGATAGGAGGAGACATATTTATTGAAGATCACTTGTTATGTGGGCAAGCTATTTTGATATGATTTGGTAAATTCATGTTGTTTGCACATTGGTTCAAGTTATTTTTCAGCATCATCATATAAGGTGTAAATAACGAGCAATATGAACTATGAATAATACTCATATTAACCATGTCAGTTGTACATATATACCATTCTCATACTGTCATCTTAATATTTGTATAGAATTCAATGAATAATGAATCGACAGATGGCTTATTCCAAAGACCTCAGCTGAATATGCTGTACACTTTTTTAATACATTCTACATTTTGCATTCGAAAACATCAATACTGATTGATACACTTGTACACACTAACAAAGAATGAAAGTAGGTGACAGTTGGATATTATCAAACAAATACATTCTAAATTTTTTCTATTAAATAAAAAATATATGTTATTTGGATCTATTATTTTATAATAAAATTAGTTTTATAATTCAATATATTACATTAATCAATCTCAATTTATAGATTTATTTTGTGGAATCTTTTTATCTCTAAAGTATTTATTTAAAAATAATTATATTTTCCTATAGAAAAAGGAAGACTCAGATGAAAGAAAGAGTCAATAGGAATACGAGGACCCACAAACTTTGAATAAAAAATCAGCCTCAACTTTTTTGGTTTCCTGGTTAACCAAGCATCTTTGAGTGTCCTTGTAATTAAGAAATTATTAAAGCTAAACTAAAGGCTTTGGCATGCGTAACTTGCAGTGGGCTGTACGTTCTAATGAAAACCTCAAGTACATTTTAGCAATCATATATTTGAAAAAAAAAAAAAAAGGTCATCAATGGAATGGCTAAATTTGAAAGATATAGAGCATCATAGACTGATATTAAAAAAAAAAAAAAATGAAAAAGAAGGATAGTGAGTAGAACATGTCCAAGGGAGTAGTTTCATCGAGCATTTTGAAATGAAGAATGTTATGCATCAGTCATTATTCACTTCTACACATCACACTTATAGTTTTTTTTTTTTCATTGAGTGTGGAGTGTGGAATAGTAAATAGTGAATGATGAAGAGAATTTTTCTTTTGGAAGTATCTTCTTTCTCTGATTTTAGAAAGCTAAGAGAAATATTTTGGAATGATTACCAAGATCTTCGTCACTTTGTCTGGCCCAATTGTGTGATGGCTATCTATTATTTTGAAGAGTGGCCCTTGGAATAATGAGTCAAAAAATAATAATAATTAAAAAAAAGTGAAAAAAAAATCAAAAGAAAGGAATTGAGGGGCCCTACATAGGTGATGGTTAAAGATTTTTAGAGAAGCAACACAAGTAAGCTATAATATAAACATAATCAATGTGGATTCCTACCAGGGAACTAAAACCTTGGAGAAGTTGGAGAGTAGAGACTCTTTTTCTTTAGAATAATGAAGGGAGAATAAAAGCAAAAGGGCCCCCACTTTAGGTGGGTAGACCTAGACCCATCTCACAAGTTTCTGCACAAGTTTCTGTTCTTTTTGTTATTGGAACACTCATTTTCCAAAAAATTTATGAATTCTTTTGCACACACCATTTTCACTCATCTACCTTTTATAAGTTGAAGAATTTGCCTCTAGTCCTTGCAAAAGAAAACGAAAAAAGTTTATTCATCATCTCATGATGTGGTATTAGATAATAGGTCTACAAGTAAAATATAATAAATAGTTTCCAATCATTTAATACTACATCATGAGATGATCGGAAGATGATGATAATTGAGATAATGAGTAGCATTACTCAAAGAAAACTCTAAGAGAGAGAGAGATATGAAGATAATATGCTCCAAAGCAGAGTCTCCAAGAGCCATTAAAAAAATTAAAGGTTTTGACCTTCGGTTCCAAAAGAGGTCATCATTGGAGTCATGGGGAATGCGTTTTGACACCTTTTGGCACGTGCTAAGTTGTACATCTCCCCAACCCAACAACCACAGACACCCAAATCAATGAGTTAAAAAAGCCTTCTTAGATTTTTACCTTTTGTGGTATCTGCTAGCTGGTTTTGCTTTCTTCTATGTGCCACCCCAGCTTCAACCTCAGCTCTATCTATCCCCCCCCCCCCCCCACCTAATCTCATTTCCTTGCCTATCCCCACCTAAGGCTTCAATTGTTTCAAACTGTCATCATAGGCTCTTTGATGGATGATTCGAGTTGTTTTCTGCAAATGTATGGAGTTAAGTGGACCAATCTGGTTAAAGGGCCTTGGATGATTGTTTGTTAGTTTTCTCATTTTCTCATCTGGTTTATGGCTCCAGCTAGCTGGCCCCCAATTATTGTGTGTATAATACATTTGCCAGAAACCCGTGCATGCAAAAAGCCGAAAAGAAGAGGTGCAGCAGTGAAAGTTCCCCCACAATGCCTCTTTGTTGTCGCATAAAAAAGGAAAGGAAATACAACAAAGTTGGAACTTGTCTATACAACCATATGATGTATCTTTCTCTCTCTAAAATTACATCATATTTCATTAGCATTTTTGTGCATACGAGTTATGTTATATACAGTTATTTTTACATACACATTATACACCTCATTGATGTGATTGTCAAAAACAATTATTTTATAAAAAAACATAAAAACATTAACTATGATATTAAAAGAGGCACACCAAATACCAAAACATTAGTAGTAAAAACTAAATAACAAAAAAAAAACTACATCAAATAGCTTGCACTGTTTTTTTTTTGTGAAATAAGCAAAAACATAATATCTAGCTATCCACAATGATTCCTCCTTATTCTAATTTTACCAATCTATAATATCCCCAAAAATAATAAATGAATCAAGCCCACCACCAGGCACCAGCAAAATTTAGCTTGAAAAATAAATAATCAGTGTGTACCATCTCTTCCCATTCTGCCCCCAGGATATTCTCCTGAATTTCCAAATTTACCCCTTCCACTCGTTACACTGCGTGGTAGGCCTCGTCTTCTGTTTCCCAGCCTTCAACGGGCATGGTGCCTGTACGGGCGGAACCATACAATTATACTGCAGACACAAGGAGCTGCTCAAAGGAATGTCAGCCGTCGGATTGATCGGCATACCCGTAAGATAATTGTGCTGCAAATACAGTATCTGTATACTAGCAGCCAGCAAGCGATCCACGAAGCTACCCGGTACCTGACCCGTGAACCGGTTATTGTTCAGGTAAAGGTTCTGTACGGTAGAGAGCATTGGAGAGATTCTCCCGGAAAGCCTGTTGTAGCTAAGATCAACGGTCGGAATCCTGACCTGGTCCACCGGTTGAACCGGGCCGAAAAAGAGATTGCGTTGTAATTGGAGGCTGCTGATTGGGAAGGTGAAGATCCGACCCGGAATCTTACCCGTGAATTGGTTCATGCTCAGGTCCAGGTAATTCAGCTGGTTGAGCCGGGTTAAGAGCCCGTCCACGGGCCCACTGAGCCGGTTCCAGGAGAGAGAGAGGTATTGAAGAGAGGGAGGTAAGGAAGCCGGAGGAAGCGAACCGGTGAGAACGTTGTGCTTGAGGTCGAGTCGGGTAAGTGTTCGGGACAGAAACGGAGGGACCGAACCGGCGAGGCGGTTGTGGCAGAGGATGAGGTTGGACAATTCCGGTAAGGTTCCAATGGGCCGCGGGATTGTTCCGTCGAACTGGTTGTAGCTGAGGTCCAGCGTCCGCAGGCTCCGTAACTCGCCAAGAGAGGGCGGAATCCCACCGGAGATGAAGTTCCGGCTGATCGCTAGGAACCGGAGGCTTTTCAACTGGGAGATCGAGTGTGGCAGGGCCCCAAAGATTCTGCCGGGAACGACGGAGAACTCCGCCAGCGCAGAAAGTTTCCCAATCGCCGGGTCAATCCGACCGGTCAGTCCTGGCGAGCCGGCCCTCGGGTCACCCAGGTTGAGCGCAATAACCTTATCGGAATCACAGTAAACCCCGGCGAAGTTACACGGATCGGACGTGAAGTCCCATGCAGCGAAGAAGTTCGAACCAGGCAAGTCGCTCAAAGCTTTCCTGATCGATTGCAGAGCCAGAAAATCAATCGGGTCCAAAATCGCAAACACCCAAGAGTTATTACACTGCAACAAACACAAAGTAAGCACAATGCAAACCCTCAAACCCCTTAAGTCAGCCATGGAAGAAGTGGCTACTGAGCTAGTGAATGTGGGGGGGGGCTTTATAGGACCGTGAGAGATGGTTGAATGGGGAATACTTTTCCGTGAGAGGAACGACCGATTTCTCGTGGGTAAGGGCGTGAAAGCTTTTATTAATGGCGGAACCACCAGCATCAAAAAGAGAGAACTTTTCGAGCTGTTGGCTTGGAAAGCAAGCTATGCTTGAATCTCCTTGATGAAGCTTCTTCAACTTGGGTCTAGTTCTCTGCCTACACACTCTCTCTCTCACTCAATGTGCTTGCTTTTTCATTATGTTGGCTTCGGAAGGAAGATGCAATGACTGCTCTGATACTTATGTGTCTCTCTCTCTCTGGTTTGCGAAGCTCAGGGACATTATATTATTTTACTATATCTACCCTTGAGTAATTCATTTCTTTATTGGGAAGAGGTTCGGGTGGGCAAACGGTTGTCCGACCCTACGTGGAGGGTGATGAACCTGAGGTTCGGGTGACAGGTCACGGGGTTCGGACGGAGAAGTAGAACACGTGAGTGACTGTGGTTAATGTGTCCGGGTTAAGGGTTACCAGCGGTGGCACCCAGCTGAGTCTCATCGGCATGTGAAAGTCGACACGTAGGCAGTCGACGTGGTTTGCGGGGTACGCTGGGAAGGAAAGTAAACGACAGGGGCGAGGCTGTCCTGGGGACACTTTGTGCGTCGTCGTATCAAGATGCTACTTTGATTAGGTTGTCGTTTCTTTCAAACTCACAAGCTACTTTTGTGCAATTTAGGTCACCAGGACAAATTAAAGAAAGGGAGGCGAAAGCGAAGGAGTTTCTTGTTGCATTTCAAGTCTTTTAGCGAATAGCTGTTTGATTTGGATTTAGTACTTGACTAGTCTTTAACCTTTTTTTCTTTTTTTTAGTGTTCAATCATTTAATTTGATCTCACTAAGGTCTCGTTTGGTTTTATCGTTGGTCTCAATGCATCTCATCTCATCTCAACAATTAAACATCATTCAAATAAAAATATTTTTTAATTTTTAATTTTCAACTTTCAACTTTTTCATATAATCATTAATTTATAATCAACTCTGCAATAAACAGTATGTTCATACATTAATTTGTAAGTAGAATAACTAATCAGCTTAGACTAAACTCTCTTGTTTAAAAAAAAAAAAGCTTAGACTAAACTCTATAAACTATTATATATATATATATATATATATATGATATTTTGGGGGGTTGGGTGGTTGAGATTAATTCATGCTTATAAGATTTAATATGCTAATTATAATTAGTTGGTATTAATTATTTATATTTGGCAGCCAAATTTTTACACATATTTTATGAACACTTTAGGTTAATGCAAATGCATGCATGCATGCATGCATGGGATGGACCCAATCAAACCGCAACCATGCATGCATATATATACACTCTTCTGATTCTGTGTTTGTTTTAAGATCAATGGATGTGTAAGTTTATGGACATATTAATTAGACCAAAGCTCTTCCATCCACAATTCTAGTAGTTTATGTCCTTTTGTCCTCTGAAGCACGTGCTTTTACGATTTCCTGTAATTTGTTTCCAACCACTCAATGAAGCTTCCTCCTTTAACGCACAATTGATTAATAAATCGTCTCTTCAAAGGCATAAAATGCTGAAACATCAAAAGAAAAAAAAATAATAATAATAATAATGTTATTCACCACACTAGC
Source organism: Juglans cinerea (assembly GCA_961763995.1). Classification (NCBI taxonomy): domain Eukaryota; kingdom Viridiplantae; phylum Streptophyta; class Magnoliopsida; order Fagales; family Juglandaceae; genus Juglans; species Juglans cinerea. Next base: position 23,053,287 of record CAUIVZ010000005.1, read on the forward strand.
ATCTCACTTTTATCTTACTAAGTAAGATATGACACATTCATCACCATTGAATGATAAAGAGGCATCTAATAAATAATCATTTAATGGTGATAAATGTTTCACATCTTACTTAGTGAGATAAAAGTGAGATGATAGTATGACATATAAAATTTTCTTTAATAATTTAGTACGAGGCAATAAATTCTCACACTAAATAATGCTACAGTGGTGGGAAGTTTTTGCAGTGAATAATGCTAGAGCTCCCGCTGGTTCCCTTTGGGCTCTAGCATTTGTTTTACTATGTGTTTTTTTTTAAGTTTTTTTATATAGATTTTTTTTTTATAATTTTAAATATTTTGAAAAAATAAAAAAAAATCATAATATTTATGATTTTTTATTTTACTTTGTGATTATGGAAGTATTTTTTAAAGATTTTTTTTTACTTTCTTATTAAAGAAATGTTTTTAATTTATTTTATTTTTAAAATATATTAAAAAAAATTATGTAAAAAATAACTTAAAAAAATATTTTAAAAAAAAATACATGCTAGAACCCAACAAGAGCCCCCAACCGGAGTTCTAGCATCGTCCTTTTGCAAAATTCCACTACTGCTGAGGTTGTCAAACAGTCAGGAGGTACTATACTCCTGTACAGTGTAAACCAAACGGGAATACCGTGTCAAAGGGTGTAGAAAACCTTTTCACCACTTATTATTATTCTTATATCCCGTTTGGAATTTGGATTTTAACTTAATTTAATCTAATGTTTAATTGAGTCTAATATCTAAATATTTAACTCTCAAATCATTAAACTTATCTCAACTCAAAATCTCTTTACATGTGGGACTCACAACTTTTTTTAACTCAACACATCTTTACATGCAGGACTCATAACCTTTTTTCAACTTCTCTTAAATAAATCTAAATTCACATTAACATCCAATTAACACATCTACACTTATCTTAGGTAGGCCTCATAAAATTCACTCTATTATCTCAACTTACTATTATTTATAAATAACTCAACTCATCTCAATTCAACTCAACATCTAAATGGATTTTATCCTCTCTTGTGTGGAGTTAATTAGGGTGTCAAATGTTTGAAAATTTAATTACAAAGATAAAAATGATAAATTACATATTAATTAAATGAAAGTGTGTAGTATAAAGTTTCTTTGTAGGCTATAGCACTTCTCGTTTGAATAATATTAATGAATAGATGGAATTTCTCTTCAAATTAAGTTGGAGGAAATTTCTTCAGATTTCTCTATAAAAATTATAAGTGTTCATTCAACTCGTGATAAACATATTTACTTTTTAAGTTTAATTTAAAAAATTGTCATGGGTGATTTGAGCATGTGAGAAATACATATTAATTTTTTTAATGAACGTGTGCTTCTTACGTTATCATAGACATGATAAATTTATAGTTTGGAAGAAAACTCTATATATCTTTACTAACTATATATATACAAAATTTTTATGTATAGTCACTTTTGTATACTTTTTGTGCACTATACTATTGTGATTGGTTGCATCACTTTTTTTAATATAAAATAACTATTTTGACTAATTACATCAATAAAATACGCAAGAAATACGTAAAAGTAATTATATGTAGTAGAACTCATATATATATATATATATATATATTGTTAAGTAAATGAATGAACATGATCATTAATTATGTTAAATAAAAAAGTTGATGATTTTCTTCGTTCACTTAATTTTAAGGTGACAAATCTAAAGAGTTTTTCGATGAATATAAGTACAACTCCGAATATTCAATAGTTTGATTAATTTGACATGAGATCAGAGGCCAGCTAGCTACAACGTACATCCGGGGTTAAAAATAAATAGTATTACATGTATTTATAATTTTATTTACGAGATTTATTTTATTAATTTTTTTAAAAAAATTAAAGTACTAAATTCTACTTTTGGAGGAAACTTATTGCAAAATACTTTAACAAAATTCTACTTTTCTTCCAAAGAATTTATATACGTATCCTAAATCTATATATAATATTACTCAGTTTGTAAACCAATACCGTAACTTTCAATTATAAGAAAAGATATTTGTAACCGTAAATTGTGTAACCGTAGTATAATCGCTTTGAAAAAAGTGAATAAAACATGAGACTCACATGAAAAAAATTATTTTTTTAATAAAACATGGGACCCACATGAAAAAAATTATTTTTTTAATAGTAGATCTCACTCTTTTTCAAAGCGATTACGCGAGAGTTACACACTTCACAGTTATATGTAGAATTACTCTTCAATTATTATGTTCTCTCCCACATGCAGAATGGTTTGGTACGTACGTACCTAATTAGGAAACTATATAAGATAGGAATTAAACACGAGCATTTACATAGCTAGCTAGGGAGTTGTACGCATTATAAGAAAACTACTTATTTATAGTCAGTTAATTCTAACGAAATGATTATTTACAGTTAAAATAAGTCTGTTTTAGTCATAAATAATCTTTTTACTGTAAATAAATGGTCACAAAAGTCTATTTTTCTTATAGTGACGTGCGTTGTAATAATTAATGCAAAAGAACATGTCGTAAGTTTGGTTCCAAATATTAATAGATAGAAAAGCTGGAAGCGTATATATGCATATTATAAAGTACTACGTACTTGAGAAAATTTCACCAGTTCAACCAATAGCATTTAGTTTTGCATGGAAGCAGATAAATAGAGATGAGCAACTCCCTTGTCGTGTCACGTGATCATGTCCCATGCAGCCCCACCATTGTTAAACTCACTGGCAACTAATGGCAAGGGGATTGGGTGAAGAATTCACCAACCCCAACAACCGATAGAACTGCAACTCATGATAGGGATTTATGCATGCATGCATGGGAATAATATCAATATCAATATCAATATCAATATGCATGCATTGCGACGTTCCAATATCATTTATTCATGGTTTTTGGGTGTTTAGGCTCGAATTGGATACAAAATTATCTCCGATTCATCTCAATTTATTTTATTTAGTTATTACAATTTTTTTAAAAAAATTTACTATAAATCAGCAACTATTCACATATAACTTTTCATAAGATGTGGGAATATTTTTCATAGGGTATACGGGCATTTTTATAGGATGTAGAGTGTGGAATAGTAAATAGTAACTGATGAGAATAATTTTTCTTTTTTAAATTTACATACAAAATATAATAAATAATTTAACTTTTTTAAATCTCAAAACAATAATAATATTAAAAAATAATATTTTATTTAACTTTTAACTTTCATCTCAACTCAACCCAACTCAACCCACTTGACGAATAGTTTATAACAATATTTTATTATATGGATTTTGGGGGTTTAGAGGCTAGCTTTTGTTATTACGTTCGTAGCTTTTGCTTCTGTAGGTACTTGCTCGATCGGCATGTGTGTTTATGTAACTTCCTTGTGTTGTCATTTTCCTCCACCCGCTATACTTCCTTACCACGAGCCTTCCAATATTACATGATCGAATATGATTCTCGGATCATTTGTCTTCAACATCACCTTCATCACTAAAAATAAATCAAATATTACGTAAAAATATTCAAGTAAAGTATGTAGATCAATAATATTAATATATATATATATATATATATATATATATGCTTATAATATATCAAGGATGGCCACCCATTCTAAGGGATATAGTTCGACCACTCCAAGACAGTGTTTGGGTTGGGCTAACCACCCTAGCTACTATAACTAGGGTGGGCTAACCACCCTAGTTATAGCAGCTACCTCATGGATGGTAGGCCGGCAACAACCACGTACCTTGTGGTGGTTTTGATCCACCCATGGCCACCACCTATACCATAGTGACGGGGCCAGGGTGGCGGCGGGGGGGCCTGTGTAAAAAAAAAAAAAATTATAGTAACTAATTTTTTTTTCCTATTTTATTTCAATAAATTAAAATAAAATATATTATTTCTCTTTTAAAATTTGAAATTATCTGGATGAAATATATTTAATAAAAAACTTCATATTCACTGGATAGCTAGCTCTACGATACTATGTAATTGCGCTACTTAAAAACTTTTAGATATGTTACTACTCTATACATTATTTAGTGAAATCCAAAACTTAGTTTATGGTTTGCATATACTTATATAGATGGTTTACATAGTTCACCCTCACATTTTAATTGCAATATATGAAAATTTTAGATGTAAAATTATAAATATTTATGAAAAAATGCAAATTTGAAATTTATTTGTTTCCTTCTTATTTTTTACATATTTTTTTTATCACTTTGTTAAAGGTATTCCTAAAATTCTCAATTCAACTATTTATTCAAGACCAAAAAGTATCCGACCCCTTCAAATTTATAATTCTGGCTTCGTCCCTATATATATACAATGGTCGAACCATCCATAAATTGTAATCGCTTTTTTAATATATATATATATATATATATATTATAAATTTTGAAGAATAATCTTATTGAAAAATTGTAGAATTCTTATATATATCTATGATTTGAGGGTGTATTCTTATATCATTTATAGTGTCCTATATATTAAACTGAGTTTAATTAAATAACCCTCTATCTTACATGACAGTTAGTCTGATCTATTATTATTTTGCACTCACAGTCCATTATGCTTATATGATCACACTAACCGCCAACTATGGGATCGATTTTTCTTTTATCATTTTTAGAAAAATATATAAATTATATTAGACAATGTGACGTCAATATAATAGAATAAGATTAAATATAGCATTTTCCAAATAGAAAAATAAACAATAAGAAAATGTTATTACAATATTAACACCTTCATCTCACTCTAATCCATATATTGTATTAATTAATTAATGTGGTATAGTATTCTAAGAAAAAACAAGAAATTATCTTGATGGACAATACCACATTGGTACAATTTGATGAGAGCTGTGAGATATGAGTACAGAATATAACATAACTAGCCTGGTTTGTTTTCGTATATGAGATGAGATGAGTTGAGATTAAAGTTGAAAATTGAATAAAATATTATTATAAAATATTTTTTTAATATTATTTTTATCTTGAAATTTGAAAAAATTGAATTGTTTATTTTATTTTGTGTGAGAATTTGAGAGAATTGTAATGATTAAATGAGATGAAACACTTCTTATATCCAAACACGAGTCTAGATGTTGCCTACTATTTTAAGCTAAAACAAACTCATTGAATACGCAAATTAACCATGCATTAAGATCATATAAGAGGGTTGAATATATATGATATCTGTTACAACAACTAAGTATATGAGTGAGGAATCCAAGACATTATATATTAAAAATATTTCTCCTATAATAATTTGTAATTAATCTTCCCTTGTCAAAAGGGCTCTACAATCAGCAAGATCAGTAGTTTGCTGATCAATGCATGCATGAGGATCGGTATTATAAAAGCAACCCAATTTAGCGATCAAACAAAAAACCTTTAAATACGTTGTTCTATTTCGAGCGAGGCAGACCAGACCGTAGACTCCACATGGACTCTCTCAAAATGTTTCCAGATAGCATTTTCTTATCTTGAGATGGTTACTCTTCTGTGGTCGTATTTATTCTTACATATTAAAATGTCTGAGGCTGCCAGCTGCATGCACTAAAACTCTCTCTCTCTCTCTCTCTCTCACGGCTGGTAGCCTCATGCACTAAAACTCTCTCTCTCTCTCTCTCTCTCTCACGGCTGGCAGCCTCATGCACTAAAACTCTCTCTCTCTCTCTCACGGCTGGCAGCCTCTGCACTCTCTCTCTCTCTCTCTCTCTCTCTCTCAATCTAATGGCTAATCCTATGATGCACAGCCCTCGACAAAAAAAAAAAAAAAAAAATTTCCCAAATAGAAGAGAGGGTTATAGAATGACCATTGTAAGCTTGATGAACAACATTCTTGTTGTCATGCTATATATGATTTTCCCCCTGGTTTTGGAAGTTAGAATCACTCCAAATTGGGTTATGGGAACACACTACATGGCCTTCTCATATTGTGATGATGTGGCATGTATGGTAATGTGGCATGACTTGTGGACTCATTCGGTCTACATCATATTGAGGCAAGAATATTAGGGGGAAATCATTTCACTACAACAACAACATACAAGTTTAGTTCTGGCAAATCAGGGTTTGTAATTCCAAGCTTTTCTTGCTTGAATGAAATGGAATAGAGAGCCCAGAAACAAGGGCTGGAAATCCATAGAAATGCTGATAACTATTCCTCAGCTGGTTGTTATTTGAGATTTTCTGAGTCAAATCTCCATCATTTAGGCACTTGAACTAAAGGTCAATCACTCCATCCAGAAATGTCAGGTAATTAACAAGATGCCCTGGCAAGGAACTAACAAAGAAACTATACTAAGATGTATATCTAGAGAAACATCCCATTAAAATGGGACCATCATGGCCTCGGTAGCATGCTCAATGACTGAGCAAGCTGCTGCAATTGTTACAACCGTCTCAGGACCACAGCCATTATAAAATTCTACACTGCTTTCAATCACCTTTAGTGCCATGAATTTGTGCAGTGTATATAAAAGTTAATTGCTAACATGAACCTGTGATTCTTGGAGGCTTGCAAATGAAAATTCCCCTTCACCCATCAAAGAAAGAAACACGAACATTAGCCATGCATTTTTAAATCGGTGGGTAGCAAAAACAACGTTTGGAAAAGTCCAACCATCTGATCAAAGAAATATAAAAGAAACTCTGAATGGTGAACAGGAACAGAAACAAACTATACGTTCTGTAGAAAGGCAGAACTGTTTACTCACATTAGCATTTTCCTCTCGTATAAGCTTTGAACATAAATCTTCGTAAGTCTGAGAATATACTTTCTACATTAATATAAATAATCTGTAACATCAAATCCTTCACTTCTTTTTCCTGCCTTTATGGGATAAGATCAAGACTACCCACCAGCAGCTCGGATCTGTTGCTCCAGCTACAGTGATCAAACAGAGAGAAGTAATTATTTGTAAAATACAGATCATAAGCTAATGTTAAAAGAAACCATATAATCAGCCAAGGCTGATGTTCAAGGATGCTTTCGAGCGTCTACAGGGAAGAAGCATTCAAAGAATTCTCCCTTCAATGATTCGGCATCATGGGATGAAAAACATAATCAATGCTCAAACCATGATGGGGTTTTAAAAGGCCAAAAAATGAAATTTCAATGATTTTTTTAGCATACAAGAGGTGATTTTCCTCTTGAAGAAGTATTACTATATGGACATATTTCCTGGTCCACTGGAGGATCGAAAACATTCTCGAACAAAATACCAGCTTCCGTCAACAGAAGTATAGAATTACCCTGAATAAATATTCAAGCTGGTTTTTCAGTACAGAGTATTCAAATTGCAGTTTCCGTGTACATCTCAGACACCTGCACCAAACAATCTTGTGTCATTCTGGTTCTGAACAACAATTAGTTCATTAGCCCAATTCATCATGTTTAGGATTGTGTGAAGGAACTTTTTCAATATTTCGGTCTCCTCCAAGAATGTTTTCTAGCACGAATATCTTGTGATGCTAATTGTAGTCAATTTTGATCAGATTAAAATAATGTGAGGTAGGTAGGAACCTAAGGTTTAGCAAGTCGAAAATTGGGGTTTCCTCTATATGATCTTAAATGTGGGAACCTTGAATTTACATTACATATTGGAACATATGATTTTTTGGGTTGTGATCAAATTGATCGAATGAAAGTTAAGGAATTTGTAGCTCCAAAATTGGGATTTAATGTTCTCCAGTCATTCATATTCTGGTGCAAGATCCACACGATTCTTATCTTTTATCTTTCAATTGTGACATTAAGATTGTCAAGTAATCTTTTAGCTTCTGAATGGACTATGAAGCCCATAGATGTCTGGGCCTAGTAATGAGTTACTATTATCAAGGAATAAATGTTGCCGGTCCAGAGTCTATCAACTGAAAAAACAAAGAGAATTTTTTTTAGAGTTTATTTAAATTTATGATATCATTCAAAGAAAGACCTAAATTATATTCAAAATATTAGAAATTCAAATAGCAACACAATCCACACGACTCTCAACTTTTATCATTCACTTGTTACACTAAGATTGTTAGGTAATCTTTTGGGAATATTAGAAATTAGTCCCTGCATTAAAAAAAAAAAATTTTGATCCTTATGTTTTGTGATTTTTTTAGATGGTTCTTCCATCAAATTTTCAATGAAAATTTAACCAAAATGCGGATGTGGCATGCCAAGTGGGTCATTATGGACATGTGGAATGTCACGTACTCAACAAAAAAAAAAAGTAGAAAAAACATTAAAATATGTAAAAGAAAATTTCAAAAAGGCAAAATAAATAAAATTCAAGCAATTAGGAAGTCATAAAAACATAAAATAAAATAAAAAAATCCGAAAAAGATAATTATAATATAAAAAATCCAAAAAAATAAAAGACTTAAAAAATAAAGCTAAAAATATAAACAAAACAAAGCATAAAATGTAAATATAAAAAATGACTTAGATAGAATGCAATAAGATTATAAGAAAAATTAATAAATCATAAAAAATAATAAAAAAGAAGAAAAAAGGCATATTAAAAAAAAACATCAGGAAAGGTTTCCCCCTCAGTTCCTACACCTTGCGAGGCAGGAGTTTGTGTTTCCTTGCCCACCCAGTAGCCCCGTGTAGGGAGCCCCCAAGTGGGAGGGACATGTGGGAGGATGGGGACCTGCCTTACACCATGGGTGTGGGATGGAATTGGGGGTACACCTCCCACATAATTTTCTTCTTTCTAAATTTTGTTTTTTTAATGACCATTTTTTAAATAATCACAAAACCTACAAAAAGTTCTTTTTTGAAACCCAAGATCCTTTTTTTTTAAGTGGTGTAAATCCAAAGATTAATTTTTAATGTCCCTAACCTTTTAGCTTCTGAATGGACTATGAAGCCCATGGTCTTGGCCAAGTAAAACAAATGTTGTCAGTTCAAATCCTATGAAATGAAAAAATGGTAATTAAGTTTTTTGAGGATCAACCTTATCTTATGAGATCTTTCAAAGAAGACCTAACTTATATTCAAAACATTAGAGTAACACATCTCTAAGGTCTCGCAAAAATGACCAACTCATGATTCGGAGTGAAAAGACACTGCCAGCTGCAGCTAAAAGGAATGCATCTGGGTCTTATCCATATATTGAGTGAACCCTAAAAACTCTCCACATGTGAAGACTTTTGGACAATTAATCCAGAATCCCTAAAGAAAGAAAGGAACTATAATCCCCTCATTTTAGTTACTTTTTCAATAAATCATTGCCTTAAGTGAATTAAGTAAATTGTCCAAGACTAGAGCATTTCAACAAACATTTGCTACAGTCAGACATCAAGGACTTCATGATTATGGACATAATCAACAATGCACAGACTAGTCCAGAGATTTTTTGGAAAAAAAAATATCAAATAGACAATGGATCAGTTCTGAGAATTTTATGGCGCATGAGAAATGGGAAGGAAATAAGAACTGCACCATGAGAATGAAGATAACTCACTCTTCAAGGTTCTGTGCCTCACAGTAATTTCTGAACTCGATGCACACATTTTTAACTCTCATGGCACCGATGCTGAGCGACATAGGAAGATAGAAGGCAAATGTTCAAATTAACATTTTAAAATATTAAACCAAGCAAACAATTAAATAAACACACTAGATGCAAAACCATATTATCTATAGGATGTAATCTTAATTTTGAAATACAAACAGATCCAGTTTCAGATTCTTCCTAGTACCATATAAGCAATACCAAGGAAGTAACTACGCACATCATAGCCATTTCCAAGTGTTTGGAGAATTTAATTCAGCACAAGATAAGATAACCACATCAGGCATTTTAAAAAACGGGAAAGAAACAAAAAGAGTGTAAAGGAGAAAATCAGCAAATACCTGGCACTACTCCCCTTGAACTGATGAACATGGGCATCTACCTGTTTGAAATCCACAACTTTCTGTTCTCTACGCAAGTGAAAAAAATTCAATTCAAATTTTCCACTATTAGTGAAGCACTTTCCTTCCAGTCAACAACAAAATGTAAATAAATAAACCCACTCTCTCCAAAATCAACCATATATTTTAGACAAAATACTCACAGAGCTCTGGCCATATTGTTGAGGAGTTTTTCAGAATCATCAAAGAAAATAGACACAACCTCGATCACAAAATCTGGGCTGCTCTCGTCTTGCAGTTTCTGAAGTTGTTCAAACTGGTCGTCCAAATATCCCTTCTCTCCAACAAAAACCCATCATCAGAATTCCTCTAGTTTAAATTCTGCTTGTCTCAATTGTAAACGGGTTAATTTCCGGGAGACTTTGAAAGACTTCATTTGTTTTGATCAATTTTAAGTCTATACGTATGGAAGAAAAACATAGTATGTCATCAATTTCATCTGGGCAACAAGATATTCGTATTATTATTCCTCCAGGAAAAACTAATCTATTCCCAAATCAAAAATCCCAGAAAGAATTTCCAAAGAAATAAACAGATGCTTAACAGAACAAAACCCACCCACCAAGAGATCCTTTTCACAAAATCATATTTTGAACAAATGATGATGATGATGATGATGATAAAAACTGACCTCCTTACGCAGAAAAGCCGAGTGTTCAAGCCACTGTCTCTGCAACTGGCTCATAACATCCATGGCTGCTTCTTAGTCCCAACTGTGGGACTTTGTCACTCACCGAGAACGACCCAAAAACGATGTGTCGAAATAATATCCCGGATTATGAGGGTAATGACTAATAGTGACTTAATCAGAGATTACGACTACTTGACCAGTCCCTATTTTCTCTCTTAAAGGGAGTCTTTTTAGCGTACAAATGACTTGCCAAAACAGGGACTTGACGCTAATTTAGTTATTGCCGATTTTCATAATTGTAATTTGTACGTACAACATTTAATTCTCTTTTTCTCTGAAAAAAAAAAAAAACACATTCAATCAATGTCTCTTTTATTTTTGTAAATAAGATAAAATGAGATAAATTGAGGTTAAAATTAAAAAGTAAATAAAATATTATTAGAATATATTTAATATTATTTTTATTTTAAAATTTAAAAAAGTTGAATTGTTTATTTTATTTTATATAGAAATTTGATAAAGTTGTAATGATTATATGAGATGAATTGAGAAGAATTATGAAAACAAACGAGTGCTGGTTTGAATTCAAAGATAAGATGAGATGGTTTTAAATGAAAGATAAAAGTTGAATAAAATATTATTAGAATATTATTTTTTAATATTATTATTGTTTTAAGATTTGAAAATGTTGAATTTTTATTATATTTTGTATAAAAATTTAAAAAAACTATAATAATTGAGATAAAATGAAATGAGATGTTTTCCGAATACAAACTATTTAAGAGCAGTATCTATTTTCCCTCGTAGAAATGTTAAAGATACACCAACTCCTTTTCTGAGTAGTGTTAAACAGTATAGGTTGATGCCCTTAACACATTTTGTTTGATGCTACAGTCATCTTTCACCTCAACTAAAAAGAAAAGAAGGTTTGAAAATCTAAAGGAGTTTTAGGGAAGAGTGGAGTGTTTGAGATTTGACTTGAGAGCTCCCTTGGGTAAGGAAAAAAAGTGAACAGATTATAGATGAGGAGTGCTACCGACGTATAAAGATTTTATAAAAATAAATTCACAAATTGTTATCGTTTTATATGGTACAATAGATCTATTTTATAATAAAGTAATTTTACAATCTAATATACAACATTAAATCACGTCAATTTATAAATTTATTTTTGTAAAATTTTATTGTGACTAAGACATTTTTCATGAAAAAGGCAAGAGAGATTCTGATGGAGGTGATGGAGTTTGAAGTTCCTCCACCCATTTCTAAAAGAATAAATCTGCTTCACTGTGTGAAGCAGCCCCAGCACACTCTACGTGCTGGGGTGAGAAAAAAAAAAAAAAAAAAAAAAAAATTATGTGAAGTATGTGGAGAGTGTGATGAATAGTAGAGTGTGATATAGCAATACCCCTTGTGAAAAACTTTGTACCTCCTCCTCCTCCTCCTTCAGTATCTCTTTCATTTTCAAATCTTTCTTTATATTTAAGCTATTTATTTTATCAGCTTGGTTTTTTTCCTTTAACCAAGATTTTAAACTTTCAAACGCCGAACTTTCTCTCTCTTAATTTACAGTTTTACACTTCCTGCAAAATTTCTTCAACTTCATAGTCAATTTCATTTTGGATTCAATTTCAAAAAAGAATAAAATAAGAAAACCATTTACTATTTCAATTAATTTTTGGAATTTCGGACAAGACAATAATATGTTTGTACATTTCTTGTGCCGACGCAAGAAAATACATATATTTGCGTTAAGGATAATGTTAGATACAGTCATGAGTTGTGTAAGTATTGTGTATTATATTTTAAAAATAGTATGGTCCACTATTAAAAAAATAATTTTTTTTTCATGTAAATATGATATTGACTCACTTTTTTTAAAAAGAGTACACGATATGACGCTTGCATATTATATAACTGTAAATATTATTTCTCATTTTTTTTAATAACTCTCTGATGTGGTACAACGAAAGAAAAAGCATTGCGAACTTCAGTAAAATTCACTTTAGATTATTTCAGGACCTAAAAGATTCTACCTTTTTTTTTTAAGTTATTGATATTCCACTTGCATCCACCATGATTAGGGTTTTCATAATAATGTGATGTTTGGCTTTCAATTAACGTAAAAGAATGACGGGATAAGTATCAAGATTGAGCCATCACATTTGTTGGTGCCTTTTTTTGAGCCCTACAGTTGATTATATGATCTTTATAATGGCTCAGATGGCAGAGGTGTGAATCCATAATTTAATAAAATAAATTAGAAAAATAAAAGATACAAGAATTTAACGTAGTTTAACACTGAGAGCCGGTTTGGATTGAGAGATGAGTTGAGATCACTATTATTCATAAATTTCAACTCACAAATTTTATTACTATATACAAACTATCTCAATCCATCTCATCTCATCTCATTTCATTTTATCTCTGAATCTAAATGAGATCTAAGATCTATGTCGGCGGGTTAAAAGAGAATAATTCTTCTGTAAATACATTTTTTTTATACAAATTTCCGGCTGGAGGAAATAATGTGAAGCCATAGCAGTTTTATCTCCACCAATATTAGTCAGCATTTTTCTTTCCGAGTAGGCTCAAATTCAGAAGAAAAAAGAAAAAGAAAAAAGGCAGTTAGTCATACCTTAAATTATTAGTATTTTGTGATGTGATTGTGAAAGATGATTGTGTTTATTTGGTGGTAGGGAGATGCCTTTTGTAAGGCTTTTGGAGAACATGAATCTACACCAAAGAAATTAGGAGACCCATCAATTTATGGGTAAGAGGAAAGGTGGATGATTGGATAGATATCCAAAAGAACCCCAAATCTATGGTTCACAAACTCTCCCCGTAAAGGCTCCTAAAATCTATCTATCTATGACTGCAAAATATGTCATTAAATTCTACTCATCATCTCACACTATACACTATATATCACACATAATTTTTTAATTTCTTTTTTTTTTTTTTTTTTGCTTACCAAATATGTGGTGTATGGATTATAAATAAAAAAAATTCAATTAGTTTAGGAGGAATAAAACCAAAAAACATTAAAAATAAATAAAAATAAGTGTTTTATGTAGAATGATGAGTAGAAAAGCTCTTTGTTATAAGGAGCCATGTGGAGGAGAATAAAGAAAATTCTTCTTATCAGCCACTATTCACTAACCCACACCCTATAAAAAAAAAAAAACTGTAAGTTTGAAATATGGGAGTAAATAATGACTGATGTATAACATTCCACTATCACTAGATTTCATTCTTTCCTAAGCAACGAATATTGTTTCACTTGAGACCATATTCATTATTCCACAAAATTAGCCATTATTTGCACATTCATTTTCCATTACATGTAGTAATCATTGCAGATGTATGCAATCATTAAAAGTTGATGCCACTTGTTTTTGGTTAGAATGGAATTGTCAACACAATTCCCCCTAATAAGGTTCAATTAATTTGAGTAACAATAAATTTCTGCTATTTACAAGTTTATAGGTAAACACACTACTTATTATGCAATTACACAAACCTCTTTGTTGACCTTTCCCTAACTAGGTTCTCGTTATATTAGGTGACATTCTAAATAGCACACAACATCAGATATATTCCTCATACCCACCACTTTCATCTTTTTCTGTTTTTGGAACACCATGCCGACCCGTCCAAATCTCCAATGCTCATGCCATGCACCTTCCACCAGCCACAATCAAGGGAAAAATAAGAAGAAATTGTGAACACAGAGTCATTTTGTATATTTTTTTTTTCATTTTCATTTTCATTTTCCTTCTTAATTTTTTCGCCCCCAGACGAAATTAAAAAAACAAAACGTTATACAGATCGAAAAACTTGCCCACACCAATTCATCTGTACAGAAGGTCTTCACTGCGACTTCAAGACCCAAAAGGTAAACCCATCTCTACTTTCTACCAGAGTTCTATAACTCACCCCCTTCCCCAAAACAAGCACCCTGCACAAATTTATGAATTTCAATCTACAGTATGTACATTAGACGGATGAATCACATACTCACCATGGCAACGCTTCGCTTAATTCGTCGCCCACCCATCACATATTATTTACAGTTCAGTTCAGTTCAGTTCAGTTTTATAGTGAAAAAGTTCTACACCATCAATTGAAGACCCAAAGCAGTGCTTCCTCCAAATCTTCAATGAACCGTCTCCATAAATGGCACAATAAAGGCTTCTCTTAATTTATGCATCAGCCTGCGTAAAATTGGGAGAATGACAAGCACATATGAAGTGTATCACATAAAACTAACAGCAACATAATTCACTGTAATCAGAAATAATCAGAGTCATTATTAGTCAAGCAGTTGTTACATATATGGCTTCAAGCACTTGTGAAAAAAAAAATACTAATCAAAAAACATATGTGGCTTCAGTTTTTGTACCTTCTTCGGAAAAGGCAAACATGCCACCAAGCATATCATCATCGTCCCCTGGTTTTTCCCTCTCACAGTGGTTACTGTTGCTGTCAACATCAACAGCACCAACTTCAGTTAATCCATGGCTACCATTGCAGGGCATCACCTCAAAGTGCCCCGCCTGAAATAACGATCCAAAATCTACGGGATTGTGCACGGTTATAGGCTCCTCATCAGGAGTATTCAAATTAGAAGCATATCGGTCAGAAGTTAAAACTGATACATCAGTTCTCCCACTACTGCTTAGGCACAGGGCTTCTCTTGTGATACAACCATCAACTTGAGAATCAGCATTTTTTGGATGTTCAGATAGAATAGGTACAATGTTTGAAGAGTTCCGCTTCGGTATGGAATGCTCAACAATGGCACACCCTCTTCTTTCATGGTAAATCTCATTCAACAAATGGAAACCGGGTGCACAAGGCTTCTCACTATTAATTTGATCCAAGTCAAGTAAATTCTCGATTCTTCTTGATGACCCTGACAGGAATTTGAATATCAACAAAATAAACAAGTAATCATATGGACTACATTTGTTAAAAGTAAAAAAAAAAATCACTTTCAGCGGTTTGATGTAGATTGCTTCTATCAATAACAATATTAAAAGATGATGTCTTAATATAATCTCTCTTTGAAAATGTATTTCTTACCCCCATCCGAGCTTTCAGTTGAACTAAGCGATGATGGTTTTGAGTGACAAATGACAGTCTCTTCTGTGATCTTGCCTTCACCTGGATGAGGCCCAGAAAGGTCTCTGAATCAAAGCAACCAAGCATGTAGTTAAAAAATAACAGAAACAATCAGCATAATAAAACAGATACACGTAGATACAGACAGCCTCTACAGGACAACCGATAGGCTTTATGATGATAGATAAATTTTGGCAATATCTGACTGATTGAAAATCGCAGTAGGCAGATGACAGTCCAAAGAGTCCTACTTGCAAGCCGGTGTGGGGGACAATCTCCACAATGCTGACTGACAGGAGTTACTTAAACGAAAGTTCAAAAATTTGAATTCTAAATTGTGGAGGACACAACCCTGACATGGCAGAAGTTGACTTGAAAGAGGTTCAAATTTAAGATGTTTGACTTTTAAGCTAGCTTTTGTCAGGTGTGTTTTCCACACCAGCTAGCAAATATTTTTTTTTTGGAGCAAGTAACACTACAAAGTTGACATATGCAGAAGTAAAGATGATTTGGACTTTCTCAGCAAATGCCTCTAGACCCCATGATTGCACATTTAAATCACTGGACAGCTGTAAATTATAACAGCCAAGTAATCAGTGTCTATATCAAGTATATAATTTGTTATCAGTATGTTTACGACGAAATATTGAAAGAAAAAAATGTAGTTGTAGGCACCGATCTTTATTCTAAAGCATATATAAAATTGACTTGAGGGGATAAACCTCAAGGCTATAGTGACAAAGCTATAAGCCATCATCAAATATTTTGAGATGCTCTACCATCTCAGTGCTTTGGTATCAATGACAATAAGGACCCACACTTGTTCCTCTCCCATGAGAGCGACAAGAAGATCAGTTGAAAAAAGGTTGTTGAAAGGTTACTTTGACACGTCCCTTTTCAATTAGCATTCCAGTAAACCATCATCCATGTCCAACACTAAGAAAGATTAAACCAATCTTAACTAGAATCTTTTATCAAGATACAACACCAAAATATCAGGATAGGAACTACTATACCAATTCTTATGTAGATATTAAAGCCAGAAAGGAATTACCTGTCACTCCAGTCTGATTTTATGCTAAGGAAATGGTCGAAAACAGGCAATAATTCCTTCCGCCTTATTTCCACTTCATGGATGTGGACTTTTTCAATTTCAGACTCTCCACCAGCAAGAGTGTCAACTCTTGGAGATTCCATCATATAAAAACATATCTAGAACAATGAAATAAATAAATGACAAACAAAATATAGCAGAAGCTAATGGGCATCACAACTTTTAACACAAACAATACCTTGGATTTTTGCCATATTGGTAACCTGCCAGAGCTTATCTGCACCTCTGCATTAGATAGGTACCAGTGAGATCTTTCATGAGGCTTTCCAGAATAAGTCTTCACCATATTTTTCCCCGTCATACCACCATTTATGCACAGATAATCTATTCCATAGTCATCTGCTGAAATGGAATTATTCTGAATAACACCAGTAGCATCCTGTCCATGAATATTGGTACCAGAAACAAATTCCTCTCTTTCTTGCCAATCTGACCTTCTGCATACATCCCACCACTGATTAGGTTCAACTTTAACTCTTAACTCATCCTCCTGCATTTGTACAAATGAAGCTGATTGGGTCCTCAAACCGCTGTCAGATCCTTCGATCCCTACTGATGGCAAAAGTTCATGTTGAACTACATATCCTGATGGAGTATAAACCAACAGATGCTCCAAGGTATTGGCCTTCAAGTTAGCATGCTGAAGAGTTTGAGATAACGAGTTATGGAAAATAGCAGCAACAGCTCCAGATGGCACAAAAACTTTTCCTGTTGCAGAAGCAGTGGGATTGCTAACCGTATTAAGCCATCCAAAACTACTATATTTTATTCTGCTCACAACAGAGAGAGCAATAGGTGGTGGTGGAGGAAAAGATTGCTGATGAATGACGCAAGATGAAGTAGACCACCAAGGCGCAGACAAAGCTGGAAACAGGGAGGGCTCTTCACCTTGGGAACTTATAATTCTGAAACCCGCATCACCACCAAATGGGGACAAAACAAAAACATGGCAAGTCCCCTTGGATGAAACAACTGCAATCCACTGACTATAATGACTAAAGCAAATGTCCTGGATTATCTGCGAGATAAATAAAACAGAAAAAGGAACAAAAATAAAACCTCATAAATCAAGTCCATACAAAAAAAAAAAAAAGAATCATAGAAAGCAACAATAACTTTTAAGTTCAATTATACGAACAGCTGATGTTATTCCACGATGTAGCTGGTAAAGATGCACGTGAGAAGAGCTCCAGTCATAACTTAGAACGCCCGATCCACTTCGAGCGCAAGATGGCATTATCCGGAAAATATTTATGTTATTCCCATACACTGAGGCAGTAACCAGAAGAGTCCCACTAGGGTCAAAGCATAGTGCAGATATTGGACTGGTATGAGCTTTAAATTGTGATATAACAGCTCGGGAAACAAAGTCCTTCACAACAACCTGCAGTCAACCATTGTTACAGAGAGTCACCAACTATATCTCACTTCTCGCCTTTTCAATATCGTTATGAAGAATACTAAATGATACATTAGTTTGGTTCAACATGAAAGAACCCTAAAGGTAGACAAGCATTATATTCAGGTAATTTTCACACATGTTCAGCTTTTAATGATGATCAACAATATAATGAAAACTTTGCATCATACAATAAGAAAGCATCAATGAACTTGCCCAGCAAACCAAAAGACTGTATATCTAGTCTAAAAGGGAGTTCATTTCCAGCATTTGGGTGAAGTTTCATATCGTAATATAGCATATGATTGTATCATGATGCAAGCATAAAAATAATATGGTTGGCAAGCACCATTTTCAGCATAAACAACAAACAGAGCCCTAGTTTATAAAAGAAGTAAACTTTCAAGCTTAACAGGAATAGCACAGATACTAATAACTTTCACAAAATTTTATATAATGGTTACAATACTTAGCATATACATTGGGAATTAAAGACTAACCATCCCTGCATTATCCATATCTGTTCCTGAATGCCTACCAACTTTCCAGCCTGAATTTGGTGATACTGGAGAGTTAGATCCATCAGGGAGCAGTTCTTGATAGTATTTAGACAAAGTTTTGTATCCCATGTCTCCCAGGTTGATTATTCCAGCAGCCAATTGTTTACTAGATTCCTTTGCATAACGGGCAACCAAACTACCACTTCCAGGTGATGTCGACGGACTAACTCCTGGAGAGGGAGTGAGGTTTTGTGGGCTTAATCGACCCATATTAGAAACCAGAGGATTGTTGGATGCATAAGCTAACCATCTTGGACCCACAGCCATTGGACCATAACCAACATTAACCCCAGCGGCTCCCTGTCCTGCTAACTGAGGAACAGGATAGGTAAGAACACTGAATTTATTCTCGAGAGTGAGCGCATCAAAGCAGTAAATCTGCCACCAAATACCATGAAGTTTTAGTCAATTGGGTGATCCATAAGCCTTACATTACAAATACTGCCGTCAATAGATTGGTAACAGGGCATCACACCTACAGAGTAAGATCGACTTCTTAAGTCCTGACTACCACAAAGGACTACAAAAATTAATGCCAGTTACTGACTGAAAAATACCATTATCATTAACAACCTGAGAAGATATCCTTAACAGCAGATTCATGCAAAAAGCTAAATGCAGATTCATGATAAGAGTGGTTCTCATTATATGTCCTGTGTACTTAGGCACTTGCCAATTCTTAAATCAATAAAAAAAAAAAAAAAAAAAAATAGCAATAAAAAGAGAAAAGAAAGGAAAAAAAAAAAAAGTGTGGCGCTCACTCCAATGTCCGCCTCAGCAAGAAAATGTTTAAGTGAACAAGTTTGAAAGCCAGACAAATGAAAAGTACTGAAAAGGGGTAAAATCTATATGAAGGTTGATATCATTCAACCTACATATCTGTACTTCTAAACTTAATAGTGCAGACTAAATGCCACAGATAAGGCCATCTTACTTGTGTTGCAAGACCCACGGCTACAATTCGAGGACTGCATCTAACCATGCACACTGCAGACCGGAATCTCAGGACATGCACGTAGCAATGAGACCTAAGAGAGTAAAATCGAACAGCTGTAGGAGAGTTGGCAGAGTTTCCTGATCGGGACTCCAAATTACCATCTCTTCCTAAACCACCCAGATTGCTACGATGTTGACTGAGGCCTGAACTGTTCATTTCATCTCCAGCAACAACCAGCAATAAAGGATGTGATGTTTTAAATCCTTCAACACCATCACTCAATGCAGGGAAGGGCTGAATCTGTAAGAATGAAACCGGGCCATCACGCTTTGAAACAAGTTCGCTGAAACTAGAGGCATCCTCCACATCAAGGACTTGAAAGCCATTCTGATAACCAAGCAAGAGAACATGTTTGAAGACAGATGGACCAAACTCAAGCCTGTCAAAGCCAGCCCAGGTTACCTGTCCACGTACAAAAATTCAGAAGGCAATCTGGTGAACACAATTCTAGAGAAAAGAGGCCAGATGCAAAAAGCAAAATAATCAGGAATCCAATACATGTTGCAGCAGGAAGTGCACAAACACCCAACAAATTTACTGAATACGTTTCATGCCAGCCCTCATAAGCTGGAAGAAATACAACTAGAGACAACACCAAGAACATCATCTAAAAAAAAGCACTAAGCACCATTTTATAAATTTCGATGCCAAAATAATTGCCTGAGTGACATAATTCATTTGTCTTTTCAATAAAGCAAAGTAGTCATATTACTTGTGAAATTTATATAAAATGGAAGTAAAAATATTATATGTGCAAAGGGTGTAACTCGAGCACACAGGAAGTACACAAACACCCAACAAATATCAAAGATAATGAAAAGGAGTACAAAACTCTACAAAATTAGAAACATTAGTGAGGGAATTAAGAAAACAAAGTTGTAAAGCGTTTCCAAATAGCATTGTTTCTTCAAATTAACTTAATTAAGGTTATATTTCAAATACAATTCAACTACTAAATATTGTTGGGACGAACTATAGACTCGGGCATCCTAACTTCAATTCTACTAAATATTGTTGGGACGAACTATAGACTCGGGCATCCTAACTTCAATTCTACTAAATATTGTTGGGACGAACTATAGACTCAGGCATCCTAACTTCAATTCCCAACCAGGAGTTCCCTTAGATTATTTGATACACAGTTCTAGTGGGTGGGTAGTGTGTCCAAGATTTACTCCCCAATGATAGGTCCAAAGGGCCCCACCTTCATGAAGTTTCACGTCATAAAAAAACTAAACGTAGTGTCATTAGAATGACTTTCACTTCCCCACAAGGGTCGTTGTCATGCTCTTTTAGCTTTTCTTCCAAACTAAATTTCACCATCTTCTGGTAAACTATGACAACAGATGGGAAGAAACAAATGCACCAGATTTTGTAAATATTCTATGTTCTTCACCCATCTGTGTGACAGGCCAATGCCCATAGAAATAAGGTGTGGAAAAAGAAACTTCTTGGCTCACCCAAAGTGCATTCTTGATCTTCTCCTGCCATTCCTTTCAAGCGAAATATGAAGCATAAAGTAATCAAATTCCATATAGCAGAAATAGGAGAATTGCCCCGAAGACCTATCCAACAAGCAAAAAGATCCACAACCCTTCTAGGCATCACCCAAGCCAATCCAAACCTTCTAAAAATTTCATCCCATAACACCCTTGCCACCTCAGAATGAAGTAATAACCAATTCACCGCAATTTTTACACATAAAGCACCAATCCATAACTATAAGCCCACGCTTCCTTAGGTTGTCAATGGTTAGGATTTTCCCAAGAGAGGCTGTCCAAACAAAGAAAGCAACCTTGGAAGGCACTTTACACCTCCAAATGCAATTCCAAGGAAAAGGATTATGATGCTAACAAGATAAAACCCAGTATATGAATTTAACAGTAAGCTTATTGTTCCCAGAGTGGATCCAAATCATCTTATCCGCCTCAACCCGGCCAATACTTGTTGCATACAGCAAACCAAACAGATCAGAAATACCACCAATCTCCAACTCCTGCACAACTCTAAGAAAGCACACATTCCACATAGGAGATCCACTAGAGATAACCAAAAGATCCGCCACCAAAGCATCCTGATTATGGGCAATCCAGTAGAGGGCAGGGAATGAAACCTCAAGGGATGCACTACCACAACAATAGTCATGCTAGAAGCCGACTCTGGAGCCCTCACAAATCACAAAACGAACATGGCTGGCGAAATCTACCCAGCCACTCCTAATATACTTCCACAACCCTACACCATGTGTGCCTTTATTATACAATGATATAAAGTGTTTTGCACATGAAACGAATGCACCTTTCACATAGTAAAGTTTCCATTCTCAATATCATCTTTAAGCATAACTTTTCTGGAATTTTTTACATGACAAATATACCATATCATAACTCACAACTTTCCTAAAACACCAAATATTCACTAGACACCTTTTCATTTGAAATTAGTGTGTGTATGTATGCATAAGTACAACTAAATAAGTACACATATTCCACAAAACATAGGTTTTAAAGTTTGGTTTTCAGATATACCATTTATCCTAAATATTGTGGGACTACCAATCTCTCCCCCAATGCTATGCTATTGGTTTTCTTCCCCTCTCTTCTTATAGTTACCACAAAAACAAACTTACTAGATTGAAGGGAAGAAAAAATGCGTAGTTTAATATACAGTGTGGCATATAGGTTCATCTGTAGACATCTTATAAGTCCATGTGTGTTAAAAGCCCATTATGATATCTATAGTCCAGAAGAACTGCATATAGTTAAACCACTTCAAAACTGAACTAAAATTCAAAGTCTCAATGACTAGCTAGCTATGTAATGAAACTGGGAAATGTAAAAGGTGCAAGAGAGCTTACAATTACAAATACTTCATGCGAGGTAGGAAATGATGAAGTGTATTAACTTAAATTTGGGGTATGTATCAAAGTCGGTACAAAATTTACAAAGAAGATAGAAATTGGAATAGAGAAATGAAAAATCAAAGCGATACCTGATCTTTGTGATCGTCAGAGGAAGCGGAAGAAATCGAAGCAGCGACCGAGGAGCCGGCCGAGCGGACAGTGGAAGCGACGGTGCTGGCATTCGTGGACACGGTCTTGAGGCAGGAAGATATGATCCTCAGAGAGTTGGGCAACAAACCGTTGTTCTTTCCCTTACCCTTCTTCATCATCCTCCACCTCTCCCAACCACCACTGCCGATGCCGACTCGCCGGAACTACTCCCACTGCCACCACCTTTTGCCTCCGGAACAGCCGGCACCAAAGCCGCCGACAAACATAACCGATCTCCGAAGACGATCGGAAAGGTCATCCGATAACTTCAACACGATCGCAATCGGACACAAAAAAAAAAAAACAATAATAATAAAGCAAACAGAAAACACCAACACAGATATCTTCCCCGTTCCCTTAAGAGTTTGACTTGGAAACCTTGACGACGAAGCAGCCGTCTGCCTCAGTCGCTCTATAGAGTTGCTTCAATCGAAGTTCACTCTAGTTTCACTCGCTTTCTTTCGCTTTCCTTCTCTCATCTCGATTCTCATCTGCGTGCTGTGCTAGTGTATAAGAGTTGGAGGCACACCGCTTGGGAGGGTGTAATCGAAATTGTAAAAGTTATTGTGTGTTAGTTTTAAAAAATGGGGGAATATTATGGAACAAAATGGGAATTTAAGGAAAGAAAATTACAACTTCTTCAACAGACACCACCGCTAATGGGGACTGGGGAGACCTCCTCATAAGAATATCTCTTTGTGATGCTCAAAGATAACCACTGACACACGCTGCGAGGGACAGGGACTCTCTCTCTCTCTCTCTCTCTCTCTCTCTCTCTCTCCTTTTTTGAGTTTGAAAGTGACAGTTGTTTGAGTTTCTTTCTTTGTTTTTCCTTTATTTTGGATTTTAAAAAAATTATTAATTTTCAATAAAATTAATTTTCATCTGATTATAATCCAAACATAAAAATCATTTTTCATTTTTACAAAGAGTAATATTAAATGGGTGATACTACATCATCGAGAATTATGTCAATTGTTTTTTTTTTAAAACATTTTTTAAATTTTCTTAAACATTTAAAAATAATCATAAAGTTATTAAAAAAATATTTCTTTAACCATTAAATAGAAAAAAAAATATTCGGTGAGAATTCTCGATAGCTACTCTAGAATCTTGTTGACAGTGGCATTTTCCATATTACATACAGTCTAAAGTGTAAGATTTGCGCACTTATTTTATAATAATTATTTTTAAAAATTATATTCAAATATATTTTAATCTCTATTTATCTATTTTTATAACTCTAATATAAAACTTTTAAGAATTTTTATTCAAAATTTTCTCCTTTTCTTAATCCCAATAAATAATACATCTTAACAAAAATTTTAATTCACAGATTGAGCTGTAAAGGGTTGCCATTTAGGTTCATAAATCCGGTTAGTGTTAAGTGTTGTGATGTAAATAAGATTATATGGCTCAAGTCTAAGGGAATTCATTTCATTAATTAAATAAGTCAAATCAAATACGACACAACCATGTTCATAAATGAATTGTATCATATCAGCCTAACACTCATTTAATACATTAATTATTTTGAATTGATTTATTTTGATTGATTTGATATGATTAATATAATTTTATATTAATTATATTTACTAATAACAAAATTAATTTGATATTTGACTTCGTAACACTAACTTTTTTTATCGCTTGTTTGGTTCATTATCCTTGTATTAAATATTATCAATCTTATTGATTTTGGAATTCAATTTAAAAGTTATCAAAATGACAACATTTTAGAGAAGGTTGGATTCGGGTTGAGATGGTTTGTGAATAGTAGAATAAAAGTTGAATTATTTATTATATTTGGTGTAGGAATTTGAAAAAGTTGTTTTGAGGATTTAAAAAAGTTGAATTGTTTATTATATTTTATGTAAAAATTTGAAAAAATTATAATGATGAGATAAAATAAATTGAGATGAGTTGAGATGAGATGAGTTTTAAATCAAAACCTCTCCTTTATGTCATGCTTGCTTTAATCATTGTCATGGTGAGACCATTTTGGCTGGAAAATTGCCTTGAGAGATGAGGTCATATATTCTATATATATATATATATATAGCTGTAGAATAAATATAATTGAAGTTTTGCTCGTTTTGTACTTTAATTGACTTATTCATTAATTGTATATAATCAACTCTACTATTTTTCATCCAAAACTTACTTTTTATCCACTTGTTGGGTTCGTATTTGAGAGTTGTATTAAATATTATCGATCTTATTTAAACGTTTGATTTTGGGTTTCAATTAAAGAATTATCAAAATGACTTCATTTTCTGTCCTATTTACTTCGATTCTGGTCAAGGTGAGACCATTTTTTTTGGGAAAGTGACTTGAGAGATGAGGCCATATCATATAAGTGTTGCTCATTTTGTAACTTTAATTTCAGTATGTTGTGGTTAAATGAGTTCCCTTTTTTCCCTTAGGCGTGCCTCTTTGATCAAAGTAAGGGACAAAATGGTGTCATTTCAATGAAAGTGTTGTCATTTATTGTTAGAAATAATAGATCATAATACATAGATATTACAGTCGAAAATATCTTAGATCTAATGCAGTTGTTCCACGGATTTCTCGTTGTCGTCATTCATTCGAAATCTTCACGTATTTATGGTGAAGTGTGGTACATGATAAGACTGAACAACACCCACATGTTCCACAGCCTAAATACCGGGGCTAGAGAGAACTATATTGAGAGATTTTCAGAAACTATATAATATAGTCCCTCTAAGTGTAACCATTAGCTGGCCATTAAGGGTCAGCCATCAAGGCTTATAACCCCCACGAGAATGGGAAGGGGTGCCCACTATGGGTGCTCCTTTATTACGTCTCTCACTCGCATATAGTGGGCAAGATCTCAAGCCTACACCTCTTAATATGTTCTCAATTTTTTTTTTTTTTTGCTAGCAAATAGGCTGTGCGACCATTGAGCACATCCGTAAAGAAAAATGGGAGCATTATATCAAATCTCTTTAAGAAAAGACCAGCATAGCAACATCCCAAAAGTGTCTCGTTTAGTCACATCAGACTAAGCACCCTAATCCCTCTTGAGTCCGAATGACTCAATGCAATGCTCAATCTCCATAAAATATTATGTACTCACAACTATATCGCAACTTTCAAGAAGCAACATAACTTGCCAGCAGTGAGTACACACAAATATCAATGTGTTATTCCATTCGCCCTCATGTTTTTTAGTTTCAGTCCAGTTGTTTTCCTAGCAATCCCTCTTTACATCGCTTCATCCATAGTCATAGATAACATGCCAAAGTAGTAGGCACTAAAATATCAACCTCATGACATATGCCAATTAAGAATCTAGTCAGCAAGTCTAACTATAACTTTTAAGAATCTACAAAGTGACCACAAATAACATTCAGCAAACTTAATTTGCGACTTCAGGATTTCATATGAATCTCTTGTACTTAACAACAACATGTGAGATAACCAAATTTTGTTATTTATTAAGAGTAAAGCGATTAAGACCTTAGCCCCCAAAGATAATTACAACAATCTACCATTACTTTTAATGATTTGTCTATATCGCATCACAAATTCATTTTATCAAGTAAGTCATATTTACCTCTTAACAAAATTTCAACATCTAACTCTCATGAGTAAACCATAATAGAAACACCAAATAGTATAGGCAAAACTAAATTTTTGATATTTTTCATCTCATTAATTGTCTATGGATTTTGAACAAAAGCTCTTAGAAACTGTTTTTCTTGTAAACAATCTCACAAGACATGAAGTCTGAGTTACTTTTCATAAACCCATGTCCACTATCTCATAGTATAGAAAATTACTCATTAGGCGACAATTAATTATATAAGACAACCAGATCATCATCTCTCTTAGGAGCACATTTTTCTAATATTGTCAATAGTGTTCAAAAAACCTTATTTTATTCAATAGATTGTTAATAAAAACGACTAGGTACATTGAATATTTTTAAATAGATGGTTCGTTTAGGCCACATGTAAATAGTACGAGCATCATTCATTTGCTTTTTGTACCAAAACAGTACAAGTAACAATCATGCACTCACAGTACTTTGCGCCTAAACATCACAAAAAGCTACTCCTGCGAGAATTAACTATTTGACTCTTTCAAGAAAAGTTCCAATAAAATTGCGAGATAAGTTGCTCTCACCGTGTAATTCATACAATTGTGATTCAGAAAATATTTTATCTTAAAAATATATATATATTTTTTAAATAAATAAATAAAATTTGAATTTGCATCCATATGATGAGACAATTTTTTTATTTATTTCATATCCTTAATGTGCATGTTTAGGAACTTTAACGTAAAAAATACTTATATTGTATTTTTTCATTGACTCTACTAAATAAAAGATAGGGATTTTATTAGCGAGAAAACCTTTAATATTTTAAACTTCACACCCATCATCCTATGCATTCACGACATATTTTAACATATTATCTATCCACCTGAAAAATAATATTACTGAGATAATAAGTGACCATCCAACTTCTAAACCTCTAGGAATCTTCACTAACAGTACTATTTTCAATGAGTCTTAAATCAAATTAGGTCTAGACTTCACTAATATTGCATTAAAAGTGTTAAAAAAATCTCCTTCTGCAATAAATACAGTCTACGACGATTTAGCAGCTAACTAGTGATATCCCTATTTCTCGCTTAATATTTTTCATTTTCTCCAATTCACTATAGGAGAGAAAAGAAAACCTTGAGAGAAATTATCTTAGTCTAAAACCCATCTTGTATCAGTGCAACCACAAGCAAGACTTTTAAGTTCAATTAAGTCGTACATAATTTGTGTAACCGTCGCCAGTTGTAGCGTGTTGTCCATTAATGGCGACTCTGAAGCTCTTGGCAGAGGCGCCAAGTCGTGGAAGCGCTGCCCAACTCTACACAGTGTGTTGTGCTCCACCATGGCAGGGTTCCTGACATTGTATCCTACGCAGCTAGCACCTTTGGGCAGAATGCTATATCTTGGGGTGACGTCCTAGTTGGTGTGCACAAAGCCATGGGTGGCATAGTACCCAGATGGTGCGCCCACACTAGTGCTCGGTACACTGTGCCGCGTCATGGTGTGGAAAACGTGACCAGTTCTAGCTACGACACCGGTTGACACAGCACCGAGGCAAGCACATCACCACTAGAGTGCGTTGTGCACAACAGGTGGGCACTGTGTCTTGGGAACGCAACACTCAGCTGATGTGTGCAACACCCTCGTCAGCATAGCGCCATGAGTGGCGCAACATTGCTACACCTAGATGGTGCTTGTTGTTCCACCTAGATCGCGCGACTCTTGTTATTGCGCAACACCATGTTTGGTGCTGCTCATTGCACAGCACCACATACGCCGCTTCTCATCGCGCAACACCCAGTGCGGCACTGTTTGTCGCGCAACACCCATATAGCGTTTTGTATGGCTGGTGCTCGTAGCAACATGGGCAATGAGATCTCGCTATGCCCATCTGGTCAGCGGGGTATGGGTGCGCGTTGCACCATGAACCAACCTTCAATGTAGCGTCGTTCCTTCCCTGCGCACGATATAGTGGCCAGAGTGCCACCTAGTAAAACATGGATGACAATGGGTGCGTACTGTTGTACGACCTAGTCGCTCTGGGCGAAACATATCTCGCACACAACTTCTTTTTCTATGCTATGACTATTTGCAGCACCTCTCAAGCAGCCATAGTTACCGAAAGAGGAAAAAATTCTCGAAATTGTTTTTGGAAAAAATGCAACACGGACAACAAAATATAAATTGGGAACAAACCGATCATGCTTTGATACCAATTTTAGAAATACTAGATTATAATACACAGCGAAAGTGATATTACCGTCGAAAATATCTTGGATCTAGTGCAGTTGTTTCAAGGATTTTTCATCGTCGTTGTTCATCCGAAATCTTCGCGTATCAATAGTGGAGTGTGCTATGTGGAAAAACCAGAGCAATACATACATATTCCACAGCCTAAATACCAGAACTAGAAAGAACCATATTGAGAGAGATTTTCACTTCATATTCACATGTATTCATCCAAAATGGGGGAGGAACTGTATAATAGTCCCTCTAAGTGTAACAGTTGGCTAGTCAATAAGGGTCACCCATCAAGGTTCATAACCCCAAGAGAAGGGAAAATGGTGCCCACTATGGATGCCCCTTTATTACATTTATGTTTTCTCGGGTGATATTCATAGAACTTGCAATAATGACACAATGTCGTCCAATTATAGGTATTAGACCATTTGAATTGTCATCGCTTTTAATTGAGCAACGTTTTCTTGACTTGGTAGATAATTGTGAGAAGAGTTGCTGATTCTATGAAGAAAATTAATATATATATATATATATATATATATATATATATAAATTGAGATTTTTGTGATAAATCAAGTCACACTTAGCAATAAAAATAGTCTGATAATTTGATCTATTACATCGAAACACATCAATTTATAAATAACTTTTATTATTATGAAGTTTCTCTTTATTATTTTGAGACATGTTTCATTCTAGAGAGAAAGAAAATCCCACGACAAACAACCCCAAAAGAATAATGGTAAATCGAGACTGATGACAGCCAACCCTTGATAAGAATGGGGGGTTTGACTGAAGTGCTAATAGATAATTAATGGTAGACATTATCTACTCGGCCGATTCATTTTAGCTGTGATTATTGTATGGCTAACCAAACTCAGTCCGCACAATCTTTCCCCCTATTCTACTCATTTTAGGTGTTGCATTAATAAAAATAACGTTTAGAAATTGACAGGACTTGATCTGATGCATCTGATTATAAATTTAATTTTACTGTAAAGAATATCTAACGTATCATATCTAACTACATCAGTTTGTGAATTTTATTTTGTAATGTCTTAGCATTTCTCTTAACTAGGAAAAGCATTTGATAGCTCCAATTGCTGCTCAATGAATATCAGACACTCTTAAGAAGGATATGCAACTGTAAATAACCTTGAAGAAAGTTTCTTTAACTTGATCCATGTAAATAAAACTGTACAGCGTATTCTCTTACAATGAAAGCTAATTTGACATTTTCAAGCTTCGTTTCCTATATTCTTTTTGTGCACTTAGGTTCAAAACCAATGTCATTCATTCCATTTGTTTTTTAACTAAGTACACAGGTTAAAAAGCATAAACATTCCTTTCTTCCATCTCCAACAGAAGCATATAATTATTCTTTTCTTCTGGGTCCAACATACTATATCCTTGATGGGGCAAGATGAACCAAAGCTTTGTTTCATTCATCAACAGCATAAACGATAAATGATGAGATACGATCATCGTTGCTGGGTATTCCATATCTGATCCAC
The DNA here is from genome assembly GCA_961763995.1 of Juglans cinerea. Lineage (NCBI taxonomy): Eukaryota > Viridiplantae > Streptophyta > Magnoliopsida > Fagales > Juglandaceae > Juglans > Juglans cinerea. The sequence continues at coordinate 23,083,453 of CAUIVZ010000005.1, forward strand.
CAATGATGATGCTTAATGCTAACTAAATCTTGGTTGAGTAGCACTCTTCTGCACTGATGAGCTCTTCATGGAATGCTTTTCGGAAGAATTCGGTTCGGCTTTTTCTCATGCATTTCAAGCAGCTAAGGTCGCCACTCAGAAGCTGCAGAACCTGGTACCCATGTTCAAATGTAAGCAATGGAATTTGTCACACATGGTGTTGTGTGGCTACAGAGTTATCTAATGTCAATATAAAACAAGTATCATAGCTTACTTTTACACCTACTAGGAAAGACAGGACATTCACTTAGAAAATAATAAGTAGATCAAATTAACTGACTGAAAAACTAAAGAATTACAAGCTCGGTTATCATACTCAAGACCTAGCAGCCAATCGGATATAAAAAAGTTACCCAATACCATATTACTAGAATGTCTTGAAAATGAGACAACAATGAAGCACTGACATTGAAAAACATGTATATATTAGTCTTACTAAATTTCCCTAAACCTTGCCTTATCTTTTATTATTAACTAATATATGATAAAGTCAGTCTTTCAGGCAAGTAACATTCCAAGACTCAACCACTGTGTCCCTCTCAACAGTTACCGGGAAGTTTATCCCTTAATTTCATTATCACTTCAAGAACAGAACATGCCTGGCTCATACAGGGCCGTCGAATTGAGGACTGTTGTATGCATAAAGAAGCAACCAAGAGCACAAGATTTATCTGATGATAGTTGTAGTTATCACCAAGAGAAGGATCAATGAGCTCGTTGATGTGGTTCTTCTTAATCAAAGGTTTTGCCTGATCCAGTACAAAGAAAGGCACTAATCAATAGCCACCCATCTGAGTTGTAAATTTAAGATACAAGTCCAGTACCTGCACATGACCAAATAAGCAAGAAACATACCCATAAAACAAGGCTTTGCTGGGAGTAATCTAGTGCTCGGCGTCCAGTGACTATTTCCAATAGCAGCACACCAAAGGCAAAAACATCAGTCTTTTCATCAACTATGCCATGCAGTAAGTACTCAGGAGCAAGATACCTGCACTCTAAGAATTAAAGCAATGAGTCTTCAAGTTAAACATGTGGTGGATAACTGCACAAAACTAAGTTGGTTTCAAACCCAAATGTGCCTTCAAATTTTGATACGATATGATGAGTCCACTGCTCTGGCAGCCATTTTGCAAGTCCAAAATCACAAATCTGTACAAAAGATCAGTACTGAGTCCATACTACAATAATATCATGTATAAGTACATCGGGAAGTACTCTGAAATAATTTACCAACAGCTTCGCGAAGACTAGCATGAACATCGTCAAAAATGTCCAAACAAAGGTTGCTTACATAAGTTGATGTTAAGTGACTAAAAAGGGTACCTGAGGCTCAAAGTCCCCTGTAAGCAAAATGTTTGAAGCCTTAATGTCTCTGTGGATAATTCTTCTCTGACAACCCTCATGAAGATAAAGTAAACCCTTAGCTGTCCCTAGTGCAATCTTATATCTAATACCCCATTCCAGCTTCTCTTTTGAACCTAAAAAAGCATGCATCCCATTTTGCAGCAGGAGAAGAATTAATGAGGATCCATTGAAGCAATCGTCAAGATTTAAAAATAAAAACCCAAAAACGATAACTGACCATAAAGCAGGGAAGCTAAGCTCCCATGTGGAGATAGTTCAAGAACGAGGTGCATTCCTCCTTCAACCCCATAACCAATTAACTTAGCAGTATTTGGATGCTTCACATGTGCCATTACTCCAAGCTCTGATAAGAAGTCCGCTACAATTTCGTCGGCTTTCCCTTTTGTCAGACGTTTGATTGCTACCAGCCGCCCATCTCGTAAACACCCCTTGTAAACCTCAGCATAACCACCCTTTCCAATCAGATTCTCTACACCAAAGCAAAGCTTTATCTTGGTATGGCAGAACTAATTTCAAATGGGTGTGCTAATAAATAAAATTTCCAGATATAAAATTGAAATCCTGAAGCATATTACAAAGTACAAACCGTGGCTGAAATAATTGGTAGCAGTTTGTAGCTCATACAAGCTGAAATTTTTCCATGGTAAATTGGTATAGTTCAAATCGGGATGGACACGAAAAAATGGCACCATGGACATGGCCTCCCTCATACTACCACTCATTCTTCTTGAGAGCTTGGTGACACTGAGAGGATGCAATGTGTCTAATGATTTCTTGGATCTATTTCTTAATAACTGGACAAATCCACGCCAGCCTGAAACGGGTTTTGAGTTTTTGGAGACTATAGCTAGTTCTTTCGAGGAACATGTTTCAGATTCTGAGCTCTTAAAATAGTCCTCAAGAACTCCAACAGGAGAAGATGAATCTACCTTCTTTTTCATATCTGAAGATCAGAAACCTACTGAGAAAAAAAAAAGTATGAATACAACATCACTATCATGCTAGCAATGGTATTAGAGAAATGTGCAATTTTGAGTAAAATAAGTGAGAAGATGGGAATTTTTACCTCAAGGAGAATCAGAGGCAGCATAGATAGCATCTGTTGTTCTATTTTTGATTTCGTTAATAGCATTTCGTTTTCCCTGCAAATATGACCCCCCCACATTTGGATTAGAAGGCAAACCATGAACAAAAGAAGCCAATTACAAGTAAAAACCAACAAAAAGTCTAAATCAGAGAGAAAATTTATATATACATAATTACATATAGATTAATGCCTTAAAAACATATGAAACAGACACTGACGTAGGTACAAAGAAATTGAACTGATGTGACACTGGGGAAGAGACTGGCATCTTGGAAGAGCAATAAATACATTTCAAACAAATACCGACACCCTTAAAATTAAAAACCACAACAATAATCTGAAGCCTATTGAAGTACCAGACCAAAAAAGAGAATGACAACCAAAATTAATGAATTATGAAGAGAAGCAAAACTCAAAGTTGATGCCATAAACAAAAAATTCATAATTTTGGGATAGAAATTCAAATCACTAAAGCAAGTTAAACTCGGGTTTGGACATACCATGAAGAAGAAACTGAAGGTTATATATCATGTACGTTCCATCGACAAACAGAACAAAGAAACAGAAGAAGCTAAAACCAGAAGAGAAGATAACAGAGAGAGAGAGAGAGAGAGAGAGAAGAAGAAGAAGGAAGAAGATGCGGGGTTTGATTCGGGTGAAGTCTTGGCGCTGCCTTTGTATGTTTCCCGGGTTACTGTTCACAATTTTTTTTTTTTTTTAATTTATCTATTTCAATTTTTAAAAGTTTCAATTTTGATAATCGTATTGAAATTACTTTTTTATTTTTAATTTTTTTTATTCAATTTTTTAAATACTTTAAATTTTTTTAAAAAATATTCACAACATCATTAAAAATATTATTTTTCTTTTTAATCAGTAAAAAAGAAAAAATAAATTTGTCGGGACCGACGATGAGAGTAGCATATTTATTCGCAAAACCGATGGTTGATGACATGTTTGTGTCTTGGACAGGACAAGGATCTAAAAGGATCTTATTCTTATCCGGACAAAACATGGTAACTTCATTGGTCAGAGACGCTTCTTTTGCCTTATTGGTCGGTCCCCTTTGAATGAAGCGTGCAGCAGCCTTGCCTTTTGGAGCACAAAAAACATGTCCTATTCAATGGACCAACCAATTTTAGTAACCATTTAATATTTCTCTTTGAATTTTTCATCTTGAAAATTCAACACAACACATTACTATGAAAAAACAGTCTAATTTAAAAATATTAATAAATTAGGGTAAAATAATTTACAAATCAAGACGTAAAAATATCTCCACGACTGATATCTACTCATCTTATTATCATCATCATCATCATCATGTTAATCAACAAATTAATACTATTACGACGAAAATGATATTGTGAGGTCAAAACTTTTCTATGTCGTGTTGCAGCGCTATAATACAACCTTTCTCGTCCCCACAGATACACGACAGCCGGTAGCTAGCCTTTACTTGTATGTGCTACAAATCCATTGCGTCGTCGTTACAAATGCCTTTGATAATATAACAACAATTTTAAAAAATAAAATGCTAGGTGTATATAATATAGAAAGAGGCATTAGATCTTTACGAGAGATTTGGATAGTGAATTGAGATGAGATTGAATTTAAAAGTTGAATAAAATATTATTAAAATACTATTTTTATTTTGAAATTTAAAAAATTAAATTATTTATAAAAAAATTGTAATGATTAGATCAGATAATTAATAGTTTCTCTGTTGGTTGTAAAAATAGCGTTTTAAAAATTTTGATTTTAGGATTTGTCATATTCTACGTTGTTTGTAACATGGTATTCTTCTACCTTACTCGACGACTTTAATAAAATTTGGGGCATAAACTTTTATTTTTTAACTAAAAAAGTGGTTGCATAAATCAACACTTGGTAAGCAATTATTCAAAACATTTGCTTGGAAATCATTCCAAACATAAATTAATTAACACAATCATGCATTAAGCATTAAACCAAAAATCCCCATGCACGCAAGGAGCTATATAAGGTATATAATGGGGTATGATGAAGGGCATTCTTCACCAACAATTCAAGACAGCTCATGTACCAACTGATACTATCATATCGATCTAAGGAATTATACACTCAATTGAGTCAGTTTCCTTTTTTTTGGTCTTCTCTATAATTATATATACAATGTAATATTTATTGTTGCTTCTTTCACAAGCTTGTTGATAAGGTGAAGATACTTATTTAGACTCTAAATATCAATTAATTTGAGAGTAATATTAGATACAGTCATGGATTGTATAAGCGTTGCGCACTCTTTTAAAAAATGAGCGAGGTCTATTATTAAAAGATCTTATATTTATTTTTTATTTTTTTTTAGAAGAAGTATGTAGTGCTTGCGTACTCTATGACTGCAAGTATCATTTCTCTTAATTTAATTGAGTTAGATTAATGGTAGAGATTGATGTAATTAAGGAGTGTCGACATCCCAATTTGTGTGTGGTTGGTTGGTGGCTCATAATAACCATCTTACCTTAAAGCACATGTATTTGTTAAGATAGGTATGCTATTTATCAACGACCCTTTGGTTGACAGCAACTTATGATCTTGTTTTCTCTCCAACATAAAGCTGACCAATCATTGAATTTAGTGACACTTTAACTAAGCATAATTTATTGATTGAGAGCTTCAAAAATAGGTTAAAAATTATTTAAGATCTTTAAATTGTGTCAACATCTCTAATTATGTGTATATATATATATATATATATACATATAGTTTTGATTGAAAAGCAGCCAAGTAAATAATGAAAATTAAATTGTATTTTTTTTTGGAACAAAGGGGTTGGGCAGAGGGATGGCCAATCACCACGTACTTCGAGTCAAGGGCTGGTGAAAGAGCGTTCGCTATAGCTACTTTCATACAAAAATATCTCCCACTGTCACGCTCATAACTCATTAAGCCAAAGACTCCAATCGAGATTTCTTGTAATTTTTAGTCCAAATATTTTGTTATAATCAGGATAGAGACATCTACAATACTTAAATTTCACCATATTTAAACTCCGTTTGGGTAGTGGAAACACTCTACTATTATTTTATCATTACTTTTCATATATTTTTTTTATTAATATTCACTATTTTATCATTACTTTTTCACTACTATTTACAAAATATCTGAGATTATCTTACTATCCAAACGCAACCTAAGATGTTGTCTGTGAATTATTTTGGTATAACATTTAATATAGTGAAATTTACCTGTGTCTATTTCTTTCTAAATTGTAGAAAATATTTATATAAAAAAAATTGTAGGAAATCTTGATTACAAAGATCGAAAGTGAACTTCAATCTTTAGAGATGGCTGCTCATAGAAATGATTTGTACAAGTCTCAAATAAACATGTATCATATAAATTCTTATAAAAAAATAGATCTCACCTAAAAAAAAGGTGTAAAAAAATATTTTTTATTGATAAAACTCATGTTTTTATAAAAGACTTATATATGACTTGTTTATTTAAAACTTATATCTAGAAATTAGAATTAAAGCACAGTGAGCAGCCTGTTGGGTGGCCAATACAAGAAATCTCTTTAAAGAAAATTATTTTAAGAAAAATAAGTTTTAGAGTTTAAAAATAAAAGTGATGCACGTTATATCCAAAGGGGATGTAGCTCAAATGGTAGAGCGCTCGCTTTGCATGCGAGAGGTACAGGGTTCGATCCCCTGCATCTCCAATTAATGTTTCGACTTTTCGTCTCCGGGGAATCTATTCCTGACTTCACTTTTACTCATCGCTTCGTTTTTTGTTGGATAATTGGGTTTACTTCTTCCTCAGTTGGCGCTTTTATCAGCAAACTTGAAACTAGTTACGATTGCCTTTCATCTCTCATTGCGTCGACCACTGCTCACACGACACAATGTCTGTTCCTCTCTTCAACCTCGCTCCCAATCTGACAGTTTCGAGGCTTTGCTTAGGTCTAGCTACTTCTGCTCTTTTATGGCAGTCGCTACTCTCTAATTTTTCAAACCGAGATTAACTTTATTTTTTGTTGTCCTCAGGAACCATGACTTTTGGTGAACAAAACAGCTTGCCCCAGTCCTTTCACCTTCTCGACGAAGCTTTCAGTGCCGGAATCAACTTCTTCGACTCTGCAGAAATGTATACCCCCTTTATCCCTTAAAGGTTCCTTTCTGGGTTTTTTCTTTTTTTTGTTCTTTTTCAAGTTCGGCTTTCTGCGGCTACCCCCATGTATATGCTATATGTCTATAATTCTGGACGCCCTTCTTAAGTTCTATATGCTTTTTAGATTCAACTTCTGGGTACGTTGCTATGTTTGTAGGTATCCAGTGCCTCAGCGTGCTGAGACTCAGGGTAGGAGCGAAGAGTACCTGGGCCGTTGGGTTAGAAATAGGAAAATTTCTAGGGATCGCGTCGTCTTGGCCACAAAGGTCTCAACTCAACTCTAAAGCTGTTGACGTTTATAGTATATGGCATACTTCTCGGGTAGCCTATTACCGAGTTAGTTCCAAAGGGATCATCTTTAATGTATTTGCTTTATTGCTTTACTCTGAAGTTTTATCTTCCCTTCTGTATTTGCTTTAGTCACTTATCTGTATGAAGACCAAATTTTCAATACTAGTACATGACCAAATTGACAGTTTGTTGAGGGTTTCTATAGTAGTCCCCTGTGAAAATTTCTGCTCTGTATGCGATTGCTTTCAGTTAGACGTGCTCTTAGGATCGGTTAAACTTAAATGTCACAGAAATGTACAATTTTGTGCTATTTTTTTAGGCAATTGTGAATGCATTTCAATCTGACTTTCATTAGTTGAATTTGGTTTTTGCTCCATAATTATTTCTTTTGGGTGGTGGGTAAAACACTGAGGTATATTTTCTGAATTAAGGTGAGAGATTCTATAAGCACATGAAGGTAGCTTTTCTGTGGCCTCTGTACTATCGTTTTACTGTAATTATTGCTGTAATAATTCCAAGTCATGTATGTTATACGCCTCTTCGTACTGGTCTGACCCTAGTGTACTACCGTAATGACAGTAAGGCTGTATATAGCAGGAAATTTGTGAGCTTTAATAGACAGTTTATGATCCATGTTAGTTTTTTTATAATTGTTTGAAATTTGAGCTTTGAACATTGTGAATTGTTTCTATTTAGGTGACTGGACCATCTGGGCAAATGACTTGGATACGAGGTGGGCCAATGTGTTTAGATGCCTGGAATATTACCAAGGCCATTGACAACAGGTTTGACTTTAATGGCATGGACCTTCATGACTTTCCTATTTCTTTGGCGCCTTCTTAGTTAGGGCACACAGTGTTTTTTTCTTATTTGTATCGGGCTTTGCCTAATTCTTTGATTAATAAAGTTTTGTTTACCTATTAAAAAAAAACAGGTTTGTTTTTACACCTACTTACGTGAAGTTGTTGTAAGCCCAAATATCTTGTATTACCGCCATCAGATGGACTAAACTAGTGAGAAGTTAGTCCTAATTGTTTGCATTTTATATACACAATATATGTTGGCCAGCTTGCTATTTTCTTTTCTTTTTTAATTCTTATTACATTGAGGTATTTGTTAGTCCCATCCCCACCTACTCCCATGCCCCTGGTGTTCTTAGGTAGTCATCTCTTGGTTCTCTTGTATGGTGAAGATAATCTCTCATGATTTCTTGTCTTGTCTTAGCATGTTTGCTCAGACAGACTTAGTTCAGTCTGCAGTAGATTCAAGTTTTGGACATCTACATTCTTTTATAAGTAATAATTCTTTTATATAAGGTGCAAAAGGCACAACCGAAGTAGACAGGTAGCATACAAGAGAGACATCTATCTAGAAGGAAATGGACATTAACATTCTTGAAACTAACCAGTCCTCCAAAATAATGCTCTAGTGTATGTAAATGCTTTTTTTTTTTTTAAATTTTATTTTGATAAGTAAAATGAAAATTTTTTTGATACGAATGAAGTATGGCGAAACCCGTGTACACAGGAAGTATACAAAAGAACACATAAATACATTCTAGGAACCTAAAATTAAAGACAGAAAATCATGAACATTAGTTCCATTAAGCACAATGGCTGAAAACCAAAGCAATAAGGTGTGTACAAAAAAGTTCTGAAGTTCCTCCAACGTGCGCTCCCTATCTTCAAAGCACCGATCGTTCCTTTCCATCCAAATACACCACTTAATGCACAAAGGAATTGTCCTCCAAACTGCAGCCACCTGGGGGCAGCCTTGAATATTTTTCCAGCAGGCTAATAAATCCACCACCCTCAAAGGCATAACCCAAGCCACACCATTTTATTTTTATTTTTTCTATAAGTAAGATAACATTTTATTAATAGAAGTAAATAGGCATAGCCCAAGTATACATGAGGTATACAAACAGCATACACCTAGTTACATAAAAAGGAGCTAGAAAGAGATTTCAGAAACTCATTGAAGCAAGCTCCATTAAGAACACAAGAAGATGCCCAAAGAAATAAAGAATGGAAGAAGAAACTTCAAAGCTCATCCGGAGAACGTTTGTTGTTTTCAAAACGTTCCTAGTGTATGTAAATGCTATTCCATCGTGATTGAAAAAACGAAACGTTGATTTGGAAGCATAAGTTGCCATTTGACTATCTCTGAACTAGGTTTTGTACTCCAATATGATATCCACACTAATGGGCCTAAAGAGTGTGGGATGAGATTTCTCCAAAATATAGTATTATCAGTGGCCATTGCCTATGCTTCCCAAAATAACATTAAGCAAAAGTTATACAATGTCTTCTGTTTTTATTCAATAAGTAAATGTAAATTTTGTTAATTATAACAATGGGCGAAGCCCAGGTACACAGATACAGGCAAACACCTAGTTGGAATTAGAAACCGATACAAGGAAATCATGAGACTTAGTTCATTAAAATCTAAAGCTATTGCCCAAAGGAACAGAGTTTTTGATAGGTGCCCAACGGAACAGAGTTTTATAGAAGAAAGTGTCGAGTTCATCCAGTGACCGTGCACAATCTTCTAAGTTTCTATTGTTTGTCCTCCGTATACACCACAGTAGACAAATGGGGACCATCTTCCACACAGCAGCAATTTGTGTGTTGCCACTAAAACCCTCTCTTGGCAGCAAAGAGATATACTGCATTTTATTAATATAAATAGGCATAACCCAAGTACACTGGATTTATACAATAGAAAAAACCTAGAACTCATACTGAAGTTATACAATGTTATATTTGGTGTTAGTATGATATTTTTACCTAAGAGTTACAACCCATGGTTGCTTTTAATGGAATCGTTATAGCATTATGGAGGATGAGATGTTTTACAGTTATTTTTAAGTAATTTGTATCATGGTCTGATGAGTTATTTATTGTATTGGTGCAGCTTGCTGCGCATGCAAACTGACTACATTGATCTTTATCAGATTCATTGGCCAGATCGGTTTGTATGTGGATCTTTACCTCAAATATCTGTAGGCATTAAAGTAGCTGCATGGCTAAGCACAATTTTTGGGGATATATGAAAAAAATAATGCTCATCTTTCAGTTTTGTTTTCTTTCACACCAACCCAATGTTGTACTCTTGAATTAACTAATGGCTGATTTTGTAGCTATGTTCCCATGTTTGGAGAAACTGAATATGATCCAATCCGACAGTTCAGTTCAGTTGGCATAGAGGAACAACTTGATGCTCTTGGCAGAGCTGTTGATGCTGGTAAGGTGAGTGATGATATCATCGGTTCTGCCTCTATATTTCATCTGTAGATAACGTGACCTTTCGAAGTATAATGGAAATTTTTGTTTGTAGATCAGATACACTGGTCTCAGTAATGAAACCCCATATGGTGTCATGAAGTTCATTCAGATAGCTGAAAGGGCTTCTCGTCGTCCTAGGATAGTATCAGTACAGGTTGTGTGAGTCATCTGGTTCAGAACCGTGAGGCTTCCTGTTCTGTTTTCTTATTCCTATTCCTCCATTTCTCTTGCTATTTTTCTCTCTTTACTTTGTTGATTACAAGGCTTATGTACAACTCATTGTCTCTGTGATAGAACTCATACAGCTTGCTTTGTCGAACTTTTGATTCTGGAATGGCTGAGTGCTGTCACCATGAGAGGTAGTCATGTGTTTATGTCAATGTATTGATGATTTAGGGTGGAATTTAAACTGATCTTGTCGTGTATGAAATGACATTTAAAATTTGCTCAACTTGCACAAGCTAATTTCTGAATGAAGCTGTTTTAAAAAAGGTTATGGCATTCAGATATAGTTATGTGGAGTTTCTTGGGTTTATGACTGTTAATTAAAAATGTTGAATATGTTGGCATCATTGGAATCGTGAAAGTAATGTTCAGGGTGTTTGAAGTAGCAACGTGATTCAATGATGGCTACTTGGCATAGTCTTATTAGTAGTCATACCAACTCCGAGGCTTAGAAGATGGTCCCCTTATGTCTCATTTGGTGTACTTGGTGGAGCACAATGCTTTGATTTTTGAAGATTGGGAGAGGACAGCAATAGAGTTACGAGTCCTTATCTTCAATTCTCTTTATGTATCGATGGCGGTGCAATTAGTTTCAGCTCCTATAGCTTTCTAGAATTTATGGATTTGTGTTCTTTTTCTCCTTCCCTATAGTTGGATGTTTCCTATTGGGTTGTGTCCCTTTGTGCTTTGAATAAAATTTGCCATACTTATAAAAACTTTGTAACTTGATTCAAAGCAGCTGCATAAAAACTTTGTAACTTGATTCAAAGCAGCTGCCTCTGGCTCTGCCTTCAAGAGAAGATTTACTATTTGATTCAATATGTGCTGTGTTGGTGCTTTCCCACTTTTATATGGAATTCATTGCTAATGATTTCGCATTTGGTTTAAATATCCTTTTTTTCCGGAGTGGTGCAGGATGGATTCAACTAAAAAGAAGTGATTTGTGTACGTGGTTATTATTTATGTGAAACAGGAAAATTAATTAATGATATTTAAGCTTGGGACTTCAAATATGTATATAGGGGCAGGGATTTTTCTGCCAATGAGAAACTTTGGTTTGGTTTTACTTATCATGTGTGGCTGCACTTTAGATGGACAAAACCCATGTGGGGTATCTTAAATGGGTCTTGCTGCATTCATATCGTTGTAGTTTGAAAATTGAAACAATCTGCTGAAAGTAATTGTCTTATATTTGACCTCCTTTTCATTATATTTTTAGGATCAGCTTATTGGCCTACAGCCCCCTGGCAATGGGCATTCTCTCAGGGAAGTATTTTTTGCCTGATGGGGGTTCAGCACATGCTCGGTTGAATCTTTTTAAAGGTTAACAATCAAATTACCTACATTAATAATTGGCAATTATCTGCAAAATACTAGTGAACTTTTCTCATGTGGAACTGTTGTTTTGTTCATCCTTCTTAGGTAGGTATTCAGAAGGGGAATCGAGGTATAACCTGTCCAATAACATCATAAAAGCAGCTAGCATGGTAAGCAGATGCTCATCAGATTTGATTTTAGTAGTCTGGGGGGCTTATTAAGAAGCTGTATGGTTTTTTTTTTTTAATAAGTAAATGTAATTTATTCAATCTCATCAGGTGGTGACATCCAAGTCCCCAAAGAGTATTTGATAGATACACCTAAACATTAGAAGAAAATAGAAAGAAAGTCCATATCGAAGATCATTATCCCAAATATGACTGACCACCCAAAGAAATAGGGTTTTAGTGAAAATAAATAAATTCTAGTCGTCCACTGATTTCTTACAGTCCTCGAAGCAGCAATCATTTTGTTCTCTCCATAGACACCTCCAACGTGCAAGAAGATCCACTACGCTTCTAAAGTAGACTGAAAGTATTCCACAGAGCATTTGCCACTTCACAATGAAGCAAAAGATGGTCAACAGTTCACTTCTATGGTACATACAAGTTACAATACCAAGCAATCACCAATTGTTCAATGTGAGAAATGGCGAATTTTGCCTATGGCAGCTGTCTACACAAAAAAGACCACCCTGTGTGGAACCTTAGTCCTCCTAATTCTCTTCTGAGGAAAGGATTAGACCCCAGACCTATAACTTGGAAGTGAAATCTTTTTTTTTTTTTTTATAAGTAAGAAAATTTTATTCATTGAATGAAATAGGCAAAACCCATGTACACAGGAAGTATACAACAGAAACAAACTTTTAAAAAAAAGTACACAAAAGAAACACCTAATTTCATTCTAGGAGCATAAAACGAAAACAAAAACTTATGAACAGTCCCTCCATTAAGTACAATAGCAGAGAACCATTGAAGCAAGGAGAGCAAAAAAAAATTCCAGATTTCCTCTACAGTGCGCTCCTTATTATTAAAGCACCGCTCATTTCTTTCCAGCCAAATACACCACATAATGCACAAGGGAATCATCTTCCACACAGCTGCCACTTGAGAACAACTATGAAGCCTATTCCAACACGCAAGTAAGTCCACCACTTTCTTAGGCATTACCCAAACTAGCCCAGCTCTACTAAATACACCATCCCATAAAGCCTTAGCCACCTCACAATGTAAAAGTAAATGATCCACTGATTCACCATATATCTTACACATGAAGCACCACTCCATAACAATCATATCACACTTCCTCAAATTATCAATCGTCAAAATATTCTCAAGTGATGCAGTCCAAATAAAAAAGGCAACTTTGGACGGCACGTGAACTGTCCAAATACTCTTCCATGGAAAAGAAGTGTGATGCTGAACAGTCAACACCTTATAATATGACCGAACCGAAAACTTTTTACTCCCTGTATGCTTTCATAACATTCAATCGCTCTCATTTCCTCCAATATCCAGAGAATACAAAAAACTGAAAAAATCAGCAACCTCATCAAGTTCCCGATCCTGAACAGCTCTAATAAAACTAACATCCCATTGCACAGCTCCATTAGAACGGATCAACAAATCTGAAATAGATGCCTGCTGATTAGCAACCATTCGAAAAATAGCCAGAAACACTCTAAAAAGAGCACGTTCACCACACCAAACATCAAACCAGAAACGAATTCTTGAACCCTCTCCAACATCAAACTTAATTTGTTTTGTGAAATCTTCCCACCCCTTTCTAATAAATTTCCAAAGACTCACACCGTAAGTCCCCGTAATCTCCTTAGAACACCAACCCCCCAATCACTCCCATATTTCCGATCAATAACCTCCCACCACATCGATTCCCCTTCCAGTTGATACCTCCACAACTACTTTCCCAATAAAGCCTTATTAAAACTACTCAAATCTCGAACCCCTAAATCTCTAGTAACAATAGGACAGCAAACTCTATTCCAGCTCACAAGATGGAATTTATTCTCCTCTCCCACACCACCCCACAAAAATGCTCTAAATAACTTCTCAATCCAATTTGCCACACCTACAGGTAATGAGAATAATGAAAGAAAATAAGTTGGAAGGTTGGAAAGGGTACTTTTGATAAGAGTGATTCTACCCCCTTTTCCAACCCGCCAATCTTTTCTCAATCTTCTCTACAACCCCATCCCAAATATTCTTTGCCTTGAAAAACGGCCTCAACGGAGACCAAGATATTTCATAGGAAGAGAAGCAACTCTGCAACCCAAAAGTTCCGCCAAGCAGTTGATATTCCTCATCCCCCACCGGAACCCAAAAGTGAAATCTTTATTCATGATTAATTGTTGACTAGTAGCAGAAATAAAGACTGGTCTGAAACTTGATTGGGAAATGGTGATTGTTTAAGCAGATTTTTCTGTTAGACTTGTTTGAATCTGATTATCACAGACCATTGTATAGCAATTAATGGCTTGCACTGTCTTTTCAAAGCAATGATGAATACATACTTTTTCGTGTATTTTGTGGATCTGTGCCACTTTCATTGTTTAGGTTAGCATTATATCTTCATGTCTGCCCTGTGCATGTTAATCTGACTGATTCCTCTATACTCTCTCTCTCTCTCTCTCTCTGTGTGTGCAGGAATATCTTCATATTGCTGGAAAATATGGTCTTCATCCTGTATCCCTTGCAATTGGTTTGATATCCTTCCTCTCACTCCCACATGCCATGTATACCCATTTAAAGAGAAAAATATCATGCCATCTCTGAAGTTATGGTTATCTGTGCATGGTATTACCATTTGAAACCCATACTCAGTCCAATGAATGGATCTTCTCAACTGATGGATGCTCTAAGATTGGAATGTCTTTAATGTCTAGATAGAGTCTACACATATCTATAAATTGGAAAGATCATTAATATCTTCCATTGATTGTGGTCCTTGAACATATCGAGCATGTGTGATCATTTTATAAGCTATAGTTTATCCATTCTTAGTCTCTTTATTTATCTACTTAGTAATATAGTTCATTTGGCAGCCTTTGTTTTGAGACATCCTCTTGTTGCAAGTGCTGTTTTTGGGGCTACTAAGTTGTGGCAGCTTCAGGAGGTTCTCGATGCAATGAAAGTTGAGCTCACATCTGAAATAATTGGTGACATCAACAAGATTCATGCAAGGTTTCCTAATCCATGCCCCTGATCAATCGTTAAGGCTGTTCAATTTCTTTCCTATCAGGAAGATTTACTAGGCTGGCTAAATGGATCACCTGTACCTCCTGCACTTCCTTTTTTAGTGTTAAATTTATGACATTATTGGCAACGTCGGGCTGCAAAAGATCCTGCTTTCTTGTTGGAAAATTCAGAAGTTACAATTAGTTAGTAGGAACAGAAGCCTGCCTTTTGTCCTACCATAAATTTTCTTAAGAAAGCAAAAGAAGGTTGCCACTTTAGTAAGTGCTTTGCTGGTGGGGAAGCCATATGAAAAAAATTGATGCCTGGCATGGAGTGCATCATCAGCAAATTCTTCAAGGGAAACATGACAGTAAAGGTTCGCTGGACACTGTTCCATCTTGATAATTGTTCATGTGGGTAGCACATGTGAACCAATTTAGTTTTGTATACTTGGGCTCATGTGGACCCAGATTCAAAAAACAGTTGCATCTGAAGTTGACAAAAATTAATATATTGTTTAGAATTTATTGTGGTGATACTTTGCACCTATTGAGTGGCTGTTGTGTGGGCATCAATTGCCATACTCCCGCTTTTCTGTGATCAAATGCTTTCTTAGGATTTGGAAAGTTATTGGGTCGTAGGCTCTGGGTCCCAAACTTGCAGGACCACCTGGTAATGACAATGTAGTTGAAGTTGATCTTTTTGGTTTCTTTATTGTTGAGTGTTGAATGAGCACCGCTCATGAACTTTCTGAGAAATGATCTGATCAATGCATGCGTGCAGAGAGTGTAGATAAATCCTTCTCTTTGCAGCGAGGACAGTCAAGAACCACGATCCAAGGATGCCCAGGGTGCGGAGAATAACTTGGGGTTGTCTTTACAGTGAAGGAAAGGCAAGCACTTTCTGCATATATTTTGACATTTTCATTTTCTATGTACAGAGTGATCAAAGCACATGTTTACCCCCAAAAATATGAGCTTCTTCCATGCTAAACAGCCTCCACCTTGTTCCACCATTCTTCTACTGCGTGGTTGGTACCTTTTCTTGACAGATTGATTAGGAAAACAATAGGGGCACGTGAAGATCTTCAAAAAGGGTCCTGTTTACTGCATAAAGCAATAATTCAATCTTAGAGAGATCTTAACAGCATGGACTTGAGGAAACATAAAAGGAGCTTACCACTATTGATTGCATGATTGTTTTTAGTCTATCCTTATGGTCCACATAATGTGATTGCAACACAAATTTTACCTCCTCTCTAACTCCCAAATTCCCCTTACAACAAATGGAAAACCTCATGTTTTGAACACCCAAATCGAGGAATCAAACAAGGTGATCCACTCTCACCATTCCTCTTCATTTTAGGCAGTGAAGTTCTCTCTAGATTGATAGTTAGACAAGAACAAATGGGAATAATTCAAGAGATTCAAATCAGTAGGAATGGGCCTTACTTTTCTAATTAGCTTTTTGCAGATGATTTAATTCTTTTTGGCATAGCCACTGCTCAAAATGCACAAGCTTTTGAACATTGCTTTGAGATTTTTCAATCTTGGTCTGGCCAAAAGATCAACTCAGCCAAGTCCTCCTTTCAATTTAGTAAGAATAGTAGGCAGAACTTGATAAGAGAAGTTAAAGCAATCTTTAACTTTAAGCTTTCCCAATAAAAAATCAAGTACTTAGGTCTGCCACTCAATGATGGGGTTCCTATGAAACAATATTGTCAAGAAATCATTGAAAAAATTCAGAACAAGCTGACTGGTTGGAAATCAAAACTCTTCTCTCAAGCTAGAAGAACAACACTTATCAAGTTAGTAGCTAGCACAATCCCTTCTTATACTATGGCTACCACTTGGCTTCCTAAGAAAATCACCAAACAAATTGATAGAATTCAAATGAGATTCTGGTGGGGGTTTAAGGCTGACAAAACTCACAATCTTACACCAAAATCTTGGAAATCAATTTGTCTACCTAAATCCTTTGGAGGTATAGGAATGAGAACTACAACAAATTTCAATAAAGCCCTTTTGAGTAAAGTTACCTAGCACCTTATCAATAAGGAAACAAGCACATGCAAAGAAATGCTCATCCAAAAATACATGAGACATTCAAATTGGAACAATATCTCTGCAAAACCAACATATTCCAGTTTCTGGAAAAGCATTCTCAAACAAAAAGATTTCATTCTCTCGAATCTCTGTATCCAAATCAACAATGGGGTAGAAACTAAAGTTTGGTCAGATCCATGAGTACCTTTTATCGATAGATTCACTCCAAAACCAAAAACACCTGATACATGGCAAGACCCTCAAATAACAGTTTCTGAACTCATTCTTGAGGAGCCAAGAAGATGGAACATAATTTTATTACAAGCTCTTTTTACTCAATAAACAATAATTGAAATTAAAAAAAAAAATCCATTTAACTGAGCACCATTATCACAATCAACAGGACAATTCAAGATGGACTCAACATACATCATGTCTTTTTTCTGTAAAATCAGCTTATGTAGCTATTGTTCAACAAAATGAACAAAATTCAACAAACCTCACTCTCTCATGGAAAAAACTCTGGTCTCTTAAACTTCAAGATAGGCTGAAGCTTTTTCTTTAGAAAGTGTTAAATGACATTGTAAATACTAAGAGCCTCCTTAGTAGGTTTATAGCACTTTATGAGGAACAAAAAATCTGTCCCATTTGTCATCAGGAAGAGGAGGCTAATGAGCATCTTTTTCTAAGCTGCCTTTTCACAAGAATACTTTGGAGACAGTTACCTTGGCCACTAGACATAGAAGCATTTAAACCTTTAGGGATTAGGACTTGGATTGAAAATATTCTTAACTCTACCAAGCTAAATCTCTTTGATGAAGAAGCTCATCATTTTCAAATTTTTGCTATTGTGGCAATGGATAATATTTGGTTCACTAGAAACCCGGAAATTCATACAAATAGCAACATAGCAGTAGATCAATTTGTCAAAAAAAACCTTAGACATGTATTAGGAACATTGTAAAGCATGGGAGTGGAAATGTTCAAAATCTAACCCTAATTCCAACTGGAAACCACTTGAACTCGAAGACACCTACTTCATCACATTTGATGCTACAGTGAGACAACATGGTAGTACATCAGTAACAGTTTGCAGATAAAAAAATGGAGAAGTTCAATTTGTAGTAACCAGGTTTGTATGTAGTACTGATCTCAATCAGATTGAAGCGATGACAACCTATATAGGAGTTCAAGAAGCATTCACAAGAAATATCAAAAAAGTTGTCATTGAAGGGAATTCACTAAATGTTATCAACAACATTAATCACCCACAAAAATCAAGCAATTGGGAATCATAAGGAGTGGCAAGGGATACCAGATTTTTGTTAAAAGAGTTGGAAGAGTGGAGAGTAGTCAAGATACATCGATCACAAAATCGATGCGTGCATTCAATAGCGCAATGGGCATATTCCAACAATAAGTTTGGAAAAATTTCTCTGATAGAAATCCTAGTATGTTTATTAGATTTTCATAGTGAAAATGACCCTACTTTAGATATTAGAAGCATGATCTCATGAAATGGTTTGTAATATAATCTACTCTTGTACTAATGCTATTTTATTAAAGAAGTCACTTGAGAGAGAGAGAGAGAAGAAAGAAAAAAAAAACACAATAACAACAACTTTAGAAATCGTTCTGGGCATTACCTCCAAAATAAGAACACACTTAGGCCCACAAAACTATTAGCCTTACAAATAAAATAAGCAAACTTTTTCTAGAGGTTGTCTCGTTTGTTTTTATAATTCCTCTTAACTCATCTAAATTCACCTTATTTAATCATTACAATTTTCTCAAATTTTCACATAAAATAAAATAAACAATTCAACTTCTTCAAATCCCAAAATAAACAAGGCTTCTAACAATATTTTATTCTATTTTTAACTTTAATCTCAACTTATCTCATCTGCAAAAACAAACAAAGTTTTAATGTTGTATGTACTCAATACAAACCATTGAATTTGAGAAGTACCCTACTTTCTATTGCTATAAAACCATCACTGCTTCAACTAAGGTATAATTAGAGTCTAGAGAAGAAGTAAGAACAACTCAAGTAAATAATCACCCTATTCCTCTGTTAAACACACCACCTTTCAATCCACCAAATGAGATTTAAAGGTCATGTTTGGCAAACATGAAAGTATCTCAAAATTTTTTATAATTTTATTCTCAAACATCATTCAAACACAAAACATGCCAATTCTGAATTTTTAATTTTTTCATCTAATAATTATCTAAGATGATTAGATGATGATTAGATTTTACCATTATCAATACAGTTTTTACAAACTTCAAAATAAAAAGTATATTTAAAAATTATATTCAAATAAATTTTTAAATTTATCTATTCATTTTCACCAACTTCAATACTATACTTATTTTAAAAAATATTTTTATTCAATTTTTTTTTCTCTTTTCCAAAATCATCTAAATATGCATTTATCACCAACACCACTCCATGAAAAATCATCCTTCTCCTTAATTCCCTTCTAATTTAGATAGACTCACTTAATTCAAACTCTCCCTTATTAAATTCTGGAATATGGAATCTCCTCTCAGCATTCATTCACCTTCTAGAATAACATGATGTAATCAACTTAAGAACTTTCATAATCAATATAAAAAGTAAATGAGCTGGTCTTCCTTTTTTCATAGGCTGGACACCAGCCACTAGAAAGAAATGGCCTGCACTTTTTGTTAAAGTAATATATAAAAATGAATATTGCTATAGTCATAAAATAATTATATAAAAATAATTTTATAAATTCACGTGATTTTATTTGATACGTTAGATCTATTTTATAATAAAAATAATTATATAATCTGATAAATTATATCAAGTTATGTCAATTTGTGAAATTACTTTTATATAACCTATTTATGGTTAAAATATTTTCTTAATTCCAATAGATGCGAAAGAAGATGATCCATCCACAAGGAAACCGCTACATCTGCAGTCCCACTTGGATTTTACTGCGGACTTTCTTTCCTCTACCTCCTACTTCTTCTTGCCTTGTAAAAATTCTAGATTCAGATTATGCTCTCTATTTTTATCTGTATTTGGGATTATTAAAACCCCACGAGATTAAAACATTTATATATTAAAAAAAATAGTATGTTTAGTAAATTTATAAAAAAAAAAATGTTTTAAGCATTCTAATTTATTTTAGATCTAAAATTAAATTTTTGGTTGAAATTGCCTCGAAAGATTAGCAGCACACGGAAAGTAATTTAAATATATATTTTGAATAGTGTAGAGTCTAACATGGATTCGACGGGAGTTGTACCTCAATCGACTTGGTCAACCTTTTTGAACAAAAAGGGTCATAGGTAGACTAGTAGTAAAGTGTTTTATTACGTACAAACAAGTTTATATACCAATCTGTATATTAATGTTATTGTCTTCATATTTTAAATTTAAATTAGTACTGTTTTTAATCAAATCTACTTACTGACTAATCATATTCAATAAGTACGTGTATTAATACGCATAATTGTTTACAATTAAAATTTTTTCAATAGTAAAATCCAGAGAAGCTTGCCAAATTTTTTTTTTAGCTCTTGCCAAAGTAATTACTCAAATAAAGAAATTTCTCAAATATGGAAAACTTAAATAATAAATAATTAAATTTAAATTTAAAAAAAAAAAAGTAAAAAAGAAAAAAAAACACACCACAGCTCCGTCAAAGTTTGAACTGAAACCCCCCGAAACCAAAAGAAAAAAGAAAAAAAGAAAAAAAGAAAAAACCCAAAACCCAAACCCCCCTCCAGTCTGAATTAAGAAAAATCAACCGAGCTGGGTCCGGAGCCTAGCCCCGCCCGGGCCCCACTTCCAGCATCCCTCTCCTCCACCATTTCCAGTACCTCTCTCCCTTCTCCTTCTCATTGGTTTTTCTCTCTTCTTCTCGCTTGGGGGGTGCTGCCTCCGTATAGGAGCGTATCTAGAGACAGATAGATGGATTCGAAGCCATGGCTGTCCCCGGCTCCTACCTATCGTAGCTTAGAAACCTATTGGGATACCGATGACGACGCCCCTGGTCCCCGGTGCAGTCACACTCTCACCGCCATCGCCGCCACCAAATCCCTAGGCCCCCGCCTCATCCTCTTCGGCGGCGCCACTGCCATCGAAGGCGGCGCATCCTCCTCCGCCCCTGGCATCAGTATGTGATCATAACTCTTTTTTCGTTTGCTCTGTCTGCTTCAAAATTCAAATGGAACTTACTTGCTTCATTGCTTGTTATTAATTTTGTAGGGTTAGCCGGTGTGACCAATTCGGTTCATTCTTACGATGTTCTCACCAGGAAATGGACCAGGTTTTTCTGGTTCTTTATTATTATTTTTGCTTTTCGGTTTTGGATTGGGTTAGATTGGATTTGAATCACAGTTTTGCTAAATGGGGTGCATGAATTTTGCAGAATTAGGCCGGCCGGTGAGCCACCTTCACCTCGGGCTGCGCATGCAGCGACTGCAGTTGGTACTATGGTCGTTTTTCAGGTGATTAAAAAATAACTTTATTTGAAAAACAATAGAATTCTAAGTATATCGTTCTTCGGGGTTTTTTGGGTAGAGGCTTTTGTTGCTGCAGTTTGATAATATGTTTAATAGTTATTGATTCGTGCTGTATGGCTAGGGTGGGATAGGTCCTGCTGGGCATTCTACGGATGACCTATACGTGCTGGACTTGACGAATGACAAGTTTAAGTGGCACAGGTGAGATTAGTTGGCTGCAATTAATCGGCATTTTCTTTTTCTGGGTTTCTTGAGTTTTGATTACATTCTGATATTGATCATTCTAATTCTCATATGAGCATAGAGTGGTCGTACAAGGACAAGGACCTGGACCTCGCTACGGGCATGCAATGGACTTGGTTGCTCAAAGATACCTTGTCACTGTCAGTGGCAATGACGGTGAGGGAGATTCACTGTTCAGTTATATTTTATCTGTTTGACTCGTTTTTTTTAAAATAAAAAATTGATTGTAGTATGCATTTTTGGAAGAGACGGCATGTCAAAATCCAAAGGAAACTTGATTTCTTATTAGACACATATTGTGATTTGTTGATTTTTGCTTCTTTAAACTCTGTAATGACCTTTACCTCCCAATAATTTATATGTACACCATGTGCCTGCGAAAGTATTTTGGGGCACTGATTGGATCTATTCACTGAATGGTATACTTCTCATACTTATAGTCAGACATAGTTAGGATGATAATATTCTCACAACCTCCCTTCACCTAACCTTTTGCTGTGACTTATTGTTTATTTTTTATTGCTTGAGTTCAAACTTGATCATGACTAGTTTCAGAAAAGAGAATGCTTGTGCTTGTTGATTTGTTGCTGCAATAAGAATGCATTTTGTCATATATCAAAACCATGTAATATTTTTTTTGGGGTTAGGAAAAAGAGTTCTGTCTGATGCTTGGGCTTTCGATACTGCCCAGAAACCTTATGCATGGCAGAGGCTGAGCCCGGAAGGTGATAGACCTTCTGCTAGAATGTGAGTGTCTTTAGTTTGTTGGGAATCACAAAATTATTTACTTGTGTATTCGTTCAACTGTCCATGTTTAGAATAGCTATGATTAAACATTCTTTTGTAGGTATGCTACAGCTAGTGCCCGTTCAGATGGCATGTTTTTGTTGTGTGGTGGAAGAGACTCTACTGGCACGGTAATGATATACTTATATATGAAGCATTCGATTTATAACAAATAGTCTCTGCATGTTTTCCATTTTGGTTTACTGGGCTTTTATGTTTTTGCTTGGTTTTTGGGCATCTAGCTCAATTTTAATTCTGAATTGGTGTGTTATTGTGATTTGCTTAGAATTTTTAAGGCATATGAAAGATATGAGGAATTGAGACGATTAAACCAAGGATGACTTTGATGTGCCAATTAGTGTCTGCTAATTTGTAGCATCTGCATGGATAGCATGTACCTTGCAACTCAATTTGCTTTTGATAGCATATACCCTGCAAGTTGAACAAATTAACTATTGAAAACTACAAACTCCAGTTTAAATAAATGTAGGTATCGAAGAAGAAATGTCTAATTTCATCTGGTGAGCATTCCTTATCTTCAAAGTTCCTATCCTTCCTTTCCCTCCAAATGCACCATAGTAGGCATATGGAAACCATCTTCCATACTGCTGCAATTTGCAGCATACCATGTAAACCTTTCCAGCTGGCAAGGAGATTGACCACTTACCTAGGCATCACTCATGCTAGTCCCAGTATTGAAAATATCATCCCATAGCGCCTAGGCATCACCCATGCTAATCCCAAATCATAAGGTATTCATAAAAAAGAAAAAAACCAAAATCCCAACATGAAGCTATATTTTTTTATAAGGAATAAATGTTTATTAAAAAGCGCAAAAGGCGAAACCCAACATGAAGCTAGAACTGATTTGGCATGGATAAGAACTTGGGGAGTATTTACGTGAAGCTCTGATAAACTGAGGGAACTCGTGATGACCTTAAATAAGAGAGAAAATGAGAACCTAGTCCGAGTTGATAAATAATTCTTGTGAAATTTCAAGGAAAAAGTTAAATGATATATTTCGATAAGTAAAAGGTTTCAGAAATATCAGGAAAGAAGGAAAAGTATCACAAATATCACACAAAATATTATTATTTTGAGTTTACATAAAGTAACATTATTTTTTTTAATATTTTTTTTACAAAAAAATTACACAGAAGAATGCAAAACATGGTGAATTTTGTTACTTACTAAAATAAACATAGTGAATTTTGTTTGTTGAGCTTTCCCTCGGAATGATCTGGAAGTTCCCCAGTAGTGCTCCAACTGTTTGAAAACAAATTCCCCCAATATCTTCAAAATTCTCCCCCCCCCCCCCCCGGGTTGCCTTAAGTTGTATGGAAGTTGCATCTTAATTCCAGGTAACTAGTGAGTCCAATCCTACTTACTTGCCCTTTATGTAACTTTCTGAAGTTTGTGTAACTAGTGAGGCGCATTTGGTTTTATGTAATAAATGAATCTGTAAGCATTTTAGATCTAACTCTCCAATGTGTATGCTTCCACAGCCACTCGCAGATGCTTATGGGCTGCTCATGCATAGGAATGGTCAGTGGGAATGGACTCTTGCACCAGGTGTATCTCCTTCACCAAGGTATCAACATGCTGCGGTAAGTAATGACATATACATTAGAGTTATAATTGTCAATTTGTTAGTTATTATGTATGCATATATCTTCATCCATTGTGTGCTCACGCATAAATCTAAAGTATTGTTAGTTTTATGTATCTTTTAATATATTCTTTGTAGTGATTTAGTTATACACAGTTTTTAATGGGCCTGCACAGTTCATTGAAACAAGTTGGTTGGTTTAGATGATAGGTTTTTACACTGGTGCTGTCTCTTGAGTGAACAAACTCTCTAATCCCGAGCATTATTTCTTATCACTGATCATAAGATTTCTGGCTATCAGGTTTTTGTTGGTGCACGATTGCATGTTACAGGAGGTGCTCTCAGAGGAGGACGTGGAGTAGAAGGTGAAGCAGCTGTTGCAGGTAATCTCTTGGCTTTCAAATTCATCAGAGATATACATATATATTGTGTTATTGTGTGCGGAGAGGAGGGCCACACTTCTTATTTTCATCATAATAAAGGGGCACAGCTCATATCATTAATACAATCGTTTACTTATAAAAAAAATAAAGGGGCACAGCTCATGCAGAGGATCAATCCTTAATGAGATTGAGTGCTGTTGCCCTTGATTTCCTGAACGGGAGGTACACTTGGCCCCCCTGAAACATCATGTTTTCATATCCTATCATCTGAGAAATCAAGTGATATGTCTGTTTTATTCTGCTTGAAGCCAAGCAGAAAGGCGATTCTTGCTGCAGATCATATTTCCGACCTTTTCTTCAGGCTTTGTTGAGCAGTCAGTTGCTTTATTCCATGGAATGGGTTGAATATCCCTAATCTCCCATCCCCCCCCCCCCCCCCCCCCAACACCCTTTTTTCCTTTCACGCTGGCAGGATAATACATTTCTTTTCTTATATTGTTTATTATGATTGATATATAGATATGGGGCTATTCTTCCTGCAGAAAATCTTATACATCTTTTATTTGGCAGTATTGGACACTGCTGCTGGAATTTGGTTAGATAGAAGTGGGCTGGTCACCTCTTCACGCACAAGCAAGGGACAAACTGAATATGATCCTTTTTTGGAGCTTATGCGTCGTTGTCGCCATGCAGCTGCATCTGTTGGTGTTCGAATATATATCTATGGTGGTCTCAGGGGAGGTAAAACTCTAAATGCCGTCTTGAAAACATATTGAATGTAACTATAGAAGTGAAAATGTCCCTATTTTGAAGAACAGGTGTACTGAAAAATGTTTTAGGAAGGATACAACAGTTGCAACTGATAGAGTGGACTACCAATTATTCTTGGGTTTGAAGTTTAGGTTTCCTCTATTGCAAGATTCCGGGCTAAAAATTTAGACCCTTTTTTAATAAAAAATGATTTTTTTAATAAATTCTATGAAACCCTAGAGAACGTAAAAGCTCCAGTCCAAAATTATGAAGTTTTGCAATTACTTGTCAAAAGAAGAAGAAAGTGAAATCTGAAGCTTTGACTTAAGTGTCAAAATTTGTGCGTGCCAACTGCCAAGGTTGCTATACCCCACTGAGAAACTAGAGAGGAAACTGTCATCCGCATCACCTGAAATCATTTTACTGTGAGTCACGACCATAACAAAAGTAGTGGAGATAATGGATCACCCTGTCACAAACCACGAGAACTGTTGAAGAAGTCCAATGGTGTACCATTCACCAATATAAAAGAGCAGACTGAAAAATAGTTAAATACAATGCTATCCAAGAACACCATTTTCCCCCAAAACCACTACACTGAGGCATGAGCTTAAGTTCACGCATGAAGTAGAGTGAATATTCTAACTCATCCTTGGATTACATGGTTAAAGAAATGAATCATTAATGGGATGTTATCTCCAGCTAGTTTGACAACATAATTTCACATTTATTGATGTTCTTGTTTCTTTCATTATGTTTACTGGTCTTGCTATGTGTTCTCTTGTTTCTTTTTTTTTTTTTTTTGCTACAGCTATTGTTGCGAGTCTTGTGACAAAAATATAGTCAAATATGTTACTCTGTGCAGATGTGCTGTTGGATGATTTTCTGGTTGCAGAAAATTCACCTTATCAGCCTGACATTAATTCTCCTGCAACATCTGAGAGAGCTCCACCAGTAACAAGTACCAAAGTGAATCAATCTAGTATGATTCCTTTTGAGACATCACCAACTTTGGATGGTGGAGCAGAGATTCTTTCATCGGGTGGCATGAGGTATCACTCTCTCTCTCTCTCTCTCTCTCTCTCTCTCTCTCTCAAATACTCTCTTCATACGTATAAGAATTTTCATGATGCACATCCTAAGCAGCATGGACAAAAATTCTATGGAGAAACTGAGGGAAGCTTCTGCTGCTGAAGCAGAAGCAGCTAGTGCTGTCTGGCAAGCTGTGCAGGCTGCATCTGCTGAAGAGACATCTGTCTCCGATGACAACTCCCAAGCAACAGAAACAATTTCAGATGGTAGTGATACTGAGGCAGATGTTCGTCTTCATCCAAGAGCTGTATGGCCTTCGCATCATTGTCGTATATCCAGATTTTTATTCCTTCTTCAAGCTGCAAAATCATACTCTTCTACGGTTGCAGGTTGTAGTTGCTAAAGAGGCTGTCGGTAACCTGGGTGGGATGGTAAGACAGTTATCTTTGGATCAGTTCGAGAATGAGAGCAGACGAATGATTCCATTGAACAATGACCTTTCATACCCTACTAAAAAGTTCGCCAGGCAGAAGTCTCCTCAGGGCTTACATAAGAAGGTGAGCATTATTTAAATTTGATCTTCTTTGTTATTTCTTTTGGATTAGTTTTATGTACTCAGTTGTTAGTTGTACCCTTGCCAGATTATTTACACATTGCTCAGGCCTCGGAACTGGAAAGCTCCTCCAAATAGGAGGTTCTTTCTGGATTCTTATGAAGTGGGTGAGCTCTGTTTTGCTGCTGAACAGATCTTTATGCATGAGCCAACAGTTCTTCAGCTGAAAGCGCCTGTTAAGGTATTCGGTGATCTCCATGGACAATTTGGCGATTTAATGCGGCTATTTGATGAATATGGATTTCCTTCCAGTGCAGGAGACATAACGTAAGTTTGACATTTCAGTATGATATTTACTTTAGCTGGTTTTTGGTAATAAATCTGATTTCAAATAAGATATTATCAGCTTTAGATTTTATGTATTGTTAGTTATGTCATGACTGTGAGTCTCGGGTCCTTACTGTAGAACTCCAAATTCTATGTTGTGGTTCTATTATAAATTAGGAGAATGTTAAATCTTATGGGATTTGCAGTGAAAGCTATGTCCTAATGTCCTGTCAAATGAACCAATTGCACACATTTGTAGAAGCACAAATTGTTGCCTTTTTTTAAGAGTACACACCCAACATTGGAAAAACGTTGCAGAATCTTGCCTGCAGTTGACGCTGTTCAGTGTCCGGGTTGCAACTAACTACGTATAATAATTGGAAGCTATCCTTTCCTAAAAGTTGGGATCTATGTGCTAGACCTTCCCTTAATGGATTAAACCGAGTGGATTAGTAGAAGCTTGTACTTTGTATGAAAAAAAGTATATGTTTCCCTTAGCCTGTTTGGATGTTCTCTGTGATTATCGTTGCCTGTGCAGGGCATGTTCTTCTAGTTAATGATCAAGGGCTCTTGATAGAGGCATCTTGTGGTGGTTTATTTAAATCTCTATTTTAATTAAGAATCTTAAAAAACACATTGGAGTTGTTTGATGAGCCTATATATTTATGTTTCAGGTATATAGACTACTTGTTTTTGGGAGACTATGTTGATCGAGGACAGCATAGCTTGGAGACCATAACTTTGCTCCTAGCTCTTAAGGCATACATCTGTTATAGTTTTCTAACTTTGGGATGTAGCTTGATTGTGTCATATTGTATCATATTTACATATATTTGACACCCAATTGCCCTGTTTATAATTTTGCAGATAGAGTATCCTGAGAATGTCCACTTAATACGTGGAAACCATGAGGCAGCTGACATAAATGCTCTCTTTGGTTTTCGCCTTGAATGCATTGAGAGAATGGTATGGATGACTTTGCATATATAATAGATTCTGCAATTATGTGAATGCGCCCTTATAACATGTCAACTTGTAGGGAGAGAATGATGGAATATGGGCATGGACACGATTTAATCAGCTATTCAACTGTCTTCCACTTGCTGCACTTATTGAGAAGAAAATTATATGTATGCATGGTGGCATTGGGAGGTCTATACATTCAGTAGAACAGATAGAGAAGCTTGAAAGACCTATAACAATGGATGCTGGATCTATAATCTTGATGGATCTCCTATGGTAGGGTCTCGCTCAATTCATCTGTCTATTTACTATTTCTGGTTTTATTTACTAGTTCTAATAGATCTAATCTTACAGGTCTGATCCTACAGAAAATGATAGTGTGGAGGGTTTGAGACCAAATGCTAGAGGGCCTGGTCTTGTCACTTTTGGGGTACGTGTTATTGTTTAGTTTGAAAGTGTTGGATTGAATGTTGAAGGTATTTTGTCATATTTTTTAAGTATGGAGCACCCCCCCTGGGCCAAATAATTCTTTTGGCTATGAGCCACTCACAGGGATACTGTTTTGAAATAATGTGCTAGCATGACTCAGCTATTTAAGTTTGCTGCTTGCAGCCTGATCGTGTCACAGATTTCTGTAAGAAGAACAAATTACAGCTCATTATAAGGGCCCATGAATGTGTCATGGATGGTTTTGAACGGTTTGCTCAGGGACAGTTGATAACCCTTTTTTCTGCAACGAACTATTGTGGTATGTAAAATTGCTTTGGGATTTCTCCTCTTCGAGTGCAATTATATGTGGTCTCATGCTTCATATATATGTAGGGACGGCGAACAATGCTGGAGCTATATTGGTAGTTGGCAGGGGGTTGGTTGTGGTTCCAAAATTAATTCATCCCTTACCTCCACCACTTCAGTCTCCAGAGACGTCTCCTGAACATGTCATTGAGGACACGTGGATGCAGGTTGGTTTTTGCACTTACAAATGTTTGAATTGTGCCTTTGTATATAAGGAAATCTGAAAAATATGAATTCTTTTGACCGGTTTGTGTGATACTCTATGTTCTGGTGCTCTGCAGGAGCTTAACATTCAAAGACCACCAACTCCTACTCGTGGTCGACCACAGCCTGACCTTGACCGGAGCTCACTTGCATATATATAATGTTACCTGACAAAGTTGTGTAATTTACAACATGTCAGAGTGCCAATTATGCATGTCTCTGGCAGGTTTGACCCACGCAGGATCAGATAAGTTTTCCAACCATGGCCGATATGCTGTGTTCCTGTTGTGTTTTGAAAATATGAGTTGCAGAAGATAAAGCATTGTCTATTGTTCACATAGCTCGAGAATGGTAGAAGATGTAGCAGTTAGCCAATTGCTCATAGTCTCCAGGTTTGTCATATATGTACAATTTAGAATGTGAAGAGGCTGCAGCCACCATACAGAGAACTTATAGGGAGAGTTTGTTTAGCAACCGTGTATTGTAATATAAACTATAATATACAATTAATTCCTTTATAGCGTTTAATTGCTTTTGATGATGCAATTTTCAGAAAAAAAAGTTTGGACTGGCGAGTATGTATGGTCGGTCTCCACTAACACAACAGTTTTTTAATGTTGTCAAATTTTGGTTTGGGAGTTAACTAAAGAAGGCTTTTGTAGTTGTTCAAAGATGTGTTCTTTTATAGTAGCTCTAGCTATTGCTCATCTTCCTAACACTTTAGGGAAAGACAGATAATATCATTTGGAAACCCAAACTTAAACACAGAAGAATTGGTAAACTTGGCTGGAAGCATTTGAAGAGAAGAATTTTACTTGCGGTTTTTAATATGACTGGCTTTGATAAAGAAGTTTGAATAATGATAGGGTTATTACCCTACTACTACTCATTTATTACTCTTTTTGTATTTGATTTTTTTTTTAATTTTTTATTTTACTTAATGATTAAGGAAGTAAGTATTAGTAAAATTATATATTTTTTTAATTTTTTCCTAGTGATTAAGAATGTTAAAAAAATACTTAAAAGAAAATGATAAATAAATAAAAAAACTTGAAATGCGTAATAGATGGATAGTAATAGAGTAGTAACCATGTCACACTACCCAAGAAGTTTAGGTGTGGGATAGTATAAATTGCACTTGCTCCTGAAAAAAGGTTAGAAGACAGCAACAGGCTTCTATCATAGCCACCCTAGCTTAGCAGTAGCAGCCATCCATCCTAACACATTGACAAGATGCAGGAAAGCTTCGAGGATAAAATAACACCCAAGAGGGACTTATCTCCGGTTTGAATCTCTCCATCTTGTAACCTCAATTTTCTTCTTAGTAATTTGCTCACTGAATCATCTGTGAACCTAACTATTTACGTTGAAGTTTGTAAATCATTGACTAATTTATTTCTTTTTTATCACTCTGTATTTATTTTTGTCTTTTACGATCAAGTTTTATCACTCTTTAGAAGAGCCCTTTTTGCATTATGGCATCCAGCTAAAACGATACCTTCTCAAACTATCGAAAAATTGCAATGTACACCCTTCAATAATATCCAATAATCAAAATTCTGCTGTAGTGTTTTTTTTTATTTTTTTTTCGGAAGTGGTAATTTTATGATGTAATATCTCAAAAATAGTACTTTGGACACCATTGCAGAAGAGGTGACAATTTAGGAACGAAAAGATAGTGCTGCCTAGAGTGATCATGGTCGGATCGGAGGCATTTCTTCATTTGCATGAAATGGTATTTCGGACACAAACTCCCCAAAATCAGATAGATAAAGAATGGTTCACCAACCTTGAAACAAATTCCGAGATAGCCCATTGCAAGTAAAATCCCTTTGTTGACTAAAGATGATTTGAAGAGAGTAAGAAATACATGAAACTACAATCTCATCAATGTTGACAATTCTGAAATGCAGTGAGAAGGACCATTACATGAAACAAAAGGTGCAAAAGTTAAGGTAATGGCGGGAAAATGCGTGAATGGGGTGAAATAACAGCCTTCTGCACAAACTTGGACTTGCTTGGATCATGAACCCATTCAATCTCGCTCATGTTGGGTGTCTCAACATATGCCATGGTGAATTCTCCCACCTTCTCTACCTTCCCTCTCTTGCCTGCCCTCAACACCCAACTTCTCCGGTTGCAAGAGAATATTCCATTTGTTAGACGGATAATATCACCAGGCTCAAAGGCATCACACTCGTCCCCCCAGAGCTGGAAGTGAACTGCGGCTGTCTCATCAGCCACAAGTGCCAAGCATGTCTTATTCTGGCCCTCTGATGCTGTCTTGCCTTTGTTCAAAACTATGAATTGTGTATTTATGTTGTTCTCAGCTGCAGGCACAATGTCTTTAAGAGAGTACATAGCTTGCTTTCTAACTGCAAAAATCTAAACAGAATCAAATTATTTCATGTCCAACCCTTTCTTGAGAAGAAATGATAAATTAATGTTCATCATGCTGATGAGTGATGGTAGCCTAAATGGGACCTGGATGTTCTAAACAAAACATAATTGGTTGGGAAACTGAATTTGAATGAAGCAAATATTTTAATCATTTCTACAGCAAATGGGCAGTGGGAATGGCACACGTACTTGGTGGTAATTATAGTGTCAATGAAAGCAAGAAAATTCAGCATGAGAGATCACAACAGAGCAAACAACACCAACGAAACATAAAAATCTGCATGGTTTACCCAACTAGGGCTAATGTCCATGTGTGGAAACAAATCAATGAATACCAATACATACAACTCATTTCCTATTATTTGGCAAAACATAGATAGATAAACTAACCCTATAAACCAAAAAAAATCCCCACAGCACAGAAAGTGAAACTAAGAAACTTCTAATTGGCAAGTTACACACGCACACACCAAATGTCTAACCCAAAATCTGACCCCATTCATCTCATTCTTATAAAGCAACAGATACCAATATTGCCTGAGCCGGTTGGCAAGACTAGAGATCATGTAGTAAATCTGTTCTAAAACTCACTAAAGATTGATACAAAGTTACAAACTTCACTAGAACACCTATTTAGCTCCAGCTAACATAGTAATATCAGAAGCCCCATGTGAGTACAATGATTTTGAGGACCTTCTCTGCATCAATGAATGGAAATTTTATAGTGAATATGTAGCAAAGCAGGCATCCTGATTCCAAGCATAAACATACTAAATTACTAATCCATTGGAATCATATCTTCGAACATCTAGCATGCACGCCAGTTAAAGCATTGCATTTTAAATAACACCAAACTCTGAATTTTAGTTCGAAAGGATGGAAGTAATTCATGCAGGCTGGCGAGTCTATTAACCAAAAAAATCAGTCATCAAAAATATTGCAGAGTATCACAGACTTCTTGTAACATCCAGACCCAAAAAGTGTGATTTTATAATTATTAGTATTATTATTACTACTATTTTATTAGATATGTTTTGAGTTAGTAATTTGTTTTGAATAGGAATAAAACCAAAAAAAAAAAAAAAAATTGTTTTGAATAGGATTTCTCTACTGTTAAACTATACACCTATTTCATTTTCTGTTTGGTCTCCTATATTGGAATAGGTTCCTTATGATCCACGATACCCCTTCTCCTTGCCCATAAAACCCACCCGAGACCTCCAGAAATAAACACAAGAAAACTTTATACACAGCCACCGTAGCAACTTCCGCAAACCAAGAAAACCACTCTCACATCCAACCGAGACACTTACCTCGCCGGAATCCACCACAGACGCCGCCGACGGTAAGCTCTCCTCCCACCTCGACGTACGCCGTTGCCGTTTAAGCCTTTCCCGTCGTTTTTCCTTCTGCCGTTAGTGACCAAAGTCGCTGGGTGTTGTGGCTAGCCACCGTCGACCACTCTAGAAGACGTCAGACCACCTCTACAAGTCCACAGAGATCGCCGACCAGCCCAACCCCGTCGAGCCCACTCCTTTCCGGTAAGCCACTGCCGTCCGCCACCCTCCCCTCCCTCTATTTCTGTCGATTTTTATAGTTCCTCTCTCTAAACTCTCCCTCTTTCGGTGTCTGTTAAGGCTCCGTTTATGCCAAGATGCTAGGAGGAGACAGGAGTTGAGTAACGGGAGTCAAGGGCAGGATCTGTCGAAATGGAGAAGATAGACTTGAAGTAATGTGAAGAAGCTGGAACGACGTCGTGGAGCTGAGATTGAAGAACAAACGCACCGTAGGGGATGTTCTTTTATTAGCTAGGATAGACTTGAAGTAATGTGAAGAAGCTGGAACGACGTCGTGGAGCTGAGATTGAAGAACAAACGCACCGTAGGGGATGTTCTTTTATTAGCTAGGATGGGTGCTGCGCACCGTTTAATATGTCGGTTAATTAGTGGGTCTGTAAAACACAGCGTTTGGAATTGTTCCAAACGGTGCGTTCATCTATCAGTTTGCTGTTTTTATAATTGGTCTATCATTTACTTTCATGCTGTGAGGTCAAGTTAGTTGAATTTGAATTCTGTTAGAGAGAACGTCTTAAGGCAGGGAAGGTAGTGGAATGGGGCATTAAGGAATATTTTCTGTAAGAAGTGGATTCTGTGGAGGTTTGGAGAGCCCTCGAAGTACTCCCGTATCAATACAATAGCCTTCCGCATTTATTCAAACACCTAGTGTTCATCATCTCCATTCCATCAATACACTGCATATTCATTCATTACTCATCCTACGTACAATCATCCGCAAGAATAGAGACCATTATTGAGGTCTTAACAGTGGTATCAGCAAGCAGCAGTTCCTATGGCCAACAACACACGCTCCAAAAATGATGCCCTCAATCAACAGGTGCAGGATATCCAGCAGCAGAACATTCATCATCATCAAACAATGGAAGACCTGAAAGCAGATATACAGCAGTTAAATGACCTGGTACGTACCATTGTCATAGCCCAAAATACCCAAGTTTCCCAAAACAGAGACCATCACCAAGAACACATCCATTTCCAAAATGACCATGACCAAAATGATCTCAGGAGGCCAAATCTGAGGGGAGTTAAACTGGATTTTCCCCATTTCCATGGTGATAATGCAGCAGCTTGGCTCTTTAAAGCCAATCACTATTTTGAATTTCATCAAACACCTCTACCTCACCGTTTACTCATGGCTTCCTATTATATGGATGGAGAGGCTCTTGTGTGGTACCAAGAGGCATTGGAAGGAGGTCAGTTTCGGGATTGGGATACCTTTGCAAGGTCTTTGCTAATTCGGTTTGGACCAACAGCTTACGATGACCCCATGGAGGCACTGACTCGTTTGAAACAAATAGGTTCTATAGCTGCTTATCAAGCACAGTTTGAGGCCCTTTCTATTTGGTTAAGAGGATTATCCGATGTGCACAAGCTAAGTTGTTTCCTAAGTGGGTTGAAAGATGAGATCCGTCTTCCTATCCGCATGTTCAATCCTGTTAGTTTAAGTGCTGCGTACGCATTGGCTAAAATACAAGAAGAATACCTTGCAAGTTCCAAGAAATCCAGCAAGGTGGGGGTAGATAAAATCAGTCCAATAGTAGGAGGAAGTTACAACCGTGGATCTTACTCGGGTGAAGGAAACAGCACTAAATGGCAAAAACCGTGGGGGGGAACGAAGAAGGTTTCGTCCATTCAAATGGATGAAAAGAGAAAAAAAGGGTTATGCTATCACTGTGATGAGAAATGGAACCCACAGCACATGTGTAAGAGCCCTAGAATCTACTTGATGCAAGTGGATGAAGAGTTACCTGAAGCTGGAAAAGAACCAGTAGTGGTAGAGGTCACTGAAGATGAAATAGGAGTGGCTGAAACTAGTGTGGAAGCACCTGAAATTTCTCTAGTAGCCATTACAGGAACACCCACCATGAGTACCATGCGTTTACTAGGAACTTTGATGGGAGAACCTGTCGTAATCCTAGTGGACTCGGGGAGCTCACACAACTTTGTGGAGTCCACTTTGATAACTAAGTTAAAGCTGCCTATTGATGCTTCCAGCAACTTGAATGTAAGGGTGGCTAATGGACAAAGTTTGAGGAGCGATGGGGTATGCAAGGAAGTGAGATTAAAAGTGCAAGGTATAGTGTTCCAACCTTCTCTTCATTTATTAAATCTTGCTGGTTGTGATATTGTGTTGGGCATTCAATGGCTGGTTACGTTAGACACTATAACGTGTAATTTTTCTAAGTTGTTGATGGGTTTTACATATGGAGGAAAAAGTGTGGAATTGAAGGGGTTAAAATTAAACCCATCTGTGGTAGAAGATGGACACAAGCTGCTCAAGGCCACCACGGCTAAGAGCAGGGGAATTTTGTTACAAATCATGGCCCAAGAAGTAAAAGAGCAAAAAGAGGAAGTGTTAGATCCGGAATTTACCAAACTATTGGCTGAGTTGGGAGGGGTTTTTAAGGAACCTGAGGGGTTACCACCACCCAGAAAATATGACCATAAAATTGTCCTTAAGGAAGGCACTCAACCCATTGCTAATAGGCCATACCGATACCCGTATTACCAAAAAACTGAGATAGAAAAGATTGTTGTAGAATTGTTAAAATCTGGAGTTGTAAGACCAAGCATGAGCCCTTTTTCATCTCCTGTTTTACTAGTAAGAAAGGCCGATGAGAGTTGGAGGCTTTGTGTGGATTATCGGGCTCTTAATAAAGAAACAGTGAAGGCAAAATTTCCCATTCCTGTGATTGATGAACTGTTGGATGAGTTGGCTGGTTCAATGGTGTTTTCTAAGCTTGATTTAAGGTCCGGTTACCACCAAGTGAGAGTAGCAGTGGATGACATTCCAAAAACAGCTTTCCAAACACATGAAGGGCATTACGAGTTCTTGGTAATGCCCTTTGGTTTAACTAATGCCCCGGCCACGTTTCAAGGGTTAATGAATGATGTTTTCAAACCGTTTTTGAGGAAATTCATGCTTGTTTTTTTTTATGATATATTGGTGTACAGCCGGTCTCGAAGGGAGCATTTGAACCATTTGAAACAAGTGTTATCACTGCTGGAACAGAATTCATTGTTTGCTAAGAGGTCCAAGTGTAGGTTTGTCGTGGGAGAAATCGAATACTTAGGCCATGTCATTAATGCTAAGGGGGTAATGGCCGACCCCTCTAAAATTGCCACCATGTTAGAATGGCCCGAGCCTAAGAACGTGAAGGCCCTAAGGGGATTCCTAGGGCTAATGGGTTATTATCAGAAGTTCATAAAAGGATACGGGACCATTGCAGCCCCATTGACAGAATTGTTAAAAAAGAATTCTTTTGAGTGGAATGGCAAGGCTAAGAAGGCCTTTGAGGAGCTGAAACAGGTTGTATCACAGCCTCCCGTGTTGAGATTACCTGATTTTAATAGTCCTTTCACTATTGAGTGTGATGCGTGTGGAACGTGGTTGGGCGCCGTGTTAATGCAAGCGGGGCAACCCATTTCCTATATGAGTAAGGGGCTTAAGGGGAAGGCCTTGTTACTATCAACGTATGAAAAGGAACTCTTGGCCTTTGTGACAGCAGTTCAAAAATGGAAAACTTATTTGCTTGGTCAAATTTTTATTATTAAAACCGACCAAGAAGTGCTGAAATACTTGTTGGAACAAAGAATGGGGACTGAAATGCAGCAAAAATGGGTGGCTAAGTTGATGGGCTATCATTTTTCTATTGAGTATAAGAAAGGAAAGGAAAATAAGGTGGCAGATGCACTCTCAAGAAGGATGGAAGGCCTATGCAAGGGGGAATGTGCAGCCATACTCTCTTTCCCCACCCCTTCATGGTTAGATGAGTTAAAACATAGTTATCAAGAATCATGTGAGATGATTATGTTGCTTGATCAACTCAAGGCAAACCTGAATGTGCCTAAGAGGTATTCCTTAAGACAAGGGGTTATTCTAAAAAAGGGGCGTATTGTGTTACCTGAAGATTCTGATTTTAAGAAAAAAGTGTTGCAATTTATCCATAATAACCCACAAGCAGGCCATTCGGGGTACTTGAAAACTTATAAGAGGGCCAAAATGGATTTTTTCTGGAAGGGAATGAAAAGTGACATAAAGAGGCTGGTTCAAGAGTGTGATACTTGTCAGATTATGAAGAATGAGACAGTACATCCAGCGGGGTTACTCCAGCCACTCCCCATTCCCAGCCAACCTTGGACTGATATATCACTTGATTTTGTAGAGGGGCTACCAGTGTCGAAGAGTTTCAGTGTAATATTGGTGGTGGTGGATCGACTCACTAAGTATAGCCATTTTATACCCCTGGTCCATCCGTATACTGCTCAAGTAGTAGCAGAAGAGTTTATGAAGAATGTTTTTAAGTTACATGGGTGCCCTAGGTCTGTGGTGTCAGATAGGGACCCAATTTTTCTAAGTAATTTCTGGAAGGCCATCTTCACTGCACAGGGATCATCACTGGACTTCAGTTCAGCTTACCACCCGCAATCAGACGGCCAAACAGAAGTAGTGAATAAATGTGTGGAAGCCTACCTACGTTGTTATGCTAGCTCCAAACCTAAAGTATGGGTTCATTGGCTTCCAATGGCTGAGTGGTGGTATAATACCACCTATCATACCGCCACTAAAATGACCCCCTACCAGGCTGTCTACGGCCAACCCCCACCCACTCTTCTATCCTACATACCCGGCACAGTTACAAATGAAGCAGCAAATGTCGGTTAATTAGTGGGTCTGTAAAACACAGCGTTTGGAATTGTTCCAAACGGGGCATTCATCTATCAGTTTGCTGTTTTTATAATTGGTCTGTCATTTAGTTTCATGCTGTGAGGTCAAGTTAGTTGAATTTGAATTCT
Organism: Juglans cinerea; assembly: GCA_961763995.1. NCBI lineage: Eukaryota > Viridiplantae > Streptophyta > Magnoliopsida > Fagales > Juglandaceae > Juglans > Juglans cinerea. The sequence continues at coordinate 23,121,383 of CAUIVZ010000005.1, forward strand.
GTTAGAGAGAACGTCTTAAGGCAGGGAAGGTAGTGGAATGGGGCATTAAGGAATATTTTCTATAAGAAGTGGATTCTGTGGAGGTTTGGGGAGCCCTCGAAGTACTCCCGTATCAATACAATAGCCTTCCGCATTTATTCAAACACCTAGTGTTCATCATCTCCATTCCATCAATACACTGCATATTCATTCATTACTCATCCTACGTACAATCATCCGCAAGAATAGAGACCATTATTGAGGTCTTAACAGTGTCGCACCACCATAGGTACCCCCAGCTGCGCCGCCAGTCCCTCCTAGCCAACCAGAGCCACCGCCGCGCATCAGCTCATTGTCTCGGTGAGTCCATTGTTATCACACGGCAAATTCCTTCAGTTGTGTTCGGTGAATACTGTGTCTTGCGAAGTTTCCATGGTCGGGGATCGGAGGAGTAAAGAGGATGGCTTTGTGTAATTTTACAAATGCTGCTGCCGAGGATCTAAATGGCTCGACTGTTGGTTCAGATATGGTCAGAGTATGTCAACAAAAAGATTTTTTTTTTAAATAAAAATAAAAGCAATGGGATTTTTGCCCATCCCTTGAACAATTTATACAAGAACAATTTATATATGCCAGGTATTTGCTAGTACAACGCCCTGCACCCGCACCTCCGTGATGCATTTCAACGCCCGCTCGATTCCAACCTCACATGAATGTTGACCGTTTCAATGACACCCCTTCTCCCTTGTACTCAGAACTCAACCTCACTGCTATTTCTCTCTGCTTTCACTCTCAGGCCCCAAGTAGTACTCAACTTTCTCAGGCCATTCTCTTCAACCTCCACCAGGAGACCCAAATGGAACTCAACCACTAATGTTATCATCACCAACCCTACTCTACTAATCATGGAGTCATGCACGACCAGGCTCCAACTGAAGCAAATTCAAGCCCGCATGACCGTCAATGGCCTCATTACTCACACATTCCCTGTGAGCCAGGCCGTAGCCTTTTGTGCTCTTGCTGACATCGGTGACGTTGATTATGCCCATGAGTTTTTTTCTCCAATCGAAAAGCCCAATACTTACATATGGAATACGATGATCAGAGGCTACGGTAAAGCTAAAATTCCCACTCTGGGTTTTTGGCTTTTTCGTCGTATGGTAAGAGAACGCGTCGAAATGGACCGCCGGAGTTTTGATTTTGCGCTCAAGGTGTGCGAGCAGTTTTGTGCAATTTCAGAGAGGGAATCAGTTCTCTGCAGGATTTGTAAGGTGGGTTTTAGTTCGGATTTGATAGTACAAAATGGATTGGTTCATTTCTATGCTGAGCGCGGGTGTTTGGATTTTGCGCGTAAAATGTTCGATGAAACTCTGGTGAAGGATGTTGTTACTTGGACCTCAATAATTGATAGACGTGGTGCATAATTGCTCGGATGAGACTTTGGAATTGTTCAATCTGATGCTGCTGAGTGATGTTGAGCCAAATGAGGTTACCATGATTGCGGTACTTTCGGCGTGCTCACTCAAAGGGGAATTAAGTATGGGGAAAAGTATCCATGAAAACATACAAAAGAAAAAAATTTCTTGGAGCCCGAACTTGCAAAACGCCATGTTGGATATGTATGTAAAATGTGGTAGTCTAGTCACTGCTAGGGAGGTTATTGACAACATGAAGAATAAGGATGTGTTTTCATGGACTAGTATGGTTAATGGGTATGCAAAGTTCAGGAGACGTCTCTGGAGACTGAAGTGGTGGTGGTAAGGGATGAATTAATTTTGGAACCACAACCAACCCCCTGCCAACTACCAATATAGCTCCGGCATTGTTCGCCGTCCCTACATATACATGAAGCATGAGACCACATATACTTGCACTCGAAGAGGAGAAATCCCAAAGCAATTTTACGTACCACAATAGTTCGTTGCAGAAAAAAGGGTTATCAACTGTCCCTGAGCAAACCGTTCAAAACCATCCATGACACATTCATGGGCCCTTATAATGAGTTGTAATTTGTTCTTCTTACAGAAATCTGTGACACGATCAGGCTGCAAGCAGCAAACTTAAATAGCTGAGTTATGCTAGCACATTATTTCAAAACAGTATCCCTGTGAGTGGCTCATAGCCAAAATAATTATTTGGCCCAGGGGGGGTGCTCCATACTTAAAAAATATGACAAAATACCTTCAAGATCAATCCAACACTTTCAAACTAAACAATAACACGTACCCCAAAAGTGACAAGACCAGGCCCTCTAGCATTTGGTCTCAAACCCTCCACACTATCATTTTCTGTAGGATCAGACCTGGATATACGACAATGATGCGAAGGCCATACAGCTCTTGGATGAAGACGAACATCTGCCTCAGTATCACTACCATCTGAAATTGTTTCTGTTGCTTGAGAGTTGTCATCCGAGGCAGATATCTCTTCAGCAGATGCTCCCTCAGTTTCTCCATAGAATTTTTGTTCATGCTGCTTAGGATGTGCATCATGAAAGTTCTTATAAGTATGAAGAGAGTATTTGAGAGAGAGAGAGACAGTGAGTGATACCTCATGCCACCCGATGAAAGAATCTCTGCTCCACCATCCAAAGTTGGTGTTGTCTCAAAAGGAATCATACTAGATTGATTCACTTTGGTACTTGTTACTGGTGGAGCTCTCTCAGATGTTATTGCAGGAGAATTAATGTCAGGCTGATAAGGTGAATTTTCTGCAACTAGAAAATCATCCAACAGCACATCTGCACAGAGTAACATATTTGACTAAATTTTTGTCACAAGACTCGCAACAATAGCTGTAGGAAAAAAAAAACAAGAGAACACATAGCAAGACCAGTAAACATAATGAAAGAAGCAAGAACATCAATAAATGTGAAATTATGTTGTCAACCTAGCTGGAGATAACATCCCATTAATGATTCATTTCTTTAAGCATGTAATCCAAGGAACAGCTGGAATATGCACTCTACTTCTTGCGTGAACTTAAGCTCATGCCTCAGTGTAGTGGTTTTGGGGGGAAATGGTGTTCTTGGATAGCATTGTATTTCACTATTTTTCAGTCTGCTCTTTTATATTAGTGAATGGTACACCATTGGACTTCTTCAACAGTTCTCGTGGTTTGTGACAGGGTGATCCATTATCTCCACTACTTTTGTTATGGTCGTGACTCACAGTAAAATGATTTCAGGTGATGCGGATGACAGTTTCCTCTCTAGTTTCTCAGTGGGGTATAGCAACCTTGACAGTTGGCACGCACAAATTTTGACACTTAAGTCAAAGCTTCAGATTTCGCTTTCTTCTTCTTTTGACAAGTAATTGCAAAACTTCAGAATTTTGGACTGGAGCTTTTACGTTCTCTAGGGTTTCATAGAATTTATTAAAAAAAATCATTTTTTATTAAAAAAGGGTCTAAAGTTTTAGCCCGGAATCTTGCAATAGAGGAAACCTAAACTAAACCCAAGAATAATTGGTAGTCCACTATCAGTTGCAACTGTTGCATCCTTCCTAAAACATTTTTCAGTACATCTGTTCTTCAAAAAATAAAATAGGGACATTTTCACTTCTATAGTGACATTCAATATGTTTTCAATACTGCATTTAGAGTTTTACCTCCCTTGAGACCACCATAGATATATATTCGAACAATGCAGCTGCATGGCGACAACAATGCATAAGCTCCAAAAAAGGATCATATTCAGTTTGCCCCTTGCTTGTGCGTGAAGAGGTGACCAGCCCACTTCTATCTAACCAAATTCCAGCAGCGGTGTCCAATACTACCAAATAAAAGATGTATAAGATTTTCTGTAGGAAGAATACCCCCATATCTATATATCAATCATAATAAACAATACAAGAAAAGAAATGGATTATCGTGCCAGTGTGAAAGGAAAAAAGGGCGGGCAGGGGAGATTAAGGATATTCAATCCATTCCATGGAATGAAGCAACTGACTGCTCAACAAAGCCTGAAGAAAAGGTCGGAAATATGATCTGCAGCAAGAATCGCCTTTCTGCTTGACTTCAAGCAGAACAAAACAGACATATCACTTGATTTCTCAGATGATAGAATATGAAAACATTATGTTTCAGGGGGGCCAAGTGTACCTCCCGTTCAGGAAATCAAGGGCAACAGCACTCAATCTCATTAAGGATTGATCCTCTGCATGAGCTGTGCCCCTTTATTATGATGAAAATAAGAAGTGTGGCCCTCCTCTCCGCACATAATAACACATAATATATATGTATATCTCGGATGAATTTGAAAGCCAAGAGATTACCTGCAACAGCAGCTTCACCTTCTACTCCACGCCCTCCTCTGAGAGCACCTCCTGTAACATGCAATCGTGCACCAACAAAAACCTGATAGCCAGAAATCTTATGTTCAGTGGTAAGAAATACTGCTTGGGATTATAGAGTTTGTTCACTCAAGAGACAGCACCAGTGTAAAAACCTATCATCTAGACCAACCAACTTGTTTCAATGAACTGTGCAGGCCCATTAAAAACTGCGTATAACTAAATCACTACAAAGAATATATTTTTTTTTATAAGTAAAAATATTATATATATATATCAAAAGGAGTAACCAAGTACACTGATGTATACAAGAGAACACCTTACCCATAATAGAAAACCCCTAATAACCCAAAAAGCCCGTGAAATACAATCCAAAATACACCAAGCCCGACCCCCACCAAAAATACGAAAACAAAGCCCCAGTAGCTTCACCTATTGACAATCTCAAGCGGCTTTTCGAGCATCAAGTAGCCACATATGGAAAGTTAACCTCAAATTCAACTAACCCAGAGCAGTAAAAGAGAAACCAACCGTAATACTTCAGAAAAGTTAACATTTTTTAAATTTATGTTTACAATCTACATCATAAAATTGTAAAATTTGTTTAGAATACTGAGATTGAGAAACGGAAGGATATAGAGAAACCGACAAAGGGGCACCAATATCGCTAACTAGAATGCAGTTATCCCTGTTTTCTCTATACAAGACAGCCCGAAGTACAAAAAAACATAAATCTTTCGTAGTATGATAGATTAAACCGAACGAAGCACCACAGTAATACAAAGTTGAATGAAGAAATTAGAAACAGCAAAGTTACCTGCTTCTCTGCGCAGAGGGGCGCCAAACAAAGATCTGCAATGATTTATCTTTCACGAAGAGGAAGAAGACTTTAGAGATCACCAGGAGCACCATTAGGGAGAGACGAAGAGAGGCGAGGAGGGGTGAAAGGGAGAACTCCGGTTGCTGGGCAGAGGGGCGAAAGGGAGAAAGCCGGGCGCTGGGCGAGGGAGGAAGGTTTCTCATAAAATAGGTCTTTTACTCCGTACATAAAATTGTAAATGCATGTAGTATTACTCATAGTAAAAATACACCACCTATTATTATGTTGTACATTCTGAGATCATAGAAGAACACAACCTAAGAGGTATCGAATAACAATGTCAATGGAAAAGAACGACTTTGATATGATAAATCTTAACAAGTAACTAAAGTTCCTCATAAAATTGAAAAGAAAACACAGTAAATTCTCATGAAACAAAATTGCAGAACTTTCAGTTGGCATGAAAACAAAGCTGTAAGCAGGTAAATAAATAATACAACTACATCATAAAACAGGGAAATGCAATATAAGTGTCATGGTTTCATCTCCTCCCAGCTATCCTCAACAAAGGAGAAATGATACCCTGTATCTCTTGCAATGAGTGTTGTATCCTTATCTCCTCATCAACAGACCGCTTAAGGTTTCTAATTTGATCCTTTAAGGCCTCAGAACCTCTAATATCTTCAATCCGCATTTCAAGCACCTTCTTCGTCAACCCCATCAACAAACCAGAGTATCTTGGCACCGTTGTGTACTTATGCAAGAACATCAACAACAATCCAAGCTCCTCATTGTCCAAATTCTCAACACATTTGAGCAATTTCCTCCTAGCCACCAATTCCTCCATCACTGCAACCACGTTCTCTGGATTCTTGCCATCTAACACCGACACCAAAGCCTCCTTATGCCTAAACTTCTTAAGCAACTTATCATGCTCTGCCAACTTCAGCTTTTTTGGCCTCATTACCACATAATCCCCCTCCTTTGGTTTCTCCCCCTGCCCTCTCTGAAAATAGCGAAAATACGAAGGCCTCATAACCCTTCTCTCCTCCTGCCCTAAACTCCAAAAACTCCTTACACCACTCTCCACATTCTCCTCCTTTGTTTTCTTCTTCCCAACGTACAGTACCCCATTAGAACTACCAATCACTCTCATCCCACAATCTGGCGAAAACCCAATTGACATAAGTGGTGCCGGGAACCGCATGGAATGTGTGATTTTCATCCTACCATAATCAAAAACTTTCATATACCCATCCAATCCCACACTCAAAACCCTATTCTCCCTCCCCTCTTCTCCACTCTCCTTCCCAGCTCTCCCTACACAAATGGAAGTAACTGTCTTGGTATGACTCTCCATTGAAAAAACCAGTCTCCCACCGCCAATCAAATCCCATATCTTAACCGAATTCCCACCTGCCGTAGCAACTAGCCCCCCCGAAGGCAAAAATATCACATCCTCAACGGGTTTTCCATGGTTCACCTCCAAAACCGATTTGGAATCGGCTACTCTCACATCCCATAGCTTAACCGTATGATCATATGATCCAGTCACACACAATTCATGACTAACAGGTGAAAAATCACCACTACGTACATAATCCTTATGTCCCTGAAGCTCTAATATTGGTGTCTCGGTGGCGACATCCCAGTACTTAACGAGGGCATCGTCGCCGCCAGAGACCAAATGGAGCTTATCATGAACTGGGTATTTGACAAAACGTACCGGGCGTGTGTGGGACCGGAGTTTACGCAGTGGGGTCCGGGTTTTGACATCGAATATTTTAATTAGTCCGGAGAGATCCGAGGCGGCAATCAAGAGGCCGTCACAGCGAAAGGAGGCGGAGGAAACGACGTCGGAGAAAGAGGAGATAGTGGAGGAGGGAGAGAGCGTCTGTGGACTGAAGAGGGTAAGCGAGGTCGAGTAGGTGGCGGCGAAGGGGTGTGGAGTCGTGGGAGAGAAGGTGAGGGAGGTGACAGAGGAGATGAGGTTTGGGATTTGGTGGGTTTTGAAGGAGGACCAGTACTTGGACTCTGGGGTTTGCTTGGGGGTTCTGGGTTTGGGTTTTAGTTTGGGTTTCACAGGTTTAAAGCTTGAACTTGGTTCCGCCATTGAAGGAGGGTTGTGGAAGCTCAGAAAAGTTGCGCTAGGGATTTTAGACACGGGAACTGGCCGTAGGTGGCTGTGAGGGTTGGTTGGGTGCGGCGGCCTGAAGAGAGAAGTGGAAGGGAAGCTTGCGAAGTGGAATGTCGTAATCCAAGTCTAGGGTTAGAAGGAGAAGACGCTGGAGTGTTCTGTGACCGTTGATCTGAGGAAAGGCTGAGATAAAAGTGAAGACGCCTGTACGTTGCGGGACTGTTTCGGAAGGAAAAACTCTAAAGGCAGCGTCGTCCTCTAGGCGCTAACCCCGTGGACTACTTCTTACGTAGAATCCAACGCACCGTTTGGATTAAATAAAACGGTGCGTTTCCATACACTTTACAAAGCGATTTTTTTCTCTAACAAACGGTGCGTTTTGTATCTCTCTCCCAGAGTACTAGTTTCCCTTCTCCCCTTCTCTTCTCCTTCTCCTTCCATACGAAACCCATTGCATTTTCTGAAGATTTCTAAGAAGAGGTCGTGCGTCATTTCTGAAAAGGGTTGCTTCAATGAGTTGCCGTGTCTTTCGGTTTCCAATGTTCCACGAGGAAAATGTCGTGCTGGACTGCTTTCCCATGTATTCAAATGACCACCGCCCCAACCCCAACGAAATAAAGGAAATGGAGCGGACTTCTCAAAGATCAAAAGAGAGGAAACAACAGAGCTTTTTCGGTTTTTTTTTTTATTTCATTTTGTTAACGATCCTGGGGCTGATATACAAACTACCGGTTCGAGAGAGTCCTAGGTAACTCACTACTCCATCTCAGTCCATTTCTTCAATGGGTTGCTGTGTTTGAGGGTTTTTTTGTGCCTTTCATCTATCTTTTCCATTTTCCTTCCCTGTTTATCTCATGGATTGTTTATCTCAGTCCATTTCTACAAAATCTATCATCAATATATACAACTAAAATGAGGCACCTAAGTTGTTCGATGAAATGCTCGAACGAGGATTTTTTATGGATGTTTCAGCATATAATAGACCAAATAAAAGGATGGCCCTCTACTTTCAGTGACTCCGTTCAAAATGCCGATCTGAGAGAGAGAGAGAGAGTACTAGCCGACAGTGATTCTCAAATTTCAAAGAGAGGAAGAGATCTGAGAATTTTCTTCGAAGAGGACGTGCGTTGGTCTTCTTCTGCGTGGGTCTTCTTCTGCATGGGTAGAGCTGAAAGAGACGTGCGTTGATTCTGAAAGCTGAATCTTCTATCTTTTTTCTTTTTTCATTTCCTTAAGGAAATCGACGGGAAACTGGTGAAGATGATAACCTACGGAATATGAAGACAAGGTTGAAGCAGTGGCTTAGGCGATACTCCCTCCGTTGGTCTTCTTCTTCAATTCTTCGTCCTCCAGTTTTCTTTTCTTTTTTTTTTCAATATAAGTGCCACATCCGTATGCCTGTACGTAGCGGAACTGGTAGTGCGGAGATTCTTTTTCTGAAAAACTCATACGCAGACCTAGCTCCTATCAGACCATGAGCATCAGACATAGCTCTAGTATGGGATCACTCCTCAAATTAACAAAACCATTTCAAAATAATAAAAAAAATGCTAGATGAACACGGTTCAACAAACTATACAAACACTTCAAAAAAAAAAAACTTTTGAAAAATTGGAAAAGAAATAAGAATTCTAAAACCATCTGCATGCTCATGAAATCAAACAACTACCTAAAGATTGAAAACAATTAGAACAGAAATGAAGCAAACCCTTATACTGGCATTTACGAAGCAGAGTGTCCAACAATTGTCATTATTGTCTGTGAGCAATTAAAACAATTTATTATCACGTATTTATTTTCATGTTGGATGTTGTCTGTAATTTGTAATTGATAGGAGCTAGGTCTGCGCATGAGTTCAAAAGGCACCATGCTTCCAGACTCTTGCAAAAAAAAAAAAAAGGTTAGTGGCATAAGTGGGAAACTAAGCTGTTACTCTCCTTTTATTGCTATTGGTTGTTGCCTGAGGGCTTTGTTGTCTTTCTACTAAAATTTGTTATGCTTGTCAGATACTTATTCCATTGGAGGTATCATTTTCGTTCATGTATTTGGTTAATGAAATTTAATCTTCTTCCTATTATTCTCTGGAAGTTCTCACCCTCAAAGTGAGTCTTTTTTGCTTTTATGGGTACTTGGTTGTTACATAAGAGTTGTTGTGGGGTTTAGAGTGTAAATGGAGACGTCGTCGTTTGTCTCCCCATTGGAGTGTCTCTAGGGTTTTGGAGACGGATTGCCAACCTTCAGACGTACATGAAAACATAATATTTTATACCTCAATTTTCGATATAATAAACAGTCATCATTATCACTAAATTCTGTAATTTTATCGCGCATTGTATTGGCTGAATTTATTAACTAATTTACTTTTTACGCAATTAATTTAAATACTTATATGCTATACAATGCCTATAGTTTTGAAAAATGATATTTTCATTCGTGAAATTACGTAAATACTGTGTAATCACTGTAAAACAAGTGAGTAAATACAAAAAACACATGATAAAAAATTAATTTTTTAATAATAGACATCACTCTTTTTCAAAATGATTGCGCGACGCTTGCGCACTCCACAACTATATATAACATTGCTTTATAATTTTCCATTCAATATAATCATTTATTAATATTCAGCGAGATTTACGCCTCGATGAATTCTCTTAACAATGCACGACAACTGTTTTTTTTATTATTATTGTCAACGAGTGTCCAAAAACAAGATCTCGACTACCTACATCTACACCATATTCATTAAAAGACTAGTCAATATAAAACTTGCATTAAAAAAGCCTGATTTTAACGAGTAATTTGCCAGTGTAGAACTTAACACCCATGACTACTTTTAGATAGGTTATTCGATTTTCCAATATGGGTCGGGTTACACTAAGGGCTTGCTTGAAAAAAATTTACATCCCAAAATTATCATCTCATGTACTCCCCAAACATTACTCGAATACAAATACTTTCAAACTAATCAGTACAATTTTCCTAAACTTTCAATACAAATATTATTCGATTTTCCAACTAGGGCTTATGTCCATGTGTGGAAACAAATCAATGAATACCAATACATACAACTCAGTTCCTATTATTTGGCAAAAAATAGATAGATAAACTAACACTATAAACCAAAAGAATCCCCACAGCACAGAAAGTGAAACTAAGAAACTTCTAATTGGCAAGTTACACACACACACACCAAATGCCTAACCCAAAATCTGACCCCATTCATCTCATTCTTATAAAGCGACAGATACCAATATTGCCTGAGCCGGTTGGCAAGACTAGAGATCATGTAGTAAATCTGAGCTTCACGAAATCAATAAAAACTTGATGAAACTTGCAAAAACATGAGCATGAAGAGCACTAAAGTTTACTTCTTCCATGCATCTATGCAAAAGTGAAACATTGGAATGACTAGTCTTCTGGATTATTGATTGGGAATGTCAACTTGCAGGAATTTGATAGGACATATGGACCCAGGTGACAATGCATTGTCGGGACAGAACAAAATAACACAATGCACCTTCGCTAAGAGTAGGAATCTACATTTCTCTACAAGAAAACTTCATATTCAACAGAGGGATTTACAATACGGTAATCCAATTACAACGACCCCCACCAAAAATAAGAAAACAAACCCCAGTAGCTTCACCTATTGACAATCTAAAGCGGCTTTTCGAGCATCAAGTAGCCACATATGGAAAGTTAACCTCAAATTCAAGTAACCCTGAGCAGTAAAAATTTCAAAAAGATGAAATTCAGTGTTTCCATAAAATTAACGATGTACTTTTGACCCATTCATGTAAAGCCATAGATTGTTCAAATCTCAGGAAAAATTCAAAACTCCCCCACCTACACTGTTTTTAGATCTATTCCTTATCAAAAAAGAAAATGAAACCCATCCAAAAAGATCTATTTGAATGTATTGTATCAATAAACAATCCCACAAAAATATTTAAAAACGAGTGACATCATAGCCTTTCAATCTTGATGTCATCTATCATAGTTATTCCAATCATAGCACCATACAACTAGCAAAAAGAGGAAGCAAAAATGTTGAGTCACCTGAAATGTTGAGCTGCTGTTCACAAAGTTTCCAGAACTTTTGAAGAATAGAAGCCTCAGGACAATATCCTAGTCTTTCCAACTTCAGTACTCTTTCCAGCTTCGTAGAAGAATAATAGTTATTCCAATCATAGCAACCTAGCTGATTTCCATTTTTACCCACTTTCTCCCCTTCAGCGTAGGTGTTGAGAGAGTACTGAATTTGCTCAAAAAGGTAGTGCATTTAGATAGTAGAGAAGATAAAGATGCTTCAGAGACAGTTTCGCTATTTACAATGGAGTGCAGACACCACGCCAAATGCAAATACATGTTCAGAAGAAGAAAACTGACAACCTGAGCCAGCATGAGCAGCAAATGAAATGATTATATATAAATGTAATAAAGTGAGTAAGAGAAACGAATGTCTGATTCTTACGCAAGCTAAGACTTGACACACCTCATCTTCCATATTTCTAAACCTAGTGAGAACCATGACAATATTGTCATATAAGCTCTCAATAGGCACGGCCCTTGACAATTGAAGCTCATACTACCTTTTCAAATTTACAAGAAGTGAATATTCATCGTCGCCATCCTGCAGGGCTGAAACATATCACATTTTACCCACCACAAATCAAGGAAAAAAGAATGATTATTGCTGAAGCATACCGCTACTTCTTTGATTGCAGCTTTAAGTTTAGCAATAAGTTCATCCTCCAGTTCCTTTAATTTATTACGAGCAAAATCCTGCAGCTCCCCTTGACTCTCGGTGGAGCAAAAGCTAATAGCCCTCACACAAGATCTCAGTGCCTCCTTCTCACCATGCTTAAAAAATGCCTCTTTCATAGGCTGAAGGACATTTTTAAAATTCTGAAAGGTAAACCCTGTAAGCTTTTGCTTTGAATTTTAAGTCGTACAAATATCAAACAAACCGACAGGCACAAGAAATTCTGTGGCCCACCTGCTCCTGTCTCTTTAAGGAATAAAGCTCAAGATTCATTTGTAAAATAATCTCAACTAGTGATGGCATTTTTGCTTTGTCTGCCACGAATTTGCGTAAGAGCAATGGATAGTTCTTCATCATGGCAACAGTAATATCCCATCTGTTGTTTTCAAATATTTCCTGACAATTGGAACAGAAGTAAGTCAGAACGGTGTCCTAATATAAGGTGTCCATGACAAACTGCATAAACTGAATTTCCAAAAGAAAACCCTGTTTATTTAGTTTAATTTTTACTGACGTGGAACTTCACCCAGGAAGACCCACCTCTAGAGAGTAAGCCCAAAAACACAAATCCGCTTGCCATAATCGTGTATCAAAACCAATTTACTTTCTTAATAACACCTGATTATACAAAAAATGGATATTTTGATACAAAACATGCTGTATTCTACTATAGTGCACAAAACATATTTAGAGCTGGCAATATGAAAAAGGTATATAAAGGTATTTGAGCAAAACAGGAACAAAATGCACGAGGAATTACACACTTTTTGAGCTTTAGGGTAATATTGCTTCTGATTATCAGTAGCAGGGACAATCCTCTCTCCAACAGCCTTTTTGACAGATGCACAAAGAAGCCGAACCAAGTTTGTTACATCCTCATCAGTAAGCAACGGATTCTCATCCAAGAGAATGGAGACAATACACTTCCAATCCTGCAAGTGAAAAATCAACTACCATTATAAAGTGACCCAAAAAATTCAAGAGAAAGTTAATACTATTAGAACATTTCATTATAAATGTAATCTAATTTATTATATACTGCACCACAACAGTATCTTCTCTAAGTTCCACTCCAGAAATTTATTGAATAGAAATGCCAACATAGAAAGTAACACACAGCTTAAAGGTGACCGAACCCCAACTGTCACAAGTTTAACGCGCTGACCAAAACCATAACCCTCTGAGAATAAAAGTTGACCAACCCAAGTGGCTCTGCATCCCAGTTGGACAAGTTGGTTCAGCTATAACTTCCAGCAGATCCTACATACATTGTGATCCCTAATGCTTCAAATATAATGTACAAATTAAATTTGAAATTACTCAACCAGGTATACATGAAAAACCAATATAAAGTTACAGCATAAAAGAGAATTTTGTTTTTGAAAAAACACCAAAGCAGAAGAAAATATAAATGAAATCCATTAGAGCTACTTCAAATTTGGGACGTAAAACTGCATTAATTCAATGTCATCCTTGTTGCATGGTATGCTCAAAAAAAGAAGCTTGGTTCTAAACTTGCAATAAATTTTTAATGCAACTGAAGTTTGGGATTAAAGTACAGCCATGCCAAAATAGAAATATCAATGCCTACCCAACTGCGTGTCAAGTAAAGTCAGCAAATCCTGACCCAGTCAGGTTCGCAAATCACACTCTCCCACCCAGCCCACCCATAGCCTACAATGTGAGTCATAAAAACATACCTTCATAGCCTTCATATACTCCCAAACATCATCAATGACGTAAATGCTTAAAATTGGATCTGTTGAAAATTCTCTCAGAATTTGCAGCATTCTGCCAAGATGGACCTCTGAAGAACTGCTATCATCGCCTAGAATGAAAATAGTAGTCATCATAGTGAAAGTTGATAGAATCATAGCATACACATGAAACTAGAGAATCAAGGAAGACTAAAACCTTTTAAATCAGACTGGGAAGTACTAAACTTTTGAGCAATCAGATGATCATAAACTAATGCTCCTATGGCATGCCTGATTTCTGGTGGATCGTCAATCAGTAAATCATAGAGAAGACCCAAGTCATCATCTGGTATAAGTTGATGTCTGCAACAGATAGCAGCCAATTCTCAGTGCATAAGTTTTGCATAAACAGTCACCAAGGGGAAAAAATGATTTATTGTTTATTGTTAACATTGAATTTTTCAAAAGGTTGATCGACAAGTATCACCTTAGTAGTTGTTTTACAAGTCCTATGGCACAGACAGCCACAGAAACATCAATGTTGTCAGCAAGCTCAATCATCAGATTTCTGTAAGAAGAACAAATTACAGCTCATAATAAGGGCCATGAATGTGTCATGGATGGTTTTGAACGGTTTGCTCAGGGACAGTTGATAACCCTTTATTCTGCAACGAACTATTGTGGTAGGTAAAATTGCTTTGGGATTTCTGCTCTTCGAGTGCAAGTATATGTGGTCTCATGCTTCATATATATGTAGGGACGGCGAACAATGCTGGAGCTATATTGGTAGTTGGCAGGGGGTTGGTTGTGGTTCCAAAATTAATTCATCCCTTATCACCACCACTTCAGTCTCCAGAGACATCTCCTGAACATGTCACTGAGGACACGTGGATGCAGGTTGGTTTATGCACTTCAATGATATCCAATAATCAAAATTCTGCTAGTGTTTTTTTTTTTTCGGAAGTGGTAATTTTATGATGCAATATCTCAAAAATAGTAATTTGGACACCATTGCAGAAGAGGTGACAATTTAGGAACGAAAAGGTAGTGCTGCCAAGAGTGATCATGGTCGGATCGGAGGCATTTCTTCATTTGAATGAAATGGTATTTCGGACACAAACACCCCAAATCAGATAGATAAAGAATGGTTCACCAACCTTGAAACAAATTCCGAAATAGCCCATTGCAAGTAAAATCCCTTTGTTGATTAAAGATGATTTGAAGAGAGTAAGAAATACATGAAACTACAATCTCATCAATGTTGATAATTCTGAGATGCAGTGAGAAGGACCATTACATGAAACAAAAGGTGCAAAAGTTAAGGTAATGGCGGAAAAATGCGTGAATGGGGTGAAATAACAGCCTTCTGCACGAACTTGGACTTGCTTGGATCATGAACCCATTCAATCTCGCTCATGTTGGGTGTCTCAACATATGCCATGGTGAATTCTCCCACCTTCTCTACCTTCCCTCTCTTGCCTGCCCTCAGCACCCAACCTCTCCGGTTGCAAGAGAATATTCCATTTGTTATATGGATAATATCACCAGGCTCAAAGGCATCACACTCATCCCCCCAGAGCTGGAAGTGAACTGCGGCTGTCTCATCAGCCACAAGTGCCAAGCATGTCTTATTTTGGCCCTCTGATGCTGTCTTGCCTTTGTTCAAAACTATGAATTGTGTATTTATGTTGTTCTCAGCTGCAGGCACAATGTCTTTAAGAGAGTACATAGCTTGCTTTCTAACTGCAAAAATCTAAATAGAATCAAATTATTTCATGTCCAACCCTTTCTTGAGAAGAAATGATAAATTAATGTTCATCATGCAGATGAGTGATGGAAGCCTATATGGGACCTGGATGTTCTAAACAAAACATAATTGGTTGGGAAACTGACTTTGAATGAAGCAAACATTTTAATCATTTCTACAGCATATGGGCAGGGGAAATGGCACACGTACTTGGTGGTAATTATAGTGTCAATGAAAGCAAGAAAATTCAGCATGAGAGATCACAACAGAGAAAACAACACCAATGAAAAATACAAAATCTGCATGGTTTACCCAACTAGGGCTTACGTCCATGTGTGGAAACAAATCAATGAATACCAATACATACAACTCAGTTCTAACACTATAAACCAAAAAAATCCCCACAGCACAGAAAGTGAAACTAAGAAATTTCTAATTGGCAAGTTACACACGCGCACACCAAATGTCTAACCCAAAATCTGACCCCATTCATCTCGTTCTTATAAAGCGACAGATACCAATATAGCCTGAGCCGGTTGGCAAGACTAGAGATCATGTAGTAAATCTGTTCTAAAACTCACTAAAGATTGATACAAAGTTACAAACTTCACGAGAACACCTATTTAGCTCCAGCTAACATAGTAATATCAGAAGCCACATGTGAGTACAATGATTTTGAGGACCTTCTCTGCATTAATGAAGGGAAATTTTATAGTGAATATAGTAGCAAAGCAGGCATCCTGATTCCAAGCAAAAAGGTACCATTGGAATCATATCTTCGAACATCTATCATGCACGCCAGTCAAAGCATTGCAATTTAAATAACACCAAACTCTGAATTTTAGTTCGAAAGGATGGAAGTAATTCATGCAGGTTGGCGAGTCTATTAATGCAGGGGCACATTGTAACGCCCCAAACCCGGTTGGCCTGGAGAATTACTATTTGTCACCTAAGAACATGTTTCCCAACACAACTAAAATAAAACTCCAAAGCTTTATTGGCAAAACTCAATCTCATGTACCCTAAATAATCACATTGAAAACTCTACAAAGTCATTACTGCAGCAAAATAAACTAAGGAGTCCAAAATCTCCCGGTAGTCATAACAAACCAAACTAATACTTTCATAAGTCTTACTAAACCCAAGCCCAAGATATAACTAAATCTAAAAGACATTAAAACTAAAGGACAACAAAATTCCTTCTTCTAACATCCTCTCCTCAGCTTAATCATGTTCACCAATCTAATCTAGGTCCTCAGTTGGACTCTCCACATCATCTGAAAAATATTATGAAGATAGGGGGTGAGTTATCAACAACTCAGTAAGCAGAGAACATATGCTAGCATGCAAACATGAGCATTTACAAAGTATAGTATGCAGAACAAAATATTTTCCAGAGTTATCATGCAGAACAGAACATATTTTCAAAAGTAACAGAGCGATGGTTTTAAGACAAGTAAAAACTCATAGTACTTTGACATAACATAAACTGGGCATCATCATCAAATCAAAACAGAGCATCTTACAGAGCAGAGACCATGTTTCACCCCCGTGGTAGGGTTGTGCTATCCCCGGTGGCCAAACCTGGCAGCGACAGAGGTGAAATATTTCCCTTATTCTTCTCAGAGCCCCGAGTGTGCACACAGGAAAGACCACAATAAAACCACTTTGTTTCCAAAGTGGGTGCACTCAGAGACAGAGAAGTTGGTACCAACCCAAACAGAGCAGAGACAGAGTCAGATACAAAATCAGTACTCCATGCCAAAGGTTTTCAGATGCCATATCCAAAACAGAACATAATACCAGAACATAATCAGGTCATTCTTACATACTGAAAATAAAAGTCGGAGCATTTTTATAAATAAATGCACAATTTCTCAGAATTCTCAAATATCGCTCTTTTTCAGATTTCAAAGACATCATAACAAAATTTAGCTCATGTCTACACAATGCATGTCAGAAATAATTCTCCTTTTCCACACAGATTTCATGAGTATGCAAATAAACGACCGAGGTTGATTTTGTTTTTCCCAAGTTCTCATTTCATCACAAAAAATATGCAGAGTTTTCAAAAAATCAACCTCAGTCTCAATAATTCGTGTAAAGCCTATCATAGGAACCCCGCTTACCTGGACAACTTAGATTTTCGGAATTTTCCTCAAAATATCGAGTCGAATATAAATCGTCACCTATAAAAATAATCACATAATTTCAGTAAGTTTTCAATCAATCACGGATTTCAATATTTAAGCCTAAACTTCTAAAATAACCTATTTTAATATCTCAAAACTTAAAACCCTCATAATCCCAAAATATATCATCACTTCCTAAAAATCACCAATATTCACCATGACCAACGTCAAACTCAAAACACCAATATTTAAACCCGAAACAGCCAACAAATTTCATAGCATAAACCAATCTCACACAAACAACTCCATCATCCAATCCAACCGACCCCCTTACTCCTCGGACTCAGTCCTGCACAACCAATAAATTCACAGTAAATACGAATTAAAGCAGAAATACATTTAAATCTCAAAAGTTCTTTGGGAAAATACTTACAATGCTATACTATAATTTTTGAAAGATCACGGAGGTGCTAGAAGCGGCAACGCGGCAACAAAACAGTGCCAAACGCACTGTGGCCGTGGGTCTCAAAAATCCATTTTTGAACGGGTGTAAACAAAGACCCGAGATTGATAGGGTAGAGCTTAGGGATGTCGGTAAGACTAGTGGTGGTGGTGGTTGGCCGTGGGTGGCCGCGTAGAGGGCGGTCGAAGGCTAAAATACCCAAAACGGAAATATTGATGGTGGGGCTTCACCGGTAACAGATCGGAGGTGAGGATGGGTGCATTGGGTTGTTAGAAGGTCGAGGATGATGTGGTGAGAAGATGGTGGCTGGAGGTGGTGCGATGGTGGCGCAGCGGCGCAAGGAGTGTCGCGGCTTGGTGGTGCGCGGTTGGGGCTGAGATTACAGGGGGTGGTCGCCGGTGGCTGGGGACGATACCAAATGTAACGTCCCAAACCCGGTTGGTCTGGAGACTTACTACCTGTCTCTTAAGAACTTATTTTCCAACACAACTAAAATAAAACTCAAATCTTTAATAGCAAAACTCAATATCAAGTGTTCTAAATAACCACATTGAAAACTCCACAAAGTCATTACTGCAGCTAAAATAAACTGAGGAGTCCGAAATCTCCCGATAGTCATAACAACTTAACCAATAATTTCATAAATCTTACTAAAACCCAAGATATAAATAAAACTCAAAGACATTAAAACTAAGAACATTAGAAGTCATTCTTCTAACAACATCTCTTCAGCTTAAACACACCCAGCAATCTAATCCAGGTCCTCATTTGGACTTTCCACATCATCTGAAAAATATTATAATGATAGGGGGTGAGTTATCAACAACTCAGTAAGCAGAAGTCATATGCTAGCGTGCAAACATGAGCATTTACCAAGTACAATATGCAGAACAAAATATTTTACAGAGTTATCATACAGAACAAAACATGTTTTCCAAAGGTAATGGAGCGATGGTTTTAAGAAAAGTAAAACCCATAATACTTTGGCATAACATAAACTGAGTATCATCATCAGATCCAAACAGAGCATCAAACAGAGCAGAGACCATGTTTCACCCCCGTGGTAGGGTTGTGCTAACCCCGGTGGCCAAACCAGGTAGAGACAGAGGTGAAATCTTTCCTTTATTCTTCTCGGAGCCCCGAGTGTGCACACAGGAAAGACCACAATAAAACCACTTTGTTTCCAAAGTGGGTGCACTCAGAGACAGAGAAGTTGGTACCAACCCAAACAGAGCAGAGCATAACAGAGTAGAGCAAAGCAAAGCAGAGACAGAATCAGATACAAATATCAGTACACCATGCCAAAGGTTTTCGGATGTTATATCAAAATAATACAAAGTACCAAAACAGAATCAGCCAGTTTACACACAATGAACACAAAAGCCAGAACATCTTTCCAAATAAATGCACAACTTTTCATATTCTCAATATCGCTCATTTTTCATATTTCAGAAACCACATGACAGAATTTAGCTCATGTCTACACAATGCATGTCAGAACATATTTTTCCTTTTCCACACAGATTTCATGAGTATGCAAATAAGCGACCGATGTTGGTTTTGTTTTTCCCAAGTTCTCATTCATCATAAAAATATGCAAAGTTTTCAGAAAATCAACCTCAGTCTCGATAATTCGTGTAAGGCCTAGCATAGGAACCCCGCTTACCTGAATCCTGCAGCGTATTATCTATACCTTGAATACGGTCCTTATCCTTTTCGTCACCTATTCATAAAAAAATATAAACTAAATATTAAAGTCCAACAATACGAAATTGATCTTAGACAACTTAAGACCCAAACTCTAAACCATAATTCAGCAAGTTTAATCAAACTCAAACAGCCAAATAACAATCCAGACAACCCACACTTCGACCCAAAATATTCTATACCAAACTCAGTATTGTCCAATACAAGCGTCAAAACCAATGTCAACTCAAATCCCAATAACTCACACTTTTTCCAGTAGTTCGCAATCCCAAACAATCACCACAATTTAACCCAAAACAACACCACACATTGCCCATTTCTCTCCGTTTACAACTCCATAACAGAAAATAAAACCCAACAC
This sequence comes from Juglans cinerea, assembly GCA_961763995.1. Taxonomy (NCBI): domain Eukaryota; kingdom Viridiplantae; phylum Streptophyta; class Magnoliopsida; order Fagales; family Juglandaceae; genus Juglans; species Juglans cinerea. The sequence goes on from CAUIVZ010000005.1 coordinate 23,141,486, forward strand.
TTCAAAATATTAAACTGCACTCAAAAAATCAAATTCCCTTCTAAATATTTTCTCAAACACCAATCCAACAAAATCAACTACAATGCAACTTCAAATAATCCAAACTTAGAACATTCCACCACAAGAAGTTCGTTATACCAAGAAATGCCCAAAGAACAGCCCACGGAACTATTCTAAAATGAACACACGACCCATAAATCCCATTGAAAAAGACTAGAGGCGGAAGTGTGTGTGTGTGCACGCAAGAAACTGAGATCTGATACCAAATGTAACGCCCCAAACCCGGTTGGCCTGGAGAACTACTACCTGTCATTTACGAACATATTTCTCAACACAACTAAAATAAAACTCCATAACTTTATTAGAAAAACTCAATCTCATGTACTCTAAATAACCAAATTGAAAACTCCACGAAGTCATTACTGCAGCAAAATAAACTAAGGAGTCCACAATCTCCCGATAGTCATAACAAACCAAACTAATCATTTCATAAGTCTTACTAAACCCAAGCTCAAGATATAATTAAATCTAAAAGACATTAAAACTAAAGGACATCAGAATTCCTTCTTCTAACATCCTCTCCTCAGCTTAATCATGCTCACCAATCTAATCCAGGTCTCCAGTTGGACTCTGCACATCATCTGAAAAATATTATGAAGATAGGGGGTGAGTTATCAACAACTCAATAAGCAGAGGACATATGCTAGCGTGCAAACATGAGCATTTACAAAGTATAGCATGCAGAACAAAATATTTTCCAGAGTTATCATGCAGAACAGAACATATTTTCAAAAGTAACAGAGCGATGGTTTTAAGACAAGTAAAAACCAATAATACTTTGGCATAACATAAACTGAGTATCATCATCAGATCAAAACAGAGCATCACACATAACAGAGACTATGTTTCACCCCCGTGGTAGGGTTGTGCTAACCCCGGTGGCCAAACCAGGCAGAGACAGAGGTGAAATCTTTCCCTTATTCTTCTCGGAGCCCCTAGTGTGCACACAGGAAATACCACAATAAAACCACTTTGTTTCCAAAGTGGGTGCACTCAGAGACAGAGAAGTTGGTACCAACCCAAACAGAGTAGAGCATAACAAAGCAGAGCAGAGACAGAGACAGAGTCAGATACAAAATCAGTACACCATGCCAAAGGTTTTCAGATGCCATATTCAAAACAGAACATAATACCAGAACATAACCAGATCATTCTTACATACTGAAAACAAAACTTGGAGCATCTTTATAAATAAATGCACAATTTTTCAGAATTCTCAAATATCGCTCTTTTTCAGATTTCAGAGACATCATAACAAAATTTAGCTCATGTCTACACAATGCATGTCAGAAAATAATTTTCCTTTTCTACACAGATTTCATGAGTATGCAAATAAACGATCGAGGTTGGTTTTATTTTTCTCAAGTTCTCATTTCATCACAAAATATGCAAAGTTTTTAGAAAATCAACCACAGTCTCAATAATTCGTGTAAAGCCTAGCATAGGAACCCCGCTTACCTGAACAACTTAGATTTTCAGAATTTTCCTCAAAAATGTCGAGTCAAATATAAATCGTCACCTATAAAAATAATCACATAATTTCCGTAAGTTTTCAATCAAATACGGATTTCGATATTTAAGCCTAAACTTCTAAAATAACCTATTTTAATAACTCAAAACTTAAAACCTTCATAATCCCAAAATATATCATCACTTCCTAAAAATCACCAATATTCATCTTGACCAAAGTCAAACTCAAAACACCAATATTTAAACCCGAAACAGCCAACAAATTTCATAGCATAAACCAATCTCACACAAACAACTCCATCATCCAATCCAACCGACGCCCCTTACTCCTCGGACTCAGTCCGGCACAACCAAAAAATTCACAGTAAATATGAATTAACGCAGAAATACATTTAAATTTTAAAAGTTCTTTGGGAAAATACTTACAATGCTATAATATAATTTTTGAAAGATCACGGAGGTGCTAGAAGCGGCAACGCGGCAACAAAACAATGCCAAATGCACTGTGGCCGTGGGTCTCAAAAATCCACTTTTGAACGGGCGTAAACGAAGACCTGAGATTGATAGGGTAGGGCTTAGGGATGTCGGTGAGGCTAGTGGTGGTGGTGGTTGGCCGTGGGTGGCCGCGTAGAGGGCGGTCGAAGGCTAAAATACCCAAAACGAAAATATTGATGGTGGGGCTTCACCGGTGACAGATCGGAGGTGGGGTTGGGTTCATTGTGTTGCTAGGAGGTCGAGGATGATGTGGTGAGAAGATGGTGGCCGGAGGTGGTGCGACGGCGGCGCAGCGGCATAAGGAGTGCCGCGGCTTGGTGTGGTGCGTGGGGGCTAATGGTGGTGCGAGGAGGGCTGAAATTACAGGGAGGTGGTCGCCGGTTGAAGGGGAGGTGAGAGGGAGGGGCGGTGTCGGTCACCGCTGGCGCACGGCGGCAGGCTGGGGGAGAAGAGAAACGGACGGAGAGAGGGAGGGGGGGTTGCGGCGCGCGGAAAGCAGGGGAAGAAAAAGAAAAACTCATTTTTCTTCTCTAAATTTAAATAACACCAAACTCTGAATTCTAGTTCGAAAGGATGGAAGTAATTCATGCAGGTTGACAAGTCTATTAATGCAAGGCACATAACGAAAAAAATCAGTCATCAAAAATATTGTAGAGTATCACAGACTTCTTGTACCATCCTTACCCCAAAGTGTGATTTTATAATTATTATTATTATTATTACTATTATTTTATTAGATATGTTTTGAGGTAGTAATTTGTTTTGAACAGGATTTCTCTACTGTTAAACTATACACCTATTTTATTTTCTGTTTGGTCTCTAGATTGGAATAGGTTCCTAATTTGAAACTAACTCCCAACTCTCACATCCAACCGAGACACTTACCTCGCTGGAATCCACCACAGGCGCTGCCGACGGTAAGCTCTCCTCTCACCTCGACGTACGCCGTCGCCGTTTAAGCCTTTCCCGTCCTTTTTCCTTCTGCCGTTAGTGACCAAAGTCGCTGGGTGTTGTGGCTAGCCACCGTCAACCACTCTAGAAGACGTCAGACCACCTCTCTGAGGCCATAGAGTTTGCCAACCAGCCCAACCCCGTTGAGCCCACTCCTTTCCGGTAAGCCACTGCCGTCCGCCACCCTCCCCTCCTTCTATTTCTGTCGATTTTGATAGTTCCTCTCTCTAAACTCTCTCTCTCTCGGTGTCGCACCACCATAGGTACCCCAGCTGCGCCGCCAGTCCCTCCCAGCCACCCAGAGCTGCCGCGCATCAGCTCATTGTCTCGGTGAGTCCACTGTTATCACACGGCAAATTCCTTCAGTTGTGTTCGGTGAATACTGTGTCTTGCGAAGTTTCCATGGTCGGGGATCGGAGGAGTAAAGAGGATGGCTTTGTGTAATTTTACAAATGCTGCTGCCGAGGATCTAAATGGCTCGACTGTTGGTTCAGATATGGTCAAAGTATGTCAACAAAAAGATTTTTTTTTTTTAATAAAATAAAAGCAATGGGATTTTTGCCCAACCCTTGAACAATTTATACAAGAACAGTTTATATATGCCAGGTATTTGCTAGTACAACGCCCTGCACCCGCACCTCCGTGATGCATTTCAACGCCCGCTCGATTCCAACCTCACATGAAACCCCTTCTCCCTTGTACTCAGAACTCAACCTCACTGCTATTTCTCTCTGCTTTCACTCTCAGGCCCCAAGTAGTACTCCACTTTCTCAGGCCATTCTCTTCAACCTCCACCAGGAGACCCAAATGGAACTCAACCACTAATGTTATCATCACCAACCCTACTCTGCTAATCATGGAGTCATGCACGACCATGCTCCAACTGAAGCAAATTCAAGCCCGCATGACTGTCAATGGCCTCATTACTCACACATTCCCTGTGAGCCGGGTCGTAGCCTTTTGTGCTCTTGCTGACATCGGTGACGTTGATTATGCCTATGAGCTTTTTTCTCAAATCGAAAATCCCAATACTTACATATGGAATACGATGATCAGAGGCTACGGTAAAGCTAAAATTCCCACTGTGGGTTTTTGGCTTTTTCGTCGTATGGTAAGAGAACGCGTCGAAATGGACCGCCGGAGCTTTGTTTTTGCGCTCAAGGTGTGCGAGCAGTTTTGTGCAATTTCAGAGGGGGAATCAGTTCACTGCAGGATTTGTAAGATGGGTTTTAGTTCGGATTTGATAGTACAAAATGGATTGGTTCATTTCTATGCTGAGCGCGGGTGTTTGGATTTTGCGCGTAAAATGTTCAATGAAACTCTGGTGAAGGATGTTGTTACTTGGACCTCAATAATTGATGGACATGTGGTGCATAATTGCTCGGATGAGGCTTTGGAATTGTTCAATCTGATGCTGCTGAGTGATGTTGAGCCAAATGAGGTTACCATGATTCCGGTACTTTCGGCGTGCTCACTGAAAGGGGAATTAAGTATGGGGAAAAGTATCCATGAATACATACAAAAGAAAAAAATTTCTTGGAGCCCGAACTTGCAAAACGCATTGTTGGATATGTATGTAAAATGCGGTAGTTTGGTCATTGCTAGGGAGATTTTTGACAACATGAAGAATAAGGATGTGTTTTCATGGACTAGTATGGTTAATGGGTATGCAAAGTTCGGGGAATTGGAGCTGGCAAGGAAGCTTTTTGATGACATGCCCGTGAGAAACGTGATTTCTTGGAATGCAATGGTTGCTGGTTATTCTCAAAATAATCAACCAAAGGAAGCTTTGAAATTATTTCTTGACATGGTAGAGGCAGGATTGGCGGCAACAGAGAACACTTTGGTATGTGTGCTTTCTGCTTGTGGTCAACTGGGTTCATTGGATTTGGGTCAATGGATTCACCACTATTATATCCATCAAAAGCGGATTCAATTTAGTTTGATTCTGGAAAATGCTTTTGTTGACATGTATGCAAAATGTGGGAGTCTTCATGCGGCTGCAACTATCTTCAATGAAATGGTGGAGAGAGATTTGGTTTCCTGGAATTCCATGGTTGCCGGATATGCTTCTCATGGACATGCTACAAAAGCCCTCGTCCTGTTCGAGCAGATGACCCAATTGGGATTTAGGCCAGACGACATCACATTTGTGGGTGTGTTGTCAGCTTGCAGTCATGGGGGTTTAGTTTCAGAAGGTCAAAACTATTTCAAAAGCATGAAAAGAAATTTTGGGATAGAACCAAAAGTTGAACATTACGCTTGCATGATTGATTTGTATGGTCGAATTGGGCAACTAGAAGAAGCTTATGAATTTATAGCAAAAATGCCAATGGGAGCAAGTGTAGCAGCATGGGGTGCTCTTCTTAATGCTTGTAGAATGCACGGGAATGTTGAGCTGGCTAAGGTTTCTGCCTATAAGCTGTTAGAGTTGGATCCTGAAGACAGTGGCATTTATTCATTACTGGCAAATATTTTGGCTCATGAGAGAAGATGGGGTGATGTAAGGATGGTGAGAAGTATGATGAGAGAGAGGGGTGTCAAGAAGACTCCTGGACGTAGCTTGATTGAGATAGAGGGTGAGTTTCATGACTTTTTGGTTGCTGATGAATCACACCCTCAATCTGAAGAGATGTATAGAGTATTAAACCAAATATTTTTGCTTTGCAAACTGGAAGACTGCATGCCCAATGACGAAAAGCTCATAAACTTTCATATGGATTGTGATGAGTTATAGATTTGAGAAGAATTTTAGAAATAAGATTCAGAAAAGATTTTAGAAGAATCTGTTGGCAAAAAAGCACAACACATGGACCACGGTCTTCGGGCCTTAAACAACTGGTGGTAGGTGATTGGTTTCAAGTGTAAAAGTTGACATTCAAGTTGAACAAAGCCTATCAATAATGCTAACCTCAGCCATATTTATTAATTTGGCGTATTTAACTGATACTGTATGTCCAAAAGCCACCTAAAAATGTATCATATCAGTGTTTACTAGTAGTATAGTGTGTTGTTAAGGTATTTATTCATTTTCTGTTGAATTATTCAAGATGTACTTTTAGAAAATTCTTTGTTGAAGGTATGTGTATTTCCGGAATTAGTCGACATCTTGTTTTTGGACACCCGGTGACAATAATAATAAATAAATAAAAATTGTCATGCATTGTTAAGAGAATTCACCGAGGCGTGAATCTCGTTGAATAGGAATTAATGATTTTATTGAACAGAAAATTATAAAGCAATGTTATGTATAGTCGTGGAGTGCGCAAGCGGCATATAATTCTTTTGAAAAATAGTGAGGTTCATTATTAAAAAATTAGTTTTTTATAATGTATGTCATGTATTTATTCACTTCTTTCAAAATAATTACGCAGTAGTTACGCAATTCCACGACTATAAATATCATTTCTCAAAACTCTATATCTATATCTCTTGAGACATTGTATAACTTATAAGTATTTAAGTTAATTGCATAAAAAATAAATTAGTTAATAAATTCAGCCAATACAACGCCCGATAAAATTGAGGAATTTAGTGATTATTATATCGGAAAGTGAGATATAAAATATGGTGTTTTCACGTATGTCTGAAGGTTGGCGATCCATCTCCAAAACCCTAGAGACGCTTCAATGGGGAGCCAAACGGCGACATCTCCATTTACACTCTTAAACCTCACAACAACTCTTGTTCCCGTGTCTAAAAACCCTAGCGCAACTTTTCTGAGCTTCCACAACCCTCCTTCAATGGCGGAACCAAGTTCAAGCTTTAAACATGACACTTATATTGCATTTCCCTATTTCAACCCTCCTTCAAATTTTGAATTTTAAATTTCATAATTTTCAGGATATCAATAACTGACATTATTATTATAAGTAAAAATTATAAGTATAAAGAAAAATATTAATTCTATTTGTAATTTTTACTTACATAACAATATGTGTTGATGTATCGGTTATTGATATGCTAAAAATTATAAAATTCAAAATTTAAAATTTTAATTTAAAACAAAAAAATTGATAAAATTGATCTTGTATATAAAATTGTAAATATATGTAGCACTACTCAAGTATAAATAACATTTTTCTTTCATGATATTATCAAAGGCCAACTTTTGTAATTGAGCTGTGAGCTTTCACAAATGGACTTTGTCTTTACGATGAGGATGGGTCAAAGTTTTGAATTTCGGACCATACTTTCAAACTCATCTCATCTACTCTCCAAATATTACTGGAACATAAATACTTTCAAACTAATCATTACAAATTTCCTAAACTTTCAAATAAAAAATAAAAACAATTCAATTTTTTCAAATTTCCAATCAAAAATAATATTAACAAATTATATTATAACAATATTTTAACTCTATAATTTTTTTATTCAATTTTTTCTCTCATTTCCCCTAACCCCCTAAAACATCAAGTTTTTCTTCTGTTTACTGAATTTATGATCGGCGGTTCTGTTCACGTCAACTAGTTTCTGGTATGAGCCATCATTGACAAGGCAAAACGTATACCCAAACCAACTTAGCTTACTTCCATAATAAAGCTACAAGAATCTACTTCCATGGATCAATTGAAGTTTCAATTGTTTCATAACAGATTTAGGCCAATGCTGATGGAGAGTGTTAAAAGAGGAGCGAGCGAAAGCCGTAAACTAGAATTGAGATTATCCTTGAAGATAAGACATATTAGACATGTCACATGACCTACTCCACACATTTTTCCTCCTCTGGTTTTCACAACATAAAACAAAACAAAGAAAGAGAAGAGCTGCTTCAAGGCTTGGAATTATGGGGTAGTCCGTCTTTAGTTAGAGATTACTTGGACCTATGCTGCCGTAGCTTGTATAAACAAGTTGCAAACTGAAGTATTCTAGTCACTAGCTGGAGGCCCCTGCTCAATGAAAAGATCAAATAGTCAAACAGAAAAAACTAAATATGATCAGCACAAAATCTCTCAATTCAGAAACAATACATGAGCTTTTGATAAAGTTAAAAGCGTAAACAACATTCCTTGTAGCACTCAGGAAAAAGAGGGATCACAAAAAGCAATATTCTTCAATCGCTAACTAATTGAAAGCACCTTGAATGTGTGCTGACTGAATAATCATAAGTTGCAAACAGAAAAGCAAAACCTCCTCTCAAAGTGAAAAATGTACACCAAAGTTGAACCACTTTTTTCTTAGCCAATGAACACAAAAAAAATGAAGCATATTCAGCAGAGGACAAAATGATTTCATACCTGATGTCGATGCGGCTACATTATCTCTTGCTCTTCCAGAATCTCCTGTCCTTGTCCGGCCTTTGTTTTCCTCTTTTGAAAGTCTCAATGATCTCAACTTGGATGATGGCCTAACTGAACGTATCAAAGGAGCATCTTCCTCTTCCTCTTCATCTTGAGCATCTTCTCGGTCGGATGCACTAATTGAATCCTCTTCACTTGAACTGTGCTCATCAAAAAGTCTCTTTCCCTCTATATTACGCCGCTTAGGGGGACGACCCCTGCGCCTTACAGTGGCCCCTTCTTTCTCCTCTGCAAATCAATATATTAGTCTCACCCTCGTAACTCTCAAAGGTAAAAGATATATACACAACGATCAATAGGTTTAAATGATTACTTAATAACTTAAAAATAAACAAGTGTTTCCATGTCTGTGTGTGTGTGTGTGTGTGAGAGAGAGAGAGAGAGAGAGGGGAGAAGAACCAAGAATAATGATAAATAAGAAAACAGCTTAATGAGATGCTTATTTTTTACCACTACGAAAAAGAATTGCTTATTGTTTAGCAAAAGGAAAGTTTTTTAAAGTAACAGTTATTCAGCAAAAAATGCTCAATAACGAGAAGTTGCCCACTTTAGATCTAGAGGGAAGCATTGAAAGTATATTGCAGTGGTACCTTGAAAACCTTCATTCTTTGCATACTTCTCTCGTAAACTGTCAACAAATGTGTGGTAGGGGCGCCAGCCACTGGGATCTTCATCTGTATTTACATTCTCTGTACGTTTTTGGACATCCTTGATACTGTTTGCATAGCAATTAGTGTCAAAGTGTGTCATATTGGAACTTTAATCTGAAATTATATTAGATTCCTACATTAAAAAAAAAAAAACAGAGAGAAGAAGAGAAAAATGCTATTCGTCACCCTTTAAACCATCATCCTCTCAACATCCCTTAATGTAACATCAAATGATTGGCAGACGAGTGAAATATAACAAATAATTTTTCAATCATTTAATGCCACATTATGAGATGATAAGAACGATGAATAAAAGGATGATGAGTAGTATTACTCAAAAACAAATACTCTTACATGTCGAGCACATCAGGTGTAGGAAGTTTGGATACAAAATGGAGGACAGCGCCTTCCAAAAATGACAACTGCTTTGGAGCATCTACAAAAGCATATTCAATACCGTCCTTGACAATTTTTAAGATGTCTGATCTATGCTTATTCCGAGCAGTGCCCATGAATGTTCCAGACAGCCGAGTAGCCAGCTCTTTACATTCGAGAAAAGACTTGCTAGTCAAGGGTTCGTCCTCACTTAAGGAAAGTTCCGCCATATACCGATGGAAGGCCTGTTCGAATCCAGAATAGGATGCTGTTAATAGTAATTAAAATAGCAGATCCATAATAGGATAATTTCAATATTATCTAAATAACTAAAAACACGTAGACTACATAAATTAGAGGAAGGAACACTACCTTTCCCCTAACCTAACTAAATCCCAAAAAAGTTATCTGTGCATCATCTCAAAACAAGAAGTCCAGAGGGACTTGTGGCACCATTTTAACTTTGCTCATAACTAACCTCAAATCACAATAAAAAATGGATAAAAATTGAAGCTGAAAATAAAAAATACTGAAGCTAACGATTCAGAGGAGAGCATGAGATGAAAGGCAAAATTAGAAAAATCATATCACAAACTAAATCTCCCGTAGTATTTTTTTTTTTTTTTTATAAGTAAACGATAGTATAAATCTCCTGTAGTATTTTCTCCATGAATCTCATTTTTATGGATCAACACGCTAAGAAAATGCAAGAAAGTCCCATTTTTCATTCACCAAGTAAATTAAGACCATCTGTACATTAGAACATATTGGTCAGCATCTTAGATTAGATGAAATTCCTCGACCCAAAGGCATTAGTCTCACCCTTTTCAGTGCTTCAAGAAAGATATTGGAAAGGTCATGATCTTTTTTCTTTAGAACAGTGATCAGATGCTTAACAATTTCTGCCACACCCGTTCCATGCATAACGAAATGAGATATAATCTCAGGACCGAGATACTCCTGCATTAATAATTGACAGCTCGGGATCACACAGATATCATACATGCTGAGAAAAATTGTCAACAGGTTTATCCTAAGTGTGACAAATAATCATACTCAAAAGACAAAACAGAGGACACAACAGAACCATGTTCACCTTAGGAACTGCATCACCAGCAACCAACTTTGCAGCAGCAATCATGACTGCATCTCTATTTGTCTCCTCAACATACTCTTTGTTCACCTCTTCATCTTCTGTCTCGTCTGTAAGAAATGTGCAGGAATAAGAATCTAGATTTCTAAACATGGAAATCCAAATAAGTACAGCAGGGAACAAAGCTGGTAATCGTATCTTCTAAGTATCAACCTTGATCAAATTATTAAGTCCATAACTGTTGTCAAGTCTAGAACCCAAACACAAACAAGAAGCAGTACACTAGAAGTATCAAAATTCCTGACGATACCAGTTTTTTAACAAAATGTTCAATTCAATTACAAACCAGCAAATGAGCATATAATTAGGATGGGATAAACTATGATAAGGCACCACTTTATCGAGATTGATAGGACATCACTCATTTACTCGTATCAATGGTTTCATAAAAACTAATAAATTAAGATAAAATTAAAACAGTCCTACTTGACAAATAAATATTTCAAAATGATGAAATTCAGTTTCAGTGTTTCCATAAAATTAACGATGTACTTTTGACCCATACATGTAATGCCATTGATTGTTCAAATCTCAGGAAAAATACAAAAGACTCTCACCTACATTGTTATTAGATCTATTCCTTATCAAAAAAGAAAATGAAACCCATCCAAAAAGATCTATTTGAATGTATTGTATCAATAAACAATCCCACAAAAATATGTAAAAACTATGATAGATCACAATCTTGATGTGATCTATCATAGTTATTCCAATCATAGCACCATACTACTAGCAAAAAGAGGAAGCAAAAATGTTGAGTCACCTGAAATGTTGAGCTGTTGTTCACAAAGTTTCCAGAACTTTTGAAGAATAGAAGCCTCAGGACAAAATCCTAGTCTTTCCAGCTTCGTAGAAGAATAATTTGTCTTTCTAAACAAAAACCATGCTTCGGCAAGTATAGTACAAACCTTGGGCACAGCATACATTTAATTAGACCAAAATTGGGGCTTGCCAAAAAATCCCTTATAATTTTTTTTTTTATAGGTAAAAGTAAATTTTATTGAAATAAGGATAAATATTTCAACTGAGCTGTGGTTTGACATTGATAAAATCAAAGCAATAAAATGCTCACCCTGCAACCTAGCTGATTTCCATTTTTACCCACTTTCTCCCCTTCAGCGAAGGTGTTGAGAAAGTACTGAAGTTGCTCAAAAAAGGTAGTGCGTTTAGATAGTAGAGAAGATAAAGATGCTTCAGAGACAGTTTCGCTATTTACAATGGAGTGCAGACACCACGCCAAATGCAAATACATGTTCAGAAGAAGAAAACTGACAACCTGAGCCAGCATGAGCAGCAAATGAAATGATTATATATAAATGTAATAAAGTTGAGTAAGAGAAACAAATGTCTGATTCTTACGCAAGCTAAGACTTGACACACCTCATCTTCCATATTTCTAAACCTAGTGAGAACCATGACAATATCGTCATATAAGCTCTCAATAGGCACGGCCCTTGACAATTGAAGCTCATACAACCTTTTCAAATTTACAAGAAGTGAATATTCATCGTCACCATCCTGCAGGGCTGAAACATATCACATTTTATCCACCACAAATCAAGGAAAAAAGAATGATTATTGCTGAAGCATACCGCTACTTCTTTGATTGCAGCTTTAAGTTTAGCAATAAGTTCATCCTCCAGTTCCTTTAATTTATTACGAGCAAAATCCTGCAGCTCCCCTTGACTCTCAGTGGAGCAAAAGCTAATAGCCCTCACACAAGATCTCAGTGCCTCCTTCTCACCATGCTTAAAAAATGCCTCTTTCATAAGCTGAAGGACATTTTTAAAATTCTGAAAGGTAAAGCCTGTAAGCTTTTGCTTTGAGTTTTAAGATGTACAAATATCAAACAAACCGACAGGCACAAGAAATTCTGTGGCCCACCTGCTCCTGTCTCTTTAAGGAATACAGCTCAAGATTCATTTGTAAAATAATCTCAACTAGTGATGGCATTTTTGCTTTGTCTGCCACGAATTTGCGTAAGAGCAATGGATAGTTCTTCATCATGGCAACAGTAATATCCCGTCTGTTGTTTTCAAATATTTCCTGACAATTGGAACAGAAGTAATTCAGAACAGTGGCCTAATATAAGGTGTCCATGATAAACTGCATAAACTGAATTTCCAAAAGAAAACCAGTTTATTTAGTTCAATTTTTACTGACGTGGAACTTCACCCAGGAAGACCCACCTCTAGAGAGTAAGCCCAAAAACACAAATCCGCTTGCCATAATCGTGTATCAAAACCAATTTACTTTCTTAATAACACCTGATTATACAAAAAATGGATATTTTGATACAAAACATGCTGTATTCTACTATAGTGCACAAAACATATTTAGAGCTGGCAATATGAAAAAGGTATATAAAGGTATTTGAGCAAAACAGGAACAAAATGCATGAGGAATTACACACTTTTTGAGCTTTAGGGTAATATTGCTTCCGATTATCAGTAGCAGGGACAATCCTCTCTCCAACAGCCTTTTTGACAGATGCACAAAGAAGCCGAACTAAGTTTGTTGCATCCTCATCAGTAAGCTCAATCAACGGATTCTCATCCAAGAGAATGGAGACAATACACTTCCAATCCTGCAAGTGAAAAATCAACTACCATAATAAAGTGACCCAAAAAATTCAAGAGAAAGTTAATACTATTAGAACATTTCATTATAAATGTAATCTAATTTATTATATACTGCACCACAACAGTATCTTCTCTAAGTTCCACTCCAGAAATTTATTGAATAGAAATGCCAACATAGAAAGTAACGCGCAGTTTAAAGGTGACCCAACCCCAACTGTCACAAGTTTAACACGCTGACCAAAACTATAACCCTCTGAGAATAAAAGTTGACCAACCCAAGTGGCTCTGCATCCCAGTTGGACAAGTTGGTTCAGCTATAACTTCCAGCAGATCCTACATACATTGTGATCCCTAATGCTTTAAATATAATGTACAAATTAAATTTGAAATTACTCAACCAGGTATACATGAAAAACCAATATAAAGTTGTTTGGAAAAAAATATAAAGTTACAGCATAAAAGAGAATTTTGTTTTCGAAAAAACACCAAAGCACAAGAAAATATAAATGAAATCCATTAGAGCTACTTCAAATTTGGGACGTAAAACTGCATGAATTCAATGTCGTCCTTGTTGCATGGTATGCTCAAAAAAAGAAGCTTGGTTCTAAACTTGCAATAAATTTTTAACGCAACTGAAGTTTGGGTTCAAAGTACAGCCATGCCAAAATAGAAATATCAATGCCTACCCAACTGCATGTCAAGTCAAGTCAGCAAATCCTGACCCACAGTCAGGTTCGCAAATCACACTCTCCCACCCAGCCCACCCATAGCCTACAATGTGAGTCATAAAAACATACCTTCATAGCCTTCATATACTCCCAAACATCATCAATGACGTAAATGCTTAAAATTGGATCTGTTGAAAATTCTCTCAGAATTTGCAGCATTCTGCCAAGATGGACCTCTGAAGAACTGCTATCATCACCTAGAATGAAAATAGCAGTCATCATAGTGATAGTTGATAGAATCATAGCATACACATGAAACTAGAGAATCAAGGAAGACTAAAACCTTTTAAATCAGACTGGGAAGTACTAAACTTTTGAGCAATCAGATGATCATAAACTAATGCTCCTATGGCATGCCTGATTTCTGGTGGATCGTCAATCAGTAAATCATAGAGAGGACCCAAGTCATCATCTGGTATAAGTTGATGTCTGCAACAGATAGCAGCCAATTCTCAGTGCATAAGTTTTGCATAAACAGTCACCAAGCGGAAAAAATGATTTATTGTTTATTGTTAACATTGAATTTTTCAAAAGGTTGATCAACAAGTATCACCTTAGTAGTTGTTTTACAAGTCCTATGGCACAAACAGCCACAGAAACATCAATGTCGTCAGCAAGCTCAATCATCCGATTAGAAAATCTTTCAGTGAATAGACTAAGAGTCGGCACATTATCATCCGCCTCATAAAGATTTTGCAATGCAAGGACAGAAGCTTTTCTCACCCCAGCATTCTTCAGATTAAAACAGATAAAAAATGAGCAAAATAAGATTTCTCTAGCATACCAGGAGAATCAAATATTCTATTGAAATTAATTTACAACTTTTAACTTACTTTATCATTCAGTGTCCACCCTAGATACTTTAAGTACAAATCTTGCAAGAACAGTGAAGGGTATGACAAAATCCATGCCCCAAGTGACTGTATGCATGATGTTCGAATGTTTGGGTCAATGTCTCGGTAACGATGGACAAATAACCTTGCAAAAGAAAGACAAAGAAATTAGGAAGACTTTAATAATACCTGCACTACTGCAGATAAATACATTTCATTGATTCCGATCCTACCCAGTGAATATTTTGCGCATCATCTCTTCTAACACTGTTATGTTTTCATGAGTCATTGAGAACCTTTTATTTAGAGACTCCACACGAGGCCCCTCAGTCCGTTTCTTCTTTTCAGCATCCAACTGTCTACGAGTAGTTTCACGTTGTGAACCAAGCATTTTAGCCACAGTTATGAAGGATGTGACAAGTTGGAGCCCCATCAAAGAAGCAACTTGACGGTAGACTCTTGGAGGAGTGCTGCATGGAAATAAAAGCCAAGGAAACACTAGAGTAAGCTACTTGGAAATTTTAGCATTTAAAATAAAACCATAAAATCGCTGCAAACTTACCAAGATAGTGCAATTATATAGTCCATGCACTTGTCAAACAAAACCTGATCAAACAATGGCCCATGTTGACTCTCACGAATCAAATTGTCCCAGAATAATTCAAGATTGTCTTTAAAGTTCTTATACTCCTTCCTTTTCGAATTTTGATAATCTTCAACTTCTCCCTAAGATTCCAGAGCAGTCAAGCTAAAACTATGGGCAAAATATCTTGATGCATGAATGTTAATCATTCGATTATCACATCGGATTCTAGTAAAAAAGAATCTTCGTAGATATAAATAAATGGAAGAGTATAAAAAGGAAACAAGAAATAGCAATAATACGGTAAGGTTAGGATACCCTTCTAGCAAGATTGACAAGAGCAACCACAACATCATCGACATCTGTCTCATCCAAGTACTCTCCCTTGATATAGTACTTAGCTCCACATGCCTGAAAAAGTATAAATTTTACGAGTCACAAGACCGAAATATGTTAGTCAAGTCAATAAGGTTTAATGCTCTAATTAATTAAAGACGTGTCCTAATGAATTAGAAAATTCCAACGCACTCCTCTGTTTTAAATTTCTCTGAAAATATTATTTCAGACCCTGAGTCATATAGCATTTACAAAGTCTATCACTTCAATATTTCTCTTCTTGATCATAGAGTTGCGTAAAGAAAGCTTCCAGATACCTCAAACAGCATCATCAGGAGTTCAACCATTGCAGGTTTTGGATCCTTTTCATATTGCTCAACCCAAAGCTTTACCACTTGAGGAATAAGTTTGCCATTACCTTTGATGACCTCTGCATAAAAAACCGCCAAAATCAACTCAACTTGTCAATATGCATAACCTGGGTCCCAAACAAGAAAAGATTACTGCTCACTAAACATATAGTGGACATTAATAGAATAATCAGCAACTTAAATAAATTTTAGAAAGAATATGATAGCAACACATACAAGAGGTGAATCTATGGAGACAACTCTGAAAGTTGAAGCCCACATCAGTTAAAACAAGATGACGTAGGATCCTGGTATATAGTTTTGATACAATGCAATAAATAGTTTAATGCATGGAGAACAATCAGAGTAAAGTTGTTCTACCATCACGATAGGTTTCAAATGTGCAATGATCAACAAAGAGAAGTCTCTGGGGATTTTATGATTTGCATGTACCGAAATCGTTTTAGCACAATTAACATTATAATCCTGTAGAATCATGCTTCTAATTAGAAGTTCTTCCCTGTACTTGTCATAAACTATAAGGACCAGGGTGGTACCATTTAGCCCAAGGGTCATTGGCGTACTTATCGTAAACTTACTATATCTAAAAAGAATCTTATGTTGCCAGGCACAGGCATGTGGGTGCAAGTCTTGAGAGCGGTCACTTCATGCAAAAATAAAGCCTGAAAGGTAAGATTGTACCCAAAGCCCCCTACCCAGAGAACCCGCTTAACTGGGACTCAATAACTGATGACCCTAATAACGCAGAGCCACAGTACTTGCAGAAAATACATCCAAGCTACTGGCAGGATAAGTTATTTTCAACTTAGCAGTAATGAAGACCAGTGCTAGCATAGCAATTCAACTTATTTCCCACTGACGGTCACAGGTAGTCGTAAGAAGTAAATTTAATTGTACACTGGAAGAGTAGGGAAAAAACGTACACTGGAAGCTCCCATTGAAGAGCGGCCAAAAAAAAATTGTAATAACTGAAGATATTGATTTTATATAAACGTTTGCAACCTACCGATAAAAAAAATATAAACGTTTGCAACCCTAATGGTACGTCTTTTGAAGCATTATCCATGTATCAAAGCTATGAGTATAAAAATTTCTGTATACTCTCAAAATTGTAAATTATGTCCAAGTATTACCAATTAAGCTCTGGTCGGTGGCTTTGAAAGCCAAGGCCGAAGTTCCATCGGAGGCACGATTACGCTTAGTCTTAGGAGGAGCGTCCTCGAAATCATCTTCGGGAGAACTCTCTCTGTCCACCTGGTCACTTGCTTCGCTGGCCCGGTCACGGTTCTCGGCACCAGTACCATTTGCCTTACTGGGTCGGTTCTCAGTAGTTTGAGCCTGAGCCCTAGTTCTTTTCTGCTTACTCAAAAAACAATTAGATCAAATTGCATAATTAGAGAGAGAGAGAGAGAGAGAATGGAAATGAAACTCACGGAGCGGCGAGTAGAGGTTTCGGATGGTGGAGCAGGGTCCTCCTCCATGACTTTTTCAAGTGTTTGAGGCCAGAAGATTAACCCTAGAAATCTACACGCACGCACGCACGCACGAAGAGGTTGGGGTTGAGGGACGAGGGTGAAATTTAGCACAGAGAGAGAGAGAGAGAATGGGGAAATCTCCCGCCAAAGGAAAAGCTAGGGATCCATGACCAGATTTTAACTAGAGAAATGCTTCTCCTCTCCGTTGTCGGGTCGCAATTCAATATTCGTAATTTTAATACGACTTTCCTTTTTTTCATTTCACTCCTCTCTCTCTCTCAAGTCAGTAGAATTATTAATATATTTTTTCTTTGAACGGAGACCAGCCAGGTTTGTTTTCATGTGTTGAAATGAAAATTAAATAACTATTATTAAAATATTTTTTTAAATATTTTTTTATTTTAGAAAAATTATATTGATTAAATGAAATGGGACGTAGGAGTATGCAATCAAGCCGAATTTTTTCTAATCCAGTCCAGAAACCAGAAATCCAAACACTTTTAATTACAAAACGACGTAGTTTTCGCTAAAGGAAACGAAGCCAAATTTTTTGCTGATTCTGTTATTCAAACTATTCTCTAAACTCTGATTGAAGTAGAGTTTGACATGCTTGAGTTCTTGAAAATACAGGCAATCACTTGTCTTTGGATATTGTTTGTTATTGGAGTCTATTTCAGCTCTTTGAATCTTCTATACCTTGGTAACATTTCTAGACCTCGATCTCTTACATATATTTTATGTTTTCTTTATTGTTTGAACCTTGTATAATGGCTGGTTATGTGTTTCTCTTGGTTGTTGTGAAGTCTTCATCTGCATGCAAATACTACTTGTTTTGTACGGAAAATATGAAAGGGAGGTGGACTATCTTGCTACCAAAGGCAGACAAGACGTGAAGAGTTTGTACAGGAAGTTTGATTCAGTACATTTGTAATATGTAGTATTATGCTTTGTATTAGTCTAATTAGTTTTGATGTATTATTATTTATTTTATTTTTTATAAATTGATATTTTGCATTGTGATGTAAACAACAATGTAATATGTAATATGCATGTATTGTGTGTATTGATGTATTATTATTTATTTTGTATAAAAAATAATAATAAACATAAAGGCCTATAAAAAAAAGCCTTTTAAATTTGTTAAAAAGAATTAAACATGATATCCGATTTTTTTTAAAAAAAAAGTACTATAAAAATATTTTTAAAATGTCTTTAAAAAAAATAAAAGGTACCCGGATATCCAGATTTATATCTAAAAAAGGTAGAAAAACCCAGATATCCCGTTACAACCTGGATATCCGGGTTCACATCCGGTTACCGTTTGGATTATTTTCGGATTTATCTCGCCTAGCGGATTACCACCCGGTTTTTAAAATTTAGATACGGATCCGGTTATGACCACATATCTGGATTCGTATCCGGTTCTACACTCCTAATGAGATGAGATGAATTAAAAAAATTTGTGAAAATAAATGAAGCCGCTGAAAATTATAAAACAATTTGTACATATTTTTGCATCATTTTGCGGTTTAAGATATTTTAAATTGATCTGAGCTCTAAATACTAAAATAATCTCTCCATTCAACTCCATCAAATTTATAATGACATAACTAATAATAAAATGACATGAGACATATATACAGTTAGCATGATAAAAATAATTAAGAATGCATTAAAAAGACATGTCACATTAATATAAAATACAAAATAAGTTTTAGAAAATAAAACTAATTCATGTTTTTAAAGAATGCATAAAAAAAAAAGACATGTCACGTCATCTTAATCATGTTTATCCGTACCCCCAATAGTTAATGGATGGTGCCATGCATTGCGATGAATAAGCTTAGTGTGTGATACATGACCTAGCTTAGAGCAATGGTATTGGCCTACGTCAGTCTCTAATCAAATTTTAGCTAATTTTTACTAAAGTAATTTGTATTGGAGTAGTCAAAAGTCAAAACTCAACTCTACTTTTGAGCTACAATAAAGTTATTTATTTCTCCAAATTTAATCCGCTACTATTCATCTTCAAAACAATATTTTACTTCAAAAATATTTCCAAAACCAATTTGGCTAGAAGAAAGGTTGGAAAAAATTGTATATGTGACTGTTGCGTGTAATAATAGTTCACAAAATGTGTTTGTTGGATAATTAGGTTAAGAAAAAAAATAGTTGGAAAATAATAATTTTAAGTAAAAATTAAATTATTAATTAATATATGGAGTGTATTTGTAAAATATAAAAAAATTAAAAATTATTATTAAAATATATAATATTATATTATTATTTTGACTTTGGAATGGATAGTCCAATGTAGACTAGTTTCTTCAATGACTTTGACTTTAACCAAAACCTCAACTTTTAGCCAAAATGTAGACATAAAGCCCTAGACAGAGTGATTGTCAACTGTTCTCAAATTGGAGCCTGATTTAACACCAAATAATATATTTACTTTCTAAATATAAGGACATAAACCAGTGTAAATTAAGGGTGACAATATGTCACACGACCCATGAATCTAACATGAATACGATACAAAATTAGTACTTTTAGATTTGATATAAATGTGTTCAGGTCAAAACGGATTGACTCGTTAAGACACGATTAATAAGCGAGTCAATAGTGTGTTAATCTGCATAACATGAAATCAACCCGCAATATCTCATTTAAATTTTATTTTAAAATTACAAATTTATTATTATTGAATTGTAATATTGATATTTCTCAATATGCTTATTGTAAAAGATTTTTCCCCCCTCTGTCTTAGCGGGCATGAAAAGGGCAACTAAGGGAATAAGAAGCAAAGGCCTAGCCCAAAACAAGTAGACTCTTTGGCCCGGCCCATAGGTAGACTCACTTGGATGAAATCTCCATGAGAGAGCGTACAGCAAGGGGATGGGGACTCGCTGACCTAGAGACCTCTCGAACAGTGTCCAACCCTTGAGTGCCTGTCCACATAATGGGCAGAAAGTATGGGGGACTCTCGAACCTCTGACATGGAAGACATCGACGGACCACTAAGGACGCTAGCGGGGTGAGGCAAATTGGGGAACCATGTCGTATTAATGGTACCACTACCTGAGCTACACGCTACATTAATAACATCGTCGTAAAGCCACGACGCATTAAAGGACTCTAACAAAAGGAACAGTACGAAAGACACGGACTCCATGGGGGCAGACACGATCTATTCCCCTAGACTCCTGGTATAAATAGTAACTCTCGGGTACGAGAAACTCTCTCTGATCTCTACACTCTCTCACTTATTTACAAACTTCTAAGAGACTTTACTGACTTTGGCATTGAAGACTCCCCGGCCTTAAGGCCATCATCTCCTAATTGCCTTTTTCTCTATTTTCACAAGTCCAATTCTAAAGACCTGAGTTGCTGAAACCTGGCCCAAAGACATATAAAACACAACGTTAACACTTATGTTTTCATTGTTGGAATTGTAATTTTGGACCTATGCTCATTTGATAGTTGTTGGGTTTGTAATATTTGTTTTATTAAAGGTTAACATCAGAAAAATATTGATATTTTTTATTATTAGATAATCTTATTATTTTTTAGATATTGTGGCTATTAATAAATATAAATTTTAACTTTTATGTGAAATATACTAATCAT
Organism: Juglans cinerea; assembly: GCA_961763995.1. NCBI lineage: Eukaryota > Viridiplantae > Streptophyta > Magnoliopsida > Fagales > Juglandaceae > Juglans > Juglans cinerea. The sequence continues at coordinate 23,162,478 of CAUIVZ010000005.1, forward strand.
GTCAAATGAGTAATATAGATAAAACAGACTGAAACATGCCGTGTCGTTTTAACCAATTTTTAATTAATTATTAAACATATCAAAATAGATAGCGTCGTGATCCCCGTTATTTAAGTAGATCGTGCTAGAATTTAGAAGTCCGACCCGTTGAACTTAACTAATCATATTCAGATTAATCCATATAGGCAAATGTACATGACTTAACTCGACCACGGACCCGACTCTAAACCCAGCGAAGGCATAGATAAATAGCAATACTCTCAACTGAAGGGCAAGGATAATAAATAACGAATCTCACCCGTGACCTCTCCACCCACAAACCAAAACCTCAAGGTGAAACATCAAATATTCATAAGGATGAAAGGAACCCCAAGCAGTGCAGTACTTCTGGCTGCTCGATTGCAATCTCACACCTATAGGTGTCATCAAGTAACCATGTAGAACAGAAGTTAAGCCATAGAATTCATACTATAATTTCACATCTAAACATAAGATGATACATAGTTTACTTGCAGTCGGTCGTAACACCACCCAACCATAAATCTCAGCTCCTTCCACCAAACATAAATATCCGGAGGATCCAGCGCAATCATAATTCTGATACAACCTTGAACTGCCAATGCATGGATCCATTTTATAACTAAGACAGTGCACGAACATCTTTGGGGGAATGCATTACACTAGAAAGCAATAGAGATTTCTTAAGAGCACCTATTCAAATTGAGCATAAATAAATGTCCATAAACATCCTAAATGAAAATGTGTCAGATCTCAAAGGAGACACAACTAACATTAAGAACTGGCCAAGGACTCGATTAGGAGCTGGTAACCTTCTGGAACAGCTGTCTGTCTCTGCACACACTCAGCCAGTGCGGGAACATCAGAACTGAGATCCAAAAATCTGGCCAGTAAAAGCAGTAAATGAAAATCTGATATGCGCTTCACAAAAGGAAGACTCTTTGTGCGGTCCAGATGATTCTTCAGCGCCCTCATGGTCACAGGGGTATTCCGGTTCTCAACAGGAAATGTTGATGTGAGTGGACCCTGCTTTGCAACAAAGTGCACATTATTTCCACAATATAACCCTTGAAATAGAGAAGCAAGTGAACAGGGATCTTATACTAAAAAAATATAAAAAATGTTAAGGGCCTTGGAATTTATGTATAGCATGTTCTGCACATAAACTAGATCAGCTAAAAAATATATAGTTGAATATGATTGTGTTATAATAGCAATAAGGTCCACCTAGTAAATGGCTCTCATCCACATGTACCTGTATGCCGTACATGTTCAGGTCAGTGAGTAGTTCAAAGTGTAAATGGCATGATGATGGATTCTTCAAACCTCTATAAATACCTCATTGCTGAGTTCCTACACCTAGAATGATCAACATTGCAGTGAAAGCAAGAACACGCTAAAGCATCCTTTTTTTTATTAGTAGAAAACCACGAACATGCTAAAACATCCTACCATTGTACACCTTATTAAATATAAATGGAATTATGAACAACCAACAAAAGTAATCCAGCACCAAGCTTGAGAACAAATGACGACTCAGACTTTTCATTGAATAAAAGGCCAAAATGAAACCAAAAGTTAAGAAAACAAATATGATTCTATTTGTTTGCAAAATTAGCAAAGATTTAAGAACAACAGGCATTTAGGAAATGATGGCTGTCCAACTCCACTCATTCTATGAGGCAATATGCAATCTGAGGTAGACAACATGCACAAGGGGGATCTGAGCAACTGAGCATCATACGTCCAAAAACGGAACATTTTAATACTCGATGCCCAATGCTTGATGCCATAAGTGTCGAGAGCATTTTAATACTTTAAAGTTTAAACCATTGGATGTCAGAGGGTTCATCTTGCCAGGGTCACAAATCATAAGACCAGACCTATCAGTAAAATAATGACAGTACTGTTTCTTCAAAAATAGATATCTATAAAATACAAGCATTTTTCACTTCACCTTTAATAAATAGACCGAACAACAGAACAAAGTTACTGAAGCATAAATCAGCAGAACTCAATCTAATGTTTGACCAGGACCAGGTCAGAGTTTTAAAAGTCATAATGCTTTGTCAAAGTTGTAGCTGACAAAACACAACAAAGCACACGCTCGCACGCACATGTGCCCACACCCACACATGCATGCATGCATGTATGTATGTATGTATGTATGTATGTATGTATTCGAGAAGTAAGATAAGTTTTATTAATAATGCAAGAAGCACAATCCAAGTACACAGGAAGAATACATCAGATGCACCTAACTAGAGAATATGATGAACGAACACGTTAGAAGTTCCTAACATGTTGGTGAAAAAACTTGGAGAGTGGAGAATGATAAAGAGTTTAAAGACGAGAATTGGAGTGGATGAATAAAGGGTTTTTCTTCTGTAAAACAATAAAGATAAAACCCCGAGGGGGGGAGGGGTGCCGAAACTAAATTCCATTATTGTTTCAAGAGCTCGAGAGTTGAGATCATAGATAGCCAAAAACCCAGATTGTGAATAACAAACGTAGTTGTAGGCATGCTTGTTGCATGGAGGTTCTTTAAGTTGCAAAGCACATGCTATATTCACTAACAAAGGCCTAGCCTAGTTTTTTTTTTATAAACGGTAGTATTAATAAGAATAGACGTAACCCAAGTACACAAGATGGTATACAAGAGATAAAACCTATCTAGTTTGCTAAATAAGAGGTACTACAAGCCATATAATTGGCCATGGCTCAGCAATCTATCAAGTCCTCGCTATCAAAGACATCGCGTGTGAGAATCTTTCTGGGTACTTAGTATTTCCTTAGTGTTTCTCTTTGTACACATGCGAAATATTCACACAATTAGTGTTTCTCTCCATTGCTTTCTGTTAATGGCATAGGTGTTGGTGGCTGTGGGTGTTGGTTAGTGTTCTATTACACAGGATAGTGTCAGTCATGAAACGTGTTGTGATTGAGGCTAAGCTTTTTGAGGCGAGCAGGGATGGGCGTTACGTATTTTTGAGTGAGAAAGGACGGAAAGGGGTGAAAAATATGAGAGTAGGGGTGGGGACTGCTATGTGGTTTTGTAGAGCTTTGGAGGGTGGTCTGAAGGCTACAGATAGGGGTTTCTACTCTGCTCAAAGGGATGGGGTCAGAGGTTATATTGCTCAAAGCTGTTCCAATGCTAGAGGGACTTATATGGTTCTGGCAGAGTATGAAGGAGTTTCATCTTTATCCCTGAAGGCAGAGGTGGTGTGGGCTGGAGGAACCTAATGGTGGTGTTGCAGGATGCCGTTAAAGATGGTGTTGCACCTGCGAAACCTTTGTATGGAGTTCTTCCGTCGTCATTCAGGAAGGCGTTAGTTGGTCGACATGAGGGGCCTTGGGTTGTGAAGGGGTTAGAAACGTCAGGATTGCTCAAGCTTGGTGGTGTTCCAATTTTGGAGAGGGGTCAGTGTAGTGACGTTAATGGCAGGGAGGATGTTGGTCCGAATAAGGAAACATTGGTAGAGGCCTTAGCTGTCATCGAAACACGCTTGGGAGAACTAAATGATATAGTTGGTTGGCTGAAATGCAACGTTTTGGGGCAGGAGATGGAACCTCACGGGGGCTTAGGAAAGGGACAGGCTTTGGGAGCAATAGATGGGCCTCAACCCAAGGTTATTCTCGACCCAGCAGAGTCTGTCGGGACTCCAAAGGCCGCTGCTGACCCATTGGTCCATGGGCCCATATCAACATCGACGATGAGGCTTCAGGTGGGCTCGCCACAGGTGACGGCGCCGATGGTCTCGCCGCAGGCCGTCACTCCATCAGTGAAGGCATCTACGCCGACGGAAGGTCCTTTTCCAGAGCGTGAGGGTCTGGTTTGAAGCCAAATTGAGGGATCTCTTCCTCCTTTGGCTGCGGGACCTTCACAGACTTGTCCGACGGTGGTCGACAACTAGGCCTCAACTCAGGTTACGCCGGCGAGGGTGGTAGATCAAATTCTACCGTCGTGCGAGGAGGAGAAATCGCAGATTTCGTCTCCATTCAGCAGTTTTCAAGAAGTTGACTCCCAAAAAATGCCGATCCATACCATAGAACCCTCATCTCTTCAGTTGGGTCTTTGTTCTACCTACGAAGAACATCTGGAGGTACTATTGGAAGAAGGAGAAATAAGGAGGGGGGTTTTCTTGGAAGATAAAGTTGGGGGGTTATCCCAGGGACGCTAGGAGGTTAATATGGACTTCTCGGATTCTCTTGCAGTGGACAAAGTGGGCACTCTAGTAGAATGGAAAGGAAATGATTTGTTCGGGGGGGAGGGAGACACAGTAGTAAGGGAGCCTTTTCTATTATACTGTTTGTTACCGAATGACTTTGAATTCTCTGAGTGGGTATTCCAAACGGTAAAGGACATCCAACAGGTTGTGGGTATGAAATGTGTGGGATATGAAGAATAGTTTATGCCCCTCCTCACGTCCATTGAGGTGAGCCATAATCAGTCCACGAAAGCTGATTCTAAGAAGAAAAGGGAGCTTAATAGGCTTAATTGGTCGTTGAATGAAGGTAGCTCAAGCCGTGTTAGGTCCAAAGGGAAGGGTTTGACTGTGTCTTTATGAAGCCAAAAATTGTGTCTTGGAACGTTCGCGGGTTGAACGAGGCTAATAAACGGCTACGCATAAGAAATCTACTTCGGGATTGGAAGGTGGATATCATATGTTTACAAGAAACCAAACAGAAATTGGTAAATAGAAAGCTCGTGAGAAATGTGTGGGGTTGCCCGTATGCAGATTGGGCCTATCTAGCTTCTGAGGGGGCATCGGGCGGTATTTTGGTGATGTGGGATAAAAGGGTTGTGGAGAAGATGGAGGAGTTTGTAGGGAAATTTACAGTGGCTTGCTCTTTTAAGATGGTAGAGGATAATTTCTTGTGGGCTTTTGCAGGTGTTTATGGACCGAACATTGACAAGCCATTTGTGGGACGAAATGGCTGCTATCTATAGTGGGTGGGGACTTCCTTGTTGCATTGGAGGAGATTTTAATGTAGTAAGGTTTGTTGCATTGGAGGAGATTTTAATGTAGTAAGGTTCCCTAGTGAAAGATTTGGAAGCACCCGATTACATCCAGCCATGGCTGAATTTTCAGAGTGCATTTTTTACCTGAATTTGGTTTAATTCCCTCTAGTTGGCGGTCTCTTCACATGGTCTAACAGTCAAACTTGGTCCCGACTGGATATATTTTTAATATCGCCGGACTAGGAAAGCCATTATCCGGAGGTATGTCAGAAGCGACTGCGGCGTCTATGCTTGGATCATTTTCCAATATTATTAGATGGAGGTCGTATTCAAGGAGGTCGTCGTTATTTCAAGTTCGAAAACATGTGGCTTAAAAGCGATGGCTTCGTGGAGATGGTAAGGCTTTGGTGGTCTTCCTATCAGTTTTATGGTACCACCTCTTATATTCTTGCAGGCAAACTGAAAGCGTTAAAGGAAGATTTAAAGCTTTGGAATTTCCAATCGTTTGGAAATATAGGGGAGCAAAAGAAAACTTTAATGGAGGAGTTACAGAATCTTGAAAGGATTATTGAGGATAGGGCTCTTACCCCAGAGGAAGCTTCAAGCAAGACAGCGCTGGCATCAGAGTTGGAAAGGGTTTTAACTTTAGAAGAGATCTCTTGGAGACAGAAGTCAAGAGCTCTTTGGTTAAAGGAAGGGGATCGAAGCACAAAATTTTTTCATAAAGTGGCTAACTCTCATCGGAGAACTAACTCTATTGAGATGCTGAAAATCAACGATAGTGATTGCACAGAGGCCCCTGTGATCCGGGAACATGTGGTGAATTTCTATGATCTTCTATTTACAAAAAATGAGGGTTGGAGGCCCAAACTAGATGGACTTGGTTTTGAGTCCATAGAACCACAGGCAGTATCCTGGTTGGAAAGATCTTTTGAGGAGGTGGAGGTTTTGGATGTGGTTCGTAAGATGGTAAATGATAAAGCACCAGGTCCCGATGGTTTTACGATGGGGTTTTTTCAAACATGTTGGGAGGTCGTGAAAGATGATATTATGAGTGTGTTTCAGGAGCTTTTCTCGACAGGAAAATTCAAGAAAAGTGTGAATGCTACTTGTATTGCTTTGATTCCGAAGAAATCTGGAGCTGTGGAGTTGAAGGATTTTAGGCCCATTAGTCTCATTAATGAGATATACAAAATCATTGCAAAGGTGCTTGCTAACAGGTTAGGGGTGGCAATTGATAAAGTAATCTCAAAGCCACAAAATGCTTTTGTAAGGGGTCGTCAGATTCTGGACTCGGTCTTAATTGCAAATGAGTGTCTGGATAGTAGATTAAAGTCTGGCACTCCAGGTATTATTTGTAAACTAGATATGGAAAAAGCATAGGATCATGTTAATTGGGAATTCCTCTTGTACTTACTGAAGAGATGTGGCTTTGGGGAGAGATGGTGTATGTGAATCAGATGGTGCATTTCAATGGCAAAATTTTCAGTCTTGATCAATGGTAACCCTGAGGGTTTTTTCAATAGCTCTCGAGGCTTAAGACAGGGTGATCCCTTGTCCCCTCTGCTTTTCGTTATCGTCATGGAGGCTTTGAGTAGGATGTTATCGGCTATGGTTAGTCACAGTTTTATGGCTGGATTTTCTGTGGGTGATCCACAAAGGGGCCTTATCTCGATCTCCCATTTATTATTCGCAGATGACACTTTAATTTTCTGTGATGCAAAGCAAGATCAACTTAGGGCACTGAAGGCGCTTCTTTTTTGTTTCGAAGCAGCGTCAGGTTTAAGAGTGAACTTCGATAAATCAAAATTAGTGCATGTTGGAAACGTCAACATTTCTCGACAGTTGGCTAACACTCTTGGGTGCAAGGTTGCTTCTCTTCCTATGACTTATTTGGGGTTACCATTGGGGGCTGCTTCACGGGCTTTGTCTATTTGGAACCAGTTATTGAGAAAATAGAACGAAGATTGGCTGGGTGGAAGAGACTGTATTTGTCGAAAGGAGGCCGGGTGACTCTTATCAAGAGTACTCTCTCTAACCTACCAACTTACTTTCTATCTTTATTTCCAATTCAGCTAGTGTGGCGGCGCGAATCGAAAAACTTTATCGGGATTTCTTATTGTGTGGGATGGGAGATGAATTCAAGTTTCATCTAGTCAGTTGGGATAAGGTATGCAGACCAATTCCTTCAGGTGGATTGGGGATAAAGAATTTGAGAACTTTTAATCGGGCATTGCTTGGGAAATGGCTTTGGAGATACAATGTGGAACCAGAAGCTCTATGGAAATTAGTGGTTGATTGCAAACATCGTAAGATGGGAGGGCAGTGGTGTACTAGAGAAGGGAATGGGTCCTATGGGGTGGGGGTTTGGAAGCACATACGACGTGGTTGGGAGGTGTTTTCTCGTCATACTAAATTTTTGGTGGGGGAGGGCACTCGTACAAAATTTTGGAGAGACATTTGGTGTGGGGAGGAGGCTCTAGCAAATGCATTCCCTTCCGTTTTTCGTGTGGCATGTGATCAAGAGGCTTCTGTGGCGGATCTCATGGTTCGTTCAGGGGATCAACTCCAATGAAATGTCATCTTTAGTAGAGCAATACATGACTGGGAACTTAACAGTGTTGAGGCCTTTTTCAGTCGAGTGTACTCTACGAGGATGTCTGGTTTGAGAGAAGATAAGATGTGGTGGAATCCGGCAAGTAAGGATGTTTTTTCGGTTTGCTCCTTCTATAAGTCCCTTACTAAGCTTCCAAACACGCATTTTCCTTGGAAAGGTTTGTGGAGGAATAAGGCACCTCCAAAAGCACTATTTTTCACCTGGACAGCGGCTCTGGGTAAGATTTTGACCACTGATAATCTACGGAAGCGCCGGGTTATTATTCTAGAATGGTGTTGTATGTGCAAGAAAGCTGGCGAGACAGTGGATCATCTTATGCTACATTGTGAGACAGCTAGAGCACTGTGGAGCGATGTGTTCATTCGAATAGGGTTGATTTGGGTCATGCCTGCTATAGTGGTAGAGTTATTGGCTTGTTGGGTAATGCCGGGTGGTGCTCCACAAATCAAAGTTGTGTGGAGTATTATGTGGTGCATATGGCGGGAGCGTAATGAGCGGACATTTGATGATAAGGAGCGGACAATAGAGCATCTTAGAATTTTATTTTACCGCACCTTACTTCTGTGGGCTAGTGCTATAGATTTTAATGGCCTAACTGTACATGATTTTCTTCTTTCTTTTTTAGCAACTAGATAGGTCCTATCTCTTGTATTCCACCTTGTATACCTGGGCTTGGCCTATTCTTATTTATACTACCGTTTACTTATAAAAATAAAAATAAAAATCTTTCTGGCAACAGTCTTTATTCTAAATCTGAGTATGCAAGTGCACTATCAAAAAATGGGAGCTGAAAATAAGTAGTTTCGAAATGATGAGTTTTTGCCATACTTTATTTGATTGTTTGTTTTCTCGAAAAGGGAGAGTAGAAAAAGTAACTAATCTACAAATTTTTTGTTGACAGGCAACTAATCCATAAAAAATTGCAACTAATGATCCATAACCCATACGTATCACAAAGATATATTACCCTGTAAATACATCATCAACAACAATACATTTACCCTAAGTAAGGACTATAACCAGGCTTATAGTCCAGATTACACCTAAGTGAAAATGAGGGCAACCTTGATCATTTATTTCTTCATTCCTCAACCTCAAATTTTCTTCCGTTAAATTTTCCGTCCCTTCATTTTCGGGTAAGTGGTAAAGTTTTTTTTTACAAGTACTCCCCATGCCTCTCTTCAAAACTAAAGGGAAGTGTTTAACTTTATCATGATGCCGTAACCTCAACAAGCAACCTATCTGCCCTATCAAAGCCCTGATCGTGGTAAAGCTTACAATTGGTATACTTTCTATAAATAGCTAAAAAAAGATTTAAAAACAAATCAGTTTTTTTTATCACATGAGACTGTGATAAAAACAAAACAAATCAGATTTAAAAACAAAACTTTTTATCCTAAATAGCATCCCAATACTTATTTTGATACGTTACATGAGACTGTTAATAGTTAATGAGGGAGAAGCCCCAGTAATCTGGAAATTCATGGGAAAGTAGAAAGAGAAGACTCAACACTGTTATGAAACACTGTCCAATAATAACCATTCAATATAAACAAAGCAAACCCAATAACATGAACTGAGCACCCCTACTACGCAAGTAAAAGGAGCACCCCTACTACGCAAGTAAAAGACAGAGCAATATGGTCATACCTGGTGATCGAAGATCTTAACCACCACCAAGAAAAAATCATTGTCAACCTCCCTTGTATCCTTCACTCCAACCACTACATCCTTTTTCATCTTCGACAGCTTGGGATCGGCGTCCTGGGCGATCTCGGTCTCGAACCACCCTTCCTTGAACAACCTAATACACGTATCACTCATCTGAAACGCCTCGAAATGCACATCAGCCGCACCTTCCTCATTCACCTCGAGCTTCACCACGGCCGTGACCCACTCCTTCAGCCCACTCTCGGCGTGAAACTCCGCCGCCTGAAGCACCTCTCTGTTCGACAAAGTGTAGTCCTTCTTGTCCTGACTGATCGTCTGCGTGAATATGAACCCGACCTTCGTCATTCCCAACCCAACCGCAATCGCTTCCACAAACTTTTCCTCATCTGGGTTTCTCAGAATCGCCAAATTCTCCTCGGTACCTAGCTGTGGCGGCTCGTAGATGAAATCCACTTCAACTTTCCCTTCATCCGAGACTGTGCCGTACATGAACCCGGCACGTTTGACGGCGAACGCGAGCGTATCGTTGACGTAGTGCTGGAACCCGTTGGCACAGTCGCGGTCGAAGGAGACGAGCTCGCAATGCGGGTTCTCCTGGCGCGTGACCCGCATCTGCTTCGCGATGAGGTCGTCCATGGTCATCTTGCGGCCGAAGGAACCGGCGGGGTGGAAGGTTGGGCCGGAAACAGTGCGCTCCCCATCGTAGGTGAGGAAAACAATGGAGCCGTGGGAGAGATTGAGCGCAGAGAGAGGGGTAGAAGGGTTGGACATGTCGGTGAATTTGAGAAGATCGGCGGGGGTTTTGGCCAAGAGGAGATTCTGATTGGTTGAGAGGGTCTGGTTTTGGACGGGGATTTGAAGCTGGGATTGGATTAGGGTTTTGAGTCGGGAGACTGTAATTTGTGGGCTGTCGATAGAAACTCGCTCCAAGCCGTCGCGGCTTCGGACTCTGAGCATCATATTTGAAGAACTGAACTGAGAAGAAATCAGAAACAGGAACAAAAACAACAGAATTGCTTGAAATCGCAGGCTTTCACGGTGGTTTTAGGTTGGAGTTCGATAATAAAGGATGGATGGTTCAGTTGGGGAGTGGAATACAATTCTGGAATCTGCTTTCTTGAGGAAGGGGGAAGAGGAAAAGAATACAGGGTTTGGTGGGCAGAATCATATGGAAACTATCTATGGGAGGAGTTTGATTAGGATCATATCGTTACTATCGTGTATGAAACCATCTCTTATTGGACTGGGCTCTTCTCTCACAGAAAAGGCCCATTTAAAGTCTACATGTAACCAACCCACGTACGCATTAAACAAAACCAACTAAAATTTTGTTTAACAAAAACTTGATTAAGCCGAGAAGTGAGATGAGATGATAATTATGTGAAGAAAAATTCTATTTACAGTTGAGACTGTATGTGCAAGCCCTTTATTAAATGAGAAAAAAATCATTTTAGGAGATATTGTTTTGTAATTTTAAAAAATTTTAAAGATAAAATTGCTTAGACTTGCAGTACTTGGGGACTGTACCCAGCATTGCTCTTATGTGAATACTGATAAGATAGTTTGTAAATAATAGTGAGATATTTTGAGTTGAGCATTTTTTAGGTTTTAGAAAATGAGAGAGAAAAAGTTGAATAAAAAATATTATACAATTAAAATATTGTAAAAATTTAGTTTTATAATATTATTTTTGTTTAGAAATTTGAAAATATTGGAATTATTTTTTATTTTTTATTTGAAAGTTTGAAAAAGTTGTAATGATTAGTTTGAAAAAGTTATAATAATTAGTTTGAAAATTTTGTATTTAAATTATATTTGAGAATAAGATGAGATGAGATGAAATGAGATCAGATCAGAATTTTGTGTCTCATCTAAGACCCCAAACAAGCCCTAAAAATTTCACTTTTTCTAATTTAGCTAGCTACTTTCAATAACATCAAATAACAAATTCTCTAAATCTATTACTATTCTATTAAAATATTAATTTTAGTATTCTCATTTATTTTAATTCTAATGATAATTAGAATATTTATTCATTATTAAAAAAATAAATATTAATTTTCTAACGTCCATATTATTCCAATGAATATAATTTTTTAACGGTTTTTTTACAACGATCATATTCTTCTAACGGATATATTTTTTCAATGGTCATAAAGAACAGAAAAACCAGCAGAAAAGCCACGAGAATTTTTCATGCATAAGGCTTTCCAGAATGCTAGCCGTCACTACATGGCACTTGAATAACCAGCAGAGTTTTTAACCCATTAGGCTTTCCATTTTTTTACTCATTTTTGTGCCAGTTTCAACTTTCACTGGCTAGATTTGGCCATCTGAATTCATTCAAGCTAGTTTTATTGAGTTTTAGGTGTATTTTGGGTTAGCTAGCTAAATTTTGGCTAAATTTTACATATAACCAGCTCACTACAAATGTTCTAAGAGTACTGGTAATGGTCTCAATAAACTTTGGCCAAAATTTGATTAGGAAATTCACTTTTATAAATTTAACTAGCCACTTTTTAATACTACTAAATAATAGACTCAACAAATCTATCATTATTCTACTAAAATATTGATTTTGAACTTTTCATTTTTTTTAATTCTAATTGTAATTTGAATATTTATTTATTATTTACAAATTACACATTAATTTTCTAACATTCATATTATTCTAACAGATAAAACTTTCTAACGGTCTTTTTTTTTACAACAATAATATTTTCAACTGATATATGGTTATATTAAAGTTTATGATCGTATTAACGTTTTTAGGACAAAATGCTAATGAAAAAAATAACCAACTATTAAAGTTGTGACTTTTCACAAATATAATTTCATTTATATGTTGTGACTCTTCACAAGTATAATTTCATTTAAATAAGTTGTAACTTTTCATAAGTGTCATTTATAGTTTTAACTTTTCACAAGTGTTATTTCATTATCTATAAATAGAAAATCTCATCCACAAATTTATTCACTCCAATTTTTCTACAAAAATTAGAGAAACATTTCCTTATTTTTTTTGTCTTTATTTCTTTAGGCTTTAGCTATTTTAAATCGGGTTTGTGGATCTCCTTTTGTGTGCACCGACAAGGAGATTAACGGGAATCGATGTTGTTGTATCTTGAGAGTAGACTATCAAGAAGCCTAGTGCATGTTTAAATTTGGAGGCGGCAGAATCTACTTTAAGTAAAACATCTATCACAACGTACCTCAAAACTTGATTCTCTCTTTCTAATTTGTTCTTATTATTTTACATATTCTCTAGTTTACAAAGCGTTTCAAAATATTTTCCGAGTAATGCTATACACCACTCTCATCCTATTTTGATCATACTAAGTGATATATAGTACATTCATACCATTAAATGATAAAGAAATATGTAATAAATAATTATTTAATGGTGATAAATATGCCACATTATACTTAATGGGATGAAAGTGAGATGGTAGTATGGTATATAAAATTTTCCTGCAGAAAAATAACACCATCTCCTAGACCCTTAATCAAACCAAAGAGAGCGATGACTTTGCCTATCGGGGGGTTTTTTCTAGCATGACAGAGAAAAATGTAATAATCTTTATGAAAAATTGTAAAATAAAAATGTAAATACAATTACCTATTAAAAAAATAAAACTGTAAATACAATTGCATAGAAGCCTAGAAGGTAATGCTAAAAAGAACAGAAAATCGAGAAAATATTATCATCGAATAGAAGAGTTCTTCATAATTGCAATAACGGCTTCAAAAACCAAACTAAAAACATCAAGAGAGTCAAGAGTCAAGAGAGTAAAAACAAAAGCAGCATAGAAAGATGAAACCAATCCATGAACAAGGAGTAGAACTTCTCACCAGAAAGCATTGACCAGAAAATACTATCTCGATAAAAACAATCCAAGTCAAAGATTCTTACTAAAAGGAGAAAGTCCCACAGAGCAAAATATGAGAGAAATCTAAAGAAAAATAGGTTTTAAGGAATAACTATACACGGAAGACCAAAAGCAGCACCGATTCAGACATGCAAGGAGAAGTGATATATATGGATAGATAAGGATATATACGGTCCGAGCTAGTCTTTGGCTTGTCGAGCCCGGCTCGACTCAAAATACTCGAGCTCGAGCTTGAGCTAGAGATTTTTTTTATTCTTTGTTCGACCTCGACTCGATAAGTTAAACTCTCAACTCGAGCTCGAGCTTGAGCTCGTCCCACAAACGAGTTTGAGTCAAGCCGCTCGAAGTGTTTATTTTTTGAATAAGATTTAATAATTAATAAAATAAATAAATAAATAAATAAATAATCTAATATTAAATTTATACAACTAACAAGTAGAACCTCATTTGAATTATAAAATTTTAAAAAAATTTATAAATAACTCATATATAACTAGTTGATATTTATCCAAAATAACTAGTTGATATTTATCCAAAATAACAATATATTATATGCCTATATATAATATTAATATATACACTTAATATGATAGCATATATCTATTTCATATATGGTTCCCATATACTAGTATATGAAATTATTAAATTTTATCGACTAATTATTATATAAATTATAAAATATACTTATGAAGTATATTCATTATATAGACATAAGTAATTAGATTACATATTATATATTTAATTATAAAAGTGGTATATTATATTATTAGTTACTACATATATATATGTGTGTGTGTATACACAGGTGTATGTATATATTTATCAATATATGAATGAGTTTTAATTGAGTCGAGCTAACGAGTCGACTCGAGCATAAATGAGCGAGCCTTAGTCGACTCGAGTCGAGTTTTGTCGGGTATGTGTCATTTACAATTCGAGCGGGTATCTGCTTTCACGAACGAGCTTTTTTTTTTATGAGTCGAGTTCGATTCGAGTTTAACTGAGTGAGTACCGAGCGGGCTATTGAACAGACGAGTTCATTTACAGCCCTATCAGTGATGGCAAGGCTTATCGGAAGGCATTCAGCGATGACGATGGTAGACGTCGACTGTGATAGAAGAAAGGTGATGTCTTGAGTTTGGCTATGTTCCACCCTAGGAGACTTCCTGCCATGCAGAAGAAAGGATGTGTTTTCATTTTAATTTCAGTTTCACCAGCAGACGTTTTGTAGAGAATGAGGCTTTGTGTGCGATGATTATGCCTAGCGAGAAGAATATTTTATGGCCAAAAAATAATTTGATCAGCAATTTGGGTTGATTAGATTTAACTAGCCAAGTACTTGATGGATAAAATTACTGTAGATTTAGCTAGTTTGATGTAAATGTATTTTAAGCAAATTAATTAAATTTAGCTAAACTTTGATTATGCCTAACTCACTACTAGTGCTCTAAGGTACTAAAGTTTGCAAATCTCTTGTAATTTTTTTTAAAAATTATATTTATCAAAACAAAAATTGAGAAGGTTTCACTTTTGTTCAGAAGATTTCCATGAACTTGCACGTGAACTTTGTTAAGGATGAAGATCCTCTGCCTTAATATATGGCTTTCCCATTTATAGATTTCATTGACCAGTGATAAGTGTAGTCTATTTCTTTCCATTTATTTACTTGATTCCTTTCATTCATTTGTAATCAATCTCTATATGTAATTTCCATACATAGATGTGTAAATACAATTATAAGATTCAATAGACTCACCAACGCAAAGTGTGGTGGTTTTTCAAATATTCTCATGGTCTCAGAAGACCTTATGGATTAACCTCCATCGATCCTCTTTTTCAATGGCTGCCGAGTCCACTCTTCTCCCCTTCAACACCCTCATTCACATGGTCACAATAGAACTTTCCTCTTCCAACTATCTTCTGTGGAAGAGCCAGTTGCTTCCTCTCTTAGAAAGTCAAGAATTAATTGGTTATGTGGACGGCACCCTTGAGCCTCCACCTCGTTTTGGCTTTGCAGATTCTCAGATGCCAAAAGTCAAACATGTGGCGTGGAAGAACACAGACCAATGGCTTCTAAGCCTTCTCATGTCCTCTCTCACCGAGGAGGCTATGGCTAAAGTGGTAGGCCTCTCCACCTCTCGCGACGTCTGGTTGCCTTGGAGAACACTTTCAGCCACCATTCCAAGGCTCGTGAACTCAAACTCAATGATGATTTACAGTTGATGAAGCGTGGCACCAGGATTGTCTCTGTGTATGCCCGCGCCTTCAAAGCCCTTTGTGATCAACTTCACGCAATCGGTCGACCCGTCGATGGCACCGACAAGGTGCACTGGTTCCTTCGAGAACTTGGCTCAGAATTTTCGAGCTTCTCTACGGCACAAATGGCGCTTACTCCCCTCCCCTGTTTTGCCGACTTGGTGCCCAAGGCAGAGAGTTTTGAACTCTTCCAAAAATCACTATAACATGCTGCTCCCACTCCAGCGGCGTTTATTGCCACTAATCGCACCTCTGCGAAACCGATTCACAAGCACTCTTCTTCTCGCAATCAACACAGCCGCGGTGGTGGCCATGACAGAGGCCAAGGGCGTTCCTACTCTGGTAGGAGACCACCACGTTGCCAAATCTATCGCGAGGAAGGGCATTTCATAGACCGTTGCCGGCAACATTACGACCGCCATGGTCAAGACTCCGAAGCTCAGTTAGCCGAAGCCTTCACTTCCTCATGCTCGATCTCAAGGAATAACGCCTCAGACTTGTACTTAGACACAGGGGCTTCGGCCCACATGACTCTAGCCCATTCCACCTTGGACCAGTTCACTTCATATACGGGTAAGGATTGTGTTATTGTCGGGAATAATGCGTCCCTTTCCATCACACACACTGGTAAAACTTCACCTGATTTTCAATTATTAGATGTCTTGGCCGTCCTTCGCATTACTAAAAATCTTTTGTCTATTAGTAAATTAACGACTGATTTTCCATTATCCGTTACATTTACTAATAATTTTTTTACCGTTCAGAATTGTCAAACGGGAAAGGTGATGGCAATCGGTAAACGTGATGGCGGTTTATATGTGCTAGAACACGAAAATTCCACTTTTCTTTTTGTCCTAAAAAAAAATCTCTTCCTACTTCGTATGATCTATGGCATACCCGCCTAGGACATGTGAATCATTCTGTTATTTCTTTTTTTAATAAAAATGACAACTCTATCTTATCTGTTTATTGCCATAGCCTGTGTTATGCAGAACATGTCAACTTGCAAAAAATCATCGTTTGCCTTGTTCTCGCAATGAACGTCGTACGTCCAAAGTAAGACCTAATTCATTGCGATATATGGGGCCTCGCACCTATCAAGTCAAATTTGAGTTTTACCTATTATGTTTTATTTATTGATGATTTTTCTCGCTTCATTTGGCTCTATCCATTGAAATTGAAATTTGACTTCTATAATATTTTAATTCAATTTCAAAAATTTGTGGAAAATCAATACTCTGCAAGTATCAAAATGTTTCAAAGTGATGGTGGTGCAGAATTCACTAGCAATTGCTTTCAAGCTCACATTCGTAACTCTGGCATTCATCATCAACTTTCATGCCCATACACACCTGCACAAAATGGTCATGCCGAGAGGAAATACCGCCATGAGACTGAAATGGGTCTCGCCCTTCTTTTCCATTCTCACATGCCTACCCGTTTCTGGGTTGACGCTTTTAGCACTGCGGCTTACATCATTAACCGTTTGCACACACCGCTTCTCGGAGGTATGTCCCCCTTTGAGCTCCTTTATGGTTCCTCTCCCAATTATGAAAACTTTCATCCCTTTGGTTGTCATGTTTATCCATGTTTGCGTGATTATATGTCTAACAAATCTTCTTCGCGCAGTATTCCTTGCATCTTCATGGATTACATTTCCTCTTACAAAGGATTTCGTTGTCTTGACCCCACCACCTCCAAACTTTATATTACCCGCCATGCCCAATTTGATGAAAAGCACTTTCCCTCTCATCATACCTCTCAGGCTCAACCCATCTCATCCCTTCAAATTTCCAATTTCCTGGAACCTAGTCTTCCCCATAAAGAGCTACCCGTGTCTTTCCCTACACCACTTTCCCTGCAAATTTCCCACTCTGGATGCACCTCGTGTATTATTTGAACTGATCCTATGGATGAGTCTTTGCAAGTCGCTCATTCGCATGCAGGGCCATCTTTGCCGCTTTCTGTAGAGGACCCTTCACTGGCTCCTCACCGGATCCTAACATCATGTTCATAAACCAGATCTATTAAAGTAGCAATCCAGTTCTAATTACCTCCATAAAAAACACCTCACAACTCTAAGCCACCAACACAGACAACAAAGACACACAATAATCTTCTTTATTACGCACTCTTGCGGCACAAACTATAGAGAGAGAGACAGTGGCGGAGAGATGACCTACCGACGAGGACGAAGAGCATGGTGGTTGTGGTGGCGGAGCAGGACCGAGAAGGCGTAGAGATGAGAGAGAGACCAGGAGGTGCTCGACACCATGGAGTGGGTCTTGAGAGATGTAGCAGAGAGAGGAACAGAGAGAGGGAGGGCCTCGAGCTGTTGGGCTGGGCGTGGAGGAGAAGGGGACTCCGACAGAGTACTATCTATGGTGTTGAGGTGTGAGTGTTGGAGAATGGCGCCCCTAGCGGCGTTGATTTTCAGAGAAATCTGAGATAGAGAGAGGTGATGCCAGAATATTCAATGAAACGAAAATGTCCGGCATGGGAGCTAGGGGAGAAGGAGGGGGTGGCCGTCAAGGTGAGGTGGTGGTGGGGTCGTTGGCAATTTACGACGGATATCAAAATTGTTGGAAATACTCATTTCTGGCGATTAAATATTCGCCAGAAATAGTTTTCTACAATTTTTCATAAATTTTGTAAAAGTCTATTTGTGGCCTTTTTTATTCGCTGTTAATAAGCTTTATATCACCGTAAAAAGACCTATTTGCGGCAATTCTCGTCTTCGTCGCAAATAAAATGCGCTATAGTCATAAATTTTATTTGCGACGAATACAAAGCGCCGTAAAAGTTATTTAAGTCACCGCAAATAAGTGAATAGTAAATTCAAGATTAGCATTTCCAATATATTACGTTGGATTTCAGCGGTGAAACAAAAATAGCTGCAAATAGTGCTTATATGCTGCGATTTTTTTTGCGACGATTTTTTTTGCGATGATCTTAAAATCGCTGGAAAAAACTTGATTTCTTGTAGTAACTAGAGAATATGTAAAATAACAATAACAAATTAGAAAAAAAGAACCTGGTGTTAAGGCACGTTGTGATGGAAACTTTCCTTAGAGTAGATTCTATCGCCTCCAGATTTATATGTGCACTAGGCTTCTTGATAGTCTACTCCTAAAATACAACAACGTCAATTCCCGTTAATCTCATTGTCGGTGCACACAAAAGGAGATCCTCGACCCCAATATAAAATAGCCAAAGTCCAAAGAAATAAAGACAAAAGGAGGAGGAAGTGTTTCTCCAATTTTTATAGAGAATGTGGTTCCTTATTTATAGAGAATTAAATGGCACTTGTGAAAAATCACAACTAGAATGAAATGACACTTGTGAAAAGTCACAACTTATATAAATGAAAGGTTATTTGTGAAAAGTCACAACTAAAATGAATGAGCACTTGTGAGAAATCACAACTTCTCAAATATTAGAAAATACATTGAAAATGTTTCTAATTCACTAAAGGACACAACCCTTTGTGTAGTTGGCAAGTGGTTAAGGCTCCTATCCCCAAGATGTATGCATTGGTTCAAGTCACAATGTCACTTTTTAATTTAAATATTGACAACCGAACCGATATATTAAACAATGACAATGATACATTATTTTTTTTTACTTAAAATTAAATATTTTAATCATTTTTAAGTCTAAAAACCAACACTTAATTCATAAATTTATATTATTTCATCATACATGCTTTTTAAATATCTCACTTTTTAAAAAAAATTTCAATTCATTTTTTTCTACATCAGCATTATTCGTTAATAAATTAATAAAAAATATATATCACTTGAGTTAAGAAGATGTTGTTATCACAGCCTTTAATTATTTTGAAAACAATGATTTTGAGAATGGCTATACATCAGCCTTTAACCGCTGCACACCTCACATATATATATATATATATATATATATATATATATTTTTTTACACTCAATACATTGAGTGTGCTGCGGCTACGGACTGATGTAAATATATTTTCTTGGATTTAAGTATCATAAGAATTTAAAATATAATAATAATTGAAATGAGAAATAGACGAGAATGACAGAGAAATTCTGAACGATTTGGATATAAAGAATAGTCCATATTTTTAAGAAAATCACAAAATCATGAGATGGGATAAAGTTTTTGATAATTAAAAAATTCAAATATTCTGATAAAAGGATAATAATTTGAGTTTTAATTGATTTTGTATCCAACATGTCAAAGTTCAAAGTTTTTTCTTTAAGAAGTCTTTGTGTTTGAGTGATGTTTAAAAAATATTACGAGAAATTTTAAAATGAGATGGGATAAGATGAGTATAATTTTACTCGTTTGTTTTCATAACTTTTCTTAACTCATCTCATCTTATCATTACAATTTTTTCAAATTCTCACACAAAATAAAATAAACAATTCAACTTTCTCAAATTCCAAAATAAAAGTAATATTAAAAATATATATTTTAAAAATATTTTATTCAACTTTCAACTTCTATTTCAACTCATCTAATCTCATATGTGAAAACAAACAAAACCTTCAATCTTTAATGCCCACTATGGCTGCAAGAAGTAATTGATGATGGGCTAACGCTAATTTACCCATTTGAGAGTACTTGTGTAAAGGGCGTGTCCCACCACTGGTCGTGGTCGTTACCCTGCAAAACGTTAAGTGGGCCGCGTGGTGCACATGTGACATCTCTGATGCTTAAGTCAGTAATGAGTGAGAGATAATAATTCAAGAATGCTAAGATCCAATCGATCAAAGATTACTTGTTGCCCCTATATATAGGTATGGAAAACATTGGATGAATACTATAAACTGATTAACTTTGCACAATACTTAGACATTAAAAGACTTATCCCTGATATATCGGAATTATCTAATCACCACGTGATCCATATCCATCACATGAGGTTTACCCCTCCCTAATAAGTAGGGCGGCTAGGGTCTTCATTAAGTTACACGACTCATTTGGGTCCTTCATGGGCGATGGGCCTTGGGCTCCGAGCTTGGGCAAGACCAATATTAACTCCCATTACATATAAATTTTTCTCAATTTTCTTTATGACTTTATCTATATTGCTGTCATGAAAGCGTCGTTATATATGCATTCATTATCTTGGAAAGATATTGATAATTAACTTGTCGCTCAATTAGTAGATCAGCGAGAATGAAGTCCTAGATTCTAACCAGGGAGATGTCCGGATTTAAAGCGTTGATTCCGCTTATGATCATGATCATAACATGGATGGATATAGCCAAATACTTCGACTAATGGCTTACTTTTTCAAATTAAGAAACATTGAGATCAAACTGATTTTACAAGTACAGAAATGAACACAATTAATGCCTCCAACTTATTTTAAGTTCCCAATATTAATGGAACATTGACAGTTACTGCAAATTATGAACAATTAAAACGTGCATGCAAGTACTCCACGTTCTTAGTACTGTATCATGACATCCGAGACTATAATTAAAGAGTGGGGCTATTATGCCGCATTTATTTATTTATTTCATATTTTTTTTAATACATTTAAATATTTTTAAAAATTAAAAAAATACACTAATACACTTAAAATTACTTTCTTAATCACCAAATAAAAAAAAAAATTATGCAAACGGTCAAATGGAGCGGTTCAAATGGGACGGCAGATTATCTTTTCCCATATATAATTAAATTACCAAAAACCCAAAGCAGCAGCAGCTTAAAGACTAATTCACTTTCCCACATTGCTTCCTAATCTCACCGGCGGTGCCGGTGAGGACCTCGATCGCTCCCATCCTCTTCATCGACTGTGCAAATTCTGTGAAGAAATCTGTTTGGCTAACCAACTCCTTGACAGTGTTTCTGGGTTGTTTGCTGGTCAGAAGCGCCGCGTCGGATTGGAACAGACCCTTATTCTGCAGAAGGATTGCGTAGTAGCTGCTGCCAAATTTCTGGGAGCTACCTGGGTCCATTTCCACTGTTGTTATTAAGTCTGTGGGGCTCGGGCATTTTTTCTTCAAGAACTCGGCATAGGTTGGGTTCAAAGACGGATCTTGATCGCCTCTTCCAGTGAAGTTGTAGAGCCTGTTGGTGAAACCAATGCAGTGACCAATTCCAATGGTGTGACCACCTGCGTACATATATTTAAACATGCTTTGCGTTAATTAATGAAACTGTCGAAACTGAGTTTTTTGTTTTCAGAAAATCGATCTGATCTCTTCTTTAAGTACCTGATAACACGACAAGGTCATGCACGGTAAGGTTTTTACGGGCAAAATTGTTCTTGAGTTGGTCGAAGTTAAAGGTAGGAGGTGGAATGTTGGATAAGACTTCTGCGATGCGTGAAGCGGTGCCATCTCTTCTACCTGTAAGCACTTCCCACATTGGTTTTTGGAACTGCGCGCGCATGCATGCAAACAGTATATTAGACATAAATAGTACTAATTGAGATTTATTTTGTTATCGATCACAGTACCGTCTGTATCATTGAGGTTAATTTCACTAATTAGCTTACTTGGAATGAAACAGAGTCCCGAGCTGCCAAAGACAGAATATCTGCGCAAGATACAACTCCTTTGCATTCCTTCTCAACTTGTGCTTTAATGTCATCGATTACATCGAAACCAGACAAGCTTTGGTTTGGTGGTGAATCCTTCTCTGCTGTGTTATCTGCTGTTGAGTTCAGTAGAATTGATGCATCGCAACCCTGCAAATTTTCATTGAATTCGTTGTAATTAGCTACAAATTTTCATATCTAGCAATTAGGTGGGCCTGGTTGCGATCGTTTATAATGGAGTATATATGCAAGCTGCCTCTAGTACTACTTATGTCAAAGAAGTTATTCTAAGTACTATGTGCTATTTTGAAATCTCCTTGAAATATTATGGACAAATATTCTTTAATAATTATAAAGTGACATGATGAGCATGCATGAAGAAAATTACAGGCAAAGTAGATATATTCAAAAGGAAACCCGCACATGACATGATTGCCTTACCCTGACAAAACAGTCGTGGAAATGCATCCTCAGCAGCTTTGCCGGCAAGTTGGGATTGCAGGAAACATGTTTCCAAGTGACATCCTGGATTATCTTCTCTGCTCTTGGACAGGTTGTCTTATAGAAATTCTTCCTGAGATTGCCTCCTTGGCAAACCCCAAGAAAGCCAGTAACCACTGTGCAGACCAACAGGAGAATTATGTTAGTCTCAATCTTCATCTCCGGATCCCTGTGAAGCAACTCTAATTATTAATCTGCGTCCGTAATCTAGGAAAGCAATTCTTGATCTCCAAGGCACGATGCCATGGTTACAGAGAGGTTCTTCCTTTTATACACGTCAGAGATATTGGAATCGTCACAGTTGTATCCAGTTAAGCAAAACATACATACTTAATTAGTATATGTGGGTACACGAGAGAGTTTTAATGAATTGTTTGGATTCAGACTTTTCAGAGACAATGATCGAGAAAGATGGACATAAAATAATAGGCCCCTTAGTATTTATATTTTTTTTTGTTTTTTTTTTTTAAGGTAGAACAAACTTCTTTCTTTCGTAACGAGATATTTTGACTTGAAACATACAGAATATAAGCCAACTATTACTTTTAAGGCTTCCTAATACACAAATTTTTTTGTGATTGACATGGTCTAGTCCGTTGCTATAACTCTCTATAGACAAACCGTCTGAGAGACATCACTATGTCCTAAGATAAATTTAACAAACTCTACATTCTGTCCTAAGACAGAATTAAACACCCAGACAATCTGTCTAAGATGGAGTAAGTATTTATAATTATTGGAATAAATTTATCAGATGACAGTAAATACTAAATAAATATTGTGGAATCTATATTATAAGTCTTATCTCTTCCCCATCTAAGTCTAGTGATTGAATTCTAAGAAATTTAAGTCCGAATTATATATTCTATATATATTAATAAGCTAGCTCCAGCAAGCATATATAACCTTTTCATATTTGGTAAAAACAATAACTATATTGGTTAGCATATATATATATATATATATATATATGAAATGATAGTCGCAATTGTGAGTGTACAAACATCGCACAATCATTTTGAAAAAAGTAAATAAATACGAAATTCACATGAAAAAAATTAATTTTTTAATAGTAGACCCCACTCTTTTTCAAAGCGACTGCACGATACTTGCATACTCCACGACTATATGTAGCATTACTTTTATCTTATCTTGTAATGATCAATTGCATTCCTAATTCCCAAATTTTGGGGGGGAGGGGGGGAGTTTCGGCCTGCAAGTGAGATCTAATCCGATTATGGACCCCTCATCAGCCCTAGCAAGGGTAGGAAACAAAAGAAGAATATAATATATATGATAAGAGTAATGCTACATACAGTCGTAGAATGCATAAATGATGTGTAGTCGTTTTGAAAAAGAGTGGGGTCAATTATTAAAAATTATTTTCTTTTCATGTGAGTCTCATATTTATTCACTTTTTTCAAAGCGACTGCACGGTACTTGCACACTCACGACTGCAAATATAATTTCTCCATACTCTTTCTCATATGATAAAGTCAAACATATATATTATGGACCAAGTAATTATGCAATATTATAGTATTGCAACAGGGCAAGCTGTATTCTCAACCGCTAATGATTGTTCCTTAATTGGTGGGAATGAAGATATACTACTTATATATATATAGTATATTATATGTATTAATGTCATTTACAAAATACAAATATTGCAGCTAAACCCTCTGACCCTTGTATTTTATACTTGTCAAACACGACTTAATCAATAGTACGTGGCGTGTGAGGAAATTGATAAGGGTTGCGACATGTAGCTAGCGTACGTATGCCCATGTTGCGTGACTGATATATATATATATATATATATATATATATATATATGGTAAATTAAGTACGCGCGTAAATACTAGATCAATTCAAACATGATTAAATATTATTACAGGGAAGTATGTATATATATATATATGTAGCAACTAAATATATATTGATCTAGAACTATAATTAAAAAGCAAGCTGCATGGACCACATGGTACTCCAATATTTAGCTAATGATCATGGGGAAAGATCATCTCGTGAAAATATAGCTAAATAAATATTGATCCATCAAATGGTGTTTCATATTATATATATATATATATATATATATATATATATATATATATATTGTACTAGCTACACAGAAAAAAGAAGTTAGAACGGATCATGATGATCCTGAGGAAATTGATCATCAAGATCTTTAATTCATGCATGAGAGAGAACTTAATCAATTGGAGATCATTAATATTAGGTAGTCATTAATTTTAAGGTTTGATTTATTACTACATGCATGCATGTTATATAGTACTAGGACTTGCATGTAAAATATAACAAGTGGTGTATATATTATATATATATATATATATATACTTAATTTCCTCGGCATCATGTAGATCAAATTTGTACGTTGTCGGTTTAGATATATAAATTTATAGTAGTGTTATTGGACGTAGAAGTCTTGGTCGGCATGCATTCTCAACATAAACATGAGATGTTAATGTTGCCTGCTGGCCTTTGAGTTAGCTGTTACCTGTTTGAATGAATCGGCCAATTAACTAAAGCTATAGCTTTAATTACCAATTAGTTTGATCGATCCATAGCTGGTAGCTAGTACCTTGAATTAGCAGCTTCGACTTGTTTTTGCCAGCGGTACATTTGCCTTAATTTTGAGTATTTGTTTGACGTTTGGAGCTCATAAGTTAAGTCTATTACCAATATGGCCGGCAATTAAAAAAGCATATCATCTGTTCACGATCTATCATTGGGTTTGGTGCTTAATTTCATTATAAATTAATTCTCTTAAGTCTTAAACTTCATGACCTGATCAATGAAAATTATTTCATCAATATTAATTTGTCTTCTATCACCTTAATTGCTATTTTAATATAATCCCACTTACAATTTACACCGATTGAAGCCTCCCCCATCCCCCGCCCCCGCCCCCCGCCCCCGCCCCTCTCTCTCTCTCTCTCATTAATGGTAATTTGAAGAAAGAAAAA
This sequence comes from Juglans cinerea, assembly GCA_961763995.1. Classification (NCBI taxonomy): domain Eukaryota; kingdom Viridiplantae; phylum Streptophyta; class Magnoliopsida; order Fagales; family Juglandaceae; genus Juglans; species Juglans cinerea. Next base: position 23,187,922 of record CAUIVZ010000005.1, read on the forward strand.
AGGAAAAATTCTATTTATCATCATTTTTATATCATCATCTCAATATTTCTTAATGCAGCATATTAAATGATTAGCTCACATTAATTAATAGAACATAATAAATAATCTTCAATCATTAAATGTCATATAATGAGATGATGAAATATAGTAGTTAGTAAAAATGATAGTAAATAGCATTACTGATCATGATTGATATTGGTAGCGTGCAAGTACATGAGCTTGGCTTCTTATAGGTTGAACTACGAAGAATTGACAGTACTATATAATATGCCTTCACTTAACAAAATAAGGTCAACCCTAATCCAAGTTCTTGTAAATTGACTTAAAGCTTGATGCTACCTAATCCGATCCGGTGGGTTAGATGAATATATATATATATATATATATATATATATATATATATATATATATAATATGTTTTCACAAACAATTTGAGTTCATTATTGAGCAAATATATAGTTGTTAAATTTGTACTTAACAATCTAATAATAACTCAAACTCATATGAGCTTATAGTTCAAACGGATCGGTACTCAATGTTACGATTAAAGTCTCTTAGTTTTAGAATAATTATAAAGTTATAAACCATATGAACTTCCCCTACCAAGCTGGCTACGTGAGACCATACGTTATTCGCCACCATCTTGTATATAGGATATTGAAATCTAGTCATCGATCTTAAATCATGTTTGTTGAACTATTTAGGAAAAATTTATATAGTAAATTGAGTTGAGATGAGAGCACTGATATATATATATATATATATATATATATATATATATATATTTGTCTAGCCAAATACAAATGAATCCTCATAGTTTAGCTATATATGAGTAAAAAATTTTGCATTGGACTAGCCAAACCAATTACAAAGCTCCACATATGAGCTGTTGTAAATGCAAAGCTTTCTCCATTTTTGGTTAAGTACTGTTCATAACCATAATAAATATTTTATTCCACTTTATTACAGCACAAAATAAGGAAGCTCCATCAATGACACGGGTATTTTAGAAAAATTCTATACACTATACTAGTATCTCACTTTTATCTCATTAAATAAGATGTGGCTCATCTATTACCATTAAATGATCATTTATTGCATGCTTATTTATCATCTAATGGTGATGAATAAACCACATACTATTTAACATGATCAAAATAAAATGATAGTATGGTATATATTATTATTCGGTATTTTATCTTTTACCACGAATATTTTATTCTACTGAAAGAAGTAAAATAGGTAACTCAAGTATTTCAAGTTCAATTACGTAGTACGTGTTCAATTGAAAATTTACTCGAATTACATGATAATTTTATAGGTGACGATTGATTTTCGTTCATTATTACTGTGGAGAAATTATGAAAAGCTAAGAAGTTCAGGTAAGCGGAGTTCCTATGCTAGACGTTGCATCAAAATAAAATGGGCCGAAGTTGATTTATCGAAAACTATGCATGTTTTGTTATGAAAAAAACTTTAAAACGACATCAGTTATTTGTTCTATATTACTCGTGAAATTTTGTATAAGAATAAAGTACTTTTTGGCATAACTCGTGTAGACATGAGCTTATTTTTGGCATTCTATTATTGAACTGAGAAAAATGAGCGCGAATATGAAAATTTGATAATTCTTGCATGTGACGTGAAGATGTTCTGAATCTGTTTTGAAAAATGTGAAATGATTTGAATTTCAGTACTCTGTTTTGATATAATGTGGCATCTAAAAAACCTTTGACATGACTTTCTGATTTTGTTCTAAACTCTGATTATGGTTCTGATATGGTGATTCTAATTATGTTCTGACTCTAATTCTGGTTCTAATATGGTGATTCTACTTCTATTTTGCTCTGATATCTGGTGACCCCTCAGGCATTTCTTTCTAGATGCCTGGAGATTTCCCCAGAAAGCCCTTTTCACCACGAATATTTTATTCTACTGAAAAATATTTTAAGTTCTGATCTTTTACAAATGGCTATATTATCAAGCATGGTCAGAGTGTTGCAGGAAATCTCACTAACCACGCGATAATTAGTTCAGCTATAGTCTTATAAAAATTAGATTGGACAGTTGTGTGCATGTATCGGAAAAAATAATATTATATTATTAAAAAATATTCCAATTAAAAAAATATTATTATTAAAGAAATAATATTATATTATTATTTTAGTTTATAGTTACCTAATTCAACGTAGGGTTATACTTGAATGGCTTTGACTTTTAGGTAAAATATCTAATTTTAGCCAAATTTTGGCTTTGGCTTTGGCTAGATCATTATCACTATTCTGAGATGAGTGTTGAAAGTTGAATAAAATTTTATTCTAATAAAATTTTTTAATATTAATTTTTTTTTATTTGAAAAAGTTGAATTATTTATTATATTTATTTAAAAATTTAGAAAAATTATAATAATAAATGAGATGAATTGAAATGACTTTTAATCCAAACAAGGCCGTTGTGGGTGGCATGTATATAAATCAAGTCTCACAGTATTTATGGCTAAGATTGGCTCTAATTAATTCCATTTACAATCAATCCATAAAAGCTCAAATTTCGTTAATTATACTGAGATGGGAACCTATTTGAACAATTATAAAAAATAGTGATTTCTCTCTCTCTAATAATGTTAAACTTTATTCATCACTTTCTCATATATAAATTCAAATAGTAATTAAGGTTTGTTTTCAAGGATAAAATCCAAAATTTTGGAAATTTTAAAAACTCATTTCAACTTTTTCAAATCCTCACATAAAATAAAATAAATAATTCAACTTTTTTCAAATTTCAAAAGGAAAATAATATTAAAAAATATATTCTAACAATATTTTATTCAATTTTTTAACATTAATCTCAAATCATTTCATCCAATCTCATCTCTGACAACAAATGAGATAAATCATTATGAATGTGAATCTTCATATTATATTATATATATATATATCTCCTTATACTTAAAAGCGCATATTCCTCAATGAACAGTAATGAACAGTGATATCTACAGTAATGAACAGTAAAACCGCAAATCGCATCCTCGAAGCAAAACCACAATGCAAAATCGAAGTAAAATCACAACAAAACCATCACAAAAATACACGATAAAACCACAAAATCATCATAAAATCTTCACCAAACAGTAATAACACGGTAAAATTTTCAGCAAATCGCATCTCGTCCCTCTCTGCATCCTCGAAGCAAATCCACAGATGCAAAACCACAGCAAAACCATCACAAAAATACACGGTAAAACCACAAAATCATCATAAAATCTTCACAAAAATACCACAAATTAACAAAATCACCACAAAATCACAACAAAAATACCATAAAATAAAAAAAATCACCACAAATTACGGTGGAGGCGGCCGAAGGGGAAGTGGGCGTCCGTGAGGGAAGGTGAGCATCCATGGTGGCTTGGCTGGGCGTGAGGACGGCTACGAGAGATGGTCGATGGCGAAAGGAGGTCCCGGTGGTGGTGCGGTGGCCAGAGGAGGTGGATCTCCGCCGTGGGTGTGGAGAACCCGTGCAAGAGAGAGGTAGATTTCATGGGAGCAAACGGCACGTAGATGGAGGCCGAGCTCGCTGGAGGGGGATGGCTGGTGGGAGAGGAGGCTACCGTGGAGGTGGTGGCGCCGGAGGATGGCGTACGGCGGCGCAGCAACATCAAACCCATTCGGGGCTGCGCACAACCGAGAGAGAGGAAGAGAGAGCGTGAGAGAGGGAGACCGGTGTGGGGGGACTCGCCGGAGTGAGGTGGTGCCGGTGGAAGAGGCGGTGAGGCTCACCGACGCACGGCGGCGTCGGGCTGGGCAGAGGAAGATTCGGCTGGGAGTCACGCGTACGGGGGGAGAGAGAGAGGGGGGGAAAGTGAGGAAAGCGTGAAAAGAAAAGAAATTAAAACGTATTAATGGCCGGAGTATTTCGTCCACAAAAAAAAATATATATATAGTGTGTGAAAATGATGAAGAGAACTACTACATATATACACAAAAATAAATCTAAAAACGGATGTGCATGGTTTTATTGGATCTGTTATATTTACTTTATAATAAAAGTAATTTTATAATTTGGCCTACCTAATTAAATCACATCAACTTGTGAGTTTACTTTTATCTAATTTATTTGTGTCTAATTAATTAAGTATTTCCCTATTATATTATATGCAAAAGTTACTTTTTAACCTACATACAGCGACACATTAATAACCATTAAAATCCTAGCTATTGTTTTGGGGTCTTCAAAATGATTTAACAATAAAAGATTAAAATACTAATTTATATATAAATAAATTCTTAGATTTGATCTAATAATAGAAATTTAAACATTAATTTAAACTAATTTAAAATTTAAATAATTAATATATAAATATTAAATATTAATCTTTCATTATTAAATAAATAATAAAATTTTACTAAATATTTATAAGAAATTAAAATCATATAAATAATTAGAGTTTTAACATAATTTAAATATGATAATATTCTTAATTAATTAAATTAGGCAACGTGCATGGGGAATGAGAGAGTGAGAAAAGAAAAGTGGGGAAAATGTTAGTTTTTAGGTTTTAAATTTTAACCCATCATCTTTAATATTCAGATTTAATCTAACGATAGAAATTTAAATATTGATTTAAACTAATATAAAACAAATAATTAAAATATAAATATTCTACCATAAACTTAAAATTAAATTAAATTTATAAAATATTAATTTATTATTATTAAGTAAAAGATAAAGTTTTACTGAATATTTTTAAGAGAATAATATTATATCATATACTTAAAATCAACTTTAATTTATAAAATATTATTTTATCATCATTAAATAAATGATGAAGTTTTACTGAATATTTTTAATAGAAAAAAACTATCTAATTAATTTAAATTTTGAATATAATTTAAATTCTATAATAAATAATAAATATGAATAAATAATAATTTTAATTATTTTAATATTAGAAATTATTATTTATTTATTTTTTCAATTAAGCAGACATGGCAAAAGTGCTTTGCACGTTAGTCACCACTAGTATATATATATATAACTTAAGATCATTATATGAGTTTGTAAATAAGATATATATATATATATATATATATATATATATATATAATGAGTTTGTGATTAAAAAATTCACATATGGCTTCTTATAAATATAAGGCTCAGTGACTTAATTTTTATAGGTTCATAAATCTAGCTGATATATATATATATATATAATATTTTCACAGAATCTTAAGATATATATATATATATATATATATATATATATACACATACTATTATCATTAATAATTATGTTTTTCCCTTTTAAAAAAAAAAAGAATTGGCTGACAAATTAATTAGACACGGCTCGAATAAAAATATATATTTGAATCAATCTAAAAGATAGCAAAAGGGAAAAATAAAATCTATTTGTAAACCTTATTTTTTATACAGCAGCATACTGCTAATTTAGGAACTTTCCACATCATGTCTTATGCTAAAAAATTATTGATAGTTTGATTTTTTTAAATTATAATGAGTCCTTTTATGAGTAATGTTAACCCATCGACTTATATGTAACAAAAAAAAAAATTAGTCTAAAACCAAACCGAGTTGATCAGTGTGTACTTTGATTCAACCACAAAACTGACTCAATTAATTGAACACCAGTCGATTCCAGATTATTTTTTTTATTGTGTTTCAAAGACGATTTTTAATATGAAAATATGAGAGTACCAAATAAATATTATCATTTTCATCATTGTATCGTGAAAATGATAGAAAAATTGAAGGGTAAAGTATGATTTTTTTTAATTTTTATTTAGGTCTCGTTTGGATTGAGAAGCGATCTCAACTCACCTCATCTTATTATTACAACTTTATTAAATTTTCACACAAAATATAATAAACAATTTAACTTTTTTAAATCTCAAAATAATAATAATAATAATAATAATAAATATTATAATAATATTTTATTCAATTTTTAACTTTCATCTCAACTCCTTATTCAAACGGTACCTTAATTGGCTGAAAGAGAAAAAATTAGATCAGAAATGAGTATTTTGTAGTAAAGTTTTTACTATATTACTTAAGAGTATTTATTTTCTTCATAAATAAGGATATTTGAGAAAATTAAATAAGGAAATCTGAATCATATACATGAATTTTAGTCTTATTAAACTATTTCATTTCATGTATCGTATTTTTATCGAAGTTATTGCATGATATGTTTTCTATTAATAATGTTAATATATCTAATTTAAAATTGTCATGAATCGTCTATATTGGATTTAAAATCATGAACTGGTACAAAAATCTGAAAATGAAATAAGGCAAGTAAAATTGACCGCTCCAAATAATGAATGAGACCTTTATAAAAATAAAAAGGGTATCACTACAAACCCGTGGGTATCTACCAACTCTACGAGGAAAGACTCTACTACTTCTCTATAACTCATGGGACTTTTTTTCTCTAGAAAAAAAGCATTTTCTTCAACCACCCATTAATCTTATTTTCTCCCTTGTATTGAGAGCTATAGAGAGATTATGAAAGATTGTCCAATAATCAAATATGGTATATTTTCACCTTCAAACAACGGGTAAACGTAAATTTTTATGTCGAATTACGTAAATTATTGTATCTATCTTTTATTTATATTTTATTTATTATTTTTTCTGTGTTGAGCATTCGAACACCGTATCAACGCTCAGGCCATCATTGTGGGCCATTAGATAATGTTGTTGAGCTCTGGTACTAATGCGGAAAAAGTACATCAACAGTCCAACTCAATGACTTTTTCATTTGTGTGATTCTAAAATTTGATTGTGATTTTTCAAGTCGAACAAGCAGAAACATAATATGTAGCCCAACATGTAAGTATTCAAGTCCCTTTGGACTTTGGAGGGCTGTGAGGATTAAGGTGGCTTCTTAATTAGTACCCAATCAAACATTATGATTTACGGCCTACTTCATTGCTGTGTAGATCAACAGAATATTTAAGACAGTCAATTAACTTGTGACTAAATTTAAGAACTCTTCGTAAATGAAAAATGTGTGATTAATGGGGGATGTAAACGATACTCATTTTCTAATTACCATAATTAAAATTCAAAATTTTCAATTAATCTCTTACTAATGTTGTCCCCAAAAATCAGTAGATCTACTTGAGCCCCCTAAATTATAGAGTCATGTTAGGGTGCTGCCTAGCAGTGATCGCTAGGCGTGCCCCTAGGCCAAATTCTTCTTTTTAATTTTTTTTTATTAATGTTTTTTTAATATTCTTAAATATTTTTAAAAAATATAAAAAAATATCAATACACTAATAGTCACTTCTTTAATCAGTGAGTAAAAGAAAAAATTATAAAAAAAAATTAAATACATGAGTAGTCAAAATGAAAAAGCAAAATAAAACGATATAGTAGCATTATTATAAATTATAATTCAGTTTCCGAATGCAACAACATATTTTTTTTCAGAATTATTTAATTATTTATTTTTAACCAAATTTTACTAGATGTAGTAGCTAACTTTCTTTCTTTCTTTTTTTTTTCAGAATTTTTGGGGCTTGGTGTCCCTCGGTCCCCGGCCCCTTGTCTCCGCTGCTAGTTTGCATCTGCCTAATCATTTTTCGTTATTACTATTTTATATTTTGAAGTGATGGTAGTTGATATTTGAGTTATTATAATTTTTTGTGTATTTTTATCACCGTTATTTCATATTATTTAAAAAAAAAACTAAAACAATAAAAAAAACTAATAATAAAAACTCACATCAACTTATCTCATCATTACAATTTTATCAAATTTCCGTACAAAATATAATAAATAATTTAACTTTTTCATATTTCAAAATAACTTTTCTAAATTTTTATATAAAATATAATAAACAATTTAATTTTTATTTTACTATTTACAAACCATCTCAACTCATCTCTGTATCTAAACCACTCCTAAGAAGAGGATGTCACTCGTGGCCGTACCAACACCTCAGGCAAGGTTGAAGAGCCTTCAATTTGGTGGCCCCATGGGAGGTTATGCCTTTTCATGGCAACACGGGTTTTATATTGAAGTGGATGGACTAGGCTCTATTTAGTAAGTGAAGTAGTTTTAGACTTCTTCATTATTATTTATAAATAATTTATTACTATTTATTACTTTTTTTATTATTATTTATAAATTATTTGACATCACTTCAACTTCCAAATACAACAATACATACGTGCAAGGGAGATGTCGCCGTCAAAGTGCTCAGTCTCCAATTGTTGGGGAGATGTTGGGTGAGCCACGCAAATCTTCGTTTGAAATTATCATTTTTTATTTTTCAAATTACACATAATGACATCTTTCAAAAAATTATTGGTAGTACTGATGTACACATTTGGGGCAAAACTGACCGATGAACATTAATCAAATTTGGCCGATCCAATCAAAACTAGATTCGACACTCAAGCTCTTGTTTTGTAAGAATCAAATGTCGATTCGATTTTCAAACAACTTATTTGACCTCATGGATGTTGTGAAAAATGATGATAGATGTAGATCAAGAGTTTGTCTAAGACTAAGTGATTAAGATGATAGACTAAATTACATTTTATGTTCGATTTTGTAATTTGGATGAATGTAAAATACTTTGAGTTTATCTAAAATTGTTTCGATTTTATCTAGATATTGTTAGGAAATATTTTAGATAAGTCAAAATTGTAGAAATCGAGTTCCAAGAGATAAGAGAAGATAAGTATCAGACACCAGCAAGCCGTTAGCAAAATCTGTCAGCAAAGTTTCACTGTGACTTGGAAATTGATTCTAGAAATCTATTTAAACTATCATACTAGTTAGGATCTGGAGAGATTCACTTCTAAATATTTTTTAGAGCACTTTCCGGTGCATATTTTAGTGAGAAAATTCTTTGAAAAATTTTCATATTGTTTCTCTTAAAGAGTGTGATCGTGATTCAGCCACTGGAATTCTAGGAAAAAGTCAATGTTTGATGATCGTCCGAGGTTCTGGCTACTACTGCAGTAGAGGCAAACAGGTCATTCGTTGTGTCAAGTAAGAGAGTCAATTGACAAATATTTTCTAATTGAGACTTACTTGTACTTTATTTTCTTCAAATAATAAATTTGAATTTTCTGGGTTTGGTTGTCCCGTAGGATTTTACCTTTAAAGAGTTTTTTAAATGATTTTCCTTCGTCACCCATCTTGGTGTTATGTAATTTATTTATTTTATGTTAATATTTTCTTATCATATAACTGCATGATTGATAACTAACCAATTTGTTGAATGAATTGGTAGAACGTTGTATTACGATACAAGAACATTTAGGGAATTTCAATTGGCATCAGAGAGTGGTTCACTCATTTGAGTGTGATCCGTGTCTCTGTAAACCATGATGTCATCGTTGTCAGCTCCGCCACACTTTGATGAGTGAAAACTATGCTTATTGGAAAGTTCGTATGAGAACTTTCCTCAAGTTTTTGGATGAACGTGTGTGTCGTGATATGCAGTTGAACGAGACAACTCTTCATACTTAGGCTAGAGATGAGATCAACAACTGTAGCTGGAATGGTAATGACCTAATGCTATTTTCATGACTGTATCTCTCAGAGAATTTAACAGAATCTCCATGTGTGAGGTTGCCAAAGAAGCGTTGGATATTTTAAAGGTTACACATGAAGGGACAAGAATTGTGAAAAATTCAAAATTACAGTTGCTAACTTCAAAATTTAAAGAGATTAAAATGCTGGAAGATGAGAGTTTTAATGATTTTTATGCTAAACTTATGATATAATCTCTCGATGAGAAGGTAGAAGATTCAAGGGTCGTGAGAAAGATTTTAAGGTCCCTGCCTCAAACATATGAGTCATCACTTCTTCAAATAAGAAAATGTAAGTCCATTACTTTAAAAACTGTGAAAAAAGATTGAGATGATTCTTCCAATAGAGAAAATTTGAATGATAAGGACCTAAATCTCATTGCAAAGAAATTCAGAAAATTCTTATTTAACAAGAAAGTTATTGGAAAACAAAAACGAGGTAAGGAATTTCCTGCAAAGAAAAGTGATACTGAAAAATGGAATAAAGAAAAATATGAGAAAAAGAACAAATGAAGTGTCATGAGTTCTCCGGATATGATCACATAAGAGTGGAGTGCCCAAACTTTAAGAAAAATAAGCGAAAGGTACTGAATGCCACAGTGGCAATTCAGAATCTGAAACTTCTAGTTCATCATCTGATGATGAAAATTTCTTTATGACTTTTACCACTATTGTTGATGATATTTTTGAAATTGTGCTAACAAAACTTGAAAGTGAATTTGATGATAGTGACTCGGATATAGCTCTTGTTGATGCTGACCATGAGCTAAGCATACAAGAGGCTATAATGATTTATGTGAAGAAGTGATCAAGCTGAAAAAGCTTAACAAGAAGCTGTAAAACAAACTCACAACAGTGGAGAATGAAAAGAACAATATTTCGGAGGCACTAAAACTTTATGAAGTTGAGATATCGAGATTAAAGGTTCAAAATGATGCACTAGACAAAAAATTGAAGAATTCTCAAGAGTGCCAACAAAAATCAGCAACTCAGAAATTGGATGAGATGTTAAGTATTCAAAAGTCCAGTTATGATCGTACTGGATTGGGGACAAAGATCCTCAAGTCTTATCATTTGTTGCTACTACCTCTAAGAGTATCGTCTTTGTGAAAGGAAGTCAAGTTGTGGATTCTCCAAAAGAAGTCGCTTCAAAGTCGAATCATTTTGAAAAGCCACATGAAATATCAACCTCAAAGAAACTGAACCGAGGTAAGGTTGGAGGTAAGTTTGTGCTTATTTGTCATTATTATGATATTTCTGGTCATATAAGGTCATATTGTTTTAATTTGAGTAAAGTGCAGAAAAATAGAGGTGAAAGAAAATTAAAGAAAAACGTAAAGACACTTGAAAACCAAGTCCAATAATTAAGTTATCAAATAACCGCCATAAGCCTAAAGCTAAGTGAACTATCTGAATTTTGTCTTCAAAAAAAAAAAAAAAAAAATCATAAAAATTGGTGATGATGAAAAGAATTGCTCAAAAATTAAAACGAAATGGGTGGTCATAGAAGATGATGCGTGGACCTTGCCAAGAAAGAAAGCCAGTGGTGTGTGTGACATTAAGTGATAGGCACACTTGTATTTTTTTTCTTACACATCATTAGTCTAGGACATGCATTTCACATATTTTTGTTTTGTTTCATTGTTTTGAAAAAAAAAAAAACAGGTTGTTTTTTCTGCTATATTTATTTTTCAGTTTTAGTTTTGTTGAGTTGGGCAAAGATCATGCTTAGTGTGCCCAGTTATGAGTACTCGGTTATTCACACTTTCCATACTTGAAGATGGAATTTCTCTCTATTTTTTTTATAGTTTACAATGTGAGCATAGGCCCCATGGTTCATCTTGAAAAAGTCAAATTCCAATACACTGTGAGGAACTTATTTTCACATATTTCTTTAATATTATGAATGTTTCATAAAGTTTTATAGATACGCACCAAATGGGGAGTCTACATCTTAAATTGACTAATCTAGTTGAACCTAGTACTAAAAGTTAAGAGGTCTCTTCTTACCGAACATAAAGGTTTGATACATATAGAAAAAGTCGGTCTTTCTTCATTGCGGAAAAAGATAAACACCTTATACGGATCTTGTTCCTTAAGTCCTAATAGAAAAAATCATTGCTCTACTCATTATAGAAAAAGATGAGCAATAAAATGAACATACCAATGATTCAGCAACCTTATGTTTGGAGGAGATACTCTTTCCAAGTATCTAAATCTTGGCTCTAGCATAAAGTTTGATTTTTGAAGTCAAAGATAACCCATTTGTGAGTATCTATGTGAAAAAAAGAATATCTCAATATTTGATGGTGGTAGTAAGTTACCTCACTCACACACCTACATAGACTTTGGCCATAATGAATTTGTGGTGTGTCCACACCCTTTTTTTTTATACTATTTATTTCAAATAAGAGAGTATGGACCTCTTTCAAGGTCGGTTGTGTGATTGGTATATTGTGTTTGGACACTTGGTGCATTTCGGCAAGTGATTTGGCTTCAAGAGAAGTAAGTTGCTTAAAATTTTTGTTTGACGGTGTGGGTCAACCTTTATGGTATTTTATTTATCTTTTATTTTTGTGATTTTTATGATTTTTCATTTTTTGCATATGAAAAAATGATTTTTTTTTTTTTTTTAGGGTGTTGGCCAACCTTATCAAAATGCATGGTTGAGTTAAGATTAGAGGGAGTTTTAGCAGTTTCAAATCAAGATTTTTCTTAGTGTCCTCATCTCGGCACACATAAGCTTGGTATTTATTTTTATGATTATGATGAAGATGAGCTTTGGAGGAGCGACTTGAGTAAGTATGTTGCTGATGGGGAGTTGAATGAGTTTTATGTGTTGTTTTGTTTAAGATAGTTTAATATTGAGGGGAGAACTGAATTCTGGTTTGCAAAAATTACTTTAGAAACTTTTACTTTATGGTTGATTTCATTTAAGTTAATTTTTGCTGGACATAATTTTGACGTTAGACTAGAACATGCTTAGATTTTGAATTAGATTTTAAATCTTGTGAATGTTGATAGTACTAATTTTATTCATTGTTCTATGTCAGTATTTTCATTCTTGATTATTTGTTTGAAATTTCTACTTGATTTCTTGGTCTATTGGTTGAGTTTTGACAACTTTATATTACATTCATTAAAAGTTGATTTTTTCACCAATCCGCCCAAGTGAAAGATTGTAGATGCAAGAGTTTAGGTAGGACTAAGTGACTAAGATGATAGATTTCATCTAGAGTTAGGTTTTGTAATTTGGATGAATGTAAAACACTTTAAGTTTATCTAAAGTTGTTTTGATCTTATCTAGAGGTTGTTAAGAAGTGTTGTAGATAAGTCAAAAGTATAGAAGTCGAGTTCCAAGAGATAAGAGAAGAGTTTGAATGTAAAACTGCTAATGCTGAGAAGATACCTTAATTTGCACAACCAACCTTAATTTGCATGATGACGATTTGGGCATTGATACGGTGTTCTTCGCGTTCATCCATATAATAAATAATGCGAATAAAAGTAAATAAAGAGAGATACAGAGATTTACGCGGTTTGGCATAATTCTTATGTCCACGGGTTGTTTAGGAGTAAAATTCACTATGATTGGTGATTTTATAATCTCTCATGGCCTCACATATTGTTCAATACAATGAAGAAATTTATGAGAGATCCTTTGGAGTCGCTATGTGTGGTGTAGTTTAGTATATATAACTTCTGTTGAGAGATTTTGTGTAGAGAGCTTGTGGAGAGTCCATTCGTTTGGTGGGAGATTTCCTCATATATATATATACATATATATATATAGGTATATTTCCTTAAAGTGATTGTGTCCAACTTGCCTTGTGAAGGCTTTTTCTTTTAGAAGTCCGAGTCTCTTTCCTTTTAGAAGTTTATGTGTCTTTCATCTTAAAAGTTTGAGTCAACTTGTCCTATCTTTTCATGACTTTATCTCTTAACTTGATTTTCGACCTTATCTCGAGACTAAATTATAAGTTACTGATTTGACCCTACAATGTTATAAGAATTATGAATATAATTTATTTTAACAACTGCACTGCAAAGTTATTATGATAGGGCTATTTCCTCGTCAATGATCAATATATGTTTTGCAATTTTATTGCTCCCCATTCCTAAGATCCTTTAAGCTGCTAGCAGCCACATCACATTTAATTGATTATAATGAGTTTTCTAGAAGTTAATATGTACACGTTATGCTATTATTATTTTTAAGAACAAAGACGTTTTCTTAAGAACAAAACATCATTCTATTATTATTTTTTTTAATAACAAAGACGTTTAATATTTCTATGTTACTTTAGAATTTTATATGCTCCAACATGGAGAGTAAATGCTTGGAGATATGTTGACTTTTAAAATTTAAAATAAAAAATAAAACAGAAGTTTCATATTCACAAAAATAAAATTTATAAATTGATAGGAGAAGACAAGTAATATTTATTAGCCAAAACTTAGAATAATCGAATCGGTTCATATAAAATCTCTTTCAATAATTCAAACTAAAAAACAAGTTTATATTTAAACGGACAGAAACCAATTTATATAAATTTTTTAACAAAAGTCAAATAATTTTTGTAGTCAATGAAATATGTTATTAGTTTATTTAATGAATATTATTGTCTGAGTCATGGGCCTACGAAACTTTCAACTGAATGAACATTAACACTCAATTATAAATAAGGGGATGCAATACAATTATATGAAACCTCAAATGCCACTCATAAGAAAACTAAACCACAAAACTCAATAAAAAGAATAGTTCTATTTGAATGTCTATGTGACATAATTTGAATCTTACAAATTAAATTATGACATGTGGATGATGTGTGATGGAAAAGTTTGAAAAAATTGACACTGTGGTAATTAAGTTATTTTCTAAAAACTTATATGTTGAATTTCCGAGTAAAACTATGCGTGTAGACCCGGATCCGGGTTTTAAAACCGGGTGATTATTTGCCTGAATTTTTTTCGAATCTGATGGAACAAGCCCGAAAAAAAATCCGAGCGATAACCGGATGTAAAACCAGATATCCGGGTTTACTACCTTTTTTATTTTTTTAAAGACTTTTTAAAATGTTTTTATAGTATGTTTTTTTTAAATTCAGATATCGTGTTTAATACCCAGATTTAAAAAAAATATTTTAGACACTTTTTAAAAGGTTTTTATTTTTATTTTTTAAAATCTTTTTAAGAATTCAAAAGGCTTTTTCTATAGGCCTTTATGTCTTTTTTTTATAATAAATAAATAATAATAAATCAACACATACAATGCATGCATACTATACATATTACATTGTTGTTTACATCACAATGCAAAACATCAATTTACAAAGAACAAAATAAATAATAATACATCATAACAATATCAAGATGTAACACTCAATACTATCTGCCTCCAATATAAACTATCCAAATTGATTATTTCAGTTTACTTAGTAGTTACTTAGTCAGTGATAAATTAAGAATATGATATCAGGAACCAGAAATTAAGATTAACTCTGATGGGGAATGCTACTCCAAGCATTAATTTATAACAAAACTGCTGAAAAATATGCCAAAAATTTCCAATAGTCTTGCATGGGACAATCACTCATGCATTAATGTTGGTATATATACAACTTCGATGTGTCTGGATAAGTACTCGAGAAGTTTGTGAAAATGCGCATTCTGAAGACAGTATATTTGCATAACAAATCGGTTAAATGTAAGGCGTCTTCAAAGAAAAAGAAAAAACAGAAAAGTACTGCATGCATGATTAATGTTAAAATTTTAGCAAAAAGTTTCTCTTAAATTGTGGTTTTGGATGTTGAGATGAGATTTCCTAGTTTGGATAGTAAAATAAGATGAAAAGATTTGTTAAAAGTAATGAAATAATTTGTGAATAGTGATAAATAATTTGAGTTAATATGTTTTATGGAGTTTTGATAAATGAGAGAAAAAAATTGAATAAGAATATTATAAAGTTAAAATATTATTATAATAGAAATTTTGTATATTATTTTTATTTTGAGATTTGAAAAAGTTGAATTATTTTTTGTATATTTTTTTAGATAAGACCCGTTACGAATAAGTATTTACATAACCAGAACCGTAATCGGGTATATATCGAATCCGGTTTCATCTTACTCACCTGAGTCCAATCTGGACTGATAATCACCCGGATTCACCCGAATTTCTGGATCTCGGACCGGACCGGAAAAAAAAAAAACGACCCGATTGTACACGCTTAAGTAAAACATACATCATGTCATATAAAAAGACCAAGATAGATATGCGTGCTTGGTCTCTAAAAAGAAGATAAATTTGATGCATGCCTCTTAGGGCTGCTTGGATGCTATACAATTTTGAAATGATTTCAGATTATAAAATTTTCTTGTGACCCCTTGGATGCTATACAATTTTGAAATGATTTCAGATTATAAAATTTTCTTGTGACCCCTCTGTATTAAAATTATTTTGAATACTTATTGAATAATATTTATAAAATTTTCTTTAATAATTTTAAATTAGAATGGTTTAATTGCTGATTTTGAAAATTTTCAAATTAAATAAATTTGGGACAAAAAATTAGAGGTGCAAATCGCATGGGCGGGGGTAGGGTCGAACACCTCATCCACCTCACCCCCGCCCAATCCAACGGTACCCATGGCCAATTGGGCCTAAAAACTATTTTTGGACCCAAATTATCACATAATTTAAATTGTAAATTAAAATTTGTAAATATAACCATAATTTAAAAACTACTAACATAGTTTTAAAATTTTTTAGAGTTGTATTCACTTCATTGCATTGTCTTGGCCTCCTAAGCTAACATTTATATAGTAGATCAAGGTAATATAATAGTCTTCTTTAAGCAATGTGAGACTCAAATAAAGGTTGGTCTAGGTCCAGGGCTGTAATCGAGCCGAGCCGAGCCGATCTGGTCTTTGGCTTGCCGAACTCGGCTCAACTCAAAATACTCGAGCTCGAGATTTTCTTTTATTCTTTGTTCGAGCTCAACTCGATAAGTAAACTCTTAACTCGAGCTCGTCTCACAAACGAATTCGAGTCGAGCCGAGCTCGAGCTTGTTTATTTTATTTTTTTTAATAAGATTTAATAATTAATAAATTAAATAAATAAAAAAAATAAAAGATCTAATATGGAAGTTATACAATTAACAAGTCGAACCTCTATTGAATTATAAAATTTTAAACAATTTATAAATAATTAATATCTAATTAGTTGATATTTATCCAAAATAACAATATATTATATGCCTACATATATTATTAATACATACACTTAATATGATAGCATATATATATTTCATATATGGTTCCCACATACTAGTATATGAAATTATTAAATTTTATCGACTAATTATTATATAAATTATAAAATATACATATGAAGTATATACACTATATAGACATAAGTAATTAGATTACATATTATATATTTAATTATAAAAGTGGTATGTTTATATTATTAGCTAATGCATATATATATATGTATATATACATAGGTGTATACATATATTTATCAATATATGAATGAGTTTTAATCGAGTCGAACTAACGAGTCAACTCAAGCATAAATGAGCGGGCCTTAACGAGCCTTAGTCGAGTCGAGTCGAGTCGAGTTTTATCAGGTATGTATCATTTACAAATCGAGTCGGTATCTGCTTTCACGAATAAGCTTTTTTTTTTCACGAGTCGAGTTCGATTCGAGTTTAACCGAACGAGTACCGAGCAGACTGGTTCATTTACAACCTAGTCTAGGAGGTCAAGGCAATACAATGAAGTAAATACAACTCTAACAAATTATATAAGAATATATATAATTTATTTATATAAAGATTTATATTTATATAAATATGTATAAATAAATACTTATACAAGTCCCAGCGGGGGGCAGGGCAAGGCCTCGCTAGGGTCAGCCAGCCCTCCGCCCTCACTGGGATTTCTTCCTGCGAGGCGGGGGCGGGGTGGGGTGGATGAGGTCGGGGTTGCGGGGTGCGGGCCTCGATGCCCACCCCTACAAAAAATGTGGGGAATTAATTTTGAAATAATGTTTTAATTTTTCTAATCAATATTTGTGTTTTATTATTCAAACATATAAACAAAATAATTATTTCATCATTACATAAACAAACCCATCATTGATAGGACACATTACCTTTTCAAATTCCCATAAAAAAATTAAACTTTCTCAACTTATTTTATACATCCAAGTATATATCAATGAGACCCACGCTCTTACACGAATAGCTTAAGAGCATCCTTATTGGATTATGCAAATGCAAATCCAATGAAGAGTTTGGCTAATAAACCTAAAAAATAGTCTACATTGGATTATTCAAATCTAAAAGATATGACTTTTAGCTACCATGTTTTAATATTGATGGTTATATTTGATGGTCACTGTAGCTAGATCAAATTGATTAAAATATATTTTCTCTTTCCTTCGATACTCCCTCTCCCGAACGCATTTTCCCTTTCTTCCTCTCGCGATATTTCCCCTCCATTTCTTCTCCCTTGTTCATTTCTTCCATTCATTTCTCCATTTCTCCATACCACCTTCCCATCGCAACACCGTCACAACACCATTTCTCCATTTCTCCTTTCTTCCTTTCATTTCTCCATCGCAGCACTGACCAGAGGCAAAAGATCGGAGGTCACCTGCACATTCTCCCGCGGTATTATTGTTGGTAAACTCCCCCTCTCTCCCTTTCTCTCTCTCTCTCAACATTCTCGCAGACTTGCATCTGGTTTGGTTATTGAGGAACGCCCACACACCTCCCTGCCCCTCTCGGTTTTCTTTGAACGCCCTTCCTTGCCCGTATGTGTTACTTGCTTCGTACTTTTACATAATTTTTGAAACGTGTCAAATAGAAAAGGAAATATGACTGATAGAAAACATCCAATAGTCCAAATGTAATTACTTGAATATCATGTGCAGACTTCACCTTGTCCCTCTTCTAGGAATTAAAAAATAAAAATTAAAGTTGCTCAGCAAAAAAAAAAAGGTACCAAGTAGTAGAGAGGTAGTGATTTTGTTCTCATAAAGAAGGATTACTGATTAGTGAATTTTCACACAGATCTTTTAAGTACGACCCAAACTTTCTGTTGTCATTATTATTGATTTCTGAGATAATATTGAAATTGGGATAATAATGGCCATGGGGACCATGATTTTGTTCTTGCTTCTATTTTCTTTTCATGATGATAGTATAATAAAAATTGAAAAAAATATTATTAAATTTATAATATTTTATTATTATTTTGACTAATAGATGGATAATCCAATATGGAAATAAGTTTTAAGTAGAATAGCCAAATGCAAAATCATGTCATATTATGCAAATTTTGCATTTGTATTTGCATATCCAATGCTAATGCTCTAACACACTACTCTTCACAGATATTCTGAGATACTCTTGGTATCCAATCGGAGCCTTAGGGATGCTAGGGGTGGACAACATGACCTCGCCACCCGTCTGTTCGCGCCCCACCGGCTACACCTCACTTGGGCAGTGGGCACCCCCGACAGCCAGTTGCAGGGGTGCGGGCCCCAGCCCACACCAGAGCACACAAGCAAGGATAGGGCTCGGGCTCGGGCTGGGCCGAGTCCGCCCTCATTCTGTCATATCATAGTTATATATATATATATATATATATAAAAAATATACTATTCTTATTAATAAACGACGTCGCTTTTTGAAAATTTTCAAAATGATTTTGAGTTTCGTACTATATAATGAAAGTTGAAACTGGAACCCTATATCGAATATTCTCTTCTCTCTCTCCCCTTCCGTCTCCTCCCTTCCCTCTTTATCCCTCTTTTGGGATGGAAGAACTATTTCTTGATATCCTTTGCTCTATGGTTTAACATCTATAAAAGATCAACAACACCCTCCACTCCTATTACAGTCTTTTCTCAAGGCTTAAAAGTCTAAAGGCCTGTCAAAACGAAGTTACAAGACTTTATATATATAGTAACGTTGCAAGAACAAGTACAAAAGAATGAAAAAGAGAGAGACTGCTAAGCCTTTGGCGATGCTGCAAAGTATTGAGATTTGAGAGAGGGAGAGAGAGAGAGAGCCCACAATTTCAAATTCGAATGGTAGCTTTTTGGTGGGAGTTGATCCACGTAGGATTTGCATATGAATGGAACCTCAAGTGGCCCCCACCTGTTTAGGCCTTTACTTTACAGAGACCAGACAGTAAAATCCAACAAAGATTCAAATCCAACCCGGTCCGCTCCTACTCGGTTCCCTACGCATGGGCCGCTCGATATCTCTTCCCCACTGTCGGGTCTCCCGATTACTGAATTTACCAGAATGTCCTTATCTAGGTTAATTTTGTTGCAGGTCTCAACCATAATATTAATTTATTTATATTAATATTAATGGATGTTCGAAAAAGTCTGGTATGGTTTTGACTGTACAACAAATATTGGGACAGGTAGAGGTGGGTGGACCTGATGATGTATTCGTGTGCATAGTTCTCAATTTTAACCTTTTCATTGGTAGATCTTGAAAGCAACGAGGCATTGTGATTAAGCAAGAGACTGAGATGAAACATGCGAATCATCATGTGAACAATTTGAGCAACGTGATGTCATTCAAGAGGAAAATTGTATACACCATATTATCTTTTTATTTTTATCTCATACATTATGTTGTAAAATATGACACATTTATCACCATTAAAATCAATCTCACTTTCATCTTATACACTATGTAAGATATGACATATTTATCATCATTAGATGATTTTAATGGTAATAAATGTGATACATCTTATATAGTATTGTATGAGATGAAAGTGAGATGAGAACTTGGTGTATAATGTTACTCCATTCAAAATTAGTAATTATGTAAATAATTTTAGAGAAATGATACTTGCAGTCGTGAGTATGTAAGCGCCGTGCAGTCGCTTTAAAAAAAGTGAATAAATATGAAACCCACATGAAAAGAAATTAAGTTTTTAATAGTGGACCCCACTCTTTTTCAAAGCGACTGCACGGTGTTTGCGCATTCCATGACTGTATATAGCATTACTCATAATTTTAATGATATATACA
This sequence comes from Juglans cinerea, assembly GCA_961763995.1. Lineage (NCBI taxonomy): Eukaryota > Viridiplantae > Streptophyta > Magnoliopsida > Fagales > Juglandaceae > Juglans > Juglans cinerea. Next base: position 23,208,571 of record CAUIVZ010000005.1, read on the forward strand.
CGAACCCATCTTGTGTTATATTTTTATGGGATACCATTTCATTAAATTATAATTATATACAAAAGAGGGGTGAAGGTCCAACAATCATTTTGTTGCAATAAATATAACATTTAAAAATATAATTAAAGGAAAGATAATGGTACAAAAAATATAGTCCGCGCCCATATTTTTTGGAGTAGCCAAGGAAATTGATGTCATAAAAATAGGATGTTTTGTGTATGTTTGGAACGATAAGAAAAAATGAAATTAATCACACATAACACAATATTTGAGTGGTTTGATAATATGTCTACGTCTACAAATCTGTAAAGGTTTTTTTTTTCTTCAAAGTAAAATACATAATGTTGTAGTACAATGAGTGGCCGTACGAAAGAACAATATATATGTGGCGAAACTCTAATTAGGATTATTAGCGGATAAATCTTAATTATGAGCTGGGTTGGATTGATTCAAACCTCATTAAAAATCTACTAAAAAACCGTAACAAACTCTTGTAAAGTCGGATCATCAAATTAGACCGTCGCATAATGAACCAAACTCAAAGTCGTAAAAGATAATCGTGTATTGGATAATGAAAGTGTTTTATATTATCATTACAATTTTTTCAAATTCTTATACAAAATATAATAAAAAATTTAATTTTAATTTTTTCAAATTTTAAAATAATAATAATATTAAAAAATAATATTTTCATAATATTTTATTCAACTTTTAACTTTTATTTCAATTCATCTTATCTCATTGTCGAAACCGCACTTTAATTACTCGAAAGAATTTGGTGGAGTTGTCCATGCCTTTATTCTCTGTATCCTAGAAAAGAAAATAAAAACGAATGTCTCTAAAAACAAGATTGTTGAAGTATAGGTTGAGGAAGAGGGAGGTGGGCAACTAGAATAGAGGAGTGAAGGATACACGGGCGTCTAGATTAGAGTGATATGCAGTGGCTGTTGGCGATCGAGTGGACCAGTACGACAGATCATATATATAAATATATATATATATGTTTTAATTTTCATATAAAAAAGAGTGAAATAAATAAAAATAAGAGATCAAAAGATAATAAAATTACTGAAAAATGAGTTGAAGGCCTGTATCCGGTATAGACAAGAAACAAAAATCTGTCAATAAAGGATCGAAACACATGGTTTTGGGACCATGCATGCATGGATGTAATAGCTAGAGGTGGTCTTTGGATATTTAATGATATAGGTCGTGTAATATTTTTGTGGGAATAGAGATGTACATCTAGGCCCATGCATGAGACAGAGACATCAAAATACTAATGAAAATTTGGGAAAAGAAAATTAAGGAGAATACGATAAAAAAAAAAAAAAGAAGGGAGGATCAGATATAGAGAATGGTTGTAGGAAAAGAGAAGAGGAGCCCTTCCTCTCTTTTGTAATAATACACAATCAATTTTTTTTATATGACTTTTTATATAATCGTATTTTAAATTACGAGTATTTCTATAAAATAATGTTGTTTTTATAAATTATTTTATAGCAATGTTCCTCATTTAAAACATAATTGTGTAAAGAGTTATGTAAATAATTTTAAGTCTATCACTTTTCTTTCTGATTAGGAAGGAGTCTAAAGTTAGATAAACATTTTATTTTTTTCTTAAAAATATTGAGAGAGCATCCAGCTTAGTGTTAACACCACCATTATAATAAGATGTTAGCATTTTTACTCTAAGGTTCTGTTTGGATGCTAAGAATATCTCAGATCATCTGTAAATAATGGTGAAATTATTTATAAATAATAAGAAAATAATAATGAATAATAGTGAAGTAGTTTGATAATTAACAATTTTGTTCACAAACATACCCTAAGATTATCTTATAATTACTCAAGCATATAACCCTCACTGATCTTCATCTCTTACAACAATATTTACTCAATGAATATGTATTTTATTTCTTATTTCAATGAAACCAGCAAAAAGGTTGAAAAATACACATTTATGGATATGCATTTTCTGCTTTTGAATTAAGGGGATTATTAGTACTTATAAAAGTCCAAATTAGCATTATCTCATAGTCTTAATTTTTCTTAAAGGTCCAACTATATATTGTTTTAGTTATTGTCTTCTAAAATAATAGAATCTGAGCTTTCGACTAAATAATATCTCCTTTTGCTTTGGTGAAGTGAAAATGACACTTGTGTTGGAAGAATTGGGTCTCATTGTTAATAAATTTATTTCTAATATTAAAAACAAAATGGAATCCAAAGCTTTGCCCCAACTTGCATTCCTAAATCATGCAAAAGATTTTCTTTTTTCTATATCTGTCTTTGTTATTATAAAGAGTTTTGCTATACATCAGCTACTATTCATTCTCATACTCCACACCTGACAGTTTATTTTTTCATTGGATGTAGGGTGTGAGATAGTGAATAGTAACTGATGAGAAGAATTATTCTATTATAAAAGATGATTTAAAAGTGATTTTTACAACTTCAAAGATTACTAATTATTGATATATGCCGAATTATTGTTTTCAATTTAATTTAATTTTTTTTGGGTGCAAAAATTAGTAACTATTGAGTCTTTAAACTCATGAGATACGATTAATAAAGTCCTTGTATTAGACAATTGATGCCATTTATCGTATCTACGATGATTGCAATTATTTTAACATCAAAGACTGCTAAAGTTGGAGACAAAAGAAGAAATGTTTGGAAAAAAGTTAGGAAAAGAAGAAGAAAAGCAAAATCCATTTCCCATTAATCACGCGAAAGACAAACAGATAGAAAAAGAAAGGTCATCATTGGAAATATCAAAGTTGTCCTCTCTCCTCACTTCTGCCTATATATGCTATCACAATCATCCTTCCTCCAACGGTCTCCTCCATATATTCGAAATTGCTTTGTTTATTTTCCAAAAGGAAGCATGTCTCGGTCTCCTCCATTTTCCCAAGAAAATGACACTGTTATATCTATTATCAACTCCATGAAAGATGGTCGTGTCCCCTAATTTCCTTTACCAAATGCTATAATTACTTCCAACCTACTTACTTTCCTTAGATTGACATCTTCTTGTGACATAACGCTGTTCTGTTTGCCGAAGAGTAATAATTTCTACAATTGCGTATAATCTTGTGCAGTTCTTTTTTTTCTTTTTTTTTTAAGAGTAAACCGTATCATAAAAATGCATAAAGAAAATATCGTGATATGTATATTGATATAAAGAATATCGCTAGATATAGTTATAAGGTAAAAGGCTCACATATATATATATATTTTTTTTAAATTAAATCTACTATTAAAAAAATAATTTTTTTCATATGGGTATCAGGTTTATCCATTTTTTTTTTAAAAATATACGAAACTTACACATCCTAAAATTATAAATATCATTATCTTATTACAAAAAATGGAGTCTAACAGTAAAAAAAATGATTTTTTCATGTGAGTATAAGATTTACCTACTTTTTTTTAAAGAGAATGCACGAGATTTAAACTGTAAATATCATTCTTCTTATTATTATTATTATTATTATTTTTTGAAATAACCTCATTCATTGATAACATGATCATTACAAGGATTGAAGACAGTTTGGAGTTTCCTTCATGTCAACTGTGTAATCAGTTACATGTAATGCAACATTTCCTAGTTCATGAGCAACTGAATTACCCTCACGATTTATGTGACATATTTTCCACTTCTCATATTGAGTCAATGTTTCTTTCATATCTGAAATTATCATTCCAAAGTAGTTTTGTTGTTGTTTCATCTGATGTACTTCTTTAACAACTGTTTGAGAATCTCCTTTCAAAATTACTCTGTACATACCAAGTTTCAATGCAAATTTTACTGCTCTACGTGCTGTTATGGCCTCTACTAGCTGGAATTGAGTCTTGTATCTCTCTCAAGGTAGCCAAAAAACTGCCATGTTCATCTTTAAAAAATAACACCAATTCCTATTTTACAAACCTTCTTATCAACCATCACATTCCAATTAATTTTGAAAAAACCTTGAGGTGGACATTCTCACATTATTCTTCTTAAGTTAACATGTGAAGTTTGAGTAGCTTCTCTTTTCTGTACGAATGAGATCTCATCTTGCAGGTGTCTAGCTCTTTTGATTACAGAGTTTGGGTCAATGTAAATATTCTTGAACACTAGTTGATTTCTTCTCCACCATAACGTCCAGAATATTAAAGTTAAGCTCCTGCATTTCATCCTTATTCAATTGCTTGAACATATGCTACAACAATTCTCTGAGACTCTTGACTGAGCACTAACTTTTCTGTATATATATGCGAAATTTACGCAACTAAAATTGGTAATCGTCATAGTCACCTAATCATGATTTACTCTTGGTATTGTATTGATATGTTCATAAATTTAAGCCGTCAAAACTAGATGAGGACTGCCAATCAATCAAGTCAAGCTGGTGGAAGTAGCTATGCTGAGTGAATGATCAAATAAAGTTGAGGAAAAAAAAAAGGTTTCATTGATGTTTGAAGCAAAAAAGACCCTTCCAACGTCCACAGAATAAAGGTCAAAAGTTGCAAAAAGAAAGTCATGCCTAAATTGTATTTAATTTCATAAAAGCCATAACTTTGTTAATTAGCCCAGTTTTGGTGTGCTTATGAGCAATTGACTGTGAGTGTCATCCATGTAATTTTCTTGAAATCCAAGGTTCGATAATCTAATACTTTGAGATAAAAGTAACCCCAGGAAGAAACAAATTCAATTTGAAACGAGTGGCCGTTTGAAGTCCCGAGAGAGAGAGAGAGAGAGAGTAGAGAGAGTCAGAGAAACAGATTCAGAGTTATAACTTCAAAAACCAAACTTGAATGCAACCCAACAAAATCCATTAAAACAAAACAAACTGAGCCTCAGGGTGGTAATAAACACAGACACGGTTTCAGATAAGAGACTCCACACGGTTGGTTTCTCAGAGTGTGTGTGTGTGCGAGGAAGATAGATGACAGGGCTCGTGATGATAACCAAGGGAGCGGGGTGTGGTGGTGGTGGTGGTGGTAGGGGAGCAAAGGGTGGAAAGAGCTCCGAGGAAGAGCAAAACCAGCTCTCGCTGGTGGCGTTTCTCGTGGCGGCTCTGAGGAAATCCATGGTTTCTTGCCGTGTTGATCGGGGGGAGGATGTGATGTCCGCCGTTCATAACATGGAAATCGGGTGGCCCACTAATGTTCAGCATATTACTCACGTGACGTTCGACCGTTTCAATGGGTTTCTGGGTCTGCCTGTGGAGTTCGAGGTTGAGATCCCCGGTCGAGTTCCGAGTGCAAGGTATCAACTGCTCTTTTCTTTTTCTTTTTTCCTCTTTTTTTTTTTTTTTTTTTTCCTGTTTTCGTTTTCTGGGTGGTCTTGGCTTTGTCTATTTTTATCTTGTTTTTCTTGGCTGAAAATATGGTTTCATTTTGGAATCTTAGATCTGGTAGAAGTAGGAAGCAAGTTGTTATATTTACTACATTTTGGATCTTGAGGATGGGGCAGAGAGACAGTAAGAGATTTGCATTGGTCCTGAACTTTTAGCTGCACTAGAGTTCAAGTTTTAAAGCCTTCTAGCTGAACAAACCCCAGATTTCACATACATTTAATATGAACTTTTTATCTTTTAGCTTAAAGTGTTTGGGGTTTATTTTTTGAGGGTTTTGGATGTGATGATTAGAAGCCTAAAAAACCCCGTTTATTTGTAGAGTAAGTGGAGGAATAGAGAAATGACAAAAGGTTAAGCTTTACCTAGTTTATGAGTCTTATTTCATTGCAAATTCTGAAGGCAACAAGCCAGGTAGTTCTACTGAGCCAAGTTCAAGTTATGTTTAGTGATCTCCTTGTGTCCCCAAGTAATAAAGTCCGGCATTCAAATTATAATCTTTTATTCTTTTCATCTAGATCCTGAGCAGGGAACTGTATATGGATATTTGGGTTCGCATTACTCAATGAAATAGAGTCCCAAGTATATTTAAGAAGATCCGTTGAGTTTATGAGTTGGGTTCGTCCAAGTGTCCCAAACTGTTGTCATCCTCTTGTGGTTCTGACTGAGCTGGTTTTTTTCGGTCATTAGACGATGCCTATTATATTTCCTTAGCCTCAAAATACTAAACCGAAAATACTATTCATGTCTTTTTAATCATCATCCCTTCCCTTTGATGTGGTGACAAACATTCTCTTTTATCAGTTGAAGTTAATCCGAATTCCTTGCAGAGTCAGTTACTATCAAGTATGCTGGAATTTATTTTCTTCACTGTTCCATCATTGACCTGTTCACTTTGGATTTTATTTTTCATTACAAAATCTTTCTAGCATCTCAAATTGATTGCCGGTGCTTTTCTTCTCTTAGAAATTTCTCCTCCCTGATGATTGGTTTCTGCGTTTTGTGGATTGTCCTAACTTTTATTTCTAAGATTTTGCAGTGCTAGCGTGTTTGGCGTGTCAGCAGAGTCAATGCAATGCTCTTACGATACAAATGGAAATAGTGTGCCCACCATACTCTTGCTAATGCAAGAGCGCTTGTACTCTCAAGGAGGTCTAAAGGTACTAGTGTTTGATAACTTCTATTAGTTTACTTGCATGTAGTTGCTTGTTTATCATAATCTGGCTAATAAACGAGTTTCCTTGCTGGTTTCTGTAAATGATTTGTTTGTAGGCAGAAGGAATTTTCAGGATAAACCCAGAGAATAGCCAAGAGGAGCGTGTAAGGGATCAGCTGAACCGAGGCATTGTCCCTGAAAACATTGATGTCCATTGCTTGGCAGGACTCATCAAAGCCTGGTTCCGAGAGCTTCCTTCAGGGGTCCTAGATGGACTTTCTCCTGAACAAGTTCTCCAGTGCAACACTGAAGAAGAATCTGTTGAGCTTGTGAAGCAGTTAAAGCCAACTGAGGTTGCATTGCTTAATTGGGCTGTTGATCTTATGGCAGATGTTGTTGAGGAAGAGGAATTCAACAAAATGAATGCCAGAAACATTGCCATGGTTTTTGCTCCTAATATGACTCAGGTACTTGACCATGATCTGGTCAGCATTTTCGAATAACCTTTCTTCCTTGTGGTAGCAAGAAAATCATAACTACTGAGAATCTGTTTTGCTTTTAAAAGTTCAATGTTCTACCAATAATTTTCTGTGGTTAGTATTGCTTTTCATTTTCATTCTGTAAATTTATGTTTCATTTTTTTAGCACCCCCAGGATTAGTCGGGACACTGTTCTTGGACACCCGGTGCCAATAAAAAAAAATAAAATTTATGTTTCATTTTTTATTTGTTTAGATGTCTGATCCATTGACGGCTTTAATGCACGCTGTTCAAGTAATGAACTTGCTCAAGACCCTGATTATGAAAACAATAAGAGAACGGGAAGAGTCTGCTACTGGAGAATATTCACCTATGTCATCACGTTCTTCCCATCAGCAAACCTATGAGGATTTTGACAGTCAGCAGGAGATGGATATAAGTTGTGAATTGCAAGCACCTACGTCAGACAATGATGATAATTGCCCTTATAACCACAGCAGCGAAGATGAAGATGAGGTGGAGTTATTAAGTGAGATAGAAGAATGCTTCTTAAGGCAATTGGACGGAAAGAATACCACCACAAATAGTTTCTCAGAAGAACCGTCAAATGATTTACAGTCAGAGCATGCAAGCCCCTCGAGTTGCTTGGGCTTCAATGGGGAGTCTGGTATCAGCAGCGTTTCATTCACGGAAAGCAAAAATGGGAAATCTAGCTCAAGTTCGAGTGATGTGGAAGACTTGGAGACAAGCCTGATTGCTGTGGAAACAAAGTTTGATAAAGAGAGCCCATCAATAGCATGTGCAAGCGCCAATGACGTGGAGATGATTGATAAATCGGTGTCCACTTCACCTATGCCATTGTTGACATCTACATGATCTGCGTGACTTCTTTCATTTTCATAGTGCTTGGTAATATACTTCGTTTGCTCTTGAATTTCTCTCGACAGTCGTGATTGCTCCTGTAAATTATTAATACAGCATTGGGTGTGAGGCTCTCCTTAAACTGGGGTAGGGAGGGAGTGTTTTGCTTGTGGATTGTCAAAGATTCAGGGTTCAGTTTAGGGCTGAACATGTGTTTGTTCTGTGTACCTTTCAGTAGTGAACCATTTTCTAACCCTTTAGCATTTTCAGATTGGAATGAATTGTCAGTCAGAAGTCGAGTCCTGTTTCCTTCCACGTCGAACAATTTCAAAGTCTATTGAATTCGTAGGGAACTTTGCTTTGCTTTTAAAATTGGCGTGAAATTCTGCATGTTTTCATATGAAATGTCTTCTTTCCTTTTGTTTTTGTTTTTTTCTTTTTTTTTTTGCTTGTTTCGGTGGAAGTCAACGTATGCCTGTCTATTTATGCGTATCGCACCATCTATTTATGTCTATTTATGCGTATCGCACCATCATCACCACCCTTCCTGCTGCTTTTGCATTACATTACCCACCCGTCCCACAAAGTGATGTTGGCTTCCTTCATGTCGTTTACTCTCGCCTCATCTGATGTCTCTATGATTGTCTCTCTCTCTCTCTCCCTCTCTCAATGTAGCTCGTCATTTAATTTTTACAGTCATATCTTTTGTTTATTCATTCAATCGAGTTAGATATCAGAGTATATATCGATTTCACCAGTACTTGAGAGGGATTGTGATCGGTTTAAATTTTAGAGATAATAGTGGGATCCAAACCAACCATTATCCACTCCCTTTGTAATGGCATATCTTTCAAATCACCCTTTATTTGTGCTCTAATAGTTCCAGCCTATAATTCTTCACTACATTATTCATTCAGCCACTGTGCTAATCATGCCAAACCCAGTTGCCATTTTCTCACCCTCATGTAATAATACTCCGTTGTCTGGCTCTCTTTTACACCATCTCAAACAACACTGTTGTCACGCACGTTTTCAGCAGATTCCCTTTCTTTCACCTCGTGACAACCTACTCCTAGTCTTTACCCCTCTCCCCCTCCCTCCTACCCCAAATAAATTAAAAGAGAGAAAAAATTGATGGGCACCAAATGAATGTGAGTTGATCTGCTAATTACAGAGCTGGGAATAGTTGGTCTCGATTGAACAAGAACAAGAACAATAACAAGACAACTCCTTTGCCATTTTGGGATCCATTGCAAAACAAACAATAAATCAGCATAGCATGCTGTGAATAAACCATATCTAAGAATGTTAGATGACAATTCATGTTATCGTATCTAACTATCTATTGGCACAAGTTATGTACAATTGTAATAAAACCTAATCTAGATCAACAAACCACCACCGCCCCCTACCTGTCCTAGCTGTTTCTCCTTAAAAACCCACCAAGAGCTAGATAGAGAGAGAGAGAGAGAGAGAAGAAAGAATACCATGAACTAGACGTACGAATAAAGACTGGAAAAAAGACTCGGGAAAAAGAAACTCAAGACTTAAGAAGCCAAGCATGACTCCCAGAACCTCCTGCTCTTCTCCGCCTCTGTCATCAACTGATCTTTCCTTGAATCGACGGAAGCACCCGATTTCTGGTGGCCTGTTGGATTCCAATTATGTTCACTATTCCATGTTTGGTAGCTATGGCCCTCCTCTTCCTCCACCTCCTCCTCCTCATCATGTCCACCGTCGTCGTCTTCGTCGTCAGATGATTCATGAAGAACAAATGGTTGAGGATCACAATCATCGAACTCGTTTTCTCTAGGAGCATCGGACAAATCATAGCTACACGATTCTGCATCATCGTCGGCCATGGCAATGTCGACGTGGCCAACATCACCTTCGGCGGCGGGATCACAATTATCTTGGGAGTCCCCGGTGGCTTCAAAGAGAAAGAAAGAAGAGACATCCACAAGATGATTTCTGACGTCCATAATGTTTAGGAAAGAAAAGAAAGCATGGGTTGGTACCCCCAAAAAAACTGGTGCTCCTCCCTCCTATACATACATACACAAAAGACAGACACAGACACAGACACTTACCAACAGGAAAACTGAAGTGAGAGGACGTGGGTTGTCTTGTTTGACACTATGGGCTTCGCTTCTTCTAGTTCTAACTTAATTCAAAGGCTCCTCTATACAGGAGAAAGTAACTGGTTGAAAGCATCTGGCAGAAATCTTTTCTAGAAGGACCAAAAAAAACTGAAGGCATGCTAAAAATAATCCAGCACGCCCTTCTAGAAGCAAAAGGAAAGCAAAATCATTTATATCGATGGACCACCGAAACCATCTAGAAGGAAAACCTCGATTCCCCCCTATCCCCCAATACACGCGTCGGGCACACGTGTTTTTGGTGGGTGGGGGCAAATCATATTTGCTTTGCTTTGTTTTGCTGCACTGGGTTCAGTTTGGTGTTGTAGAACGAACTCGAAGTTAAAAGAGTAGATGAAAACAAACATGTGCAACAGTGCAACTTAAAAGATACAGCGTGGATAAAGGGAATACGGTGTGGTGGGATTGGAGGTTTCTGTTTGTTAGTGGTTTATTTAGATTACATCTTATAATACCCCTGTTCTCATTCATACATTTTATGTAAGTTTCTCCGACATATCAAATATATATATATATATATACACGAGAAAAGATACTTACAACCGTGAATTGCGTAACCGTCGCGTAATCGTTTTGAAAAAAATGAATAAAACATAGGACCCACATTAAAAAATTTAATTTTTTAATAATGGACCCTACTTTTTTTCAAAGCGATTACGCGGTGATTACGCACTTCACGGTTGTATGTAGAATTACTCTATATATATATATTGTTATAAAGAGGGTCTGCAGGAAAAAAAAAAAAAAAAAAAAAAAAACTGGACCAATCAAAAAAGGACAACTGATTCTTGAAGAACCAAGGATATGGAATACTATTCTTGTACAAACACTTTTTTCTCAAGAAACAGCCAATGAGATTGAAAAGATCCATATTGCCCAATTCAATTTTTTTAATATCAGGGACAGCCTGAAATGGGTACATCATTCTTTAAGAAAATTCTCGGTTAAATCTGCATATGCGGCTGTAGTTCCCCAGAATAATATTGAAGTGGTGGAAAATGACCAGAGTACCTTGGAAAAAAATGTGGTCCATGAAACTGCAAGATAGACTAAAGCTCTTACTCTAAAATTTTCAACAATATTCTATCAACAAGAGCCCTCTTGTAAAATTGCCTCTCTCTTTCTGAAGAACAATCTCAATGTCCTATTTGTAATTCAGTAGAAGAATCTATCTATCACATTTTCATTGAATGCCCTTACTCTAGAATTCTTTGGAGACAATCTTTCTGGCCTCTAAACATCTCCTCTATTGCTCAAAGTCTTCAAGAATGGATTAGGTGTATATTGGATCTGACCCTTAAACTCCAAAATTCCGAATTCTCAGGTCCCTAAATTTCAAATTTTTGTTGTGATTGCCATGGATAACTTATGGTTCTATAGAAATCAAATTGTGCATGAGTCTCATCATCTTTCTATTGAACAATTTGTTAGTAAAGTTGAACGATCATACAATGACCATTGTAATGCATGGGTTTTAAAAGAAAAAATTAATATTCTAGAAAGAAATTGGAACATTCCACCGGCTGGAAAAGTTTCAATTAATTTTGATGTGGCTGTAAGACCAAATGGAAGTACACCAGTTGCGATATATAGATCACATAATGGAGATATCATTTTCATTGTGGCCGACCACCTTGAGAGTTGCAACCCAAATCTAGGAGAAGCAATGAGTCAAATAAACACTTTCCAGACAGATCAAGAGCATTATAATAGAAGGGGATTTTCAAAGAACAATATCAGCATTAACAGAGCCAAATCATATTCAAGATTAGATAGCAGAAGGAGTCATAAGAGACACAAGAATAATTTTGGACAAGTTTGAAGACTAGAAAGCCAAGAAAATATATCGATCTCTAAATCGATGCGTGCATGATATTGCATAATGGGCATAATCCAGTATAATTATTGGAAGCATCCCTCTAATTAAAATTCCTCAATGCTTATTGGATTTTCATAGTCAGTTGTAATATCTTAATTTTAGCTTTATTTATGTCTTTACTTCTATGTTTGATATGTCCGTAAGACCGTAATAGTATATCTATTTATTAATGCAAGTTATTTTCCTGAGGAATAAAAAAAAGAACAACTCTCGGGGCCGCCTAGCATGTACTGCTGGGCATGCCCACAGTGCATTTGAATTTTTTTCTTTTTCTTTTAAATATTTTTTTAAATATATTTAATCATTTAAAAAAATACATATATTTACTAGTAATTATTTTTTTAACCATTAAAAAAATTTAAATACATGAACGGTCAAATTAAAATGACAAAATAAGGAAGCTATTTAGCATTTTCTATTAAAAAATCTCTGCTTTAATTTATATTATTATTATTATTATAAAAACTTTATTAATCATCATTTTTAACATCATTTTCTCAATATCTTTTGATGTAGTATTAAATAATTGGCTTACGAGTAAAATATAATAAATAATTTACAATTATTTATTTTTTTTTTAGTTGGGGAATGGGAATTTCAAACTCCAAATCTTCATTTTAAAAGTTGAGAATTATGACGTTAGAGGCCTTTAACAATAATCTCCAATTATTAAATACAACATCATAAAATAATAGTAAAAGATACGACGGGCAGCTAGTTAAGAAAGGGATGGTAGCTAAAGGAATTATTATTATTCACTTTAAAAAAAGGGGAAAAGTTCATTAAAGGGCGTCTATATAGAGTATTTATGTATTTTCAAGCCCCAAAACGTTGCGGGGGGTAGATCATTTACCAAACTTTAGATAATTAAAGGCTGCATGCGGAACGTTTGAACAGGGAAACGGCGGTCCATTATTTATCTTCTTGTTATTAAATATTTTATTTAAACGATTGAAACGTGCGTTAAGTACACAGATCCATGGTCCACAGCTTCCTAACATCAAAAAGAATAAAAACCCAAGAGAAATCTTCAACCAAAAAATTATGTTAGGGGGGGGTTGGGTTAGGCTGAAGTAAAATTCAATTCTCCAAAATATACCCACCATTACTTTTAACAGCAGCTTGACTTTTGTGAATAAAATTCAATTCTCCTATGTCTATCCACTTCTACCCTTTTACGTGTATTAAATGTACACGTAACATCATTAGGACCCGTATCACGTAACCATCTGATTACAGCAGGTCACTCGGTTGGACCGACCACATGTGCTATGCCGGACGTCTCTGATGATGTTCCATCAGGCACTATAAGATTGGTGTTCAATAATAATGGTTTCCACAGACAAGTAAACGAGGGAGGGGGCCCATGTCTCTGTTTTCTTATGTACAGCCATACGAGAGCCATCGTTTTTTTCCCTTTTCTTGTTGGTAAACCTTTGGCTCAAAGATGAAGAAAACGAACTTCCTTCTTCATTCCAGTCATTTAATTCAACACACCAATCAAATCCTTTTTCAAAAGGGTGTGTCCATGTAGCACTTAATTGATTTGACATCATATCCTAATCCAGCACGAATCTAAGACGGCTTGGTGATAAAGACTAGGCAACTCGCATGAGACTAATCCCCCAACAATTGATGAATTTGACATCCAAATACCATACTAGCATTAAAATTGGACTGTTTCTGATAGGGAATACGCACCTCGCATAAGAGTTGTAGACTCACCCCCACGTCGACCCCCTTTTATCTATGCTGTGGCATTCAGCAGCACGCCAAGTAAATACATGGCCTACAAGAAGGGAAACGAGAAGTTAGTCTAGAACAACCATTTTGCAGTTTTTTTTAGGCTCAAGGTCTGAAACCATTTCTGCATATAAATCATGCTTAAAGAATCCAAAGCATTTATGTACAGTATTTTTTGAGGTGCACTGAATTGAAGTACAGAGGAGCGAGCTTGCATAATGGCAAACGACAGCCATGGGCCATGGCAATGAGTGAATCATTGGCTATTCACCCTGTCCTTCGTCAGAAAAGGTCAAACACAAATACAATCTCTTCCCGTTGTGGAAACTTGAAAAAGAAACAAACTCAAAAGCAAGTCTATGAAGACTACGATTTACATGGTAGATTGGACAAATAACAGATACCAAAGCCGTACAGAATTAAGAATTCCCATTGATAGAATATACTGCTGGCGCGTACAGGATGGCCAAACCTGCTTTCACATTTTCCCTGTAAGCAGTACTGATGCCCTCAATTTGATGAGGGGGCCTGACTGATAAATGACCCAGCTCTCTGAAAAATCAAAATTAGTATGAAATAGGGATTTCATTTATTTTCACGCCAAAATCATTTGGCACAGAACAACAATCATATGCTGCATGTTCTGCAATCTACATCATGTTTAACCTTTTCTAATATTGGATATTATAACCTCTAGAAAGAATTTCGACAACACAACCAATAAATGTGAACTAACGAGTACTAAAACTAGGGAGTATCAACAAGTATGTTGAAATCTCTCCAGAAGATTGGAGGAAAAGCCAATGGGTTTCAGGTCAAATTACCACCCAAAACACAGATATATCTTGTAATCTGAATAATCCTACTATTCTCCAGCCAAGACGACAAGTAAGGTAAAGTTCTACTCTTACCAAGACGACAAGTAGCACAATCAAAAGATATGTCAGAAGAAGAAAACGAATCTTTATTACCCAAAAAATCATGTTTCTTATGATGAGTCAAGACAACAGAATTAGGGTGACCCAATTTCTTATGTCAGACTTCACTATTATTGGCAGTAGCCGTACAAGCAAGAATAACAATATTAGAAATAGAAAATTGTAAAGGAAACAAACGTCCCACTTTAGGCCCCTTCGGAATCACCTTCCCCGACACTTGATCCTGCACAAGACAACCACTACGAGAAAAATGAACATCACAGTTATTATCCACCAGTTGTCCAACAAAAATCAAACTGGTAGATAATTCAGGAGAGACAAAAACATTGCGAAATGAAGAACCCAAATTACCAACAACAGTGATAGGAAGAGTACTGTCATCGGCAATCTGAATATGTTGCGTGCCCCCATACTTTTGAACATCATGAAGACATGTCACATTACCAATCATATGATTTGAAGCACCAGAATCAACAATCCAAGAAGAAGTTGAATTAGTACCCGTCCCTTGCAGGCCTAAAGTAGTAAAAGCAGACACAGTCATTTGTTGTACCATTGCAGGTGTGAGAACAGATGAATCTGGGATTGGCGATTTTGAGGTCGCACCCGACAGTCCTTAATGATATGACCTTCTTTCTTGCAGTAGTTACAAACTTTCTTAGGAAAATTGCGGGCAATGTGACCAAACTCCTTGCAACTGAAATACTGCAACTTGTTCCTCCCTCATCCTTGTGCATAGGCGACATTAACAGCCTTAGAAGAGACCTTCTCGGGAATCATACCCATTTGCGTGGATAACCACTGTTCTTCACGCAATAAACCTCCCAAACAAATATCTAAAGATAGGACCGGATTACGGTTCAGTAAGCCAGCCCAGACAGGTTCAAATTCAGGCCGAAGCTTCATCAGAAATTGATCGCGTTGACTCTCAGCATGAACCACTTGAAGAGTTGCTAGTGCCATCGGGGGGACCTTAGCATGAACAATTGCATAATACTCGCTCCAGAGATTAATAAAACCATAATAAAATTGTTCAATGGTCAAATTACCTTGAATGTAATTGACAATTGCTAATTTCCAACTCCAATTGGAATTTCCGAGCACTGTGGTCTTGGTGATAAATATGATGGAGATAATCCCACATAGCCTGAGCCGTAGTAAAATAACGAAGATTTTTCACAAGATGGGGCTCAATCATCCCTAACAGCCAAGAGACCACCTTAGCACCCTTGACCTCCCATTGTACAAGTTCCTTTTCATCAGTGGGAACTTTAGAACCATCTATATGATTCGATAATTCCTTCCCTTTCAAAAACATTTTAAATTGGAATTCTCACGTAGGAAAATTCTTTCCAGTAAAGCGAACAATAGTATTCTCAACAAACATGATGAAAGCCACGTAAAAAAAACACCATAAAAAAATTGTAACCTGCCCAGAATCAACGAAACACCAGAGCAGAGATTGCTGACTACCATAGAGACCGCCGACCACCACACAACCACCCACAGAAATTGTCAACTGCCACAAAGACCGCAGACTATCACACAACCACCTACCGGAAACGTCAAAACCTCCCAGCCAACGACAGAAGAGTAGAGCACCACACAAAGCTCCAACAGCTACCAAAAAAAATTGAACCCACACGTTTAATCACCACCGAAAACGCCGAATCCCAACCGAAAGCACCAAGAGCAAGAAAAACTTGCAAAAAACATAGAAGAAAAGAAAATTTTCTCCCGCCGGCAACTCACAAACTTCTCAAGATTAGCGATGAAAATCGCACACCAGTGATTAAGACCATAGAGAGACGGAAATCAGGATAGGGCTTTTGATCATGTCAATTGGTCTGAATGACCTTTATTGAGGGTTTGCGTTCATTACATATAGTAGAGAATACATCATTGTCGCCGGATTCTATGCATCTATCTACCACTAATACGCTATACAAGGTAAGTATTTACATCCTAATTGATAGCTATATACAATGTAGCCATAAAGAAAAGTATGACTAAAAATAGTACAAATCTCCCAAATCACATCTTCGTAACAATAGTGACCAAATTGAGACTGATACCATGGTACAAAGTCAAAGCCCATGGAGAAGAAAGAAAAAAAATATGAACAGGAACAATCATCGAGAGCAGCCACATTCATGAGACAAACCAAGGCTTTATTCCCCAGGGTGGGGAAAAAAGATGAGGAAAAAAGATGAAGAAAAAAAGAAGGGGCGACTTCTAGTGAAAATAAGGGGCCATCCTTCTCATATCGAGTATGTATATCAACTTGTGAATGTGAAATCAATGAGAGTTAAATGAACAGATAGGATCAAGCACTGATGACCAAAACATGTTAAGGAGTTTCCCGATTCCACAAGTCAACATCCATGCACTCGTACCTCAATATTAAGCATCTGCTAGACTGGCGGAAAGCCATTTCAGGATCAGTTAAAGAAATAAACTTTTAGATGAATTGTATCAAACTTTAGTTGCATTTCACTCTAATTAACAATCAAAGCTCAGATAAGTAAAACATCATCATGGTCAGATTATTTTCCCTATATGCCTTTCTAACTTCCTCGTGGAATTTAAAAAAAAAAAAGTCAAAAAGAAAGAGAACTACGGAATAGTTCGAGAAAGATGCATCTAAGCATAATGACAATGCCCGAACAGATGCATCTAAGCATTATGACAGTCTAAGAATTTAGATAGACGTGAGCAATGCTGGAAAGATGGTCTTAGATCATCAGATTGTATGATTACAATAAGCACCTGGTGTTAAGGAGATAAGATATTAGAAACATGCAACTAGAGAGGAAGAAATGGTCAGTTGTATTTAACTTGAACCCCAAATTGATTCATATTTGGCACCTCAAAACCGTAAACCGCCCCCCCCCCCCCCCCAAAAAAAAAGAGAGAGACAGCATTTATAGGTAGTACGATGAAAATTTAAACTATATATGTTTATATCATAATGACAAGCTTAAAACTACGGCAGATAACCCAAAAGACAAATTGCTCGAGTGCTAAGAGCCTTGGTCTTGGGGTTATGCTCCCAGTGTGCCACCAGGTCTAAGGTTTGAATCCTTGGGTACAAACAATTTCTAGAAGCCACATCTCATCGGTGAAAAACCAATGATTTACCCAACCCGTACATGGGTCCAAAGTTCAACTAGGTAAAAAACTTGTAGCATTTGCAGTCTCTGAAGTTCTGTCATAGAAAATACTATAAATAAGCAGACAATGCCCACTCTGTCCAGAGTTCTATATACATTCACCACAGGCATTGTACAGTTAGATCTTAATCTTTTTTTCTTTTTTTGCATTTTATCACCCGGAACCCTGAGAATTAGAATTCACAACTCAATCTAATAAGACCCAGATGCCGTGTTTCAAATATTTTTCCAGCTATACAACAAAGTTCTCCAAATAGTAATTTTACTAAAATTTGGTATTAACAGCCATCACGTGTAAGTAACATAAGTAACATATGATGCCAACCAGCCAAAAAAATGATGCAGCAATGGTCCAAAGGCACATATTTCTAGTTAACTTGCAAAACGCCTCACAGAAGTCCTTACTAAGAAGGTGAAACTACAAGAGACGAATCACTTAATGACTAAATCAACCAATTCAGCACCAATCAAGTTCTTTTGTGCTTCTTTGGCCAAGATTTCCTGCTAAAATCTTTTTTTTTAGTAAATGATGTGAATCTTAAATCTCAGAATATAAAAGAAGCTACATATCAACAACAATAGTTCCAAATTCAAGCACATTGATATTGGTCTGAATTCTCAAAGACAAACCAGATGAAACTGTTCAAACTAAACTATTACTGAAACTGTTCAACCTAAACTATTACTTCTGCTTCCTTATATTTGTTTTTTTTTTTTTGATCGGTGCTTCCTTATATTTGTAAGTAGTTCCTCTTCCTTATTTTTAAACTCACTGATTGACTGAAATCATCATAATCATTTTGGGTTGTAGTTCAGCAAAGCAATTTCTCGGCATTCCTCTATCCTATGGCTAGCTATTCGTGAAGAACAACATAAGAAAGATCTTCATATGTTTGGTATCAAATCTGAAGGTAAGTGTGTTTAATTCTTCCAACTTTTAGCCTCTGTATATTTGAGCTTATAGTTTTTGCTTGTATTGCAGAGTACGGCCTAAGCTTTTGGTTTTGTAGTTGCTGTTGGCCCTTTTGTTATGTGTAGGACTTTTTGGTGCTAATGATGAGTCCTCTAGTCAGCAAGAGTGCCATTGGGTTTTTTTTTTTTTCCCGGGGGGATGCCATTTGCTGCTGCACTCTCTGTTTTATTCTTTATTCATACTTGTACACTTTGCATTACTTATTAAAAAAATAAACTTGTACACTTTGCTCCTGAAATTACGAAAACCAACACATTGCAGCCTCTTAACTTCCAAAAAGTTGCAGTGTCAGTTTTGGTAGTTTGGAGTGCAAAATATAAAATGTTGGGTGGGGGGGGGGGGGGGGGGGGGGTGCAAAGAGTTTTTTTCCCAATATTGGCTGCGGCCTAAATCTAAATGAGCAACTTAAACAGTTAATACAAAGACCAAGCCTGCATACCACAATTCCTATTTCTGACATTGAAAGATAGAAGTTTCAAGAACGGAACATCACTTGGTAATAATCTGAAAGAGTATGTGGGCTAGACAATAATTCATGATATTGATGCAAAGAAAAAAAGAAAGGATATTCATCATAATGGAAAAAAAACATATCAAAAGATCATTATCTAAACCAGCAAAGATAAAATAGAATCTCATGGTTCAAGATGAGTTCAGTTATATAATTGGCTAAAATTAAAAGCATTAAACAAGGAAATTATGAGGTTTCTAAGTCCAAAGGCACAATACCTTCACCAATTTTTTTACCCGAGTGAATGTGAAAGTGCTTCTTTTCAATCTTTTCCCAGTTAATATAAAAATCCTCAAGTCTTGCTTGGTATATCAGATTGGTTAAAGCAAGAAAGCAGCAACAGAGACCTGAGATGCAGAGTCCCCAATATCCTACAACAGCAATGTTCATGCTCATAAAAACTCATTAACAAAAGCAAATTACAACCAAAAAACACGCTGACTTCAAAAATAGAAAAATACCTGAACACCAAATGAGCCACTTACAAAACATATATTACGTTTTGAAATGAATGACTGAGAGAAGATTAGCTACTAGCATGTGATGGGGAATAATCAATATTCTTAAGGCAACCATATTTACTATAAGTAAGTTGATGAAGATAATCAAACATATATTTGATAAAACTCTAAATTCAATTGCAAGCTAACTGGCTTTGGGTTACAAAAGCATGTCATGAACCCAGATGGACATGGCCACATGGGCATACGCCTCCACCAGATGAAACATGGACAAATGGTTTAATTAACTTGCCTTTTGAAACACCCATCTCCATAAAAATCTAAGGGCGAATGCTAAATATCTGCAATTTCACAGGCATGTCACACTACACACACAGTAACTACAATGACTTATATAGAGGAAAAAGTGCAGAATTAGAGCACAATGCACTGTGGGCCATCAATAAAGAGGAACTAGAAACTTGGTATTTAACTTCAAACAGGATAGTTTACACCTGTAAATACTTTTTTCGGAAGAGTAATAAAAATCTTACCTGTCAATATTACACTGATGAGAAAACGAAGAATATATAATGACGCATAGTTGATGTAGCTGTGTAAAAGGCAAAAAAAAAAAAAAATGAAGCAAAAAATCATTTTGTCATGGATGTTTCCACGAAATTATACAGCTAACAGATGTTCTCTGAGAAAAATCAATAAATTAATAATTAATGTCTAAATGAACTTCCATGATACATAAATTACATATTGTACTGGCACAGAATGGGCCATGAATTACAAGTTTCTGGGGTTTCAGTCCCATGAGGCAATTACAAGTAGGATGGAGCACCGAATATAACCACAGATTATCTTGTCCGCTCCAAATGATGATGCTGTCGTGGTACCAATATGACCTGGTTGAATGCGACCACATATAAACAAGAATTCTGCTCTTCCATTACTCACCTTCAGTTCAATATGATTTAATCTCTTTATTATCTCTCTTAAGCTGAACCTTTAATTTTTTACCACCTAATTGGAATCCATTCATCACGGTAATGGCAGATTGAGCAGCCTCAGGTGAGTCATAGCTGACAAACCCTGAAAATGGTGAATGAAAATTTTTTGGGGGTAAGTAAATAGTGAATGATTAGAGACAAATCTCAGAAGAACTTAAGTCAGATTGAAAGTTAACTAGGTAATGTGATCACCAAAACATTTGCTAACACCAGTTGCTTTGTCGATAAAAACCTTAGCACTCAAGACACTACCATACGCCTGAAAAGCATTGGCAAGCTCTTGATCTCCAAAATCTTGAGGTATGTGATAAATAAATAGATTGGCGCCAGGTGGACCTAAGTAAGAGGACATAAAATACTAAATAACACCACCCAGACTTCCCCCAAAAGAAAGCATCAAATAAAAAAGCAGGAAAAAAAACAAGAACATTATATAGATAACAACCTTCAACCTGACCCCCAGAACTTTTACCAGTGTTCGAAGATGCCGTGGGATTACTGTTCATAACAGCAGGTGGCACTGACCCAAGTGAAGCACTTAGAGGCCGATGACTCATCATTCCACCAGGATATGCCACGTGATGCTGAATACCCGGTATCCCATGATAAGCAGAGCCCACATAACTGGCAGGAGGCATAGCATAATTTCTAGGGGCCATATTGGTGCCAAGTTCAGGCGTAACTCCACGCAGGGCATTTCCTTGGTTTATTGTGGGAATGATATTATGAAATCCAGAATGATTCTGCATTGGTGGCAGGCGGTATTGCATAAGTCCATAAGTTCCAGGAGCCTATAGAAAGAAGAGATGATCGTTACAATCTGAACGCACAAAGATAGTAGATCAAAAGTCAAAACAGTGTGAATGGCAACCATACAAGAACGTAACAATTTCTTGAATGGCAGGATAGTGCGATAATGGAGCATGGTTAGAAAGTGCTAACAGGTTTTTGTGCCCACAAGTTCCAGCATATTACCTTATTAGCACATACATGACAGTGAGACTCACCTGATAGCCATATCCATTATATGGAGGAACAAAACCCATTGGCAAAGTTCCAAACAATGAAGGATGTTGTGAATCAGTATTTAGCACATTAGAAGCTTGAGATTGAGCTTTCTGAGCCCTCCGAGCTTGCCTTTCTTTTTCAGTATCTGCCCATTTGACAACCAAAGGCACACTTGATCCCTAATATAGGAGAAGTTGAAGATCAGATTTGCAGCAACCACAAAATAGCCCAACTACCTGGGAAAAACTAATAACAATAGACAAGATGGTTCTAAATGAATGGCCACCAGAATTTTTATAATATCACGAACCTCCATTTTATGCTTTCCATTGATAGCCTCCAGAGCTGCGATTGCTTGCTCTTTCGTCTCATACTTTAAAAATGCACAACCTACATTGTGAAAAGACATGCAGAACAACCAATGAATAGGCTGAGAACTGTAGGAGTTAAGATTTATGCGGCTTACAAGAAACCAATCAAGAAGAAAATCCAAAATTATGAAACTAGTACCTTTACTAGTTTGCTGAGAACCTCTTAATATCTGCAAGTCTTTTATAGTTCCATATTCAGAAAAGAGATCAGAAACTTCAGCTTCCAAAACATTCTTTGGAAGCATGCCAACAAAGAGCTTGTGCTCTGGATAGCAGGGACAGCGAAAAGTTTTTTATGTAAATAACATATGATGTACAAAGACTTCATGAAGGAGAAAAGAAAAGCATCAGGCAAGGAAGGAGAACCAAAGCAGCAACAATTCATAGTAACCATCTTAAGTACAAAATGCATAATTAAAATGGTGAATATTACACCTAGTCTTTCCAACTCGCCATCTGCATACTTCACTTGCAACGGGCTAGATGCCTGAATTAGACAGAGATAAGGACACTTTACAATCAGAGTGAGAAAAACAAGAGCATATCATACAGTAATATGAAAGAGATTATATAATAAGTACATTAGACTCCGGGGCAAAAGAATTAAGGTGCCAAGTACTCGAGTACAAACTTACTATCTGTCCTTTTTAATACTTTTGACTAACTTGATTTGCATGGATGAATCAGTACAGATCATATCACAATTGCTATACAGGCAAAGGCAAGAGCCCAAATGAGAAGCTTGCCTGGGCAATCACTTGAAGGTCCAGCAAGGCCTACATAGGGCTCCGCCAGTCACTTTAATACCTAGGTCAGAAAATTGCCAAAGTTGCATAAGCACACATTTTTAACAACACTGGTCCATATATCAATCTCCTAGCCATGTTCTTGGTGCACATATCGTACCAAAAGATAAATTACGCATGATGTGAGCATAAATAAACTCTACCACAGCACTGTAATCAATCTCAGGCTGATTGGCATTCTCCTTACATGCCTTTAACCTTATCTAATTTTCTGTTCATTATTTCACAACCAAAAAAGGAAAATGGTTGTTCATTTCTTGGGATAATGCAAGTAGACAATGGTTTTTCAACGTCAATTATCTCCCACTAATCAACATAAACTAATCTCAAGGCACAATACTTGGCCAATTTCTCATTTGGTGTCATTTGTCTTGCTACTCTGCCACAAGTTGGATTTAATTGACTTATTTTTAGTTTTTTTTATTGGCACCGGGTGTCCGCGAACAGCATCCCGACTAATCCCAGGGGTGCACAGGCGAATTGACTTATTTTTAATCAAACAAGAATCTATCCAAGTATTTACTGGATGAAATCGAGTCACAGCAATCAAAGTCCATATGCTACACCTTATACAAGCAACAATGCATTTGCGTGTACATGTTGCACACCCACACTGTAGCCATTTATGATACAGTAAATCTACCCAAGGAGACAACTTAAGCCGTTGTTTCTGAATTGAATGTCGAAACCTGGCTATCAATTGCTATAAATGGTCATTATTTAATTACTGCTAACTTTTTCCGCCAAACATTAACCAAAATATACAGCATTGTTTCAATAAATGGTGAAGTCTTTTACCACTTGTAGGTCGTCAGGTCAAGATCAGTGACTTCCCAAAAGAGCTAACTTTCCAGTTTCCAATACAAATATACTTGCAATGTTCAGAATTAATACAAAAGAAGCACACGCACGGAGATCAGAATTGCACTAACCCCAGGGAGAGTTTTCTTGTTGTGACACGCATTGACGGCCTTATCCGCCTCTTGCCTCGACGGACATATTAAGAAGCAACACCCTGGAAGAAAGAGAAAAATAATAGAAAATTAGGGTTCTTAAACGGAGTCTTAACGGTACTCGAGCACAACGAATCTCAACGGAAATCGAACAAATTAGGCAAATCACACATTCGGAACCAAAGAGGATACTAGAGACAGAGAGGGAGGAAGGAGAATCCAGAATGTGAGTGAGAGGAAGGAGAAAACGAACCACGTGAGGCGCGCGTGGCCTTGTCCTTGATGATGTTGACCTCGTCGACGAGAGCGAACTCCTTGAACATTGCGATGAGCTGAGCCTCGGTCATGTGCTTCGGCACCTGACCTACGAACAGCTTCACGCTCTCCTCGCTGCTTGTGCTTCTCTCTCTCTTCCCCTCCGCCATTAATGCTTACACTGTCTCTCTTTCTCTCTGAGTTCTTGCCTCCCTTCCTCTGTTCAGTGGTTTTCGCGTTTCCGTTTCGGTTTTTATTTTTATTTTTCTTTATTCTTCGCAGAGAAAAATGGGGGTTTTCTGGATGGCAGACGTCATTTTTCGGGCTTGGATTTCGCTTGTATCTACGAAAGTGCCATTACAGCTGTTCGAGTTCTGGCTTCCGAGTGCAAGTGAAGTACGCGACAAGCACTCTTGCAAAGCTATTAATGAAAAGTGTTTTATGATATCTTATTTTAAATTTAAATTTTATTGTTTTCAATAAAATCTACTTTATGGCCAACCATATTAAATAGGTACACGTATTAGTGCGCATAATCGTTTACAACTATATTTTTTTTTTATTATTATAATTTTTTTAAATTTTAACATAAAATATAATAAATAATTTACTTTTTTTAAATTTCAATTTAATTTTTTTCAATTCAGACTTTAGAGAGACAAACGTAATATAAAAAAAATAATACTATATGTATTTATATTTTTACTTATAATTTATTTATAAAACTCATTTTATCAATTTTTTTAAATTCAAATTTTAAATTTTATTTTATAATTTTCAACATTGACATATAAAGAAGTAAATTTTTTATAAATTTTTTTTATATACATTTAATATTTTTCATATAAAAATTGAATTTTTCTATTAATTATTTATATACAATACATATTATATTTTTTTAAAATTATTTAAATTCTTTATCTCATTTTAATTCACTGTTACACGTAAACGAAAACAAATCCTTCGCATGTTTCGGTTTCTAAGAAGTGTGCAATGAATTGCCTACTGCTGATTTGTGGTACATAAGACAGCATGTTCATATAATCATATTTAAGGTGTGTCCTAGTTGTATTGTCAAATCATAGGTTTAATAATTGTCTACTTAATAGTCTGTGATTGATATATATTTTTTTTTAATTTTAAGAATTGATAGGATGAGATGAGTTGAATTGAAATTAAAATTAAAAGATTAAATAAAATATTGTTATAATATATTTTTTAATATTATTTTTATTTTAAAATTTGAAAAAATTGAATTGTTTATTTTATTTTGTATTGGAAATTGGAAAAGTTATAATAATTAGATGAGATATTTTCTGAAAACAAACGAGGTCTTAAAATCTATAAATTATAATAGAAAAATTCTAAATACAGTCGGTTGTGGAGTCGAGACGCAATCATCTGATAAAGCTGGTCTCACTTTCTCCCTTTCTCCCTTTCTTCCTCCCTCTCTCTCACCTTTCTTATTCTTTGGCCTTTTTTTTTTTTTCTCTCACCCATAGCAGGCCTTAATATTATCTTCTCCGAGTAGGGTGTAGTTGTTTTTCCTCTCTTTTCAGGTTTTTTATGTAATTTTCTCCGATCTTCTTTTTCCGTTCAAGAATCTATCTTCTTTTTCTGTTCAATAATCTATTTTCCCCGATTACGCACACCGTATTTTTTCTCTCACCCACAATGCCGCCTTACTCCACCGATGATTGAGGATCTTGCACACTTTTCATTTCAAACAAGCACTGTCTATATTGATGTGGATGATGGGAGGACTAAGGGCAGGTTTGGGGCACAAGACAAAACACAAAATTCTCATCTCATCTCATCTCATCATTACACTTTTTTCAAATCAATTCCAAAACAACAATAATATTAAAACATAATATTTTAAACTTCAAAACAAAACACAAAATTCTCATCTCACCCCCCAAACCTGCCCTAAGATTACCAACGAAGGAATGTAGCAAGGCTATTGTGTCGTCTCCAGTGTCAAGAGATTTATTCTTAAAGAGTAATTTGTCAAAAAAAAAAAAGTAATGGTCTTCTTCTCTTCATCTAATTCAGTCAAATTCCATTCTAAACTTCTGAGACACATTAAGCGATTGAACTGAACATTCCAAGTGTACAGAAACTCAACTGTGTGAACTAAATTTTGGTGTTAAAAAGAAATGTGTAGTTCGTATTTTCTTTTAGAAAAGAAAATTGAAATTTCCTTGTTAGATTATGGAGGTTGTGTGGGGCAAGCTCTGCTTCTTGTCATTTTCCTTTAAAGATCTACCCACGAACAGGAGTTGAAAATGCCGCCCAGCATCAGCAAGATTTACCCACGAATAGAAATGGACGAGAGACCCAACACCGAAGATCTACCCACAAAGATCCAGACTTTCTTCTAGATTCCATTCAGCTCCAACAATTCTTCTGCAGTTCTTCTAAACCCACGAAAATGAAGACCCATTATTTCTTTTCTTTTCGTCTATTTTTTTTTTAATATCTTAACTGACGTGGCCAGCCGATTTCCCAACGCTTGCGCGTCCCAACTGTCTGTAGAAGAATTGATTATAATATATTCGACTATGAGTAATTAGATTATAAATTAAGCAACACATTTCACTTAAAATTATACCATTTGATTTATAATATTTATATTTTAAAATTTATATTCTAAATCAAATTATATTATATGTAAATATTTTATTAAATGTGTTTTACACACAAGCTCAAGAGTCAAATTTTTATTTGTTTTTAAAGAGAGAATAATAGAATCATTTTTTAAAACTAAAAGAAAAAAAAAATCCCAAAAAAACCCCAATTTGTATTGGGACAAGTTGCTATCCAGCAGTGATGGAGATATTCGGAAAATCTGGAATCACATGACTTGTGATTTAGGATGCTAACTATGGCAATAAATTTCAATGAAAGCAACAAAATCCAATCATAACTGTGCTTAACTTTTTTTAACTGGTAGAATTGGTGTCCCCAACTTAAGTTCTTGTCAAAAACAAGCTTTCCCTTTCTCAATTTAACTCAAAAGGGTTGTCATATCTTTAAGCTTTGCTTTATTTGGTCATGGCTCAGTCACGGCATGCACTGCTTCAAAAAAGGAGGACATCCCATTCATCTTTTGGCTTTTATAACTCATTTCCTCTTTGGTTCACTTTATATGGAAAGGATGTTGCATATATATGGATGCATATTCTTTGTAATTTATACTCAAATTTGAATGCAGGAGGATCTGAGTCAGATGATGCTGAGTTGTCAGACTGTATGTTGATTGCGTTGAAATACCTAGAGGTGGCAGATCAGCACAAAGAGGGAGGAAATTGTGATCTTTCCTTGATTGTAGCACTTTTGGGCACATTTCAGTATTTTGGCCATAACTTTGGCTACGGGTATCAAAATTGCGCATATGAGCTTAATTCGAAAAGCACTTTTCGGCGCGCACGTCGCGGGAACCCAGCTATGCTCAGTGTGCATCATTTTCAAAACCAAATTCTACTATTTTCTCCTCCGATTTTCTATTTTTAGTTATTTGTTTCATTTTATGGTAATATTTCATTTACTGTTTTGGAAGTAATTCTAAACTCGATTTGGTCAGATTTTTTACATATTATTTTTTTATTTACGTATTTAATTTTGGCATGATTATTGAGATTTTACTATTTTTGGTAAAATTTCAATATAGTCGATTTTCAGCTATTACAGCCCGACTTGTGGGTTGATTTGGTAATTCTTAAATATTGATAATTTGAATTGAACATCATAGACGTTTTCTATGCGTTTTTTAGCGATTCTCTTGTTTTCTTTTCTGTGAATTATCTGTTGAAACTAGCCAGCAGAATAATCGTTATTCTGTCCAACGTCAAATTTGTAGTTTAAAACACATGCATATTAAAATTGTAGGATGTAAATTTTATAAATGAGTTAGTCTACATACAGTCCCCAAATTGGGGGCTGCTCATGCAAGCTCATACAGTTATGTTTTTTAAAAAAATAAAAATTGTAATAATATCATTTTTAAAAAAGTAATGCTACGTACAGTGCTCATGCAAGTCTGAATAATTTTATCTTTAATTTTTTTTTTTAAATTACAATAATATCCTTATCAAATTACGATAATTTCTATTTAATAAAATATATCAATGGGTCTGTATACACAGTCCTCATTTGGGGACTGCAAATAGAATTTTTCTTTTTAAAATGATTTTTTTTTCCCTTTTACTGTCATTCATCAATGGAAATATACCTGCAGTCCCCTATTAAGGACTACAAATAGATTTCTCTTTATAAAAAGGTAAGAGTAATGGGATTCATAATCCCAACAATTTTATTCTAAATTCTAAAACATAAAATGGGAGATAAATAAACATATAAAATGAGCCTTACAATATTTATAACTGCACGAATAAATTTATTAAACAACATTAAATACTCAATAAATGATGTAAAATACGCTTTATATTTCTATATTTTTGTCACTCTAAGCCTACGTTGCACTCATAAATCGCATTAGTTACTCAATAAATATCGTGAAATACGTATCGTTGTGTTTATATATCCTAAAATCCAAGCAAAAATATTATTTATCTGCTTAGATTGTAAAATATGGTATAGATGATAACTATAAAAAAGGGTTAAAAGCTACCCAAATACTTGCCACTAGAAAACTCATGCTGACTATAACCACTATAGGTAGAAAAATACCCAAGATCTGGACATGCCCTCTTCATAATGATCAGTTGATTTTTTTTTAAACACAAGTAATTACGTGTAAATACGGTTTCCTTTTTTTTTATTAATTATTTTTTTAAAAAAATCAATCTTATTCAAAGATGATAGCTTAAAATCCGAAATAAGATAGACAAAATATATATATTTGTTGTCTTCCGTAGTTGACCAACTCTGTCTGGTTCGTGTCATTTTCATGGAATACGGAGATGGTTAGATGGATGATACGGTAAAGGAAGAACGGAAGGGTAGAAGCGTAAATAGAGAGAACGGAGGGGTAGAATAGTAGATAATCGTGAAAACCGAGGCATAAAGATAAGTACGCCAGACTGTCCCCTCCCGCCAAGCTGCTCCTTCTCTCTTCTCTCTTTCGCCTGGTTCGTCTCCACACGCCAAAACGACAAAACAAAAGCACTCGCCGACGTCAGTTCTCTTTCGTAAGAGGTTTATTTTTCCTAAAAGCAACTTTTTTAACATATATTATTATATAGCAAAGAGATCAGAGACCAAATTAAAGAAGAGATACTACTAATTTTACATAAATGTTTATTAAAATAAATTTACGTGGGACGGAATCAATTTTTAAAAAAATTATATAAATCAAATTTAATAAAATGTTTATCTGACATTATTTGATTTAAAAAATAAATTTTAAAATTTAAATCTTACAAATCAAATATTATTATTTAAGTGATCTTGATAGCTGTTAAAAATATAATATAAATAATTAAATCTATCTCTTCCCATCAGCATAAGGTTTTGGAATAATTAATGATTTCACATGATATAAAAATAGAGATCCTGAGTTCGAATCCTGACTTTATATTCTACCCTATTTACTTAAATATTTTACTTGTTAGACTATACATTAATGAAGAATTTAGCCCACACGTAAAAGCGGATATTAAAAATATAATATAAATAATTAAATTTACCACTTAGTTTAAATTTTTGAAAATATTAATAATTTCACAATAGCGTATTTTGTACACAAATTTAAAAATAGAATAATTAACTTTTTGTACCGAAGCCAAATGAAGTGGGAAATACTAAAAAGTAGAGATTGATTTGCAGCGGAGGGAGCTGCGGGGAAAAGGTGTTCGAGAAAAGAGTAACACTACATACTGGCCTCAAATATATAAATCTTATACAAGTCTTTTGTAAAATAATGAATCTCATTAATAAATAATAATTTTTTTTATATTTTTTAAGGTGGAGTTTATTTTTTTACAAAGACTTGTATCTGACTTGTTTATTTAGAACTTGTACAAATCATTTCTCTCAAAAAAATGGCTAGTAGGTTCCCCCATTACATGCGCCTTGCGGGGTTACACACTTTTTTATTTTTTCAGATTTTTAAAAATTAAAAAATTCTGTTATCAACTTATTATGTAAAGTCTACATAGTAAAATATTTATATGATATAATTTGATTTGAAATATAAATTTTAAAATTTAAATCTTACAAATCAAATCTGACTATTAAAATGATGTAGATGGTGTGTTCTACACATCGACTTAAGAATATAATAACTCTTTTAAATTTGAATAATTATTATTATTTTTCTTTTATAAATTTTGTCTGTCGTTATTCGTTTTTTCAATTAGTATGTTAGTTTTTCATTGTATGTTATTTTTTCATTTTCTTTATAATTTTGTTGTTTTAGTTTTTAATTTCATCACTAATTTTGGGTTTCTTTTAAAATGTTTTTTGTTTTTATATGTTTCTCTCTCTTAATTTTTAATCTTATTTTCTAGCTTTCAATTTATTTCTAAGAGTAATGTTCTAATCTAAGCATGCAAGCGTCGCACACTTTATTTAAAAAAATAGATTTGCTATTAAAAAATAAAGTTTTTACGTGAATCTCAAGTTTGTTATTTTTTTAAAGGGAGTGCGCAGAGTTTGCAAACTCTAAAATCTATAAAAAAAAAAATATTATGTGCAATCACTTTTATGTATTCTTTGTGCACTCCGCTAATATAGTTGGTTGCATCGCTTTTTTAAATATAAAATAACTGGTTTGGCCAATCATATCAATAGAATATGTAAAAAGTATGTAAAAGTGACTGTAAGTAGCAGAACTCAAAATCTATTTCCTTGTTTTTTTATTTATTTATTAACTTAGAAATGATTTTAGGCTTCATATGATTTTTTAACTTTTTCAAATAACTTAATTCCAATTTTCCAGTAGATTAATAATGAAATGCGACTAAGGGTTCTTGTTGAAAAAATTTACAAACAAACGGGTGAAATGATAAAATTGAAAACCATAGAATTAAACAATAATCATGCAAAGCTTAGATTTTTTTTATTTATTTTTAAAATCTAATCCTAAAGAGAATTGCAAAATCAATTAGATGCAGTACATTAAATTTACCATGTCGAATTATATTCAATTTATCAGATGAATTTCTTGTTATTTTCTTTCTAGGATATGGTTTCATTTTAATAAAACCTCTTTTAAACAACAAAGAGAGGCCGTAATTGCAACTTCCCAATTCCATCTTTGAACTCAAACCTCTTGAAAAAAAAAAAAAAATTTAAAGGCAATGTGATTTACAAAAGGGATTTACTATGCATCAGTTACTATTCATTCTCGCACCCTACTTATAACTTTTTCATAGGGCGTAGGGGTGTTTTTTATAGGGTATAAAGATATTTTTCATAGAGTGTGGAGTGGTAAATTGTGATTGATGAGAATAATTTTTTGTTTTACAAAAACTTAAAAGTTTAAACTGAGAATATTATCTATTTAGATGGTGTTCACATAAACGTATGACTCAAACCAGTCCCCCCAATGAATTGACGATATTTGTGAATCGAGGTGACAGTACTAGAATTTATAGGTATGCATATAAAAATCATAATTTCGTATGGAAAACACATTCTTTGGCAAGCAAGGAAGTTTGTCACTGAAACCCTGTTTGTTTCCCAGGAAAACTGTTTCAATAAAGCCTTTCACTGTAAACGCGAATGATAGAGACTTGCATTTATTATGGCATTTCAAGTTACACCATACATTTATACTTAGATCCAAGATGTGTTTTTCCCGTCAAATAAAAAAAAGCCACGTACACAATATCCACTTCGGATATATTGTGCGTGAAATGTGTGGATTGGCACTTGGCAACTACCAATAGCCAGAGAACAATTTAGTGGCACCCTCAAACTTTTGCATGCCATGTTGGAATATCTCTTTTAGGTCAAATTTTAGAAAGTGGGCTGACTGTGACTTGTGTTTTCAAACATTTACACTACACATTTTATATATTTAAAATTTATTTATTATTTTATTCTTTTAAAATAATTGAATTATTTTACTAATCATCCATACACCACATATTTATTATAAGAAAAATGAAAAAAAAATATAATATATAATGTATAAAGATGATAAGTAGAATTATTCTTTCGAACTGTTGTCGGACTTATGTCATGCGCTACAAGGCATTGGTTAGAAATTATTGGAGTGAGTTCGAGACCAAAATATGGGGGGTGGTTGTTGGAACCATTGTGGAAGATATAAACAATGAAAAAATCTTTTTCACACTCTACTATTTACCACACACTCAACACACTTAGTGTATTGAGTTAAAAAAATTAAAAAAAAAAATTGAGTGCATGTGTGTGGAGAGTGTAGGCAGATGTGTAGAAATGCTCATAAACAATTAACAAATATAAGAAGAAAATGAAGATTAGAGTATATTTTAAACCAATTGGAATTTTGGAAAAGATTTAGAGTATATTTTGAAGAAAAAGCAGCAGTCGTGACTATTTTAGAAGAGTTGGGCTACTTTGCCGCCCACTCTACTTGACCACTAGTTGGTTTTCAAGTTTTGTTTTTTTCATTTTTCTATTCATATTTTTTAATAAGTTTTACTATGTACAAGCAAGTTTGCGTACTAATCTGCGTACTAATGTTGTTGCTTTCATATTTTAAATTCAAATTAGCACTGTTTTCAATAAAATCTACTTTCTGACCAATTATATTGAATAGGTACGCGTATTAGTACGCAGAATCACTTACAATTAGATTTTTCCTTTTTTAATATATTTAAATATTTTTAAAAAATAAAAAAATACACCAATACACCAATACACTTAAAATCATTTTCTTAATTACTAAGTAAAAATAAAAAATAATTTTTTTCTTTTACCGAGCAGTCAAGTAGAGTCGTATAACTTGGAGGCAAAGTAGTTTTTTCCATTTTAGAATTGGCTGGAATGGTGGACCCTGTTGTGAAAAAAACACAAAAAAAACTCCTTCCAAGTCAAATGCTGAGTTAGCTGTACCTAAATCTTTAATCGAGGGAGTCTGGCTTGCAAGCTGTTCCTCAATAGGCTGCCAATTGATCCAGGTCAACACAATAAAGATCTTGATGGACATCTTACCTTAATTTATGGAAAAAAATACAATATAATAGAAACAGCACCATGGAAATATAGAGAAGCTCAGCCATCTTTACTGAATATTCAAAGATAAGCCACAAATGGTTTTATTAATAGAATCATGGCAGTCATACAAGAAGAACATGCATTCTGTTCAACTGGATTTAGCCGGCTCCGGGAAAAAAGTGGGAAGGCAGGCAAAGAGTAAAATATGAAAAAATGACCTCAATTGATCATCTTCATGATGGAATGAGATTCCTGTCACCCCACAACTGAATATGAAAACTTGAAAATTAATCCGGACTTGCTGGCAATGATAGTGGTAGTACAATGCTAGAGATAAAGTAGGGATAGTCAGAAAATGATGGTAGTTGCAAACAGACAACTCCAAGACTAGATTGCGTTCAATCCAGCAAGCGTGCGTAGCTTCTCACAGAGTATAAAGGTAATTGTAGTCTGTGGGCCTAATCTTGCAAATATGGCAAGCCCCCTGATAGAATATAGAGGTTAGCTCTTTAAGTACATAACTGAAAAATACTTGAAAATTCTCAACCTGATAATTTGGTGATTGTAATGTTTCCGAGACAAAAAATTGAGGCATCTGATGTAGTTGTAACATTATAGGTTGCATTTGGATAGTGAGGTATTTTGTGAATAGTAGTGAAAAAATAATAAAAAAGTAATGATAGAGTAATGAATAATAGTGAAAAGTATATAAAAAGTAATAATAAAATAATGAATAGTAGTGATGTATTCTCAGTACTCCAAAAACCTAGTAGTGAAGATATATATGAAAACTTCATGAAAAAGCTTTGCAATTACTCATAACTGTCATGAATCTTTGAATGTATCAAAGAAGTAAACATGTACGCATAAACTACATGGGTCCATTTTTTAATTAAGACTCACCCCTTGTAAAGACCCCTAGGACCTTCAGTACGCAAAACCTGAAACCATACATCACAAATGCATTAGACAAAAAAGAACAAGCTATACTTTTTCCAAATGAGGGAAAAAAATAGAAGGAATAATTCCCACCAGTATCACTCTAGCCAATATTGGCTACAAAGAGCCAATACCATGGAAAATATATAAAATCAAAGCACCAAAAAAAAAAAAAAAAAAAAGAAGCAATGTAGAATTTGCAGGTAGAACTGCTAAAGACTGCTAAAAACATTTTTTAGCAATATGTATTGGATACTAGAGTTTTTAAACTTTTTTCACAAAAACTCTTCAAATTCAACCCAAACATCTTTAAATCTAAAAAAAATTCATATTTCACAAAAAAAAATCCTTTTATCTAGATCTATGTGTAAAATAAAAAAAACAAACTAAAACAACTTTCACCAAAACCCAAAAAACAACCCTAAAAAATTATATTAAAACAACTTTTCAAATCTACCTATCCATTTTAAAAAAACCAATACAAAACATATTTAAAAAAAGTTGTCCAAATTTTCCTATCTACTTTTAGAATACCAATAAAAAAACACATCTCAAAACTTTTCTAAAACAATTCTCAAATATTGTCAAAGTTTTCATCATCCAAACAAGCCTTAGTTCTCTATAGAGAGTAGCATTATGAAAGATGATTATGTGCTGTTTGTTGTGGTGTATATGGAGAAAAAGAAATGACCAAAGGATGGTGGACTGTGAAGAATATATTTTTTAAAACCCGTTACAATTGGATGGTTGCTCATTTTGATTTCTTAGCTCTTTTTTCTTGGTAGGTGTTCCTCACGTACACATCATGTGTACTCAGGCAACGTGTTTTCTACCCCAAGCACCAGCATCGGGAAATAAACCCAATGGAACCCTAAATATCAAAGCAAGTCATAGAATTTGTAAAATACCTTCCAGTACCATAATAGTACATTAAGAAAAAGCAATTACTTCAGCTGAAATCGGCCAAAAAACTACCAAGAAGTTTTCCTATCCTATTTCAACAATTCATATTCAGGCTACCACACCATTTACAAAGCTAACTTCTAGTAATCACCTCATGCCCAATATTCTCTTTCAGTAAAATGTTCATGAAATGCCTACTAAAAACCCATGTTCCATTTGGGCTTTATACTCTAAAATGACTAATCAAAGTTATGGAATTATACGCCAAAATGACTAATCAAATTTACAATTGGAGCCATTTGAAATCATTATAATCTATAAATTACTTTTTTTTCAGCAAAGTGGGATACCATTTTCTACCCCCTCATTCTAATTCTTGACTGTTACTATCTTCCTCTTAATTGTCCGATGTTCTTGTCAGGCTAATTTCATTGTAGGTGGCACAAATCAAGTCTGAGACTTCTAGCTGGAAATTGACTATGATATCATTTGTAACAGTCCAAGGGAAACCTCCAGCCCAGATATAAAGCTCAAGCCACATCTAGGCTTATATTTTGAAAATGTTTGTCAAGGTTACTAAAGTTAAGAGTGTTTTAGTCCAGATCTACCCCTTTAGAAAGAAACCTGATTGAGATGGGTAGAAAAAAGGCTTGGTGATATTAGTAATCAAAGTTACAAATTCCAAAAATAACAATATCAATCAACATACACACGTAAGGAAGAAATGAAATAAAACATTCAATATAAAATGAAAACGAAAGCCAAAACCTGATATGCACAATGAAATCCAGTTTTGTAGCTCCCAACTTCTTTCGATTCTCGTTGCAGCATGAGACGAGTTTTAATCATGTCCATGGGTGCGGTTATAAAAGTACTCACGGTGCCTGCAACCATACTTGCACTTCAAAAGGTGAAATATACAGTTAGCTATATAAGCTAAATGTTTGAAACAAAGAATTTGCCATACTTGCTATGTAACGACTTAACATTAGGATGAGCTTATAGTTTATACATGCCTCAAGTAGTGTTTAACATCACCGGTCTAGGTTTTTGACTTCTCAATTTTCACCACTTTATGAGCAAATCTGATTAGACGTAATGCATTATAGTATAGATAGTTCATATTTCTGATATACCATTTTTGTTTAATATTCTAGTTTATACACACACACACACACACTTTTTGCAAAATTATTTTCATATCGATGTAAACAATCTTCCTCATCCTGAACTGCCAGATTTTGCAATTTATATGCTGAGTCACAGTTATAAAACATTTTGAACAAATTCTAACTCAAATTGCATAATTGGGAAAAAATGAAAGCTAAGAGTGTATACATGAGATGAAGGGGAAATCCTTCTTCAAGAGGTGTTTGACTGATCAAAATCTGCACATATAAGAGCCTTCACTAAACACAAAAAAGCAAATAAATTAAAAGAAAATATTATTTTATTACCAATCAAATATAATTACTATTCAGAAACAGTGGAAATTACTTCGAGGATATTGAAACTGAAAAAGATCATGCTAAGAACTTGACCCGCTTGGATTCATCATATGTTGCTAGCTGTGATGCAGTCAAAGCAGCGGCCCTGGACATAGCAGGACCAACTCCCTTCCATAGAGCTTGAATTCCCTCTTCAGAAATAATTCTTTGCAATTCTCCAATTGGTCCTCTTCTCAAGTTTGGATTCATTTGTAGCCGTACCTGTTGACAGGAAACTGCATTTTAAGATCAAATCTCAGAAGAGAAGTCAAAATTCAACTGACAGGATAGCATTACCTTTAGAACCTCAACTGGATTGGTCAGTGCAGTTGCAATGCCACCAGAAAATGCTCCAGATGCAATCTTGACCAAGATATTGGTGGAACCAAAAGCCCAATTGCAAACATTCTTTGAGGGTTCATACAAGCCTAAACGAAGACCACCATAAAGAACTGACCTTGTCAATGCCGGTGCCAGTCCTAGATACATAGACCTTGTTCCTTCATTCTTCAATACTTGAAAAAATAACTTCCCCTGTGCAAATCCATATATAAGAAACCTCAGATCAAATTAATATGATAAACTAGATCAAAATTGCAAAACTACACCACAAAGGTTTGGCAAATACCATTCCTGTCAAAGGACCTCTCTGGCCAACAAGTTGCATTTGCAGCCTAACTTTGAGTACGTCTGCATTTCAGTCTGAGTTCATTAGAAACCACAACCAATAAAATGCCAAGAAAAAAAACAGCATTGCAATGGTTTTCCTTCATAATTTATTGTTTTCTTGTGCTTTTATCTTATATCTTCTTTGGTATTATCTAGAAGTCCTCACTAAATCCAATAGAAAGTCTTGATCTAATGCCACCCTTGCAACCAATTATGTCGGGTCTACTTGTTTGAAGATCCGTAACTCTGTCTTTACCTCAAGGTCATACTGTTCTTGCTAGCATTCATGTCCCAAAAATCAAGAATGGTCTCTAAAAAGATTATTTCACATGAACATCGAATTCAAATTGTAACCACTTCCTTTCTTTTACACAAAGATCCCCAGCTAGCAAGATTAAAAGGTCACCACCTTCAAATTTTTACTTGATCCATAAGCTATAAGCTGCAGGGCCAGTAGACAAATAACACCAAATATGCTCAAAATGCAAGAATGAACCTTTAAAACGTGACCTAACAACATAGATGGCCTTCTTCAATTCAAGTAGCTTGGAGATAATATTCTACAAGATTCCCAAAAGTTTGGGGGGATTGTGGCAAGAAAACCATCTGTCTAGCTACTATAGATCATTCACCGTTTGCATAGAGCCAGCAAGACAAACTTTATTTTAAATACACAACCTTCTCTAGAATATGGATCCACTTGCAACTTCACCCTCGACCCAGACAACATCAATACAAAAAACCAAGAACATTCCTCAAGGAAAAAACCTTCATTCTTAGACAACTCGAATCCAAGGCTACCAACAAACACAGTGTTGTCCATTTATCAGTCATCAAAGGGCCGATTGACCATGGTCGTGTTTTGAATCAGGTGCACAATTTATTGCAACAGTTCGATGCATTTGTTAATGTACTTAACGGTCAAGTTCTCGTAGTTGATAAAAATTTTAGAAGCTCCAATATACCCATTAGATCCAACATACAATTGCATTGCATCCCAGACCCCTTTTAAATTTCAATGAAACCACCACAAAAATCCTTTCTTAGACGTCAATCACATTAGCAATCAATGATAGAGAGTATGTAACAATTTCTAAATACCATTCTCTATATCCGAACTTATTAACCATGATGTCTATGAACCACACTCCATTGAGTTTTAATCAACCATTTACTTCACATAAACACCACTAAATCACGCTTACACGATCAAGTACACACACATGTGGAACTTTTTGAATAAATTCATGGGCCTAACACGTCTCATAAAACTAGTTCTATAAGAGAAGATTGTTCATTCCTTATAAACATGTCCAAGACCTTGTCCACAAGCAATATAAGATTATTCCACAACACCCTCCCTCACGTGCAGACCAGTATTTTTCCTAGTCCTTGTCATGGGTTAAGTAGTGTGGGCCTCAATTTGTCCTGTGGCAGGCTCTAATTCATGGGCCTAACTCATCTCATAAAACCGGTTCTACAAGAGATGATTGTTTATTCCTTATAAACATACTCAAGACTTTGTCTACAGATTATTTCTCAACATTTTTTTCAAGTCACGCATATAAAGAAAGCATAGAAAGGGAAGAAGAAGAAGAAGAAACCTAGAGGATGGGTAACACCGGTGGCCACAGCAACTGATAGTCCGCTTGTACCAAAGTGATAGAATAAATAAGACGGCGAGACCATCCAACTTCCCTTCTCAATATTGACTTTCCGAGACCCTGATTTGCTAAATAATTATTCGAGCAAAAATGTATTGAAATGAGGTAAAAAAAAGCCATAATTACATGTCAGCCAAAAAAGTCAAAACATTTCTCGTCATTTTCGTTTGGTTGCCGAGAAAAATGTTGGAAAGACAGCAGCCTCGCTTTTGCACGATTGATGATTTGTTTTTTGTTCCTTTTGAGAATAGGACTTTTTTTCCGCGACTTTTATCGGCGACCAAAACAACGAGTAAGATTGTTAGGTGAGAGGCAGATAGAACCTGGGGTTGAAGATTTCAGGGAACCGGGTTGGTCATCCATTTTCCGATCTCTTGGGTGCTCCAGCTCGCTTCTTGAACCAGAGCATGCGACAGAGTTCGCACCAATTGTATGCGATTATAAGTTATACGACGGCGTATTGTATTTTAGATTTTAAAGAGCTATACCACTTCTAAAGTTTCTGGTCCTGAACCAGGTTTTATATCTTCCGATGTCAAGCCCTCACGTCATGACTCTACTGATTTTGTCATGATCAAATTTATTATTAAAAAATTAATTTTTTTTTCTTATCAATTTAATAAACGATTACGTAGTAATTGTACATTTCATAATTGTAAATATATTTTTTTAATTTTTAAAATAAAAAAATCTAAAATCCTAAAATATGAATATTAAATTTTTAAATTTTCATACAATCTTTTATTGGATTAATTTTATTTGAGTAATGATATATGCACAATCTTTTTTACAGTTTATATAATCATGTTTTAAAATGAGAATATTTATGTAAAATGATGTTACTTTTACGAATTATTTTTTCAAAATATCCATAGTTTAAAATATAAGTATTTAAAAATTATAAAATGATTGTACTTATTTTTCCATTTTATTTACCACCAAAGTTTAAGGTTGTATTTGATTGTTGAATTCAATTCAACTCATCTCAAATCAATTATTGATGATGAGATTTACCATTTTTTTAATTTTTTATAAAAAAATTAATTTTATCTCAATCTAATTCATACATTTCAATCTAACAAATTAAATCCATCTCAACTTAAAAAAATTAAACCTATAAAACTTATAAAATATTACTATTTTCAATTAAACTTTTGAATGATCTCAACATCTCGTTAGAGTATCCTCAATGGATTAGTTAAAAGTTAAATCTATTAAGTATTTAGTTATTAAAAAACAAAAAAAGATCACAATGGATTAGCCAAATTCAGCTACATTCAAAATAATTTCCAAATTTGAATGTTCTTGTTCATAGGCCAAATTTTTATTTTATGAATTATTTCTCTCTCCAGCAAATCAACATGTCCAATTTTTAGAAATGTTTGTTGAATGGATGCTCTCTTCAACTGCACGGGTTCATGGATACTCTGTCCAAATTTGATAAAAAAAAATAATTGGATTGAAATGATAGAAATTAGTAAAATATGATAAAATAAAATAAAATAAATATTTTTTTAATTATTAATTACTCATTGCTATATAATAAATAAATAGATAATCCAATACGAAAATTTGATGTGAATATCCAAAACTAAATTTATTTTATATTATTTTATTATTATATAATGAAAAATAGTTATTTCAATATAGAGATTTATATGAATAGAATAACAAAAACTAAATTTATCTTATATTTATAAAAAAATATATTTTAGTTTTAAGCTAATCGATAGCTGTTGAAGTTGTTATTAACTTTTATAAATAAAATATCGTTACGTAAGCAATGAATCTTCTCTCCCCTGTACCCTGCAATGAGTCAACGCTCTCATAGACCTACAAGCTTCTCTCTCCTCTAGGGTTTTTGCTCTCCCCTGCACCCTGGGAAACCCTGCTCTCCGATCAGTTACGATTAGCTGCACGCGGCCATGCCTCGGTATGGCCTTATTTTTCATCTCTGCTATTCTTACCTCCTTGCGATTTTCTCATGCCTCGGTCGATTTTGCAGGTATTACTGTGATTACTGTGACACCTACTTGACCCACGATTCTGTAAGTCCCTCTGTGTTCCACTTGATTCTTTTTTGTTTTTGTTTTGTTGGGGCGTTTGTTTTTTATATCTGGGGCTACTGTGCTTGATGTTGAACTTCAATTGGTAATCTTGATATTACGTGTCCGTTCTAAGAGTTTCTAACTCTCTCTCTTTGAAAATTTTAAGGTCTAGTGGTACGAAATAGCAAAATGATGCCAATGGGGTTAAATTGTGAAACAAAGAACTTAATGCTTTGTTCTTATAGTCAAGGAAAATGTCGTGGTTTGCAAAAAGTAAAGAAAGAAAATAATGTGGTTCTTATTGAGCTTAGTGTTTAAGGTGACATTATTTTCAGTGGCAGCTTCTCTTAATCAACCGGAATTTTGGTTGGTACCTGTTGTCAACGGAATTTTTGTCAGAATAGGTTTTCTGGAACTTTTCTTTCTTTTTTTTTTCTCTCCAGAGCTGACTGTCTCGTTTTCATATTTCAGCCATCTGTAAGAAAGCAACACAATGCAGGTTACAAGCATAAGGTATGTTACATCTCTCTTGCAAATTTACTTGTGTGCTGACTGGTTGATGATGCTTACAAAGGATTTAAGAAGAAATCCCAACAATAATCAATAAAATGGTAAAGACGAGAAGATAAGACTAAAGTAGGAACAATTGCTTTGTAGGCTCCAAAGAGTAGAAATCAGAACTCTGAAATTGCTTATTACAAAAGAGTCTAAGAAATCAGAAATCTGAAATTCCATATATTAGAAAGAAGTCCCGTGCAATAACTTAAAATTTTGCTATTTGTAACAGCCTTTATTAACCATATAACATATCTTGTCACCTTTCCCAGAACAGATAAATCTTAGCTATCAAACTTAATTACTTATCAAAGAAAGCTATCAAACTTAATTACTTATCAAAAGAAAGCAATCAAACTTAATTGAAAGTCACGTGATCAATAGATTCATCACTAACTTCTTTTTTTGATAAATGGTAATCATCATTAAATGGCTCTTTAAAGCCCAGCTGCTGAATGCTTCTCATCGGTCACAATCCATACGGTAACTAGCTCTTTTAAGGCCCATAATGGTTACTCTCATTTAAAACAACTCGAATAGAGAGGTTGTTGACTTCTACCTATAAACAAAATAGAGGTTGTTGACTTCTATGTGTACCTAATGGACATCCCTCTGTTTCAATGAGTGGAATCTTCCTTACAAATCCATTGCAGAATTGG
Organism: Juglans cinerea; assembly: GCA_961763995.1. NCBI lineage: Eukaryota > Viridiplantae > Streptophyta > Magnoliopsida > Fagales > Juglandaceae > Juglans > Juglans cinerea. The sequence goes on from CAUIVZ010000005.1 coordinate 23,250,675, forward strand.
CTTCCGCAACTTCAAATTCATTTGCAAGGTTGGTTTTTGGCTTGCATTGTCGAGCATGTTGCTCTTCGACTCTTTTCCCCCATTGTAGACTTGTAGTGCAACCCTTCAATTTAAGCTTCACAAACAACATATTTTTGTCTTCACTTGGCACGCAAAATAAGTCTCCAAACTAGTCCCAATGCAAAAAAAAATCTTCTGCATGCATCTTCCCAAAAGAACCAGCAACTTCTATCTTGCTTCTTCTACCACTTAAGTCAAGTACATGCACCAATCTGCCTCGTGCTGCATGATCTATGGTTCCAGCATCATGAAAAAGCTCCTTTATCTTCTATGCCATCACTCTCATCCTCAAGACCACCTCCCAGTGTGTCCAAAGCCTCACAGTTGCCTTCTAGAATCTCCATATGGGTTTCTCACTGGTTCTTGTCACCGAATAGCTTGTACAGCTTGCAACAAATATTCAAGCATACACCTAATCTCATCCATTTTGGTCTGCTGGCCTTGATTTCATCTACCCTGTGGCCTTCGTAATAAGCACGAATATGGTAAAGAGGAGTAGATGGACTGAACTATGAAGAATAAAATAAACTCTTTCTAGGCCTGAAATTAATCTGTTTTGTTATGACTAATAATTCATCTTTTATCTGAAATTTCATCTATTAGAATCATATACTTTATTAATTCTAGAATCCTAGCTCTTCATCTTTCGTAGCACAAAAAAATCTTAACCAACCAACTCCATAGGCCACATGCTAACCACGTGACCTTTAAAAAGAATACTGAAGACAATAGTTTTAAAAAAAATACTGATATAATAATACTTATAAAAAAAATACTGATATAATAATATAACAATGTAACAATAAAAGACTGAACTTGTAATAGCTAATGGGCTGGATAAATAGACTGTGGGCCTTCTTTGATTTGGACTCAGATGCTCTTGCATCACCGTTGATGTAAATTCAGGCAAATGTTCGAACATACTATCAGCAATTTGAGGAACAACAGACCCAAAGCTTGATTGATCAGAGGATTAAAGAACATCTTGGACAAGCTGCCGCATTCCAGCAGGTTGGTGCTGCTTACAATCAACATCTAATGGGTCAGAGGCCCCGGCTTCCTGTTCTACCTACACCTTTAATGCCACAGTTACCTGGAAGTTCACCATTAATCCCTGGGATTAGGCCACCTGTTTTGCCCAGACCAATTCCTGGAGCTCCAGGTAAGTTGGAACATCAGTATATTTTCTTTTTATTGGCACCTCACTTGTTGTCCATGCATTGATTCATGGGTCTGTGCATTTACATATAAACTCTCATATTTTGCAGTGTTTGGCTTTGTATGTGCCTGCTATCCTTTCGTTTAGTTCAAACCATTATCATTTATCTGAGTTGATGGCTTTGCCACTGCTAGTTGATATTATTGCTCATACATGTTCTCTTCCTTCTATTGATTTTCTGCTGCTGTAGGTCATGCAACTTTCATTAGGTTCCACGTAGTAAATAAATGCTAGATGGATAAGAACATTGGTGATTACCTCATTATGTGTCTGCATGTTTTTCTAAGAAATCACCAACCCTTAGGGGTTAGCTCTAGTGGTAAGGGCCTTGGTCTTGGTGGTATGCTCCATTCATGTCTAAGGTTTGAATACTCTTGGATGCAAACAATTTCTAAGGCCATTCGACTGGGGGAGTTTCCCCTTGAATTACCCAATGTGCACTTGCAAGAAAACTCTTGTCGAGGCCTTGTGCACCCCAGGGATTTGTTAGGGGTTTGTTCTCGGACACCCGGTGCCAATAAAAAAAGAAGAAGAAATCACCAGATTTTTCTCAATCAACAAACGTTTTTCTGTCATGGTCTCCCAGGTTGGACACATGCAATACAATTTTGAAGCTAGTTACCTCCATATTTGTGGTTAATGGTTATATCTTCATGCCACCACCTTTGATCCATTTGCAACACATGCACTCTTTTTTTTTTTTTTGTAATTAACGATGTCATATATTCAATATTTCTCTTCCGTTTGGTAGGGTACGGACCTTCTCCAACAATGGCACCTATGATGGCTCCACCTGGTGCTCCTTCCTTACCTGGTCAGCTAAATGCTATTCCAAGGCCAACCACAACAGTTCCTGGAAGCACACCAGCATCTGCTTCCAACGGTGCCCCACCTATGGTCAACCTGCCAGTGTATCACGCCAATCCAGTGGCATCAACAAGTGGAGGCTACGATATTCTCAATGCCAACGCTCAAGCTCCTGAGGCTAACCATTAGGCTTGACAAACTGGTTGGCTTTACTTCTATACTTAATGTCTAAATGAAATGAGGTATTTAATGTAATTCTAACATACAATGGGGTCTATGGGGCATGAAGCATGTTGAAAATTTATCTGATACAAAGAAATGATTAAAATTTTCTGTATGCAGTGCATATAACTCATATTTACCGATGGATAGGGTGGGGAGGTGCTTGATATTTTTATTAATACCCTTAGAACCAAATGTAGAGGGATTTCTACAGCACTTTGGTCCTAGGCCATTACCAGCACATGGAGTAACTAAGAATGAAGTTTATTCATGTAGTAGAAGTCACTGAACAAAGATAAGTGTGAGGACGAAGATTAAAAGAGGACGGGGTTTTCACATATAAAAAAATTATTGTTGTAGAAGAGGTAGAATGAAGAGAATGAATACAGGAGGGACTCTAAGGCAGCTTCAAATGAAGTTTCCACATTGTTTTGTTTTTCCTTTAGTAACTCTTTCAAACTTTTTCCATCCAGTTACCAGTTAATTCACTGTAACTGCTCCATGTTTATTTACTTGCAAAACATAATTACTCCATATTTTTTAGGCAATTTTTTTTTCTTGTTTTTGTTGTTTTGTTTTGATAAGTACAACTAATTAACCTTCTTTTGATCTTTTTCTTTTTCTTGCTAGTTGGTTGTATCCTTTTGCATACTTCTTGGGTACTACGGTTGCGCCCCCTCTGTCCATTCAATAAATTGCAGTAATTCATTATTTTTCCTTGAGAAAAAAAGTACATCTGTATGATACCTCGAGTATTATACCCTATATATTTGATTGTGACATCAGTGATATGGTTCTTGACACAGGCAAACAAAGGGAGCCAAGAAATTATCGTGGTGCAATACCTGTATATGGGACTTCATCACTTAACCTCGTGATTCTCACTATGTAATGCCCGTCAAGAGCTTTTCACCTGATGCTGAATGTAGAAATAGGCGTGCAGTCTCATTTTTGTGCACATTACAAATATAGTGTTCGCTGCCCGGAATTCTTATCAAATTTAACTCTCTTATTCTGTGGCAGAGATTGTTGCATGAAATATGTATTTGGAAACCAATTTAGAAGCAAGTGCTAGATGAAGGATGAGACAGAGTTTTCAACCAATCCATATTATAGTAGTGTTTGGATTTGGTTTGCGCTACCTCCCTCTCTCACAATGATTTACTGGCTCACCCTCTTTGTTATTTAGGGATCTACAATAGATTGGAAGAACCAATATAAGCAAGGCTGGGGTTTTTAACTCTGTGAACTTTCATATATATAATACTGCTTTGTCAATTGAAGCGGTTTATTCTGTAACACCTCATTCCCGTAGGCTTAGGGATGTCACGTGCTTACTAGGGCAAGAGATTTCTAATTTAATAAATCAAATTAAATAAATAATTAAATAAAGTTTGGGACTAAATTGAATTGCTCCAACTAAGCCTGGTCCGTTTGCTCGTATTGATCATCATTCTCACTTGGTGGTTTAAAAACATGAAATAAAATTAAAATGAGTCGAATACTCAGTAAGAAACTCATCATAATGTAAACATAATAAATGTAAGGTTTTCATAAAACTTTTCATGCTGCGAGGTTAAAATTATGATTTTTCATACTGATGTTTATGCTATGCATGATTGATTTATCTGAATTAACTGACTGATCTGATTTATTTGATTGATCTGACTGGCCGACACACTTAACCCTGTGTGCAAGGTTGTGCACCGGCCCCACGTCCCACTGCTGCAAGGGGAGTCGCTAATAGTTCTGGCATACTATGGTGGATCACGCTTGAGTATGTGGCTTGCACATCCATCTTGAAACTGTATTGGTACTATGCATCTGAATGGTCATCTGATTAAACTGATCTGATCTTATATTGTACTTGAACTTAAGATAGATTACGTGTTTTATGCGACGTGAGATGCATGACATACATGCTAATATAAATAATTGTTAAGTGTTGAATCTGAACATGATGTGAAATGACATGATCGTGTGCTATGCTGGATGACATGTTTGTATATATCATGACATGCATGGTACATAAAAAGTGGCTATTGAGAATTGGCCTTAATAATAATAATCTGACTATGTGTTAATCCTAATTTATGATCAAGCGACTAACATCGTTGCGCTGCTTCCTGAATTTTTCTTTATAGCCCATTACGAATCGTTACTAACATTTCTAATAAAACGTGTCGTAATATTCTACTTAATTAATACATACCATAGAGAATTATTTAATAAATATTACGTTTCATACAAAATCATTGAATACTAATATCATATAATTAATTAAATAATAATAACATATTTTCACTTTAAATTATAATTTAGTAGAATAATTAGACTTTATATGAGCAGTTAAAATAAGTCGCATAAATCTTAATTCATAAAACAACATAATTTTTCTAAACATTAACATAATTATTCGATTTTATAATAAATCTAATAAATACTAATATCATTTAAATATTCTTAATATATTTCTTTATTTTCTAATTATAACTATAATAGATCAAATTTTACCAAATCTGACGAAATAAACAACGGCATTCATTTCATAACTAGACTTAATCACATTTAAAGTATTTAAAAAAAAGATTAAACTCTTACTATATTACCATTGAAATCTAGTTATAAAAATTTAATACTTGATAACACAATTTAAATCCTTATATATTTTCTGTAAGAAAATAAGGTTAATGAAAAATAAAGTTTTTTTGGGCTAATCATAGATTAAAACTGAGTTCAATTTAAAAGTCAGTCAATATAAAAATCGGTCTCCTTAAAATATTATAACATTTCCTGAAATATAATAAACCAAACCCATGTGAAAATTAAGCCCAGCCCACATAAATGAGACAAGCTTAAATAAATACTTAAAGTTCACAGGAAATGATGAAATTACAGTTTGATAAGCATCACATTGAAAGGGAATTTGTCGTGGGAGATTGGATTTATCCAAGGCTTCAGATTTATAGACATAGTTCATTAGCAATTAGATGAAATTTGAAATTATCACCCAGATTTTTTGGTCCATTCCAAATAATGAACAAGATTGGTCAAGTGACTTATAAACTCGATCTTTCATCACAGTCCCAATTACATTTTGTGTTCCATGTTTCATGTTTAAAAAAGAAGATGGGACATCATGTATCTCCACTCTCTACACTATAAAGGATGATTCCTCAAATCAAACTCAAGATAACAAAACTGATTCTTAGGCTAAAATCAATGTTGTAATAGTTAAGAAATTGAAGCCACAAACTCAGTCTAGTTACATAAAATAGACTCTGTATAATGTGAATATATGTTGTACGATCTTGTATATGAAGTGTGTGAAAAATCTTATTGATTTAGAGTAGTGAAAAATTCTGTCAATATTAAAATTCTATCATGGTACCCACAGAGCCAGCCTCTCACGAGCAATCGGTCCCCTCCTTAGAAATCCCTTCTTCCACAGTGCAAACACCCCTCACAAACCCCCCCTCTCCAATCGATATTACCCCGATTTCCCTCAACATTACTGCTCAGATCAATGAGAAACTAACACAATCAACATTTTTCCAATGGCGCGCCCAATTTGAAGCCCTCCTCATCGGTTATGATCTTCTTGATTATGTTACCGAAGACAACCAATGCCCCACCCATGTTGGCTCATCCACCTCTGCCCTCCAAAAGACCCATTGGGTTCGCAAGGATAAGCTTATCCTCAGTGATATTCTGGCCTCCACTGCCACCACCATCACCATTCTCATCTCTATAGCCAAGACATCCCATGAGGCATGGAAAAAATTAAACGCCATGTATGCAAGTAAATTGCGAACCAGAGCCGTGCAACTCAAGGAGGAGCTTACCTTGATTAAGTGGGGAAATCACACAATACCAAATTACCTGCACACTGTGAAGGCTCTTGTAGATGAAATTGCCCTCATAGACCACCTCATATTCGATGATGATCTCACTCTCTACATCCTCAATGGTTTGGGTCCCGACTTCCGTGAGATTGCTGCACCCATTAGAGCTCGGGAAAAATCCTTGGCCTTTGAGGAGCTCCATAATCTCCTTGTCGGCCATGAAAGCTACTTGCGTCGTCTTGAAGCCACCACCCAATAGCTGGTTGCCACAACAAACTATTCCAACTGCCGCTCTGGTTCGAACACTTCGACTGGGAGCCCTTAACAATGAGGGTCTTATAAGTCAAATGAGCATTCTCGTCCTTCAGGCCAGCTCACAACAATGATGACCTGAATCGTGATAATATGAGGACACATAACTCCACAAGACAGCCCAATTCGGGCATGCATTGCTATCAGCCCAAGTGCTAGTTTTGTGATCAACTGGGTCACACTGCAAAAAATTATCCTCGGTTGCACTCTTCTGACGCCACCGTGAAATGTGCCTCCATTTCTCATGCCAAGGATAGTAAATGGCTCATTGACTCTACTGCATCTCACAATATTACTGGTGATTTGGCTAATTTATCTATCCACTTTGAATATGATGGTACAGATGAAGTTGTCATTGGTGACGGATCAGGTTTGCCTGTCTCACATATTGGTTCTTTGATGTTTCAATCACCTACCCACACCTTCCATTTAATCCATATGCTTTGTGTTCCAAGCATACGCAAAAATGTAATCTATGCCCATCATTTTACATCTTAAAATAATATTTTTGTTGAATTTCACCCCTCTTATTTTCTTGTAAATGATCATATCACGGGGACGATCCTACTTAGAGGTGCATGTGAAAACGGTGTCTACACACTACCGAACTCACTGGTGGCTTCTCCTTAAAAAATGGTTGCCTATGTGCATGAGCGGACCTCTATTGATGGGTGGCACTAACGTCTTGGACATCCGTCTCTCAAAATTGTCCACAATCTAGTTAACTCATTTTCCCTTCTAGTAACAAAAGAGCAAATGCCTCATCTATGTACTTCTTGTTCAATCAATAAGGCGTATAAACAACCATTTCGTTCCACTAGTTTTCAAAGTCATGCTCCCATTGATCTTACTTACACTGATGTTTGGGGGCCCTCTCATATTGTTGGACTTGATGGTTCACGATACTATTTGATTTTAGTTGATCATTTTACCAAATATGTGTGGTTCTATCCTATGGCCACCAAATCCGGAATAAGTAGTATATTTCCACAATTTAAACATCTTGTTGAAACTCAATTTCAAACCAAAATCAAAAGTCTCTACTCAGATAAAGGTGGTGAATTCCTTATTCTTAAATAATATCTTTCAATTCATGGAATTAGCCACTATACCACCGCAGCCCATACACCACATCAAAATGGGGTCTCCGAACGTTGTCATCGCCACTTGGTGGAAACGGGTCTCACTCTCTTACATGATGCCTCCTAACCCCTATCCTATTGGCCTCATGCCTTCCATACTGCCACCTATCTTGTAAATCGTCAACCCGCACCACTGTTAAATAACAAATCCCCCTATGAAGCCTTATTTAGTCAGCCCCCAAATTATCTCAAATTAAAAAAACTTGGCTGCCTTTGCTTCCTGCTCACTAGGCCCTATAACACCCACAAACTTCAGCCCAAATCTATTCCTTGCTTGTTCCTTGGCTACTCTCAAACCCAAAATGTATATAAGTGTTTACTCACCACCAACCAGAAGTATATCTCCAGACATACTTTGTTTGATGAAAGCCAAAGCCCCATCAAGACCCACGTCGCACAAACTGAGTGCCCTCCATCTGTCTAGGCTACTTCACTCGCACCAGTGTCGCCATTGTCAATACTACCTCCAGTGACTCCGGACTGTGTACCTGCCGTTTCTACATCCCCTCCAGGTAATCCTTCTGCTCTCTCTTCAACTAATTTGCATAATTTCTCCTCCCATACCCCTTGTACTGAACCACCTGCATGACACCACAACGAGGTCACCTCGCCATGCCAAAACTCGACATTGCCCACCCTTGTGAACACCCTGATAGTTGTTTCCTCCTTTGCACCGACCAAGTCACCTCTTGCCCAACCACAAAGAACCCACCCTATGACCACCCGATCCATGAATCAAATTTACAAACCTAAACAATTTCATTCAATCACAAAACACCCAATCCAATCCACCATTGAACCAAGTTGTGTAAGTCAAGCACTCTGTGATCCTCACTGGCTAAATGCTATGTCTGACCAGCTTACTACCCTAATGAGGCATGGTACATGGGAGTTGGTTCCACCTCCTAAGCACTGTAATCCAGTGGGTTGTAAATGGGTGTTCAAGGTTAAGAGAAAGGTGGATGGGTTCGTTGATCGATTCAAAGCTCGGCTTGTTGCCGAGGGGTACAATCAGTGCCTCGGGTTGGATTACAAGGAGACATTCAGTCTTATTGTGAAACTTGCTACTATTAGGACCGTTTACCGTCTTGACAATTGCTGTGATGTAGAGGTGGATATTGAGACAACTTGATGTGAACAATGCATTTTTGCATGTCGAGCTAACTGAGAATGTGTATATGGTCCAGCCTCCAGGGTTCAAAGATATGTCAAATCCTGACCATGTTTGTAGGTTACGCAAGGTAATTTATGGTCTCAAACAGGTTCCTCGGGCGTGGTACTCTGCTATGAAGAACACTCTTATTGATCTTGGTTTTCAGAATTCAAAAGTAGATTCGTCACTGTTTATATATCGATGTGGTTTTGTTATATGCTATTTTTTGATTTATGTGGACAATCTTGTTATTATAGGCAACGACCCCAACTTTGTCTCTTCCATCATTCACAAACTTGGAGTTCTCTAAAAGACATGGGGCTGCTCCTTTTTTTCTTGGGTGTGGAGATCATCTCCATTGCAGCAGGTTTATTTTTGTCGCAGCATAAATACATTTGTGACCTGTTGTCCAAAACCAATATGATCGGTGTCAAGGATGTCTCTACTCCACTGTCCACTAGCATTGCATGGATGGTGATAGCACAAAATTTTGCCGTGTGATTGGTACTCTTCAATACTTGTCACTCACACGTCCGGATATCTCATTTGTCGTCAACAAATTGTCTCAGTTTATGCATAAACCGACAATCACACATTGGACAGCTGCAAAGCGACTTCTTCACTGCCTGAAGCAGACAATTTCCCTGTCATTCAGCTCCGCAAGAGCACTAGTCCAGTTCTTACCACATATTCCAATGCCGATTGGGCTGGTAGCTTTGATGATCGTACATCTACATCAGCCTATATAATTTTTCTTAGCTCCAATCCCATTTCTTGGAGTTCCAAGAAACAAAGGGCTGTCGCTCGCTCGTCTACTGAGGGCGAATACAGAGCCCTTGCCAATGCTACCTCTTAAACAATGTGGCTGTTTGCCTTGTTCAACGAGCTGGGATTTCCACTCAAGTCTCTGCAACACTGCTATGTGATAATCTGGGAGCAACATATCTTAGCTTCAATCCAGTTCAGCATTCACAGATGAAGCACATTAGATTGATCTACACTTTGTTCGTGACATAGTTCAACGAGGCATAATTCACGTTTGTCATGTCAACACCCAAGATCAGCTTGCGGATCTTCTCACAAACCATTGTCACGACAATGTACGGAGCTTCTTCGAAACAAACTTGCAGGGGCGTATAAAGGATGATTCCTCAAATCAATCTCAAGATAACAAAGCTGATTCTTAGGCTAAAATCAAGGTTGTAATAACTAGGAAATTGCAGTCACAGACTTGGTCCAGTTACTTAAAATAGACTCTGTATAATGTGTATATATGCTATACAATCTTGTGTATGAAGTGTGTGAAAAATCTTATTGATTAAAGTAGTAAAAAATTCTGTTAATATTAAAATTCTATCATACACTACCACCATAGATGTCCACGATGAACTTAAGCTTGCGCCTCAACAAATTATTTAGTGTCGCAACAGGAAAGTCAACAATAGAGCCTTGGTTGAGGTCTTAGTACAGTGGCAAGGGACAGATATTGAAGAAGCCACTTGAGAACCTTGCTGGAAGCTTCGACAGAAATTTCCTCATCTCGTGGGCAAGGTGTTTTGAAGGGGAGGGTTATTTTGTGTAGCAAAAGCTGATCCAGAATGGTATACCGTGTAGTGGGGAACTGAGTCAGAAAAGTCATTGCAATTTGCAATGAAGGGTAACAAAGCAGAAATAGGAGAAAGAAGATGGTAGTTAAATTCGTTAGTCGTGTAGAGGCCTTGACGTTGTTTTGTGTAAATAAAACCTTGTCGTTTTATTTTAGTCTGAACGTAAAGTCTCTGTAAATAGTGCGCATCGTTTTGAGTATTGAGTTCTTGTAAAAAACGTGTAGAAGGTAAAGGATGAATAAAAAGGAGCGGAAAACCCATGGAAATTTACACTGATTCTCATCTCTCCTCTCTCTCTTCCCTGTTCTTGGAGAGTGACGATCTCGAATTCGAAGGGCCATTCCAAAAGGGCTTTTAATTCCATGCATAAAAAATTGGTGGGAGCTGGGAACGGAGCACGTTGCTGTCCTTGTTTACCCCTCTCCCACTGTTGTTCTTTTTCACTGGTCGTGTGAACTCAGCCAGAAGCTCAAAACACAACACAACCTTCTCCTCTCTCTCTGGAAACAACCTTTTACAAGAACTGAAGAAACTATGTTCAGGGGTGGGCTAAGGTTGGATTTTTTGTATTTCTCGAAGATTCAGCTTTTTTTTTTTTTTTGGTTGGGGGGGGGGGGGGGACTGCGTGGGCAATATAAGGCATATATGATTTCAAATTCCCATTTTGATGCTTTTTCCTCTTTCAATGTGAGAGGAGGACTCGGTTCTAGATAATGGATTATCAAAATGGTCATTTTTTTTCTGGCAATTTGCAATTTGATCAAGATGGGGAGCACCCCATTTATGAAGCCTTGATTTGAGGAATTTTCTTTTGAGTTTTTTTTTTCCCTTTTTTTTTTAAGGTTTTTGGGGCTGATGAATTTGCTTTTGGTTGCTTTCTTACTTATGCATGCGGGACTGAATACATCTCATAACTAGTTCCTATTGTTATAGCAGCAAAAATGTCTCCATATCAAGAACTTCGCTTGTTCGCGGCTTCTACAGGTTATTTTCGATCCAGACTGGAAGGTTTGTCGAGTTTCTTTTTCTTTTAATATCATTTTAAACTTTACTTTTGTATCTTGTTCTTTTTTTTCATTGCATTCCTTTTAATTTGTTGGTAGCTTGGATATGACGGCATAAACTACATTCTTATCTCTCTTTCATCCCACTTTACTATGCACGTTATAATAATTAGTTTTTTTAATTCTGTTTATAATCTAATTATGAAGTTTTATGGATGTGAGATTCTTAGATTACTAAGGGTAATAAATTATATATAGAGAAGACAATATGAAGCATTATGGAGGAAAGAACACAAATTGTTTGGCTTTTAAAAATTTCAAAGTGTCAAATATTTATTGACATGACCTTTTAAATCTTTTGAAATTAAGCTCACCAAATTTATGGTCATTTGATGCAATATTGGATGATGTGGCTCAACAGGAACAAAGCTATTGCTTCGAAAATTATATATTATAGAAAAGTTTTACAAATAAAGGGCTGCCCTCTCTTATATTTGATCAAAAGTTTGTTGGGAAAATTATAAACACGTACTTTTCTTTCAGAAAAGAAAAGTGTTCTGGACTTCTAGTAACTTGCTATCGGCAGTTCTTTTGAAAGTATGTTCTATGGTCCCCTGTGGTTTCGAGCTGGAGCTGCCATAGCTTATGGCTTACCTATATGTGAGATATTGACAGTCTTATCTCATTCTATTCTTGATTTCCCTGAATGAGGATCCAGAGGTAGTGGGCTTTGTAATCTCTATCGAAAGCATTAAGCTAGTTGAATGTGGTTCCCTTTATTGGTTGTGACCTCCAATTGCAACTCATCGTTCCACCAGATGGATCACAACAAACTACCTCTTTTGGCGGTAATCTGTATCCTATTCTTCAAGCATTGTTTTGTTTGATCACAGATTGACAGGTGATCTGTCCTCTCTCTCTCTCCCCCCCGCCCCGGGCCCGGTCGGAGCTAGCTTCCTTGAAGAGGCTTGATGGGAAAGAGAGGTGAAAAAGGAGAAGGAAGGTCTCTCTCTACCTCACAAGCTCTTGGATTCCATGGCTAAGGCTTGAAATGGTGAGGGTGGAGTAGGATAGGTAGTGCGTGTAAGATAGAACCTCAGGATGCTAGGGAAATTGTGGCATATAAGAAGGGTGGTGCTAGGGCTCAAGACCATTTTGAAGGGGCTTGTACCTTTAGCCTTTTGTCTCCTTTTTATTTTATTTCAAGCAATGCATCTACTGCAATGGGGATTTTGTTTGGGAGCATTCCACTCCTCTTGTACCTCTGATTTATATTGATTTTTCTAAATAATGATCTCTAGAAGAATGAGAATGACTATTCTAACCAAGCTCTTGTGGAGGACTTCAACATTTTTATGGGAAAAATACAGATTCTACCCTCCAACTGGCACGTGTTTTATGCTTCACACCTGAAACTATAAAAACTGATAAATTGCACCATCAAATTACCAAAAAATGAAAAACTAACTCTCATATAATTCTAACCAACGAGATGGATGAAAAATAAGTGATGTGGTACAATGTCGATAATCATATTCTTAACAAGGGGTATACGTTTTAACTTTTTGGGAGTTTGAGGGTGTTATGTGTATGTTTTAGTAGTTTAAGGCCTCGTTTGGTTACTCAGTTCAGATGATATGAGATGTTTTGTTGAAAGTTGAATAAAATATTGTTAGAATATAATTTTTATTTTGAGATTTGAAAAAGTTGAATTGTTTATTATATTTTGTGTGGGAGTTTGGGAAAGTTGTAATGATGAGATGAGATATTTTGTGTATCCAAACCGAGCCTAAGATTCAAAATGTAAAAAGCCTATTAAATGAAGGGTGAAAATTGTATTCCCCCCCCCCCCCCTCTGTTTTTTATTGTCACCTGGCAAATTCTCCTGCATTTTCTACTCGCACCGGTTTTGCTGTTGGTATATCTAAAATAGTTGTGTGGGATAAGAGAGTGCATATTTTTAATCACAGAATTGTTGTTGATGACTATAAATAGGGTTTTGTTGGAGGTGCCTCCATACAAATAATTAATCGGGCAGTTGTACATCCACTGCCATCCCTATAGGCTCATTAGATTCAAACAATTCCTGTTTCAGTCTACTTTAAGTTCTCCAGAGTTATTGTAACCATACATCCTCACCAAAAAACAAAACTGCATTGGACCATAAAAATCTCATCATGTCGTATTTATCTAAAATGACCCTCTCAAATTGCTCTGATTTTTTATTCCACCCAAGTTGGGATCAATTTTGATTTGATGGTTAAAATCCCTTCTCATGTTGTCACATAGCAAGCTGGAAGGCAAGGTAGCATTAATAACTGGAGCCGCAAGTGGCATTGGAAAGGCAACTGCAATCAAATTTATCAACAATGGTGCCAAAGTTGTTGTTGCTGATATCCAAAACCAACTTGGCCAAGAAACTGCAGAAGAGCTTGGACCCTATGCTACTTTTGTTTCCTGTGATGTCACTAAAGAGTCAGACATATCAAATGCAGTTGATTTTACGATCTCTAAGCACAAGCAACTTGATATCATGCACTGCAATGCAGGGGTGCCCTGCAAAACTCCCCCCAGCATTGTAGAACTTGACCTGGAAATGTTCGATAAAGTCATGGATATCAACGTGCGGGGAGTCATGGCCGGGATCAAGCATGCATCGCGTGTAATGATCCCACGGCAAACTAGCTCAATTCTTTGCACAGCTAGTATCACCGGACTAATGGGTGGGCTATCGCAGCACACATATTCTGTGTCCAAGTCTGCTGTCATAGGCATTGTTAAATCTGTGGCTGCAGAGCTATGCAAGTATGGAATCCGAGTCAATTGCATATCCCCGTTTGCCATTCCAACTCCATTCGTAATGGATGATATGAGACAGTTTTTTCCTGGTGTTGATGATCAACAGCTTGTGGAAATGGTTCGTAATGCTGGTGTCTTTGAGGGTGCATATTGTGAACCCAGCGATGTCGCTAATGCTGCGCTCTATCTTGTGTCTGATGATGCCAAATATGTTAATGGGCATAATTTGGTGGTAGATGGGGGTTTTACTTCTTTTAAAAGTTTGACTTTCCCTGCACCTGATGAACTTCAGTAAAAGCTTTAGTGTTCAAGTATAAAAGCTTTAGTGTTCAAGTTTGGATGATATGTTGTTAGCACCAAAAGTCTCATATCATGGATTGTGAGGCATCACATGGATGTGAAGTAACACCTTAGACGTTGTAGTAGGCTCTATTGCTAATTCTAGAGAACTCTAATTGCAATTTCAACTATTTCTGTCGGGTTGTAACACAAATATATATGTATAGATGCCATTTAAGGGGCAGAGAGATGCCACGGTTCCCCAATAATATCCAAACCCTGCTCCTCTACCCATCTAAAAAAATTTATAGAAGAAAATTAATCATGAACCCTAAAATTATTTGAAATAACCTCTTTAATACCCAAAAACCAGTTAATACTAGCATTAGCATTGGATTGGCTATCCATTTGGTAAACTTTACACTTTTTTGCCTTTTGCCTACCTTTTCATAACTTAATCACACATTAGATTATCCCTCTAAACTCTTTATAATGATAGAATATTATTTTAATTTGAACTTTTTATTATTTTTTAAAAATCTTTTGGTCATATTTTACATATCTGTTGTATTTTATTTCTTTTGAAAATAATGGTTATGTAGTTCATTCTTATTAAATTATTATTATTTATTTATATTTTCAATAATTATTATTTGCAAGTGAGAATGTAACGGTAAATATCTAAAATTCTATGAAGTTTGTTAATTTAATATTGTACAAACTTTTCATGTAAGTTGTAAGTTGTACTGTTCGACAAAGGGAAATATAATAAAAAATTATGATGGCTTTTTACAGTTGAAGCCAAATTTGTTGAATCTCTTTCAGTTACTGTAGCTAAAAGCTAGGATAATTTCTTTTTGGCTAATACAATGGATTTCCATTAGCCATTTAATGGATCCCTGGCAGTGGTCTTTTATGAAAAAAAAAATTAGAGATGAGGTATTTTGGGATTTTGTGAAAGTGGCAGACCTATAGAAAGTATTTATGAATTGAGAAATTTTCTAAGATATGTTTTTATTGGAGTTTGAAAAAAGTGGGGGTTCTATTGAAAATGTTGGGTAATTACAAAATCATTCCCAGAGTTTTCATAATTTTACAAAAAAAATCTGAAACTCCTCATTTTTTGCACTATGTCATACATGGATTTTGAAAAGTAGAACTGATATTTGTAGTCATGGAGTGCGCAAGTGTCACGCACTCATTTTAAAAAAAGTAGAAATATGAGATCTATATGAAAAAATTAATTTTTTTTAATGAACTCCACTCTTTTACAAAAGGAGTGTTCAATGCTTGCATAACCGATGACTATATCTAGCATTACTCAATCCCCCCACAATGAGGCTAGATGTTCATGGTATTTGTATGGGTTTCATAAAGTGACTCAAATGAAATGTGGAGGTTGAGTTGGTGATCTGCTTAGGTACACAGAAAATGTATGGATTAAGCTGTAGGGGCATATCATATGCATGTACATTCGTGATCATTCCACACTCGGACTGTACTAAACATTGAACGGGGGAATCCCTTCTTGTTCTCAGCAAAGAAAAAACAGGGGATAATCCTTCTTGCACAAGGATGAGAGAACTTTCAAAGGAACATGACTGAACCTTCTTTGAAGAAATTGTTGCTCAGTAAAAGTGACACAGTAATCTCGGATCACCTTGCTAACTCAACCAAACACATAGCTAAACTCAACCAAACACATACCTATCTATAATCTTATGAGCCTCGTACTCGCATTCTATTTTACAAAAGAGGCAGGGGGGAGGGAGAGGCTCTCGGGATTGACAAGCCGGTGTTAAGTTTAGTACAACCTCAAACATACCATATAAGCTGAGGTATTCATAGACTTATTACTTTGGTACCGAAGATGAAACTGAAGGAATTTACATCAACCAATTTGATCTCGGCATGCTTGGGTATAAGAATCAGAATTGTTCCAGAACCAGCTTGCGCATGAAATCCTCTGGAGCTGCAAAGCAGTACAACCGAAGTGTTACCCAACTACCAAGTTTCCTGCCGTTAGAGGAGATTTTAACCAAAGATATATTGCTCAAATATAGCATGCAAGTATGATAGAGTGATGGCTTGTCTTTTGAGGAAGATTGGTACCTAAGCCACCAGTGAACAGTCTGAACTGCCCAAGGGCCTGCCTGATAAACATCTCAACTCCACTCACCACAGTGGCCCCTATCTCTGCAGCCTCTTGCAAGAGCCGTGTATTTCTAGGTGTATAAACCGCATCAAAAACTAGTCCATATGCTCTCAGGGCGTCCTAAACAAGCATGAAATGAGAATCAATCTATTGATCAGTATGTGGTACTTTGAGCAATATGCGCTCTTTGATATATAAGGAGAGAGACAGAACCTTTGAAACAGGAGTTTGATCTGAATTAGGTTCCATTCCTATTGCAGAAGCATTGGCAAGGATCATGTCCTTCTCTGGGCTGAATCTTTCTAGACATTCATATGGAAAAGCTTCTCCTGAAACTGCATCTGCAAGAGCCTTTGCTCTTTCTTTTCACAAAAGAATGTCATGGTTAGAGAGGATAAAGCTGTATTTTTTTCTTTAATGTTATGGTAAAGGGAACATATGGCCTATTACCATAACTCCTGTTGAATATGACAACCCTAGCTCCTCTACTTTTAGCTCCAAAGGCAAGTGCTCTTCCTGCACCCCCTGCTCCAACCAAAACAAAAGTTTTCCCAGCTATAGGAGAAGTATTTGATGCTTCCCCATTGAGAAATCGTCTATCTGCTCACACAAATGAGAAATTAATAATTTTACCCAGACTATCACCTGATTGATCAATCTATAATGTTACCTACACTATCATTAACATGGTCTTACATCAAGGAATCATCCTTTCAGATTACTTGTAGTTCTGTTTAAGAAAATCTTCATATTAATAATGGTATTGGAAACAACATAAGTATAGCTCATGGACCATTCTATGCATAATTCAATAAAGTAAACCAGTATGAAACTTTGACAGATTCCATCAGAAAGAAAGTAAGTACTCTATTCTCCCGAGAACAATACCCATTTCAGCCAGTAGGCTCTCTCAACACCACCTTGAAGATAGAAAAACCACCAAATCATGTTCTTAGCCACGGTACTAACCAGATTTTAGGGTATGGTAGATTAGAAAGGTGGATAGAGGCATACAGCCAGATTCCAAATAGTCAACAAAGTCAAACTTGGTATTTTAGTACCTCTTAGTGCATCCTCAATTGCAGTGATAGAAGCCTCACAATCTGTATTATAACCAATCAGCTTCCCATCAATAGGCCTTCTTACTATAGTGTTTACAGCTCCTATGGACTGATTGAGAAAGCACAGCACACTTTAGAAGATATTGTAAACATGATCCCACAATTAACACAGCAAGTGAAACAAAATAGTGTGGCTTAGAACTGAAATTATCAAATATGATAATTGATGTCTAGTATCTAAGTTTCCATGGATGCTTGTAAATGTCAAACTGATGGATTCGAGCAAATCGCAATTACTGAGCTGAGGCCTATATATCTTCTACACCTTCATACCAGGACTTGTACCAGATTCTTCAGCTCAGGATGGAATTTGGCTTCATAAGATTATAGAGCAGGTAACAGTACAACACCGGATAATAATGAGTTCATTAAACATAACCTCAATTTATCTGACAGGGGATTGTGCCCAAAAGAAAACCGACACAACCAAAGAACCAAGCTGGAATACATAGTTTGACCCCTGATGTGTCATCCAACACATGACTTTTCCAAGCAAACCATGAGGGAGTGTGTGCTTAATTAGTTAACTTTTGGCAGTTTCTTTTCTTGTTCCCGTAGTAATGTGTTTACCAAAAGAGAAACTAAGTAGTCAACATTAAGTTTAATTTAGAAGAAGAAAACGCAATGCACATTACCAAGTCTACAGACCTTAGCCAATGGATGTACTTCATCACAGCATCCAACTGCTGCTTCCTTGTGTGGGATTCCAACACTACAATTTTTGTCAAATAGAGGGAAAAACATTCATATGAGAACCAAGAATCGAGAGCACTACAATTTATAAATACTGACCTGTGCAAAAATGTGGAGCACTACATTGAAAAAGCAAATGCCTAATAAGCAATATTGGATTCTGACAAGTGACAACCAAAGAACTAAACAATTTATGCCTCGTTTGTTTTTATAACTCCTCTTAACTCATCTCATCTCATCTAATCATTACAACTTTCTCAAATTTCCACATAAAATAAAATAAACAATTCAATTTTTTTAAATTCCAAAACAAAAATAATATTAAAAAAATATATTCTAACAATATTTTATTTAACTTTTAACTTTAATATCAACTCATCTCATCTCGTCTGCGAAAACAAACGAGGCTAAGCGAAAACTGAACCGGATTGTGAACAGAAGGTTTGGGTAATAATAGAAGTTCTAACAACCTAGGTGGTAAAATTATCAAGAAGTTGGAACCAAGTTGAAAAGACATAAACCTAGCTCTACAAGCAATGGGAAGCTCCTCTTTTTCTTCTATCATAAGCATACCTGAAACCTGCGAAGTCGGTGCCGGTATAGGTTTGAAAGAACTCCTTGATATCATCGACAAGCATGGGGACGTAAATTCCATTATATCCAGTGTGTCTGAATGCGGGGTTGTGCAGAATGGGACCCTTGCTATGGCCTACTGGGTTTGAAATGAGACCAAAAACTTTCGTATCTGCGTTCAGGTGTTCAAGCTTGTAAACGTGTTTAATGCTGAGTAAAGTTGGCAACCCAGGTATTGATTTGCATTCCAGAGATCCATAGACTAGAAAACCACCAAATTTAGGACCCAATAGCTGGCTTATTAGACCTCTACTGCCCGCTGCAATAACAATTAATGGCACCTGGATAGACATAACAGCAGTAAATATGCCTAGTGTTGTTAACAAAAAGATTAAAGGAAATCAAAGTACTTCACAAAGGAAAGGAGAAAGAAGAATACGAGTTTTGCTATGCACCAGAAAAGCTTTTCATTTTTCAAAACAAAGGAAACACTAGAGTTGCAATCGATTTTCAAGTCTGCCTTTTAGTGTTTCTGTGTTTAAGCTGAATGTGCAATATTGCTGAATTTTATTGCTATACAAAACACATTTTTGTTGAGGAATCATTGCCTGTGGATAAGGTCTTGAGCATGTTTATAAGAAATGAACAATTCTCTCTTGTAGAACCGATTTTATGAGATGAGTTAAGCCCATGAATTTGATATCAGAACCTGCCACAGGACGAATGGGGGTCCACACTACTTATCCCGTGAAAAGGATCAGAAAAAAATACCGACCAACACGTGATGGAGGGTGTTGAGGAATAATCTCACATTGTCTGTGGATAAGGTCTTGGGCATGTTTATAAGGAATGAACAATTCTTTCTTATAGAACCGATTTTATGAGATGAATTAGACTATGAATTTCTTCAATTTTTAGGCACGATTTTAACAAAAGGTACTTTGCGTTCTCCTAGAAAACATTTGAGAGTAATTACAAAATCTTAAGCACAAAAGTTTAGAATTTGTGGCGTGATTATGAAAGACATGCATAAACATCATTCATGTATATGAATCATCCTGGTGAATTTTCGGAAAATACCTGGCAGCGAGTGAGCATCTCAAAAACCGGTGCTAGATCAGTGATATAATCCACGTCAATTACAAGCTTGATAACATCTGCCCCAGTAGATTGCATGCATGCAATCAGATGACCCAGTTTCTCTGTCGAAGGTTTCCCGCCGTTCACATAACTTGATACGATAATTCTGCTATTCACACGCCCGTACAAGTGCTCAGCCATGACAATAATATCCGATGCTACCTGCAGCAAAGCTCCATTAATTCAGCTACGTTAATGGACAGAGCAACACGTCTACAAAGCAGATGTACGTGTATATAGATATATATATATATATATATATATATATATATATATCACAATTACTTGCACATCATTTTCAAATCAGCAAACAGCTTCATTGTCAAGCTTTACTTTGCTCCCAGAAAATTGGAGAAATCTTCATAACATGCTGATCAGAATCCAACTATATGCTAACTGTAAAGGAAAATGAGTGTACTCGTATTGTGATATATCTATATGTGAAAGTTGAGAAATACTTAGTATATACAAAAAAAAAAAAAAATGTTACAAAAAGTAAACTTATAAACTGACGTGGATAGATTATGTCATATGTCACATCTTAAAAATCTTGTTATTGCAAAGTATATCTAACGTCTCACATGTCAAATTACGTTAATTTACTTTATAAGATCTCTATATAGACCTAGCTAACATTTAACATGAACAAGTGAGGATGTACCTCATAGTCCATTTCAACGAATTCAACATCTACTTCAAGAGCCAGTCTCAGTACTTGCAAGCAGATAAACTTGCTGACTCCTTTGCCTGAGGTCCTCGACGATTTGAGCCTGTGAAATGGCAATTTCAGTAAGTACTATTGGAGATTACTCCATGGATCTAATTTCTCTCTTATTATTTATTACTAATAGTCGTGTAAAAGCAGGGAGAAAAATGTTAGTTTAATTTAATAATGTTTATAGCTTGATTATAAAGTATTTTGGAAGTGTGGCATTTTCATGAATTGCTAGTATCCTTGGAAGAGATTAGAATCGAGTCCAAGGGGGTGTGAAGCAGCTAGGGAGCCACGTACGAAAGATATTTTTTTGTTCTCTTTTTCGCCCTATCATGTCTGATCTTATCCTTAAATAAGCTGCAGTGTAATACAATAAAAAGCATAGATCAATAAAATGAAATCCAGATATTTATGGAAATTTGGATTCCCATTGTAGCCTTTCATTAATTCAAGGGAATGTGGCATTGATATTTAGTCAATGATCTTTTGGATGCTGGTTTTCGTTTTATTTACACGTTTAGATTTAGAGATGAGTTGAGATGGTAAATTTTTTTTACCGTGAAATAAATGTAATATACGAGAATTTTTTAGAAGACTAATATGCAATAGAGTAATGCTAGATATAAGTCCCAAATAAATAAGCTTCGTACAATCTTTTTATAAAATAATGAGTCTCACTAATAAATAATATTTTTTTTTACACTTTTTTAAGGTGGGGTTTACTTTTTTACAAGGGCTTGTATGAGACTTGTCTATTTGGGATTTGTATGAGACTTGTTTATTTAGGGCTTGTACAAATCATTTCTGTATGCAATATTTAATGATATTAAAAATGTAAAAACAAAAAGGATGGGACTGTCTTCTTTTTTTTTTAAATTTTAAAAAAGTAATGATTAGATGCTAGTTCTGCACAGATATGGACAGAACTAAGAACACTCTCATTGGATTAGCCAAAACTAAAGTACATTTTTTATGAATGTAAGATGAACTTGACTTTTGGCTATTCCATTCACATAAATCTCCACATTGGAATAGCTATTTTTTCATTATATAACAATAAAATAATATAAGATGAATTTGACTTTAGTTATTCATATCAAATCTTCACATTGAATTATCCATTTATTCATTATATAGTAATGAGTAATTAATAATTAAAAAAATATTTAATTTTTTTAATTATTAATTTATTTAATTTTATCTTATTTTAGAAAAATATTCAATGGACAGCACAATCACAAGAAATCAGATGGTCAATGGACAAAAGAAATGGACAAAGTCGTTGATGGAGACTTCCTGAGAGATAAACAAATGATATAAAATGAATTTAATGAATAAACAGTGTGAAATTCCTTAAAAAGTTACTTTAGATATTTGGAATATAGCTATTCTAATGTGATATATTTTAATATGATATATTTTATGACTCAATAGTTAAATTTTTATTAGATTTAACTTTTAGCTAATTCAATAGGAGTGCTCTAAGGACGAGTAGTAGTGATAAAATGGTAATAGGATACCTGTAAGAGACAATGGCAGGGAGAGTTCTGTGTTGAATGAGCTTCTTAACCTCAGAAATGTGGGAGAAGGACATGGAATCGACACAAAGCTCCACAAGGTCTGCACCTTCTGCCTTGGCTATCTCCATGGAACCTACCATTTCTTCCTCAGTTTCACATTCCAGTGGTGTGCAGACTAGGATGTTGTTCTTGAATGCCATTTCTGTGTGTGTGTGTGTGAGAGAGAGAGAGAGAGAGAGAGAGGAGGGCTGAGTTTTTCAGTAGCAACCAGTCACCATTGGTCATGCCCCGTGACTTTAATAGCAGCGATGTCGATGTCGATGTCGCTGTAGAAGAGAACAGTACCGAGAGTGACTGAATTTATGAAGACTGAAGAGTCGGCTCCACTTTATCACTAGTTGTATTTTAATTTTTTTTTATTTACATTTTTTAATAGATTTAAATATTTTTAAAAAATAAAAAAATAAATCTATATATTTAAAATTACTTCTCTAATTATTAAATAAAAAAAATTCACCAACACATTTAAACAGTTAGTTTGAGAGACGGGTTAGAGAGAGTGTACCAACGAGAACAGGCCACGTGTTGAGAAAATGTACGTAACATCACTAATGGAGGCTATTTAAGATAGGGAACCGCTTTGCAGGGGTCCTTCCGAAAATAAATTTTTAACAGCCTTCAATAATAGTCTACCAAATCAGCAACTACACACAAATTAGAATAAGCACATTACACCAGATGATAAACACATCTTCCCGTCGCCCAAGAACACCATCATCACGTCAGTATTTCCCTGCCCAAGAACATATCTCCCATCCACACCACTTTTATTGGCTTTTTTATTCTACTAAGTGGAAACAACGTGCAAAGCACGTTTGTCTAATTTTATAACATGATTATTTGTAAAAAAGCATCGATCTGATGAAATATCTCCTTTCACGGCTAATGTCCCAAATCAATTGGGTTCTACATATATTTGCTTGAATTTTTGTATGGTATATTTTGTGTTTTTAACTCAAATGCTCAAATTTGCCAATTCATTATTTATTTTGTTTTTATGGTGCAAATAGGTATGGAATCTGCACGAGAATGGCAAGCACTTGGACTTGGTTGATGATACCTTAGACCCAAATGATTATACAGCAGAAGAAGTGAAAAACATAATAGTCATCGGCTACAGAGAGGCCCTCAATGTCTGAAATAGTTATTTTTAGGGGTGTAATTGGTCCGGTCCGGTTTTGGATAAAATCTAGGACCGAACCGGTATGTACCGGTTTTGTATTTTTCAAAACCGATTACGCACCGGTTACCCTCCTAAACCGGTACTTCCAGTTTTACCGGTTTCCGGTCTGGTCCGGTCCGGTTTTCCAGTTTTTTAAAAATATAAATTTCACAATTTTTCATTAAAATTTTGTTTATAAAAAAAAAAATGATTTAAAAAAAACTATTTTATACTTTTATTAATATATTAGACTATATAATAGTATTAATATTAGACTATTGGTATAGTTATAAGTTATATATTAGTATTAGTTATAAACTTTTAATGATTTAGTATTAACATTTTATATAATAATTTATAAATTATAATAAGAAATTATTTCATATATGAATATATATGTTATATATAAAATTTCACATAAAAATTTATAATTATACATTATATATAAAACTTATATATATTAATATTTAATATATATAAAATATTTTGTATAAAACTTATATATAAAAATATTATTTTTTATTTTTTTTAATCAACCGGTCCGGTCCGGTCCAAAAAATTCCGGAACTGGACCGGAACCGGCTGGTTTTTACGTTTTAAAAACCGATTCCGGACTGGACCGGTTCAAAACCGGTCCGGTCCGATTTTCCTGTTTGAATTTACACCCCTAATTATTTTACTGAAAAGCAAGGGGTCAACGGAGCACCCGCCACCAGCTAAGCCAGCCTTCGTTGATTCTGATAAGAAAATCCGGGGAGACACATCCACTTCAACCGCATCCTCCAAGTCTAATGCCACCACCTCTCTCTCATTTCTCTGGTCGCTAATGTATATGGCTGTCTGAAATACTCAAGTGCAGCTTCTATGTTTAAACTTTATTAGTATTCCTTGTTTACAGTATATATAAATATATATATATATATATATATATAACTCTTGTGTGCGTTGGACATGGACCTGTGAAAATAAAGAGTTCCAAACTGATGGAATTATTACGTATATATACATATCTATAAAAATTTAAAATGTTCATTACATCAAACCATTTAATATAAACATGCCAATTCTTACAGGGCAAAACTGAATCAAGAGATTTACGAATAGAAGAAAACCACGATTTTGGCACCAACTAACTAAAAATATATTCTTGAGAGAGAAAAAAAAATGCTATCCCCAGTTCCCACAAGACTTACAAAATTAGCTCCAAAGAATGGAAGTTCATAAAAAGATTACTTTGAATGTAAACGGTGGAACATTTTACAATGAAACAAACATGTCTCTCATAGTCTCATTACTTTCAGCAGAACTACCTTCACTTTGGTTAGTCTACAACCTAAGAAATCAAAAGGCTGAAATAAACCTTTGAATCTTTTGCTCGCTCTTTCTCTTCTGGTCCATCTAAATCACCAATATTGTCATGAAATTCCTGTGAGCCACAAAGGCATGCCAGCATCATTAGACAGGAGTGCCAAACACAATCAAGGTGGGAGAAACATGCATTTGCAGTGACATACAAACAAAACATTTCTTACGTATATTTCACTCTAAGAATTTATATTTTTCCATGACTTACAAACAATTCAAATCTTCCAAAAAAACCGACAGCTCGGTATGATTTCAACACAAACAAAGCACGTTTATCAAATGCAAGACTCCATAAACAAGTTTCCTTTA
Organism: Juglans cinerea; assembly: GCA_961763995.1. Lineage (NCBI taxonomy): Eukaryota > Viridiplantae > Streptophyta > Magnoliopsida > Fagales > Juglandaceae > Juglans > Juglans cinerea. Next base: position 23,275,937 of record CAUIVZ010000005.1, read on the forward strand.
AACAGACTCTGTAAATCAAAGTGCAGAATTCTTATAATTCTTGTCATCTTTGCAATTTACGATTTCAATATAGAGAAACAACACAAGCATATAAAATTCAGACTTAACACTCCTCGTATAACAAAATATAATATAATTAATTAGTGAACAGTATACACATTGGCAAAAAATTGATGTTGCAACTTGAATTTAGCATGCCACTTTAAAGTCTTGATTCTGGTTCAAATTTTGTCACATCATAAAACAGAAAGTCACATGTACCAAACCTGAACATTTATTTCCCAGTCACAGGAAACAATCCTACCTTACATGGACTTTGGTACACCAGCACGTTTCAGTGGCAGGGTTGTGTCTAGAGTTAGGGTCCATCTGCCCTCCAAATGCTTGGGTGCAGGAAAAGGCCAAATTTCAAACTTTTCCGAGTTACTTTTATGTCTAGAGTTTCTTTTATGTTCATTTTAAAATCCCACTAACAATAAACGAATAACTTATACACTGGGTGCTACTCAGATGAGCAATTAGTTTATGGACAATTATGCTTAAATAGAAAATTAAGAACATTTTTCCCTGGCAATGAATGTGAATACACAGTTTAAGCAAAATTTAATTCCAACAAATAGAGAAATCGTTTCCCATCAGAATTTTTCTCTTCATAAGCAAGCCCATATCAAAACACTCATCTACAAGAAATCAATCGCTGGGTACTAGAAAGATTACCGTAAGTGTGGGATGATTGAAATAGGAACGACGATGCGACAACGGTCCGAATTGGGCTGTGATGGGGTTAGCCGAGATGGAAATTGGCGGTGGCGATTAACATGGCACCGTCGAGCTTCGGCTACCCATCCATTGTGCGAAACTCTTCCTCAATCGCCCGATCTTCTTCTGCCGCCCATCCTCTGTGCGAGCTTCGACAACCTACAAAAATTCTTCATTAGAGAACATTACACCCAGATTTAAAAAAGAAAAAAATCAACCCCTCTGATTTGAGTAGGAAGATTTCTAAGATTTCAAAATTTCTACAAAACACTAAAACACTATATATACATGAAAGCCAAACAAGAACACCCTTTGTGCACTGCTGTTACTGCTTCTTCTATCGTTCATTTGTATTTCCCTTAGCCCAGATTACATCACAAGGTGCAGACTATTAAAGAATGAGTATTGACAAATTTTGGATGATGAAATCCTCAAAAGCTTTATGAAACTCATAGATTAACCACTTGCATGAATTGTCATGAGATGTGGCAAACAGAAAATAAAAAAAGATAAAAAATAAAACACATTTAAGAAGCAAGAACAATTTTTGGGAATTGAGTTGTCTTTGCCTTTTGCTTTTTAATGCTTTCAGCATGTACTCAACATCATATATGTCCACAACTTCAACAACCTAGAAGCCAAATTGCAAATAAATAATCATTGCACTTATGAAGGTACAAAAAGGCATGTAGGCAGCAACATGATAATCTTAAAAGTAACTACCGAGAACGCTTACACTTTGGGAAGCATAAAGAGTAACAAGGCCGATAGGAACGAAGATGGTACCCATCAATAGAAATATAGAAATGGCCTGCATAAGAGATTCTCAACACCATAAACACACAAATTAGGATGAATAATAGATTATGAAAGTCAAAAGCAAATAGTAGCACTTGGGAAGTTACCCAAGCTGGTGTTGTACTGGTTTACAAGCTGGGAGCTTCTGCTGTGCAAACTAATAGAAAGCTGCAAAAATATCATATTGGGACTTATTATAAATTAACCTAGACTAAATTAAGAGCGAATATGTTTATTAAAAAAATAATTGATAGTGTGCTAATGGGGTTTTTTATCAGAACATCACCTCTAAATTCCAAAAGCAATTAATAATACAAATTGGCAAAATAACCTCAACTAATTATAGATTTTTTTTGTTCCCTATAAATTATAATTCACTTTCCTAAAACATTGGCCTCCACCCCTTCCCTTGCCGACCAAAACCGAAAGTTACATGCACAAAAGACTCGTAATCAAAAACTCAATCTCATCCCAAATGGCCAACAAAATACATCCAGTTGGCACCCCATAAGAACGAACAAGAAATTTCACATCCAAGCAACTGGCAAACACAACCAAAAATAGTCCATAGCAATGAAGAGAAATCCAACAACCAGATTCACATGGAACAAAAAAAAAAATGCAGAACAAAAAGAGAACAAGCAAACAAAAAATGAAATAAAAAAAAAACCACACAGGTTTTTCAATAAAAAAACAACGAGACGGCAAACAAAATCCAAACATTGAGACAAGCTATGAGAATCGGAAGCTCTAGGGGAAGAATGAGAGAGAGGGAAGAACCACAATGTGAATAATCGAAAGCCTTTGAGCAGATTCCCGTGGAGTAGGCTGCCGTAAAAAAAAAAAAAAAAAAAAAAAAAAAACTTCAGATCTGAAAGAATCATACATTCAGATTTAAAGAAGAAAAAAAAAACTCAGATTAAAAAAAAAAAAACTCCACCTTTCCAGAACAACCTTGTTCTTCGTTGGATGAGGCCGAAAACCTGAAAAAAAAAAAAAACAAAAAAAAAAAAACAAAAACAAAAACAAAACTTCAGATCTCAAAGAATCATACATTCAGATTTAAAGAAGAAAAAAAAAACTCAGATTAGAAGAAAATAATAAAAAAAACTCCACCTTTCCAGAACAACCTTGTTCTTCGTTGGATGAGGTCGAAAACCTAAAAAAAAAAAAAACAAACGAAACTACCTGAGACTAAGGGCCGGCGAGGAGAGGGAGGAGAGGAAGAGGAAGAAGAAGGCGAAGCCGAGCGAGTTTTAAGAGAGAGATGGTCTGGTTTCCAGAGAGGAACGTTCTAGAGAGGGTCTGGGTTTGAGAGAGTGATTTTCGAATGGGACAAAAAGAACACAAATTGCTTTTAACGTAGACTTAACGCCGTTTGATAGACACTTAACTGAAAACAAGAATTTCCGTCTAAAGCCGTCTCATAGCCATTTATTATATATAAAGATATTTTTCTACTTTTCGTCAAAATCCGTAGATAAACTCTCTTTCTTCCCCAATTTCCTGCTGAGATGGTTCCTCTCCATTCCCTTCTCAGAATCCAAGCGCTCTCTCTCGACAACTACAACAAAAAAATACCCCAACTTTGACAGAATCGTGCGCGAAGCAGTGACTACCAAGCCGCACTACAGGAAATCATGTTCCCCTCTCTAGAAACCCAGACGAAGCCCCCTCCCAAAACACAGAATCATGCAGACCCTTCCAATGAAAATAAAAAGATCAGATCAAATAAACATAAAAAAATTATCGACTGACGCAGAGTCGGAGGAAGATGAGGCAACCACCACAACCATCGGAGGAATATATTGGAGGTGGGCGGCATTGTTCTCAGCGTCTCAGCGTCACACCCTTACCAGACCCATCTAATCTCAGTAGCAAGGGAATCCATCGAAGGTCGCGTTCCTCGTGCGACGACAAAGAGAGAAGGCGAAGAGAGTGGCGAAGAGGGGGAGATGAAATTTCGTAAAACTGGGTTCTGGGGGGAGAATGAGAGGGGATGAGGCCTGAGGGATCCATCTACATGTGTGCGTGCGGTGGGGGCAGATGGTAGGTACGACGAGGAGACTACATGTAACTCACTTACTGGAGGGCTGTTTTTTGAAGATAAACAGATGAACCGTTTTAAAGATTAAGGAGTGGTTTGGATTCAGAGATGAGTTGAGATGGGTTGAGATGGTTTGTGAATAGTAAAATAAAAGTTGAATTATTTATTATATTTTGTATGGAAATTTGGAAAAGTTGTTTTGGGATTTGAAAAAGTTGAATTGTTTATTATATTTTGTGTGAGAATTTGAGAAAGTTGTAATAATAAATTGAGATGAGTTGAGGTAGATTTTGAATGCAAACGAGGCCTAACTCTTTAAGATAAGGGTTATAATTATAAAAAATTTTATAAAAATAAATCTATAAATAATATCATGATATGTTAAATAATAAAAGTAGTCATTCACTCGGTAAGTCACCCCAGCCTTAATTGGGGATTCGTGGGTCCCAAGTACGAGCTAGGGTGGGGTTAACAAATGCTTGCGAGTTTTCCACCTACCCGAATTTAATCCGCTTATTCGCTTACACATATAAAATCCAAGAAAATAAAGCTCAAATTTTAAAGTAATCGTAGATAGAATATTTTATTCTCAACCTATCTCATCTCATTTCATTTTATTTTATATTATTATTATAAATTTTATAAATTTTTATATAAAATATAATAAATAAGTCAATTTTTTCAAATTTTAAAATAATAATAATATTAAAAAATAATATTCTAATAATATTTTATTCAACTTTTAACTTTCATCTTAATTCACTATCTAAACCTAATCTAAATGTAACAAAACCTATATGGTAATGTTGTTACTCGATAGCAAATTGGAAAATAAATCAATTAAAGGAATTTGATTGCATATTTAAAAACCAAACAAACATCTATTTCTAATTATTAAAGATTGAACTTGTTGAGACTAAGGTCTTGTTTGAGAATCTATTTTATCTCCTCTTCAAACATCACGAAAACATAAATAATTTTTAATTTTTAATTTTTAATTTTTTTATTTAATCATTACCTAATTATTACAATTTTTTTAAACTTATAAATAAAACATAAAAAACAATTCAACATTTTCATATTACAAAACAAAAATTATATTTAAAAAATATTTGAATATTTAAATATTTAAAAAATTGTAAATTCTTTTTAATTTTCTTAAATATTTAAAAAATGTTAAAAAAATCTATATAAAAAAAGAATTAAAAAAATATATAAAAAACCATATGCTAGAACCTAGCAGAAGCCCAGTCCAGCATTATCTTGTTTTATTCATTCTATTAATATAATTGAATGCATATTTCTTTATATAAAATAATTATTTTGATTAATTACGTCACTAAAGTAAGCAAAACATATACAAAAATAATTGTAGATATGGGGACAAATTTGGTTGGTTGGACCACATCAAGATTTGATTGCAATTTGCAGGCGTACTTACAGAATGCCTTTATTTTCCGGGGCTCAGTAGGGTTAAAAGATTCAGCATTTTAATTATTTGAATATTAATTAATAATCAATAATATAAATATAAATATTTTTTTAAAATCATATCACACATTTTATATATAATGTGAATTTTTTTTTTATAAAATATGAAAATATTTTTTATAAAATATAGAATGTAAAAGGATAAATAGTAACCATTTTTCAATAATTTTTAAAAGAAAATTGGCACATTTTACAATAAATTTATCTTCTAAAAATTCGTGCATTTTGGTGAGACTTTGAAACAATTTCGCCTCGAAAAATGATAATATAGGTAAGATTTGACATTTAAACCACCCTGATTATAGGGCTTAAACTTTTCTTTTTCCTAATTTTATTTTTATAATTAATTATTCGCATTTTGTACCAAATTAAATTGTCAAATTTTTGTGTTAGCTTTCTTTCCCAAGAGAGAAAGCAAAGGAGAGAATTTTATCATTTTTTTTTATAAAAATAATTTATATAAGTTTTAAATAGATAAGTTATATATAAATTATTGTAAAAAAATGGATCTCGCCTTAAAAAAATATAAAAAAAATTATTCTTTATTAGTGAGATCCACTTTTTTATAAAAAGGTTTGTATGAAACTTGTTTATTTGATGTTTATACCTGACATTACTATTTTTTTTAATATAATCATAGGCTTACCTCCTACCACTCATTTATTATTTTCTTTATTTTTAATTTTTTTTTATTTTTTACTTAATGATTAAGAAAATAAATATTAGTAAAATTATATATTTTTTAATAAGTAAGAATGTTAAAATAAATACTTAAAAACTATAATAAATAATATACAATAATAAATGAGTAATAGAAATGGATAAGCTTGGAGCCGGATGAGTTTAAAATCAGTTTTTGCACTAGCCAATGCTAATGTGCCACGTAGACACTCCAAAAAAACACGGTATGAACCCACGTCCACCCGATTCCCCCTCTGTTTCCTCCGAATCTCTCTCCCTCCCTCATCATTTGCACTCAAGTCCAAAAGAGAAAACTCTCTTTCTCTCCATCTCCCACCCGATCCCATGACGACAAACAAAAAGAACGCCGACGATGAACAACAGGAATGTCGTCCCTACTCCCACCACGACTCACGCTGGACGCCGGCAAACTTAGGTATTTTCTTCTCTACATTTTCTTCTCTGCATTTTCTTGAGATTAGAGTTTTCTTGACTGAATACTAAATTTGTAGTCCTTCATTGCCTAGTTTAGTACATGTATTTAGTCGATATGTATTTATGATAGTTTGTTGTGTTGTTGCTTGACCCAGACTTGTAATCAGTGTGAGTCTTTCAAATTAAGATAATTAGTATATTTAATCAAATTTTAAAGCATGCAATAATTTTTAATTTTTTAGATTTAAAATATTTTTCAAATGAAGTTGAAAACTTAAAGAAAATATATATATTAAAAAACATTGAAAAAATATGGAGCCCAAACCTAAACTTTGATTTTAGGTAGCCACATTAGGAACTGTTTGAGGTAGACTTTAAGAGGAAATGTCCACCCCTGCTTCAAGGCCAATGAAAGTAGTTTCATCTTGTTGAAAAAACATGCTCGGATTGAACATTCACAAATGGGGTTAAAATCTTTGAGTTTCTAATGGTGAACTCTTCACCTAACACAAGATTCTTGTTTAAACTGACTTATTTACATCGACTTGTAAAATGACTTATTTACTCTAAGCACACAAGATTCCTATGTACTTGGGCCATGCCGACTTTTATATTATGAATAAATCTTCTACTTATAAAAAACAGTTTGAGGGTTGTATATTCAGTTTGTAAGTGGTGTATAAAATATTAAATATGAAATTGATAGATTTATTTCATACTTAGAACACTTGTGTAATTCTTCAAGGGAATTGATATGCTCATTTCCTCTCCCTTTGGCCATAGCCTCGGGGGAAGAAGGTGTTAGAAAGGGGTGAAAGTGGGGAGTTACTTTACATTGGTTGGTGTTCAATTATAACTGTTACTTGATGTAGGAGACAAACCCCATATGAACAGTTTAGTGTTTATTTCTTTACATATTTTTATTCTTTTGGCACTGCATTGCATTTGGTGATCAAATTGAGTGCCTCAGGATGCAACCATTAGTTGATGGAGTGGTTTTTTTTTTTTTTTTTTTTTTTTTTTTTTTTTGCAGCAATATGGAAAGTAGTGGAAGAGACACCATATCTAGCTTATGGTCTATGAGGGCAGGAGATGATGTGATATCGGGACAAAGACCGATATGTTATTGCGGCATTCCCTCCAAAATGCAGACATCGGGGTAACCCAAAAAGTTTTGGTTGGAGGTTTTTCAATTGTCCAAATTATAAGGATAAAAAATAGTGTGGCTTTTTCGAATGGGCTGATCTTGAAATGGAACAACCAAATTGTTGTAAACGAACCTTGGAATTAACACATCGAAGAAACGAAAGGATAGAAGCTAAACGTGTAAGAATTGAATACATAAAATTCCAATCGATGAAGAAGAAGTACAAATATGTCTTAATTGCATATTGGATTCTATTTATTGCATTATTTCTTATTCTGAAGGTTTATCTTGGCTTATCGGGACAAGTTGTATTTATTTTTTGGATCAGTTTTTGTAAAAGACTATTTTATGGGATCAGTAAATGTGGGTTATTGAAAAGGTGAGATCACCATGCAAATTAATAGACTATTTTTTTGGATCAGTTTTCTAATTTATGTTTCTTTTGGCACTACAGACGTTTTCTGATAAGTTTTTGCATTTTCATCAAATGTTGGTGTGAACTCAAGGAACATGACATAACTTACAATACAATAAAAGCTTAAAAAGTAGAGGTGGGTCTTTTTCCTGATGGAAGTAAGGCGAGAAGTTGTAGAGAAATTTTAGTTGTGAAACCAAAAGATAATTACCGTATGTGTTCAATTAAAATGCCAAGACACATTAAAAAACCAAATCAAATGATAACAAAAAATAAATAAATAATAGAGATCTTAGTTTATCTTATTCAATTAAATATTAATAGTACGATATCATGTAATAGATTAATAGAAGCATGTGTTCATCTTGGAATCACCAGGCTGTATGAAAAGATTAAGAGAACATAAGAAGATGCCATTTCTTCATTCAAATGCCTTACAACCAACTTATAGCCAAATTACACAGACACCTAAATTCTCTGCATTAGAGCCAACTTACAACCAACTTACAATCAACTAAATTCATCATTACAGCCAACAAAAGTATCATGGCTACAAAAAATATAATGGCTACAAAATATCATGTCTACAAAAAATATTGAATGAGGAAACAACAAATTTAATGAAAGTCCACTCCATCAGCTACCCAATAATTAATTCTCTTCTGAAAAGTGAAAATTTCACGATGCTCCATACTCTTCATCTTGTGACATTGTTGGAAATTGCATATTCCTACAAATCAAGAAAAATTTTCACAAAGAGATGACAATAAGTGACCAAAGAAAATATTTAAATATAAAATAAATAAGATAAGATTAGTATTCATACATATCAAATGTTGTTGACATACTGGCCGGGTCTGGAGGTAATATAGTTGAACTTGGTTCGCCCATACCACTATAAAAAAATATTTCATCAAGTAAAAAGTTTCACACAAGGAACATACGATATTGCCTAAAGAATTCTGAATGTCCTTAGGAATGCAACCAATGTTATAATCACCATCGTGCTCCTTACTCAAAACGGATATTATTTTTTGTGTTGGTATCCCCGACTCATTTAGTGTATCTATTAAATTTTTTTGAGCCAGTGTCACCCATCTATGCCCACGAAACAAACTTGTACTTCGAGGTGTCAACAACTCATGATTATGCTGAAGTACAAACTTGGACACAACCCATTTGCCTCCATTCTTCTTTATTGTCATCATCGTCTTACACCCGCACTTTGTTTTTGGAACCTCGGGTCTTGCTCTCTCTTTAAGTTTAAGATTATACCGATGGAACCATTCTCTCGAACATACATACTCTACACCAATTAATGATTTGTGTATGCCTGACAACCGAGTATGATTTGTTCGAATTCTAAAACCAGTTCGTCTGGAGAAGGCTTTATAGCAACTAAGTGCATCCTCTATGTCGTCAAACTCTAGCCCCACATACGGCTCCACATATGAAGATGACATTGTATGGCCTTCCTAGGGCATGTTCCTGTTGAGTTCAACCTCACCTCTTCAATTATCTCAACTTCATCGGCGCTATAATTAGAACTATCTAAAATCTCAACATGATCTCTTGATGTACTCATTATTCACGCAACCTGATATCATTTACAAGACAGAAATGGTGAGTAGATCTTCTTGCATAAAGAACGGTGAAATTAAAATACAAGACAGAAATGCTCAAGTTCCTAACTTGAAAGATACAACACATGTAATATTATCACATAAATCACTAAGTTGGAGTCGAGTCATGGTTATGTTCAATCGAATTAAAATATAGGTGCAATGGAGAAATTTATTTACGGTACTTCATATCTGACCATAGAAGGACCCATTTTCATTTTTTTATATCAATAGTATCTTCCATATTCACAAACTATTTCTAATCAGCTTTTATAAGTTATAACAATAAGTGATTTCATATGTTATTAGAACAGAGGTAATTCTGTCACACTCTAATTAAATATTTTATGTATTAAGCCACTGAACTGGTTACCCTCAAAGTGAGATATTAATGTTATCCCTTTCTATATGTAATCATTCTATAAAGGCCACTTGAATGACCCAAAGATCCCCTTAGTTGGATTCAAACAAGGAAACAACATTTTCTTCCCTACCAATTACATTAGTGGATGGCCAATACGATGAATTTAGTGATGTGTACATGCGTGTGTTAAGGTTAAGATTATTAAAGCAATAAACTTATCTTGAGTTGGCTATAGTGAATTGTAAAGATTATAGGTATGATTTCAAAGAAAAAGAACAAATAATAATAATAATAATAATAAGACTGTAATTTGTAAACAATATAATTTTCCAAAATATCTAATCACAACCTCAATTAAGCACTAGAAAATTATCTTTAGACTTTATTAGAAGACCTAACATGGAATTGGGGACACTTAGGCTAGCTGATCATGGGTGTAGTTATGCCCGAGGGACAAGGTATTTAGCTAGTAACAATCATTTTATGTCTGGGTCAAGCAACAACATAACAAACTATCATAAATACATATGGACTAGATATGTACTAAACTAGGCAATGAAGGACTACAAATTTAGTATCCAGTCAAGAAAACCCTAATCAAAAGAAAATGCAGAGAAGAAAACGCAGAGAAGAAAATACTTAAGTTTGCCGGCGTCCAGTGTGAGTCATGGTGGGAGCAGGGACGACATTCCTTTTGTTTGTCTTCGTGGGATCGGGCTGGAGATAGAGAGAAAGAGGGTTTTCTCTTTTGGACTTCAGTGCAGATGATGTAGGAGGGAGAGAGATTCGGAGGAAATAGAGGAGGATCGGGTGGACGCAGGTTCATACCGTGTTTTTCAAGAGTGCCTACATGGCACATTAGTATTGGCTGGTGTGGAAACTGATTTTAAACATATCCGGCTTCAAGCTTTTTCCTAATAGAAAGTAGTAAATTATATTATTAATTATTTTTTTTTAAGTCAAAAGTTACATTTTTCTCTGAGCCTCGGTCAAATCTTTGACAGAGTGTGACGTGAGCAGAAAGGATGAAATGAGCTTTGAAGCCCTTACCTGCAAAAGAAAAAATTTTAAAAAATAAACGAGTAATAGACCTGTAGTATATAACGTGGTAAGAATAATGGTTTTCATTTATTTTTATTTTTTAATTGTAAATTTAAAAAAGGTGGGATGCAGCACGTTCTGAATATCTCAAACCTGGATGTCCTAAAAATCTTACAAAATGTGATGAACGACAATCTAAGACATGAATAGGGTTATAGGTGCTAGCTGGTGCCACACCCACTGTTTTCAATTTCATACTGTACCGGCCGGTAAGGCCGAAATTTTCCATACCGGCCATTGGGCCAGTACAGGTACCATCTATGTTTCGTACCGGCCCAAATACCGGCCGATACCGGCTTCAATTTATGCCTGTACCGGCCTATATTTCAGCCGATACCGGCTGATATTTCGGCCTTCAGTTTTTTTTTTTCATTTTTTCAAACTACAAGCTTATTTTTTTACTCACAATTCAGACTAGGCTATTTATAATTTATATATATATGTATTTATATATAATTTATTCATATATAAACTATTATTTTATAATATAATTTATATATATATTTATATATATAATTTATTCATATATCGATTATCCCGAAACGGTACCAGTATCGAAATATTTCGTTCCAGTACCTTGACTGGTACGGCTTCCGGTACGGTATTCAAAACATTGGCCACACCACACGATATATAGCTGTCATTGGATTCTAAGTACGGTATTTATCTTAGACGAGTACAAATTTGAAAATTTCATTCTGAATTCCATGGAAAATGCTAGCCCCACCGCTTGAGCTTCCTGCTTGCACTTTCCTCTTGATGTGGCATCCAAGTGGCTGACTTAATAGAATAAAAAATGCCATGACTGCATCTCCTTTTTTCCCGAAAACTGATCTCTACCTTCTTCTCCCTCCCCTCTCCCTACATCTCGAAAACACAGTTCATAAAACCCACCTTCATGCTGCCTTCTTCTCCCTCCCCTCTCCCTGCATCTCGAAAGCACAGTTTCCACCAACTAGTTCATGAGAAAGTATCATCAACAAAGTTGTGCTTAGGACATAAAAAGCTAATTTAAGATTATGATCTAATCAATAATTTTGCTAATGTTACAAGAACTTAATTCGATGCTGTCAATCTTCTTCATAATTCTCTTTGAAATCCTTCAGTTTTACATGACTAAGGGTACGTTTGGATAGTGAGAATACTTGAGAAGTGTTGAGAATATTTGTGAATAGTTATGAGTAGAGATTGGAGTGAGTTTGTGGGTCCCATTGAGAGTATTTTGAGTTGTTTGGATGTGTGAAGTATGTTGAGTTGTTGACTTTTGGGTGGATAGTTGAAAAATGTGTGGGTCCTATAAATATTATAGTGATTTTATTTTTAGTACTAAATATTATAATGATTTTATTATAGTGATTTTTTAATATTAATAAATATTGTAGTGATTTTATTTTATTTTTATATATAATAATGATAAATATTATAATGATTTTATTTTTAATTTATATATAATAGTGATAAATATTATAATGATTTTATTTATATATATATATAATAGTGATAAATATTATAATGATTTTATTTATATATATATATATATAATAGTGATAAATATTATAGTAATGTTATTTTTTATTTATATATTATAGTGATTTTATTTTTAATTTATATATAATCGTGATAAATATTATAGTGATTTTATTTTTTATTTATATATTATAGTATTTTATTTTTTATTTATATATAATAGTGATTTTATTTTTTATTTATATATTTTATTGATTTTATTTTTTATTTATATATTTTAGTGATTTTATTTTTTATTTATATATTTTAGTGATTTTATTTTTTATTTATATATAATAGAGATAAATATTATAATGATTTTATTTTTTATTTATATTTAGTAGGGATAAATATTATAGTGATTTTATTTTTTATTTATATATTATAGTGATTTTATTTTTATTTATATATTATAGTGATTTTATTTTTTATTTATATATTATAGTGATTTTAATTTTTTATTTAAATATATTATAGCGATTTTATTTTTTATTTATATATAATAGTGATAAATATTTTTTATTTATATATTATAGTGATTTTATTTTTTATTTATATATTATAGTGATTTTATTTTTTATTTATACATTATAGTATTTTATTTTTTATTTATATATTTAGTGATTTAATTTTTTATTTATACATTATAGTGATTTTATTTTTTATTTATATATTATAACGATTTTATTTTTTATTTATATTTAATAGCGATAAATATTATAGTGATTGTATTTTTTATTTATATATTATAGTGATTTTATTTATTTATATATTATAGTATTTTATTTTTTATTTACATATTATAGTGATTTTATTTTTTATTTATATATTATTGTGATTTTATTTTTATTTATATATTATAGTATTTTATTTTTTATTTATATATAATAGTGATTTTATTTTTTATTTATATATTTTAGTGATTTTATTTTTTATTTATATATTATAATGATTTTATTTTTTATTTATATGTAATAGTGTTAAATATTATAGTGATTTTATTTTTATTTATATATTATAGCGATTTTATCTTTTATTTATATATAATAGCGATTTTATTTTTTATTTATATATAATAGTTATATATATTTTTTATTTATATATTATAGTGCTTTTATTTATTTATATATTATAGTATTTTATCTTTTATTTACATATTATAGTGATTTTATTTTTTATTTATATATTATTGTGATTTTATTTTTTATTTATATATTTAGTGATTTAATTTTTTATTTATATATTATAGTGATTTTATTTTTTATTTATATATTATAGTGATTTTATTTTTTATTTATATATTATAATGATTTTATTTTTATTTATATTTAATAGTGATAAATATTATAGTGATATTATAATTTTTTATTTTACTTCGTAATTAAGAAAGTATTTTTTAATATATATTTTTTACTTTTGGATTAAAAAAATATTTTCTTAATAATATTTAAATTTATTTTATTTTTTAAAAATATTTAAAAATATTAAAAAATCTATATAAAAATTATTTATACAAAATATATATTAAATAATGCTACAGTCCCCAGCGGGAGCCCCCAGCGGGGGCTGTAGCACCACCCTTTTAGTATTTTATTTTTTATTTATATATTATAGTGATTTTATTTTTTATTTATATATAATAGTGATTTTATTTTTTATTTATATATTTTAGTGATTTTATTTTTTATTTATATATTATAATGATTTTATTTTTTATTTATATGTAATAGTGATAAATATTATAGTGATTTTATTTTTTATTTATATATTATAGTGATTTTATTTTTATTTATATATTATAGCGATTTTATCTTTTATTTATATACAATAGCGATTTTATTTTTTATTTATATATAATAGTTATATATATTTTTTATTTATATATTATATTGATTTTATTTATTTATATATTATAGTATTTTATCTTTTATTTACATATTATAGTGATTTTATTTTTTATTTATATATTATTGTGATTTTATTTTTTATTTATATATTTAGTGATTTAATTTTTTATTTATATATTATAGTGATTTAATTTTTTATTTATATATTATTGTGATTTTATTTATTTATATATTATAGTATTTTATTTTTTATTTATATATAATAGTGATTTTATTTTTTATTTATATATTTTAGTGATTTTATTTTTTATTTATATATTATAATGATTTTATTTTTTATTTATATGTAATAGTGATAAATATTATAGTGATTTTATTTTTTCATTTATATACTATAGTGATTTTGTTTTTTATTTATATATTATAGCGATTTTATCTTTTATTTATATATAATAGTGATAAATATTTTTTATTTATATATTATAGTGATTTTATTTTTTATTTATATATTTAGTGATTTTATTTTTTAATTATATATAATAGAGATAAATATTATAATGATTTTATTTTTTATTTATATATTATAGCGATTTTATTTTTTATTTATATATAATAGTGAGAAATATTATTTATTTATATATTATAGTGATTTTATTATTTATTTATATATTATAGTTATTTTTTTTATTTATATATTGTAGTATGGAAAATGCTACTTGCCCCGCTGGGGGCTCCCGCTGGGCCTGGGCCTGTAGCATTTTTTTATGTTTTGTTTTTAATTTATTTTTATATAGATATTTTTAATAATTTTAAATATTTTAAAAAATAAAATAAAAATTATAATATTATTTAAAAATATTATCTTAATTACGAAGTAGAATAAAAATTAATATTTAATGATGTTTTTTTTTACTTTCTGATTAAGGAAGTGCTTTTTAATGATATTTTAAATTTATTTTATTTTTTAAAAATATTTATAAGTGTAAAAAAAATCTATATAAAAAATAAATTAAAAAATTACACATAAAAAAGTACATATTAAGCTCAACGTGCTGTAGTATGACTATTTTAAATATTTTTTTAAAAAATCATAATATTATTAAAAAATACTTTCTTAATCATGAAGTAAAATAAAAAATTATAAAAAAAATATTTTATAATTTTTTATTTTACTTCGTAATTAAGAAAGTATTTTTTAATATATATTTTTTACTTTTGGATTAAAAAAATATTTTCTTAATAATATTTTAAATTTATTTTATTTTTTAAAAATATTTAAAAATATTAAAAAATCTATATAAAAATTATTTAAACAAAATATATATTAAATAATGCTACAGTCCCCAGCGGGAGCTCCCAGCGGGAGCCCCCAGCGGGGGCTGTAGCACCACCCTTTTAGTATTTTATTTTTTATTTATATATTATAGTGATTTTATTTTTTATTTATATATTATTGTGATTTTATTTATTTATATATTATAGTATTTTATTTTTTATTTATATATAATAGTGGTTTTATTTTTTATTTATATATTTTAGTGATTTTATTTTTTTATTTATATATTATAATGATTTTATTTTTTATTTATATGTAATAGTGATAAATATTATAGTGATTTTATTTTTTTATTTATATATTATAGTGATTTTAGTTTTTATTTATATATTATAGCGATTTTATCTTTTATTTATATATAATAGTGATAAATATTTTTTATTTATATATTATAGTGATTTTATTTTTTATTTATATATTTAGTGATTTTATTTTTTATTTATATATAATAGAGATAAATATTATAATGATTTTATTTTTTATTTATATATTATAGTGATTTTATTTTTTATTTATATATTATAATGATTTTATTTTTTATTTATATTTAATAGTGATAAATATTATAGTGATTTTATTTTTTATTTATATATTATAGTGATTTTATTTTTTATTTATATATTATAGCGATTTTATTTTTTATTTATATATAATAGTGATAAATATTTTTTTATTTATATATTATAGTATTTTATTTTTTATTTATATATTATAGTATTTTATTTTTTATTTATATATAATAGTGATTTTATTTTTTATTTATATATTTTAGTGATTTTATTTTTTATTTATATATTATAATGATTTTATTTTTTATTTATATGTAATAGTGATAAATATTATATTGATTTTATTTTTTTATTTATATATTATAGTGATTTTATTTTTTATTTATATATTATAGCGATTTTATCTTTTATTTATATATAATAGTGATAAATATTTTTTATTTATATATTATAGTGATTTTATTTTTTATTTGTATATTTAGTGATTTTATTTATTATTTATATATAATAGAGATAAATATTATAATGATTTTATTTTTTATTTATATATTATAGCGATTTTATTTTTTATTTATATATAATAGTGAGAAATATTTTTTATTTATATATTATAGTGATTTTATTTTTTATTTATATATTATAGTGATTTTTTTTATTTATATATTGTAGTATTTTATTTTTTATTTATATATAATAGAGATAAATATTATAATGATTTTATTTTTTATTTATATTTAATAGTGATAAATATTATAGTGATTTTATTTTTTATTTATATATTATAGTAATTTTATTTTTTATTTATATTTAATAGTGATAAATATTATAGTGATTTTATTTTTTATTTATATATTATAATAATTTTAGTTTTTATTTATATGTAATAGTGATAAATATTATAGTGATTTTATTTTTTTTATTTATATATTATAGTGATTTTATTTTTTATTTATATATTATAGTGATTTTATTTTTTATTTATATATTATAGCGATTTTATCTTTTATTTATATATAATAGTGATAAATATTTTTTATTTATATATTATAGTGATTTTATTTTTTATTTATATATTTAGTGATTTTATTTTTTATTTATATATAATAGAGATAAATATTATAATGATTTTATTTTTTATTTATATATTATAGTGATTTTATTTTTTATTTATATGTTATAATGATTTTATTTTTTATTTATATTTAATAGTGATAAATATTATAGTGATTTTATTTTTTATTTATATATTATAGTGATTTTATTTTTTATTTATATATTATAGTGATTTTATTTTTTATTTATATATTATAGTGATTTTATTTTTTATTTATATATTATAGCGATTTTATCTTTTATTTATATATAATAGTGATAAATATTTTTTATTTATATATTATAGTGATTTTATTTTTTATTTATATATTTAGTGATTTTATTTTTTATTTATATATAATAGAGATAAATATTATAATGATTTTAGTTTTTATTTATATATTATAGTGATTTTATTTTTTATTTATATGTTATAATGATTTTATTTTTTATTTATATTTAATAGTGATAAATATTATAGTGATTTTATTTTTTATTTATATATTATAGTGATTTTATTTTTTATTTATATATTATAGCGATTTTATTTTTTATTTATATATAATAGTGATAAATATTTTTTTATTTATATATTATAGGATTTTATTTTTTATTTATATATTATAGTATTTTATTTTTTATTTATATATAATAGTGATTTTATTTTTTATTTGTATATAATAGAGATAAATATTATAGTAATTTTATTTTTTATTTATATTTAATAGTGATAAATATTATAGTGATTTTATTTTTTATTTATATATAATAGTGATAAGTATTATAGAATGTTTGTGAATAGTTATGAGTAGAGATTGAAGTGGGTTTGTGGGTCTCATTGAAAGTATTTTAAGTTGTTTGGCATGTGAAGTATTTTCAAAACTACGAGAATACTTGAAAAGTGTTGAGAATAGTTTGGTACCCAAACATAGCCTAAGTACTACCTGATTCTAATTCTAGGATAATATAAATATTCCTCAATCCCATATAACAAAGCTGATCATCAACAAAGCATGAAAAACTCAATAGACAAACATGATCGAGTGAAAACAAAGAATAGAGGTATAATGGAGTTAAACCCACCATTTCCTGCTTTTTTCTCTGTTTTTTTCGGTCTTTTTCTTTTTGTTGGGTGGAATCTGTTGTAATTTTCAGGGTGAATCAAAATCCAAAAATAACATAGGAGAGAAGGAAAGAAATCTACCTCTCGAATGGAGGTCGGATGGAGGAGAGCTGCAACAAAGAACGCTGGAAATGGGTCTCTTGTGCTGGACGAGATTTGTCGGGGAGGGGTTTGGGAGATATTTTTTCATCTAGGTGGGAAGAAGTAAATGAGGCATTAAAAAAAAAAAAACGTATTCCACGTCAAGCGGGAGCCGAAAACGGGGAAGATACAGCGGTTGTTGTAGCAGTGCCCAAATTCCATTCCGTTTCGATTCTATGCTGACAAAATAAAATTGGAGTACAATTCTAAGTACGGTATGTATTGCAGATTTCATCTAAGTACAATTCAAAAGGAAAATAATTTACACAACATTTTTTACAACACTTTACACAACTATATTTTAAATTATGAATATTTTTATAAAATACCTTATAAAAGTAACATTATTTTACAAAAATACCCTCATTTTATAACATTGTTGTACAATATGTTGTGTAATGTGTTGTGTATATATCATTACTCTTTATAAAACATGCTATTTTGATCAATCACCAATGTAGTAGTGGTACTAGTCTTCACAAGGTACATGGATCCCATGAATGTTTTTCTTTTGTAATGTTTGTGCAAGCCTTTTTGTTAAAACATAAATCTATTTAAAGATCTAACTTTTTTAATAATTATTCAAAGAATTTGTACGAACTTACATGTAATAAACTTATATCTACCATTATTTTAAATTTTAAGGACAATACAAAAATAACATGGTCCTCTTATTTTCTTATTAAAGACACACGTGGCATCTTTCAACTTAATATAGGAGACTCCAGTGGTTACTATCTAAAGATTCCATCAAATAATTCTTATGCCTGTTTGGATAAGCAATCGTTTTTTTCTCATCTCATTATTATAATTTTTTTAAATTTTTACACAAAATATAATAAACAATTCAACTTTCTCAAATCTCAAAACAATAATAATATTAAAAAAATAATATTCTATCAATATTTTATTCAACTTTAATCTAAAATCATCTCATCTCACTATCCAAACGGAGTCTTAACTTCTTCGAGTGTAATGTGCATGATTAAGCATGATACACCTAGTTTTTGTACATTTCTTTTCTTTTTTTTCCATTGATTAGTGACTCTGATGGACTAAATTAATACAATAGGTATCCATCTTAATTAATTAGTTAATGTTGTATCATTCTTTGAAAATGAATTATACTATTTAGAAGTTTCGTGCGTAACATATCACTTATTGTAAAATTCATTATATTTATAAAAATTATCAATATTTTTTTAAGAAGCAGACGTGGCATATTTCTACTTCATGATATGTCAATAAAAAAAAAAAACTTGTAAATAAGTTTATTATTTAAAAATAACCCATTAAAAACTTTTATTTTAATTAAAAGGTTGGTACGTATGATCAACAAGGTTGCAAAATATTAGACTAAAATTGCAAATTGCTTAGACAAAACTGCAGGTCCGTTCGAGTTGTAAGGCTAATAGAAATGAAGAAATTAAGTGGTTATAATCATCGGCCATCACCAAAAATGTGAAGAAATCTTTGTATTCTATGTATGTATGTATAAGATCTAAGCTAATATAAGATCTCATATTATATTAGAGCTAATATCAGATCTAGAGAAACTTATTTTTTTCTGGTGAGTCCCTTTTTTTCGAGGAGTTTGCCTACTTGCACGCCCGATAATTGTAGGCAGTATTTAGTGGTGGAACAAGCAATTTTTATAAGAGGAGCCAACTTTTCTACCTTGTGAAACGTTTATTTAAAATAAAAAAGAGACAAATATTAATCTTAATTTTACAAAAAAAACATTAAAACATAATTATATATAAAATTATATTTTGGTAATTTGCTCCATCTGGTTAGACTAGAGACTGTGTAGTCTTTTATTTTCCAGTTTTTGTTTGTTTTTTCGTCCAAAGTATGGCGAAATGCCGATCTGCTGTTTTCCGAAGCTCAACGACCACCACGCGCCCCTCCGCGAAATTCCCATGCTGCTGATCCTTTGGACAGCTAAAGGCTTTTATCGAACGGAGCAGCACGTGAGTCACACGTGTGGGTTATAGTAGCGCGCGAGATCCATGCGCCACTGCACCAGGAAGCTTCTCTGTCGCCACATGCAGCGTTTTTGGAACCAGGGACCTCGGTTTCTTCAGACTCGACTGGCCATCACACTCCTAGCGTGGCGCGTCCCTCACGCGCCATCACAATCTCTTTGTTTCTTGTATTTTGCTTTCTTTTAAGCTAAGAATTCAGATCTACAGCTGTAATCCGTCATTTTCATATCTATCTTTATGTTTATTGTTATTTCCTTTTGTTTAGGTAAAAATAAAAAAGAAATAGTCTCTTGGACATTTTGTCTATAGAGTGAAAGTCTTCTCCTCCTCTGGAGATGGAGTTTGAAATCTTTGTTTTAGGGAGTGTGATTTCTCAGACGTTTTGTTTGTAGAGAGTTATAGAAATTAATGTGAAATCATCAATTGTCCCAAAAGTTAAAACTGACAGGAAGAGGTAGATTTTATTATTTATTTCGAATTTAGGACATCTACTCTGATACCATGTGAAATCATCACTTGTCCCAAAAGCTTAAGCTGATAGGAAGATGTAGATTTTATTATTTATTATTTATTTTATATCTTAACAGTTAAGACCATACAAGTCACAAATGAATTTGTGTACTGGTGGAGCCCCAACCATAAGTAGTTGGCTTGTTATCTGGGATTTTTCCTGTATGGATCAGGTCATAGCTGTAACTTCACTTTCATAAATGAATGAAGTCTATTTCCTATAAAAAAATAAAATAAAATTCTGAAAACACAATTTAATATCTATTTCAGATTTGATCTAATAACAATATTTCATAAAATAGTAACGAAATATTTTTTAAAAAAAAAATTATTCATAGAAACTATCAACTGATCTCTTAAGTCATTTTTCATTTTGATATGTAAGATAGTTTATCAAATTTGATGTAGAATCTAGATATTTTCGTGTCACGATAAACTTATAGGGGTTATAATTTTTTTTTGTCATTTTCTATATAACATAGAATTATTATGAATAAGATGTTATCCAACTACGGTAACATCAACACGTAATCAATAGAATCTGTGGCTGAAAGAGCCTTTTGCGTGTTGCTGAACTGCTTCCCTGAACTCGAAGATTTCAAATAAAGACCAGCAGCAGCATTACACCCATAAATGATCAACTGAGTATTGGACGTAGGTGTGATGATTCCTTATCAAATAAAGATCAATTCTTCATAACTAACAATTTCCAAAGAAAGAAATCCATCTTTGTTATGTAGTTAATACTGGGGGATCCCCTCATCAATAGACATGCCTTTTAGCCATGGCTACTGCATGAATGAGAGATCAGTTTTCTATCCATTAGGATTTCTTTCCAACATGAATTGATTGTTTGGTAATAACTTCTTAGAACATGGAGTTAGCTTTTATAAAGGAATTATTGCAGATAGTCCCCTTACTATATCAACTGGTTACCTCAACAATTCTATTCAGAAATTTCAGGTTTTTTAATCCCTTAAGGGACAACTTTTTACTCTCTCTAACTTGAATCCTTGTGTGTCAATGAGATCACTTTAATCTCAGTACATTCGTCGAAATCAGAATCAATCAATTTCATGTCTTACAAGAAAAGGAAAGGTTCATCTCCTCCGATCTATATAATCAAATAATTCCTGGTCATGCCTTCATTAACAATTTCTCCATGTTTTAGTTCAAGCAACCTTTCGATCAAAGATGGAATAGTGTGGATTCATTGGACATAAACAAGATGGAATAGTGTGGATTCATTGGACATAAACAAAATGGAATAAAAGGAGAAAAGAATTAATTGAAAAGAAAATGAGCAATGGAGAATTGAACCTGTTCCTTTTGACCTTCCAAAAAGATGCACTCAAAGTAAAGATACGGGTCTTCAGGGCTCAAAGAGGATCATGCAATTAGTAAAATCTGATTAACATTGATTTGCAGAAAATCAGACTACTTAAGGACAGAAATGTGTTTTATTAGGGAAATAGCAGTTAGTTACTTTGAGACCGCAACCGGTTAAACAACTAAACCTGCTCTATGCGTTGGGCAATTAAGTTTACCGCTGCATTGGCTGAGGAGAACGCCCCATGAAAGCTCTCTTGGTAGGAGATGGATTCCAATTCTCTAGCCATCTTCAACAAGATTTCACCAAGGTCTGTTTGTTTCTCTAGCAAAGATTTGTAGAATGAGTTGGCAGCAACCTTGCTGATTTCCACGTTGGTTTCCTCAGGACAATACTCATCATCCAACCATTTGTGAAGGGTAAACCTGAGCCACTCAGATTCCTGAAAGAGGCTGGATTAAGCGTCAGTCACACCATCTACAACCCAAGTTATACAAGCATGCACGTTGAAATTGCTAGCAATCATCCCAAAGAAAATCACAGAGAATCTCCCTTTCTCAATTAAAGTATCGTTTCGTCACCCTGTGAACAATTAAAATATGATTTTGGCTCTTGAAATCATGTCAAATATATTTCTTTTCTTTTATTTTCTTGGTATAAACGCTAGAAGGTGCAGTACATGTACATCATGATGCGTACAAGAAAGTCATCTGATTGGAAATAAAAAGAGGCATAAGATAATCATGGAGAGTAACTTGTTTGGTTAACAAGGTATTCTCATATATTCTCAAAACTTCTCATAATTTCCTTCCCAAGCATCACTAGAACACAAAACACTTTTCAATTTCAAACACAAAACCTAATCATCATCCAAACACAAAACCCAATATAGCTTTCCCAAACTTCCAAACAAAACACAAAAAACAATAAAACCTTTTCAAATTTCAAAACAAAAAATTATATTCAAACAATTTTTTAATTTTTATAATATTTTTTTTCAACTTTTTTTCTTTCATTTCCCAAAATCCAATAAAACATCTTAAATCAAATCATTTCACTACTATTCACAAAATTCTGAGATAGTGTCCAAACGAGCCCTAAGCCTATGGATGCTGTTCAGAGAAGGTGAAAAAGAGAGTCTTGAGCTCCTTTATCGTCCATTTCTGATCCTCAAAATTTTCTATCATTCCTTTCCATCTTGATACACCATATGAGACATGTAGGAACCATTTTGCAAACTACCAAGATTCGTGGACAACCACCTAATCCTCTCCATGAGTTAAACAGGTCTACTATGCTCCTGGGCATAACCCAATCCAAACCAACTTGAATGAAGAAATCATTCCATAGAACACTAGCCACCTGGAAATGCTGTAAAAGATGGTCCAAGGTTCCTCAATCCTTTTGCACACTAAGTAATCAATCACTCTTTTTCTCAGATTGTCCATGATAAAAATCTTCCCCGAGAGATTTGTCCAAGCAAAAAGTGGAGCTCTTGCGTGTGCATTAGTCTTCCATATTCTCTTCCAAGTAAATGGGTTGGTATTAAAAGGATAAGGACATTATAGAAAAACTGGATATTGAACCTTCCTTTCTTGGATGGAGCCCAAAGCAGCTTGTCTTCACCTATTGTTCTGAAAATAATGAGTACAGAAGATTAAAAGGAAGCAGTCAAGGCCTCAACCTCCCAATCATGAGCCACTCTGCTGAATCTACAATCCACTAACAGATTTCACTATTTGTCTCCAAAGGTCTGCCACTGAAGCATCCTTAACCCAAGCCACCATGTTCACCTTTGGGCAAGCTTCTTTGAGAGCCCTACTACCACACCAACAATCAAGCCAGAATTTAATCCTAACACCATCTCCTACCTCGAAACTAGCATGCTTAGAAAACTTCCCCCACCCTTTTCTTATGTCATTCCATAATCCCACCTCATATGGTCCTTAGACCTCATTAGAACATCACCCGCTCCACGAGCATCCATACTTAGTGCCTACTCATTCTCCACATGGCCTCTCTCTCGTTCAGATAGTGCAAAGCCATTTTGGCTAGAGTGTATGATTATAGAAATCAAAGTTTCAAACTCCTAACCCACCTTCGGAGATCGAAAAAATACTTTGGCCCAACTTACCAGGTGTATGAACTCTTCTCCCAACCCACCCCAGAGGAAGTTTAAAGAAGTCCCTATGCAACTTTTAGGCAGTTAGTTGCATTGGCTCGGAACAGAAATAAAGATATGAAATGCATAGGCAGGCTGAGAGGGTACTTTATCAAAACAATCTTACTACCTTTGGGAAAACATACTCTCTTCCAATTAGCTAGTTTTCGTTCAGCCTTCTCAATAACCAAATCCCAAACTATCTTAGCCGTGAAAGTGGCCCCCAAAGGAAGACCCAAATATTTCATAGGTAACTATGACACATTACACCCCGGAATGCCTGCCAAACTATCCATATTGGTGACTTGATCCACTGCAACCAACTCAAATTTATCCATGTTAACCTTTAGTCCTAAGACTGCTTCAGAGCATAAGAACAGAGCACGCACATGATGAAGATGAATTGGATTTGTCCCACAAAAAAATAAAGTATCTTCAACATACTAAAGACGTGATAGGTTTATGTTACCAATATTCCTGGCCGCCACAGGGAAAACCTGAGAGAACGCTCCACCAATCGACACAAATAACATTATGTCAAAGAATTCTCGAACGGGGTGGTGGAACACAAGTCTAATTCTTGCATCCCATGCGATGCAAAAAATACCATAATGTTGGAAAACATTTTTACACAAGATACCTAGCAAATCAAGAATTTTGAGGATAAAATTCTAAAATCTGCAAGGTAGAGGACTTCGATAACATTATGAGAGATGCCTACTAAAAAGGGGCAGGGCTCTGGCAGTTTCAGTATGATTAAAAAACAAATAAATGAACTGAGCTTTGATACGATACTATACTTTAGCTATTTGGTGGAGAGGTCCAACAAATTAATAATCCTGCACCATCCACATTGCATATTAGACCCTACGTGCATAGATTCAAGAGTTTTTAGAATACAGCTCGATGATCAGTGGTTGCTGATGTCTCTAATAGCTGGGTTGTCTGGCTGGAATGGCACTATAATCAGCTACGACAATAGAAACAGCAACACATAACCGATCCATGCTTCAAAACGTAGAACTGCCTAGCATAGGAGGTCTGATTTCTATCTGGCATGTCACTACTAAAGGAAGCAAGCGTCATGCGATTAATTGTATATATCTAGAACACTCAGAGAAAAAGAAAAAAAATATTGTAGCAGCATAAAACATGGAGTCCTTAACCGGTTAATAGCACCAAGTTAAAAATATCCTCTCACGAGATTCACTATAAACTAGTCTCAATCAATCTACAAAATATATACACTCTTTTTTGGTATCCATCGTTGCAGTACAGCTCATGACATCACAACAATAGAAACTTAAAGCTCATGACATTACAACAATACAAACTTAAAACTCATGACATTACAACAATACAAACTTAAAGCTCATGACATACAACAATACAAATAAGTTTGATCAACTGAGTAATATCAACGTGAATCTGGCTACTCAAATTAACCGATGGTGCTAATTAAAAATGAATTTGACGACGAAAATGGGGGTATGAAGAAACTGGAGAAGTTATACCTCCAAGGCCTTGGAGGGAATCAACCAATGCTCTGGGACCCTCAAGTCTTGAACTTGAGCCTCTTGGGAATCTGGGTCTTCTTCTCCTCCTCTTCCTCCTCCTCGTGCATTAATCAGTGGCTTCGGATAAGACTGGGGTTTTAGAAGAGTGACTGAGTATTTAAGAGGTTGAATTGGCATAAATGAAATCGGGAAATAGAGGTCAGGAGAGCCACTTGCGAGTGATATACGAGGATTACCGTTTGAAATTATTGTAGTTGCTGGTGTAAAATGCAAGGACCACATAGTTATCGGATTTTCGGTTTCTTGATTTTTCTTTTCGGTTTCTTATTTTCTTATCACTTTCTCCAGAAAAGTTTGGAGGAGGATTATGAACCTGCAAATGAAGTTTTGGACGAAGATGGGAAGGGAGAGGCTGAATGGACTGAAATGACGTCGTTTTACGTTCCCTCTTTTAACCCTTACTTCCTTAATTAGCACATTTATGTGGAATTTGTAATTTTTAAAAAATCTTCGTATCAGGTGGTTGGGCGCATACCCCCCCCCCCCCCCCCCCCCACACTTCATGTGGCAGACCGAATTCATTAAGGCTGCCTTTGAGCGCATACCCCATTCATTAAGGCTGTCGATTCAGTATAATTTTAAATTGAATTTAACAATCAAATATTCAATTATCAAATTATTAAATTTATTATAATTTAAAATCTTTTTACACGTGAGATCCATAATTTTTTTTAATTTAAAACATCTTTATATGTGAGACTCATAAAATTGAATTTAACAATCAAATATTCAATTATCAAATTATTAAATTTATTATAATTTAAAATCTTTTTACACGTGAGATCCATAATTTTTTTTAATTTAAAACATCTTTATATGTGAGACTCATAAATTTTTTCAATTTTTCATAAAAAGTACTTAAATTCATCTTAATATCTAAACACATTTTAAACTCAGTTTAGATGGATTCCACATAACTTCATTCACTATTCAACTCACTATTATTTATAAAGAACTTAACTCAACTAAACTCAATTCAATATTCAAACGCAACCTAAAAGTGAACAATCATGCACCTACCCAACCCGTCTAGCCCAGCATAAGGTAGACCCTAATAATTGAGTGAAAAGACCAAATATTGAACCAAAAAAGTGGGAATAGCAGTGCTACTCAATCGCTCCATTTGACCGATTTTTTTTATATTTATTTAATATTTTTAAATATTTTTAAAAAATAAAAAAATATATATTAATACATTAAAAATTATTTTCTTAATTATTAAGTAAAAAAAATTAAATACACAAGCGGTCATTTGGATGAGGAATTCTGAGGAACAGCTGGAAGCCGCACCACATTGAAGAAATTTTTTTTTTTTTTTTTTTTCAACCCAGCACGTTAAGTGTGCTGGGGCTTCTTCACACAGTAGAGTGTGAAGAAGAATTTTTCCATTTGGATTAGGTTATTTTGTGTCAAATCAGAAGCTAATAATTTACAATCACTCGACAATGAATGTCTCAGATCAAGTGTTGGATTACGTTATTTTGTTTCATCCCAATCTTGATTTCACACACACAAACATTGAAAATAAACATTCAACTCAAAATAAATTCATAGAAAATAATATCCCATAATAGCATAGCATTGAAAACTTCAGGGAGTATATGAAGTGGGAAAAAGATTACTCAGTCGTGGCGATAAAGTCATAGGTTCGATTCTGCCAGCTATCTCTCTTCAAACTTACTTAAGAAGAAGAGGGAGCTAAGAATCCTTACCGTGACCTTCAAATTCCCCACAATATAAACTTGAAAAAAAAAAAAAAAACTAACGCGACCAATAGTCTGTTTGGTTTCCAAGAAAATGATAGAGAATATCGAACCCTAGGAATTGGTCATCTGTAATTAAAAATGCTTTGGAAAACCAAAACAATCAAAAGAAGAGAGAAAGGGAAAGATCGCTCAATTCATCGGGGTGTTCGACACGCAAATTTCTCCAAAGAGAGAAGCTTGCATTCCAGTTTGTTGATGTCATGAACTCGGCGGCTGGGACTCTAACACAGAGAAGTGGAAGGTGGGTTAGAGCTGGGAACCCTAACACAGAGAAGTGGAAGATGAGAAACATCTTCGTTTGGTTACTGAACTCAGCTGAATTCAGTCTAATTTTAATCTGAGTCTAACATCCAAACACTCAACTCTCAAATTACTAAACTCTTCCCAACTCAAAACTTTCTTACATTGGGATTCACAACTTTTTTCAACTTAAAACATCTTTATATGTGGAACCTACAACCTTTTTCAATTTCCTATAAAAAGTATTAAATTCATCTTAACATCCAAACACATTTTAAACTCAGTTTAGATGGGTCTCACATAATTCTCTTCACTACTCAACTTATTACTATTCATAAAGTACTCAACTCAACTGAGCTTACCTCAATATCCAAACGTAGCCTTAAGTCGAAGCGTGAAGTGTGTTAGAGTGGGTGAAGTGACTAACACAGAAAACTGGAAACGACGACGTCGTGCACGAATGAAGTCTGAAGAAAGAATGGGGAAACAATGTGTTGCAATCCAGAGGCAGTGGATTCGAAGGTGACTTCAGGAAATCTCAACTCATTTCGTACGGAAAACTCTTCTCCAATTCAAATGGTGTAATGTTATCAGGGGTTGTTTTTTATGTGTTCTCATATACGACAAAACCCCTTACTGACCGTTGTTTTTTACTTTTCTAAGGGACTGTTTCCATTACACGGGTGTAATGAAGGCTCCGAAGGCCCTCACCCACCCCTTCACCCAGCCCCTTCACGCACCCCTCATCTCGACGCAGAGCTCGAAGGCCCTCACCCAACCCTTCATGCACCCCTCATCTTGACGCAGAGCTCGTCACTGTGGGCAGACCCATCTCTTATCGTCATCGACGCCAGACCTCACCAGTTCAGCCCACTTCAAGGCATGGGCGAGGGGGCATCTCATCTGCTATCGGCGAAACGCACGAATTGGAAGGCAGCCCGAGGTATTGGAAGCATCTCAAGACCCACGGCGAAGGCAACCCAGGTCCGTTGATTGCGTGAGAGATACCATCCCCACCAATCGAGATGGGTTTCATCTACTGCCTGGTAACCGTACCACATCACGTCCCCCTTCCTTTTATAGAGATTCCCCTACCCCCTGACCCAAAGGCTGCAAACACACGTCTAGGGTTTTGACCATAGATTAGTGTTTAACAGTGTAGAAATATTTTATTCCGTAGCCCCTTGCATGACAAATTCACAAATCGCCTACACAAATGAAACCCACCATTCCAAAAATCTGCAAACACCGCACCTCAAGAAGTCGATCCTACCATAAACACCCACGGGGTATTTCTATCACCACCACGGCTCCAAGAACACGGTCCTTCCAAGTATGTGAATCTAACTTATCTCAAATCATTTTTAGCTGTTATTTATGCAATGCACAAATATGAGTTGGCGTGACTCTAGTTGGGAGATGAATTTCACCTAAAATTTTTTATTGTAGTGGTTACTGACCGAGATAAATGTGTATCCATATTATGCAAGATGTGCTCATGAGCACGACAGTGCTAAGTTTCATGTTATTTTAATCTGGATTTGTAATGGTCAGCTGTTTAGAAAATATTAGAGTTGTTTACACATTTCATTTCTTTAGATGTTATGGTTTGAAATTGCATAATGATGATGCATAATGAGATTATTTAACAATGCATAATCCTGTGATGTTTATGGTTTGCCGTGCATGTGATTTTTTTTTAGGTTTGCATACTTGAATGTGGCAGTTTGCTTGGGCCTCATTTCATTGTTTCAAAAATGAAATTCTTGTTCTGTGTTTTGTTTTTGTTTTTGGTATGCATACTTGAATGTGATAGTGGGGTGTTTTGATTTGTGTTTTTTGTTCTGCTATTGTAGTGTATTTATATATAACAAAGTTTAATTTTGTTAATAAAACTTCCGTCTTCCCTATTCTTCTAGCGGTACTCCTTACGCTTATCTGCTAGACATCGTCCATATCAACAGGTATGGGTCATATTTTAATTCCAGGTCATTACTCATATTAAGGCATATTTTACAAACAATATATTTTTCTGTATTATATTACCAATTTCTTAGCTATTCCAAATGGATGATCCGGAAAACATGATCCGGGATCGTGAGATTTGTGGCGATGGCATGGAGGATATATTCATTGACATGCTCTATCAGGATGCCCTTCACGGTAGATTAAAGGGTGGAAAAATCATGTTTAGAGAGCATGGAGTTTATGCTCAGCGACTAACCGCTATTGGTGTAAAAGTGTTTGACGCGAACCAGGTTCACGGAAAACTTACGAGGTTGAAGGG
Organism: Juglans cinerea; assembly: GCA_961763995.1. Classification (NCBI taxonomy): domain Eukaryota; kingdom Viridiplantae; phylum Streptophyta; class Magnoliopsida; order Fagales; family Juglandaceae; genus Juglans; species Juglans cinerea. Next base: position 23,306,210 of record CAUIVZ010000005.1, read on the forward strand.
TTTACAACGTTTGTTTACTGATTTATTGAGCCAAACCAGGATGGGTTGGGATCCCGACACGAAGATAGTAGTCGCAAGCGACGAGTGCTGGGAAAAATGCCATCATGGTAAAAATAAACTTACTAAGCATCTTTATTTAACCAAAAACCAAGTTTGGTCACTACTCATCTGATTATTAACATGTATGTATATTCTGTAATTGTTAGGTTAAATCGAAATGGGGAGGTTTCGTACTTTCGGCTGCCCAAAGTACGAGGAGCTGTGCACCATATTTGGCGCTTCTGTTGCATACGAGACTATGTAACACGTGTTAACATAGCTGCCCGCAGATAGAGACGAGGAGCGGCGCCTTGATGAGGAGATGCGAGCTCGGCGCCCTCCCGCATTTGGAAATCGACAGGGATTGCCCATTGACAATGATGACTTTATTGACTTGATGGGGATCGGGTCACCTTCAGTTGATGTATGGACACAACAATCACGTAGGCCGAAGAAGAAAAATAGAGACTTTGAGGTACATCTTTCTGGCTGTGGAGGAGGTGAAACGCACGCAGATCGCGCGGCGTAAGCGGTATGAGGATGGGGAAGCTATGGATTCATCAAAGCGCAGCAAAGGATCACAACCTAGTGATGCCAGCAATGGCGGTTACGATCCGATTAGTCAGTGTGCGACATTGCTCAGTGAGCTTTCCCCGAGGCTGGATCCTCAACAACTTGTTCGTTCAATTAAGGAATTACTAAACCCAGATATGCGGCAGTTCTTCTTGTCATTGGATGCCGCCGGGAGGGACGATTGGGCCAGTAATTGTTAAAGTAGGATGCATGAGTTGTATTTTATTCTTTATGGCACTGTGACTCTATTTATTTTCTCATACCTTTCATGAGATGATTTATTGGTTTGATGAGTTTATGTACTGCTACTTTTTCCACCATCGTTGTCTGGACCATTAATTTAGATGAAGTAGATAAGGGCCTGATTTTAAGGGTTAAGGCTCTGTTTGGATTATGCGTGATTATTCACCTTAATGCATAATAATGAGATGGTTATAATAATGCATGATTATTTTGTTAACTTGTCAGATTACTTACAACTATTGTCAAGATAAAAGTGCGAATTAACCCACCATTCTTGTATCATTTTCTGCAACTTTGCTTCGGACACTTGAAGTTTTAACAAATCGCCTAGGTCTTATCCAACACATTCCATTGACGGTATCTAGTGTGCAGCCGATCGACTTAGGTACACTTTCTATAGCCGAAAAATAATAGAGTATCAGTTTATGTATTAAACTATTTCCTTGTTAATATATGAAAGTCTAATTCATAACTATTATGGTCGGACAACATAGTAGAAAAAGGCTGAGAGCATGGATGATGCGAATTGGTCAGCAGGAAGCTCCTCGATGGACGTGAACCTTGATGCATATGACATCTTCCCTAATGGGGGTTCGACTGATAGTAGTGGAGATGAACTTGCAACTGATGATCTTGAGACACTCGCATTTCTTGAGAGGGCCGGTAGACAAGCGCAACAGAATCTTAGACGGTCATAACATAATATCGGTCTGCGGGGACATCAATATATTTTGGAAGTTTTGAATGGGAATCCGAGGAATTCTCATGAGTTATTCCGAATGGAGGTTGATGCCTTCCGCGCATTATGCAGCTTGTTACGTTCAAATAGATTTTTGAAGGATACTAGAAAAGGGCTGACCGTCGAGGAACAAACAGGCATGTTCACATCGGTAGTGGTGGCTGGAGACGAACAACGGAATGTGGGACAGCGGTTTCAACATTCAACGGAAACTATTAACTCCCACGTAAGGAAAGTTATGAAGGCCATGTGTAGGCTTGGGACACATCTTATTTACCCAACTCACACATCCGGGGTGCACCCAACAATCGTAGGCAATCCAAGAAATTATCCTTGGTTTGAGGTAAGTTGTTTATGGTACATAATAAATTATAATTATGATTATGTTGGGTTATTGTTTAATAAATTATTTGAACGTACGCAACCATAATAAGATGGGTTCTTCGTTTGCAGAGATGCATTGGTGCAATTGATGGGACCATGATCGACGCCATTGTACCTGAAGAGATGCGCGAGGCATATCGCAACCGGTATGGGCGAGTTGCCCAAAACGTCTTGTGTGTATGTGACTTGGACATGAAGTTCACATTTCTGTATACTGGTTGGGAGGGAAGATCGCATGATGCACGCGTATTCATCGATGCATTGAGTCAGGGCCGCAACCAATTTCCAATGCCTCTCGATGGTAAATATTTAATATTATTTAATTATTTGTCTTCAAATTATTTCTCTTTATATGTATTTTGTTACATCTTTGGGAATGGTTGGTAAGGGCCTGATTTTTTTCCTGCTAATGGGTAACAGGTCATTATTATCTAGTCGATTCAGCGTTCCCATGTACTCGGTGATTTATGCCCCTTATCCCAGAGAGAGATATCATAGAAGTGACCGTCAGGGTCAACGGGGATTTAGGGGGTATAAGGATTATTTTAATCATCGTCACTCATGCATTCGTAACGTAATAGAACGTACATTTGGGGTCTTGAGATCACGATTTAGAATTTTAAGACTCATGCTTGCGTATAAAGTTGGGAGGCAAGGGGATCTGATCATTGCATGTTGTACGTTACACAATTTTATTAGAATGACGATGCCGAACGACTGGTTGTTCGAGGACTGGAGAAATAGGGAGCTCAGTCCAAGCGGTCGTGCATATAGTGACGCTGCAGCTTCAGCACGTCATCCTGACAAGACCATCGAATCAACCCGAGCTATGACTGTAATTAGGGATGACATTGACATTCCTATGTGGGAAGTCAGGGGTGGTCATTGATATGTATATAATAAATATTGGGACCATAAGGGTGTAGTTAGAGATTCAAATGTATTACAAATTTGATTTTGGTGTGGCAATAGATTACTTATTTACATATATGGGGAAGTTTGTAGCAAATTTCTTTAGAAAATATGGTTGCTAATTTTATGAGGTCTATACGTAAATTTAGTTTAATAAATGATTGGTCGATATGTAATTTTTATACTACTAAAATTATAAAATAAAGTGATTTTATAATTTAATGATGTTATTTTTATAATTTATTATCATTAACCATAATCGAAACTAACAAGAGCTAGGCAAAATGACCATTAGTACTTGAATATGGAAAATCATTTTAAGCACAATTATTTATAAAAAATTATTTTATATATATTAGTATTATTTAACGATTTTGGAAACAATTAAAAAATTATTTTTAAAACAATTTTTATTAATCAATTTTTATTTGATATTTTACGAAAAAATTCCTTTAGAAAAAAATATTGTAATCCGAAAAATATTATTATTCACTATATTAAAAAAAATAAAAATTAGGTAGGTAATTTATAAATTATTAATACTTAAGGAATAAATGTATTTATAAATAAAACAAATTTATTAAAAATACTATGCAATAATTTGTGGGATCTACATCTATCTCAAATAAAAAAAGTTAAAACCATCTCAACTCACTCCCAATCCAAACACACAACATTTTCAAACACTATCTTATCTCAACTCATCTCATTACTATTCACAACTCATCTCAACTCATCTTTGAATCCAAACTACTTAAGTCTGGGTGGGTTTAATAAATGTAATACGCACCATTTGAGTTTAAAGACTTCAAACGGAAACTTAAACGGTGTGTTTGGGGTCAGTGGGATTAGTAACATGTGTGGTACGTAGTGTTTGGCTTTAAAGCCAAACATTGCGTTTTGATGAGTCTATGTTGCGTATTGTTGAGTCTGTCAGTTTTATTCTAAATCTGTCATGGTCAGTTTAACAAAAGCTAGAGTTAGTTACATGTCAGGAAATGGAAAAAGAAAAGAAATCCGAGAGTGAAGTGAGAGGTATCGAAAGGCATATTTTCTATAGTGAATTTTGGAGGTTAAGGATTCCCTCGAAGAACCCTATTGATAATACAATTCTCAGGCCCTTGAGCCATTTTATCAAACATTTTGTGTGCATCCCCTTGCTTGTCATTTGCAGGAGCATTTCCATCACTCTGGCCAACCTATTACAAACAGATTACGCAGGTCAGTTCACCATTCCATTCCTTAGTCCATTACACAACACTACTCAAGAAGTAAACACTTAATAGTTGAGCTTGGATTTATTGGAGTTATCATTGCGATCTTTCTCTCTTCTACCCAAAAACATATAGATGGAAGAAATTCATTAAACATCGAAAAGAAAAAAAAAATGAAGAGAAATATTTACAGAACATAATGGAAACCCCGAAAGGGAGAGAAGGGTGCCAGTAGCATAATCTCCAAATGGAAAAATCTTGCTGGGTTAGGAGGAAGGTGGTCTTCGTGGGATTGCTTATTCAAAATGGGAAATGGGGTTGTTTCTCCAAAACGCGCGTTTCTGTAGGAAAAAAAAAAAACTAATTTCCACAACATGCGTGGGGTGTGCAATGGTGAACAGTTGCTGATTCGTAGAAAAACTCTACCCTAAAATCTTATGTTTTAGAAAAAAAAATTTAAAAAAATAAGAATAATAAATAGATGGTAGGAAGTAATAAGCCTATTATTATCCCATTAAAAAACTCTTGCAGTTGTGACTTTCCACTGTACCAAATGTTGCTTCGAAAAAGTGAATGGTTGCTTCTTTTAAGAAATTTTAATCTTTTTTAGGCATTTAGGTGTAATGACATTTTAAATGCCTTTGCCTACAATTAAGCTCTTAACTAATCAACATGAATGGATATGGGCAAAAACACAAGAAGAATCATCATGTTTTGGAACAAGGTTTTCACCGACATGTTTTCCTAATCTAATATTTAGATGAAAAATTATATTTGCAATCCTATTATTTTAAGTCTCATGCACCCATTTGAAAAAAAACGTAGATAAATTTGAAATTTATATGAAAGTCATTTTTTTAATGATGTACCCCACTTTTAAATAGAGAAAGCGGCAATTGTTGCCATTGTTGATGTTAATCTCTCATTTTCTTTGATATTTCCAATTCACACTCATGCCATACTCACAGGGTTCTAAAAATATAGTGTTGGACATGAATACATGTTATGGGTTAAGAAAGAATAGTTTGTGGCCAATGGCACAATCTCACGTGACTGAGGATGATTGAAGGGTAAAACTAATGCATTGTATGAATCTAGGGATAAAGTCCATGAGAGACATCATACACGAGAAAGAATCTCAACCGATCAAATCCACCCAAAATTGGAATTCATGGAGATATATCCGGATGAGATATATGCACCAGAAGGATGGTATCAATAGCATAATCGTGTTTCTTAAGGGATCATACCAAACTAATCATTGCCCCCGAATAGGTCATGCCATATAGAACACCCCAATCCTATAAATAGACTACTATGTATATGTTCTAGTATAGATGATTCATTCAACTTAACCATCGGTAGCATGCCCCACTAAGTTTCTCGAGGCTCTTTCTCTTATTGTAGGTTTGCGTTGTAAGCATAGTTGGAAATTGCATTAACATATAGCATCTTATGATAATCATTTAAACACTAAATAATCATCAGATTCTATGGGATAGAAAAAGATTCCGTTGTCCGATAAATATTTATACATAAATTTAATATTACCCTAAATATTTATCTGTGCAGTAATAAATTATTGTAGGGTCTGTTTCATATATTTCTCTTTTCTACTGAGAACCTCAAAGTTCTAATAATAACTGGAGAAAACCTTCATTCAGATTTTTCAATTTTCCTCTAATCCTGAATATTTGGCACGTCGATTTGCTCAAAAAATGGTCACATTACATCTCAGCCACCAATTAGTTAGGAGTAAGTGTTCAAGCAATGCATGCATCCCATGCAATCCATACAAACCACGGTGCACAGCTTGTAGCTAATGCAAACGATTCAAAGCAACACACACAGCAGCATCTAACGGCAGCTCATGCAGATTCCATGCAACGTATGCAGCAGCATCAGGAGCCTTCCAGAATACTCTCAACAAACCATCCATTATAACAAACACATATTTGCTACCTGTAAAATTGTCCTGACATTAGAGATTATTTTTTTATTCTATGTATATATATTGAGAGGCTCTGCCTCATTATATTGTAATGAAAACATATAATACAAAAAGGAGCATTGATTTTAGCATGGTATCAGAGCATACCTAGGACTCATCGTCCACCTTCCATGTCTGATTCCTTCACCATCCTCTCCTCTTCTTCCCCATCCTCCCTTCCTTCTATACCCTTACCTAACTTATCTCATATTCTCTTAGTGAAACTTACTCCCAAAAACTATCTATTGTAGAAAGTCCAACTTGTACCCTACCTGCGAGGCCAACGTCTCTTCAAATATGTTGATAGTTCTTGCCCAGCTCCACCTGACCAACTACCTAATACCTTACCCAATCCAGAATACGAAATCTAGGTCCAGCAAGACCAGCTGGTCATATCGGCGTTGATATTCTCTCTTTCCAAATCCATCATTGCTCAGGTAGTGGGTTGTGCTTCTGCTTGTGATGTTTAGCCATCATTGGAATCTACTTATGCCTCTTCCTCTCAAGCCCGTCTAATTCAAACACTACTTTAGTTTGCCTCCCTTAAGAAAAGTTTTGATTCCATATTCATTTACTTTCAAAAAGCCAAAACTCTCGCCGACACCATGGCTGCCGCTAGACGTCCTCTACCCTCCACTGAGTTTGTGCCCTATCTTTTGGCTAGCCTTGGCACTGATTATGATGCCTTGGTGTCATCTGTAACCACACGACTCGATCTCATCTCTACTGAGACACTTCTGGGTCATCTTCTTGCCCAAGAAGCTCGACTACAACATCACGCTGCTATTGCCTTTGTTTTCTCTTTACTTGAAATCTTAGCCAATTTTTCCACTCACTCTCCTTCTTTTAGTCGTGGTCGTGCAGTACGTGGTTGTCAAAACTATGGCCGAAATCGTGGAGCTCTTTCAAGCACTTGTGGCCGTGGTTTTTCTGGTTTTAGTGGTACATCCTATACTAGTTCATCTTCTTCCTTAACTAACTCTAGACCAGTTTGCCAAGTCTATAACAAGGTTGGCCATACGACCCTTACTTGTATCTACCATTTCAACCAAGCCTATATCTCTATAGCTCCTGCCTCGGCCCATTACAGTGCCTCCAGCTATACATCAAATGGCGCTTGGTATCTTGACATAGCGGCAACGAATCACATTACGAGTGAGCTTGCAAATCTGAACCTCCAGTCTGCAGAATACCATGGTCTTGATCAACTTCGTGTTGGCGATGGCTCCTCTATCCCAATCTCACATCTGGTTCATCTCTCTTCCCTTCTTCTTCATCTCAATTTCTTTTAACTAAGCTACTCTATGTCCTTATCCGCCAGTTTTGTTCAGATAATAATGTTTTCTTTCAATTTTTCTCTAATAGTTTCTGTGTAAAGGACTGCAACACAGGGAATCTACTGCTCCAAGGGACAACAACAGCTAATGAACTTTATACCTTCTCACCACAATCCCCTCAGGCTCATTCCAGCTGGCACTCACGCCTTGGCTACCCTTCCCTCAAGATTGTACATTTTGTCCTTGTTAAGCATGGTCTTCCTTTTGATGAAATGTCCTCTATAGATTTTTGTAAGGCATGTGCTATGGCAAAGCATCATCGCATACCAGCTTATACTAGAACCACTAAGTCTGTTTCACCTTTTAATCTTGTTTTTAGTGATTTATGGGGTCCTTCACCTCATGTTTTAGCTGAGGGTTTTCGGTTTTATATATAATTTGTTGATGATTACTCTAGACATACATGGTTGCTTCCCATGCAACACAAGTCTCAAGCGTTATCTATCTTTATTAAATTTAAGGCTTATGTTGAATTGTAATTTAATACCAAAATTAAGCAACTTCAAACCGACTAGGGAGGGAAATTTAGATCTTTCTCTGAAAGTCTTTCTACCCCTGGCATTATTCACCGTGTCACCTGCCCTCATGCCCACACCTAAAATGGCATAGTGGAACATAAACATAGGCATACTGTAGACTCGAGTTTGGCCTTACTTGCACACGCTTTTGTCCCATTAACTTTTTGGCCCTATGCTTTTCAACATGTCATACGTTTAATAAACATGCTTCCATCTTCTTCTCTTAATAACTCATCTCCATTTTTTCTTCTTCACAAAACTTATCCTAATTTTAACTCTCTACGCGTGTTTGGATCAGCCTGTTGGCCTCTAACTCGTCCATTCAATCATCATAAATTCGATTATAGGGCCCTTCAGTGTGTTTATTTTGGTCTAAGCTCAGCCCATCGTGGATCCATCTGTTACCACATTCCATCAAAACATGTCTATATATCAAAAGACATCAAATTTGATGAAGCCCACTTTCCCTTTGCAAACATCTCCAAGCCCAAACCTCTATCTGAGCCCAAGTTTGTTTCTCTCCCACTTTTCAACTCTGCTCTAGGCCGAGCTCAACAAGCCCAATCCATTCTAGTCTCAATCCCCACTTCATGTTCTTCACCAAACCTTCATCTCAGTCCACGCAACCTGGTATTATGCAACAACCACATTCAATGGTCACACGCTCTCAAAGTGATTCCTCTCACCCTCGTCAGTTCATTGATGGCACCATTTGATGGCCACCTCCACATGCTCATTTATCCCTTGCTTCCAAAATTCCCAAAACACCCTCTTATTTCTCTATTGCCTAGAAATATCCAAAGTGGAGAGAAGCTATGTCTAAAGAGTTAAATGCACTCTTAGTCAATGATATGTGGACTCTTGTGCCTGCCTCTGAAGCTCCTAATGTTGTGTCATGTAAATGGGTTTTTCGAATAAAGCATCTTGTCGACGGCACCATTGAATGATGGAAAGCCCGTTTGGTGGCCAAGGGATTTCTTCAACAGTCTGGTCTTGACTATGATCAGACCTTCAGCCCCATTGTAAAAGCAACAACAATTCAACTTATTTTGGCTCTTGCTATGACCAAAGGTTGGCCTATTCAACAATATTACGTGCAAAATGATTTTCTCCATGGCCCTCTATCTAAGACAGTTTTCATGAAACAACCACGGGGCTTTGCTCATCTTCAATACTCCACGCACATGTGTAAGTTGCACAAAGCCATTTATGGCCTTAAGCAATCGCCAATGGCCTAGTATTCTCACTTGAGTCAAAAGCTCATTGATCTTGGTTTTAACATATCCTCTTTGTTTGTCTACATTGATTGTGATGCTGTCATTTATATATTAGTCTATGTAGATGATTTGCTTGTCACAAGTTCAAGCTTAGCCCTCATCACTAATCTTCTTCAAGCTTTACGTCTAGAGTTTCCCATTACAGACCTCGGCAAGCTGCACTTTTTCTTGGGTATTGAAGCAAACCACACAAGTGATGGACTCCTTCTCGCACAAAGAAAGTACATTGCTAATTTACTTGATCAAACCAACATGGCTTTAGCTAAGCCTGTCAAGACACCAATGGCAACATCAAATAAGCTAAGTCTCCACACTGGAAATCTGTTTGAAGATCCCTCATTGTACCATAGTACCGTTGGCTCTCTCCAATACTTATCATTCACAAGACTTGATTTGGCATTTGTCGTGAGTAAGGTCTGCCAGTACATGCATGCTCCTAGAGTTCCCCACTGGCAGGCAATAAAAAGGATCCTCAGATATCTTAAGCATGCCTCTCAACTTGGCCTATTTTTCTGTAAATCCACATCAATGAACATCATTGCATTTTCGGATGCAGATTAAGCAAGGTGCCCCGATGATAGGAGATTAACCAGTGCATATTGTGTCTTCTCTGGTACTAATCTAATTTCATGGTCCTTCGAAAAGCAACCCACAATAGCTAGGTCCTCCACTGAAGTAGAGTTCAAAGCCGTAGCCAATGCCACTGCATAAATCATATGGGTTCAACATCTGTGTCGGGACCTCGGAATTAATCTTGCTACTACTCCAACTTTATTTTGTGACAATTTGGGAGCAACGTATTTGTCTTCTAACCCTGTTTTCCATGCACGAACAAAGCATGTGGAAATAGATTTCCACTTTGTGCGAGACAGGGTTCTAAACAAGTCCTCTCTGGCGTTTATTTCAGGAAAAGAACAGCTTGTAGATATCCTAACCAAACTGTTGTCTGCTGCAAGGTTCCAGTTGCTCTGATCCAGTCTTCGCTTACGTTCACTGCCGCTTGACTTGAAGGGGCCTATTCAAGCACTGCATGCATCCCATGCAATCCATGCAACGGCAGCTCATGCAGATTCCATGCAACGTACGCAGCAGCATCAGGAGCCTTCCAAAATACTCTCAACGAACCATCCGTTGTAACAGACGCATATTTGCTAGCTGTAAAATTGTCCTGACATTATAGAATATTCTTTATTCTGTGTATATATATTGAGAGGCGCTGCCTCATTGTATTGTAATGAAAACATATAATACAAAAAGGAGTACTGATTTTAGCAGTAAGTAAGCTAAGCAAAACCTCTGAAATTATTCTTGGTGAACCCACCAAGCGTGACCTGAGGCAAATAATAAGTTTCCCTATGAAACATAAATACTTGAGGAGAGGATGGCTTTCTATTACAAAGTATAGTTGGAATTTTTTGGACGGCAATACGTAAAGCATTATTATTTGTGTCCTCAGATAAATAAAGCATTATTGCTCTACAAGCAGTACAAGTACAACTACAAACAACCTCGTCCATAGAAACAACACCCTGCATCATTCACATGACAAGCATAGCTGCATTTACATATACTGTGTATATTTTTCATCCCACGTCTTCATATAACTGCATGGACATATTTTCACATAATGATCTGACACCATCTCTCTCTCTCTCTCTCTCTCTCTCTCTCATTTAACTAAGTTGATGGATGAAAAAGACGACATAATTAACCTTGACAATGAGCAACTAGGGGTGAGTTGGATCTGTTGAGTTTGAATCAGCTTGTCAATTTCTTCCTTTGGGCAGATGAACATTTTTAGCACATTGAAGCAAAATTCCCTGCATATATGAAACAATATCATTAAATTAGCCGAGTCATACCAACATTAGATCTAACTCTAGCATACCACCTAGGACACATTAGTTGAAAGTGTAATTAATATGTGGTTGGTTCTTAACTGCCAGGGGCAATCTCCTATCAGCATCATATCTCCTTCATAATCAGTGTAGGTTACATGCCACCCACTGCTTCCATCAATCAAGCTTCCTTTGAAATCGAACATCTCGTCAAACTCAGAAATTAGTTCATCATACCCATTGAAACGCACAAGATCAACTGATCTACCGAGAGCAGTTCCATGCTTGAGCACCTGGAAGGGTTACAATTCACAATTTCACAAACTTAGCTTGTCCAATTATTTTCTTGACCATCACAAGGGCATGAGAAGAAGCAACTTTAGATTCCACATATGTCATCTTGTGCTTAGAATCACATAACCAAATGCATACACATATACACACATACACATAAACATATGCATTTGACATATACAAAATTTAGAAATGCAGGCATCTTAATTTGTGTGATGTTACTAAGCCACAATCCAATACCTTACCAAGCAAGATTACAGGTAATTCAATTGGTTATTTCCATCAAGTTGCTTGAACCATGTATGAAGGAAATTCAAAAAGTAAAGTACCTTTGTGCAACTTCTGTTAGTGACAGAACAATTCTCGCATTGTTTCTTCAGAAGAATGCAAGGGCTATTCTTAGAGGACTCTGAAACCTGGATAGTTTCAGAAACACAAGACTCAGATGTTGGGGGGAAAGAACAAGGACTTGAAAGCTCACAATAAGTGGCAACTTGTGGTGAAGGGAGCTCCGGGTGACTATTGGCCAAATTGACCCCAAAAAGCATGTATCTTGCACAACTAGTTGGTTGGGAAAGTGGACCGTCATTTTCATCCCTCGATTCAGAAGACCTGAATTCCTGGGACCCGGAATTGCTTATGGTAACATTTGAAACTGAAATGTTCCTGCTAACTGAAATATTGTCACAAACTCCATTAGCAAATATTGGGGGCCACTGGTAAGTGGGGCAAGGAGCCATTATATTTCCACCAGGACATGATATTGTGCTACTGTTATGTTGATGAAAGTGATCATCCATTGGAAAAAATGGTTTATTCTCCAATCCCATTAGTCTGTGGCACCAATCAGGATCTGATAAGGGTAACAAATGTGGTATTGTTGGTGGGGTTTCTGCATCCAGTTCTTGACCACTGGTTTTCTTGTTTTCTTGACCTTGCAAGACCTCTTTGTGTCTTTTAGATGCGTACCCAATCGAACCATGAAATAAGCCTAATAGAAAAGGGAAATTTGACACGTTAGAAAATAAGAGTTTGAAAGTCAAAATAGTAGATAATGAAGGCCACGGACCGTCTCTGGTCAAGCTAGAAAACCCTGGCAATGATGCATTAATTGATCGTGTCCTCTTTCGTTCAGATATTGTAGAAGTGGGCTTCTTATTAGTTGATTCTATCAGCTCGATGTTCCAAGGGGAAACCCTTTCAGGTTGCAGCAAGAATGTGTCTGAAGTGCAATCCCATTGCACCTGAAATGGATATATTAATGAAATAACCTGAAGTATAAAGAATAATATGAAACCTACAAAAATGTCAGTTTAAAGGTTGAAATATGTCTTAAAGGTTAGGAAAAATCCCGTTACCTTGAGACATCTCCATTCTGAACCAGGCCACCTAATACAATCGATATTTTCAACACCAACTATGGTACCTGAAAATCTGGTTGACACAGTACAACATTCGGGCAAAAGAATAGAAGGGGCAAATCTGTGCTTATAAGTTGGAAGAATATCAGTAATGACTACTTTTATCTGACCTTTCTTTAAATTATTTCATGTCATAGACTGCATTCATTTTTCTAAACTGCACGACCTTGAGCAAAAATGATGATGTATGTCTTTTCTTTTTATTTGGAAGGGGTGTGCAGTTGAAGTGATGTGTGAAAGAGAGCAAGTTCAGAAAGGCTTGGCTGAGTTACCTCTTTTCTGAACATTCTTCCCCTTCAAATGGCATTGTAAACCTCGTTCCCACAGAATAGACAGTTTTGTCTAACTTCATGTATTGCTCAAAAGGAATAATAAATTCAGAAGGACTTGTCCTGCAGATTGGATTAAATGGTCACATGATTATTGCTGAAAAGAATCGCTTGCCCAATGATATAATTTGCAGAGATACAAAGTAAACCCCTACTAGAGGCCTTTCATTTGAAAATTCTATGTATATATAATTACAGCTTACCAAGGGCGATAGTACACTATGAACAAAGTTCCAGTAGAAACAGCATGGGAAGCACTGGCAAGTATACCATGGTGCATGCTGCAGCCAGATATGACGGATGCTGAGGCATTATTTAGTGGTTTAACTGCACGGCGAACCCCAACACGAAGTTGCCCATTCTCTCCTCTGTGAAGCACAAATACCAACGATGAGAATTGAGACACTGACTAAAAATAGTAATAATGCTTATTAACAAAGTGAAAGATAACAAACAACTGAAGCAGCAAGGTACTATAAATTTCTTCAACAACGAAAATTTATAAACGTTTCATGATTTAAATGTCTACTTGGATTCAAGAGGTGCATGGAAATTTAACTACAAAAAAAGCCTGGAATGATTCACTCACAGACATGAGAGAGAGAGAGAGAGAGAGAGAGAGACCTAAGGAAGATGCATGCATCACCAGCAACAAGCTTTTTTGCAGTCACAAAGGTACTCCAACCACTGGTGAGCAAGTGTCGCTTTGGTCGACCTACATTTAATGAGAAATATTCTCCAAACCTTTGACAAATTATCTGAGATCTCAATTATAAATGTAAAATCAACCACATTTTGGTTCCATAAACATTGATCAAATATGCATTATTAAAATTGAAAAGTATAATTGGCTATATCTATTATCTACTGGACCTAGAAGAGTGGGGCTGAATAGGTGCTATTTGCTAAACTAACAATTTGCAATATTATTCATAATGGATTGATTTAAACATTATGTCAACCAACCAATCAATATATATATATATATATATATATATATATAACGGAATTAGTACAAATGGTTCTTCAAATGAGTGGGATTGATTTAGTACAGCCCCAAAGTGGTGGTTTTTGGTGACTGATGGCTAGAGATGTGGAGAGAGGATGGCAGTTCCAATGGTAGGGGCATGTGGTATTTTGTTAGTAGATCCATTCTCAGTAGCAAAAATAAAAGAAGGAAAATGGGGTGAAAAAGTAGGAGGAAGATGTGCGCAGAGGGAGGACTGATCTAGAGAGGAACTGGAGGAAGGGAGAAGCGGTGTGGAGTTTTCTGGAGGGTGTTTGCTTAGGAGGGGGCGTTTTCTAGGTGGGAGAACACCAGAGAGCTTTTTACAAAAATGTTAGTCCATCTATTTTGGTGACTTTTTACAAAAAAAAAAATGTTCATTTGTGTCAAGAAAAGATAGGTTTTTGATGGGACTAGCCCCATTTGTGTCAAAGCCAGGGGCAAATCTGGCCCATTAACTGTCTCTCTAGACATCAACCTTTTGAGAGTTAGGCTGCATTTGGTTCCCAAACTCAGCTGAGTTCAATCTAATTTTAAACTGAGGCTAATATCCAAATACTCAACTCTCAAATTATTAAACTCATTCCAACTCACAACCTTCTTACACTTGAGACCCACAATCTTTTTCAACTTAAAACATCGTTATATGTGAGACTCATAACCTTTTTCAATTTCCAATAAAAAATACTAAACTTATCTTAACGTCTAAACATACTTTAAACTTAGTTTAGATAGACCCCACATAACTCTCTCTATTACTCAACTCACAACTATTCATAAAGAACTCAGCTCAGCTCAACTCAACATCCAAACACAGCCTTAAATTTGTTGGTTTCCCAGAAAGAAAGGCCCTGTCCTTAAAGATGTCAATGCAGTAACCACAGCAATATTGCTTCTAACCTACATGTTTAAATGATAAGTAAATTACAGTGATTTGTTCATTATTCCAAGGAACATCGGACATCCATGTTAGGTTAGTGATTTTTTGATGCACTGATCGATAATAGTAGGATTAATTCAGGCTTAGATGCTTTTAGACAAACTCAGCTTAGTAAACATACCACGGAAGACATGGCGAAAGTTCCATTCAAGCCCTTGCAAGTCTTTAGCGACCAGTTCTTGTACTGGTGGTTGCTGAGACATGTCCTGAACATAACTAATAACATATTAATAACTGACTTCGCATTTAAACTTGCTGCAATCTTGATGAAGTAGAGTTTATTTAAGGAAGTAATGTGATAAAAGATTCCGTGTGTACAAAAAGAATATGCTTATTTCATTACTTGAAGATACTCCGAGTAGGAACAAGAAAGAATGGTATAGGCCATATTCTAGGTATCATACTGTTAGAAGCTACCTAACAAGAGAAACCAAATTCAACCATTCAAAGGCTTCAATTAACTGTTCTCCGCTCACAATATATGTTATAGAGCAGACACTAACCAGAGGTGGGAAGCACTTGCGAGCATGTGGCTTACGAACAGAGAACCCACCATGTGTGCTTGTGTCAGAGGCAGTGAGTGTTTTGACAAAGGAACATACACTGGTTCTTGGAGGTGATGACAAAGCAGTTTCATCCTCCAAACTTAGCTTGTCTTGCTGCGAGGATAAGATACGAAACCGGCCATTCAGTTATGCAAAAATGATTTATCAAACCCTTAAACATCTCAGCAGTCATTATCTGACCTCTGGCTCTGGAAGCAAAGTAACTTGAGCATACACCTCATCTGTTTGAGCTTCAGCCTGCAAAACCAAATACATTATCAAGAACTCCATAAAAGAATAATAAAATACATAAACAAAAAAACACCATCAACACACACATAAAGAACAAAGCCTAAAGAAGTTTCTGTTGTCTTCAAGTGTCCTTGAGTTGCAATTCGAACACACGATCAGAAGAAGTAAATAAAAATCTTGAATAGAAAAGAAAAAGATGGAGATGGTGTACCTTTAGATGAACATGAACAACCTTGCAGAGGATCTTAGAAGGTACATTGTAAATTGGCATTTCCCTCATACCATCTTGTTGGGTGTATGCCTCAACCTATATCAGATTCCATATAACCAAGTATGACCTCAAATAAGCAAAGACGAGAGTGTGATACATGATAATATGTCAGGCAAAGATGTCGCTTATTTAAAACATAAAGGGCACTTCGGTTACTAAATGGTTTTTAAAGCTGCGAGTCTATGATCTTGATCAGGACAAATGAATAAAAATGGTGGCACCCCAGAACTAATAACATGCATGGTATAATTTTCAAAAATTTCACTTACTGCCAACCCTTCATGCTTCTTCGTACTATCAGATGCCAGTGGCTGCATTTGACAAATTGGTCCATCGAATTTATAAATTCAACTAGCATCGTGCATGACCGAGCATGCCCCTAAAGTTTGTGTTATTTAAGTTCATCCTGCCTCCATTATGCAGTATTTACGTACTTTACAGTTGTACGTAGAATTACAAATGATAGAATTATCGTAAAACTACTGCACAATTCTCCAATAAAATATTATTTTTTAGTTTAAACCCATCAAAGTCAAATAAAATTCAAATAATCGTAACTTTTATCATTTTGCTATCTAATTATAGATTCCTAAACGTGCCGGTATATATGTGAGAAACGTACTCCAGGAAAGCAAGGGCAGACCCACAACCAGGCTTAGGAGCTTCTCCTCCAAAATTTTGAAAAACCTAAAAATTTAATACTTATTTAAGTTTTTAAATTTTAAAAATTAATTTCCCACCCAAAACAAAAAATATGGTTTGGCTCTGAAGTTAAATTTTCTGATTTCGCCCCTTGGCTGAAAGCAAACTTCAATGATTTCAACTTGAATATAGTTCATTTTCCTTTTCCTTCTAACAATGGATCAATAGTGACAGAAGATACAAAACTCCCATCAGATCTCAATAAATTCATTTCAGAAGACAAAACGGTGCAAACAGACGGGAGCCGCAAAAAACAAAGAAAAAAAGGGGAAGGGAGAGTAGAACCTGTTCCATGTGACCTTGGGGGAAGTAGAAAACCTTCTCCCCAGGACGCGGAACGTAGACACGAGGGCCCGCACAGGCATGCCACAGTTTAGCGTCCAATATATCTCTCTCTCCTAACATCATAACACAGAAAAATTAACACCCAAGACAGAGCCAGTTTACGTAAAACAAAACGGATAGGAATCATGGACTAGGAGAGACAGGGAAAGGCAAATCCGAGAATCCATTTCTGGGATAAGAAAATATAAACAAATAAAAGCCACTTTAGGGAATGATTGCGTAAAACAAGTACTGTAAAATGACTTACAGAATAGAATTATAGGAACCCATTTTTTGAATCGATGGGACAAAGACCTCACAGTCATTTAATTTGCGTGATTTTTCGTGGAAATATAGAAGTAAAAACCAAATACAGGTGTGTTTATCAATTGTAATGATATTTTCTGGTAACTTCGCAAGTTTCCCAGCGGGATTTGAGAAATTCATTATGACGAAGATAAACGGCCACCAATCGCAGCCTTCAAGTCCCATGAAATTTAAAATTTTGATTATTTAACATAGAAAATGTTAAATATACAACTGAATGGGAAAGTTACATTTTTTCCATTAGAAATCACTTGAAAAACCAGAAATCCAGAAATTATCAGCATGCATCAAAACCACACCCCCCCCCCCCCCCCCCCTCTCCCTGCACAGTAGACAAACTCCATAAAAGAAAAGAAAACACAGTCATGAGAAGGAAAATCTTAGTGAAGGACCAGAGTCCCAAGAGCTTACCTTGGTCGTATTGATCAGCAGGCAAGCCACCGCCCATACGTCCTCTGCTGTCACTTTCCGAAACGGTGGCACTCAAATTAGCCCCTTGTAGATCGCCAACGCTACCCATGTCTCTCTCTCTCTGAGCAAATGAGGGAGGCACAAGATAAAATGAGGAAGACTTAAAAAATACAAAGCTAAAAGAACAAGAGAGGGAGAGAAAACAAGAGAAAGGACAAAAAGGGCTTTAAGAACTAGGTATGCCGTGTCCAACTGCGGAGGGTTCAAGGAGTGAGACTGTTACACCTCGCTCTGATCTCTCAGGTACCTCCACTACCACGCCAGAGCACGGAGCCTAATCTCTCGCTAAAAGTTTCTTTCTCACTGTAGAAGGCTCTCCCCGAGTGGCGTGATGTTTACTGTTGTCCTTGTAACGTATGTTTCTATATCTCTGCGTGCTGAGAGAGAGAGAGAGAGAGAGAGAGAGAGAGAGAGAGTGAGTGATGTGCCGGGTGGGGGATGGAGTATAATGAGGTGAAGTGGGGGGAGGGTGGGGTGTTTGTACAACCTGCAGCGTTTTTTCCGCGTCTTTCTGCTCGATTCGTCGTCTCCGCCTCTCTCCTCGAGCTTGCACGCACATCACCCTCTCTGTCGTCTCGCTCTCTCTCTCCCCCAAAGTTCTAAACTGATGTCTAAACCTAGCTGCGAGTGCCTGGCGATATTTGCTACTTTGGTGCCGATATAATCGATGTGCTTTGTTGCCTTCGCCTCCCTGTCGGCTGTCTGCATGCACACATGCATATGTACGTATTTTCTTTCGTCTGCCTTTCTCCGTCGGTCTATATTCTGTTTTTCGTCCGTTTTTCGTTTCCGGGTTTACCACATCCTCTTAGGTGCCAGCTAGGATGTTGCGGTTTACTCAAAAATAAATCAAAATTACGTTGTGATTTATTAAATTTATTTTATAATAAAAATAATTTTATAATTTAAATTTATTTTTAAATAATCTTACTCAAAATATTTCGATTTTACAGTAACTAATTAGCTCCATTACTATGCTATCTCTACTTTCTATATTTAAGAGTTGTAAATTTATTTTATTTTCTTATCATAATTTAAATAAATTAAAAATATTATAATATTTTATTAAAAATGGTGCAAAAATTATGTAATAGTTGTCTCTTATATCTAGAGATAAAAAGTTGGGAATTTTTTCTTTTAAATATGAGTAGTTATACATGTAATTACAGTTTTACTTACACTTTTACTTACAATACTCATTTTATTAATTTTATTTTAAATTTTAAATTTTAAATTTTAAATTTCATGATTTTCAACGTATCATTAACTGACATGTGGAGAAGTAAGTTTTTTGTAAATTTTTCTTAAATACATTTAATAATTTCCTTTAAATATAAACGGTAAATAAATAAAGTTGTGCCGAGAGTTTTATAGATTTTTATTCAAGTTATGGTTCTAAGTTAAAAATTATTATTAATAATAATAATAAGTAAAAAATAATCGTAATTAGGGTAGTAGATGGCAGCCACCCCCTTAGGCGGCTCGATGTGGGCGGTCGCAATATTGGGCCACCATAGGGTAGCCGGTGACCACCTCATCAGGTTTTTATAAATTTATATTTTTTTACTTTTAATAGAAAAGTAAAAATAATTCAAAGTAATAAGTTTATATGTTTGGAAAAAAGGTTAAAAAAAAGCTTTTTATTGTAAAGTGAAAATCACTCTATTATAGATTAATTGGCTTGTGCCAAACATACACTATCATTTTTGTTTAAGTGTACGATTGATGGAGTGTTTGTCGGAAAATGCAATAGAAATGAGCTATTAATTAATACGATCTTATTGGGACTTATAATAAGTTAGATATTAGGCTTTATATCCTTAGAATTTTTCACCTTATATCTCAAACTATAAAAAATTAAAATATATATTAGATTAGTAAACTGTAAAAAAACTTGCACATTGCATGATCATCGTTTTAACTCTAACATAACTTGAAGCTTTGATGCTAAGGGATAATGCCAAATGTTAGCTTTATGTAGTAGTATGATAGTTTTGATAATTTAAGGGACAAAATTTAAATTTTTTAATCACAAAATGTATTTATATTATATTAATATTATACGTTGATCGGGATTCTCCTAGGGGATCAACTCTATTGACCCTAATCCAACAAAAACACAAATCTCTCACCACTAAGTTAATACCTTTTGTAATTAACTAAGAGGTTAAACTAATAAATGTAAAGGAAGATATTGATGAATTTAATTCAACATAAAAATTATATATTGTTTAGAAATCATTAGGAGTGCTACCCACACCCACCAGACGGGTGGCAGTCGGCCCTACCCCAGCATGGGCTGGGGGCGGCAGTGGGGAGAGTTGGGTTCACCCCCCGTGGGCAGGTGCTCCCGTTCAGAGATTGGGAGACGGATTGGCACCCAAGGTCGTTCGCCCACTACCCACAGAGAGAGAGAGAGAGAGAGAAACCTAGAGTTGGGGGCGACAGCAAGAGAGAGAGAGACTGTGATGAACGACGACTGGACAGGGTTAGGGCGACGATCGGATAACCGGCTACAGGGAGAGCAGAGAGAGAGAGATGGAGGAAGGGAAGGAGGGAGGAGGAGATTTTAAAACAAAACATAAGGCAAAATGACGACGTTTTGTAGTGTTCTCCAAAACAACGTTGTATTATTAAAAGAAAATTAAAGTTTAAGATAAAACGACGTCGTTTTATTAAAAAAATTATTTTTTAATATGGGTGTGTGTGTTGGGCTAGGCGAACATGAGAAATCTCTTGTGAGCTTGCGCCCAGCCCAGGCCCCAATCCCATCCTTTAGCACCAACATTCGTGCCGGCTTCTACCCGCACGTTAGCCCTATGCGGGTAGGTGGCCCACCGCCCAGCCCTAGAAATCATATATCTAGCTAGTATAAATAAATTAGAAATACTAGTTCAACACATAAATCTTATAAAAGTAGGTTTATGATGTGACTTTATGTAATGTGTCATATTTATTTTATAACAAAAAGCGCGTAACAATCAAACGTACCATATCAATATCACTTTATAAAATTATTTTTATAGAACTTAAGTATAGATCATTTATTTTAAAAGTAATGCTATGTACAAATTCCAAATAGATAAGTCTCATATAATTATTTTGTAAAAACGTAGGTCTTACTAATAAAAAATAATTTTTGTTATATTTTTTTTAAGTGGGATAATGGGGTCTACTTTTATATGAGTTTTGTCTATTTAAAACTTATACAAATCATTACTCTTATTTAAATGAATAAGTTTATGAAAACCTTTATTCACGATTGCGAATGAAAAAAAAGAGACCTTTTACTTGTCTGTACAATGTGCATGTATGTACACACATAAAATAAATATTTAATTACTCACAAAAACAGCCCATTCTTAATTATTTATTTATCCCGTTACAAACTAAGCCCAACATAGTTTTCAACCAACTCTCTGTGTCGTACTATGTATATTTCAAATTATATTTTTTCCTAATTGAACTTATTTTGTTCGTATTATATGAAAAAACAAAATTACGAGGAAATGGACCATCCAAAACAAAAGTTTAAAGGCGATGAAAACGACACGACCGTGGAGCATGCTGGGGGCATTGATGGCGAAGGTGGCTCCGTTACTCATGTACAGCGCCCATGTCGCCATTAAAGTTCACACTTTAGAGTTTAGAGACCCACCTGGTCCAATAATTAGAGCAGTTCAGATCAGGACACGTGGTACATTCCAACACAGACGTGTCTATCGATAATTTTATTTAAGTAAAGTTAGATACAAGTCTCAAATAAATAAGTTTCATACAAATTTTTTATAAAACAATAGATTTTATTAATAAAGAATAATTTTTTTTTACAATTTTTTAAGATGGGTTCATTTTTTTATAAAGGCTTGTATGAAACTTGTCTATTTAGGACTTGTACAAATCATTTCTCATTTTATTTTGAGTATCTGGCCATCTGAAATTTATCTTTGAAATTTACCGTTTAGGGACTAAAAGTGCGTTTGTATATTGAGCTGAGTTTAGTTGAGTTGAATTTTTTATGAATAATAGTGAGTTGAGTAGTGAAGAAAATTATGTGAGGCTCATTTAAACTGAGTTTAAAGTATGTTTAGATGTTAAAATAAATTTAATATTTTTTATAGGAAATTAAAAAAGATTGTGTGTCTCATGTATAAAGATATTTTAAGTTGAAAAATGTTGTGGGTCCTACGTGTATGAAGGTTTTGAGTTGAGATGAATTTAGTAATTTGAGAATTGGATGTTTGGATGTTAGACTCAGTTTAAAATTAGACTGAACTCAGCTGAGCTCAACTGAGTTTGAGAACCAACGCAGCTGGTATACATAAACCATCTCATCTCATCTCATCATTATAATTTTTTAAAAATTTTATATAAAATATAATAAATAATTTAATTTTTTCAAATCTCAAAACAATAATAATATTAAAAAATAATATTTTAACAGTATTTTATTCAACTCATCTAAAACTATCTCATCTCATCTTACTATCCAAATGAGTCATATTAAAAACAAAAATAAATACAGAATAAAAAACGAATTGGACATCCGAAAATATAAAAGGAGTAAGACTAAAATTTTAAGTTTCCACTACCCATTTTGTCTTTGTATTTTTAATTTTTTTAATACACCATATAGAATCACATGGTGATGTTATGTCAAGGGGTCATCTGAGCGGTAAGTTTCATATAGCTAAATAACATTATTTCTTTTGTTTTTAAACTTGTTCCTGAATCCTGGATAATTTTGAACACAAAAAATTATATTCTATATTGGTATATAGTGCACACATATTAAAATATCTGTATAACATAATTTGATTTGGAAAATAAATTTTAAAATTTAAATATTACAAATTAAATCGTACCATTAAGTATTGTGCATGATGTACTCTACATACCGAATGATATTACCGATTGGTTAAGGTTTATGTAAACTAAGAGAAGTTTTAAACTTTAAAAATATACAACCTTCGAGGATAATATTACAATGATTACACTTTCATGTGTTCTTACATATGAGAATTTGGGACCAGAATTTTGCGACATTTGGATTCGATTCATATTCCATCATCTTCTTTACATTGATTTGATGCCACATTTAAGATAACAAGTAAAGAGGAAAAACACTTATGTGTAATAAGAAATATATATTTCATATAAAGCCCTTACTAATGTGGGAGGGTAAAACAAGAGATAGGATTAGGAGTGCTACCCGCCATATGCGGGAGGGTAAACCTGATGTTTCGTATTCGCTGGCAGGGCGGCATGTTGGCACTACCACCGTCCAATCATCTCATTCAACAATAAAAAAGCATAAAAAAAATAGCACAAAATCGCATATACCATGAAATAAACAATTTCACTAAACAAACAAATTCATCTCAAATTTGTAGATCTGTAAATTTATGCACAAATCTAAAACACAAACCCACGACCATGTCTAATATTGATTTGTAAAGAGGAAGAAGAAAAAGAATGGGAAGAGGAAGAAGGATGGTGTGTTTAGCAAATTTGGGGCTGGGATATATACAACGAAACTATGTCTTTTCAAGTTTTATGTGCGCATGGGAAAGCAATTGGGTATCTTGCAAGAGTTTTGTTATGTACAAGCAAGTTTGTATACCAATCTGCGTACTAATGTTGTTACCTTCATATTCTAAATTCAAATTAGTATTGTTTTCAATAAAATCTACTTTCTGACCAATCATATTGAATGGATGCGCGTATTAGTGCGCAAAATCGCTTACAATTAGATTTTTCCATCTTGCAATCCACTAATAGGCTTTCAAAAAAATACAACCCTACCCACCCCTAGCTGCACCTAGGGCAATCCGAGGGTTACCCACTCATCCTTTAGCAAGGTATCCTATCTAGGAGTGTTAGTGTACAAAGGGGGGATGCTACTCGTACTTCTAGACGAGGGGTGCCCTTGTCCCGGCCCCATATGGATAGGGACGAGGGGAGGAGGTTTAGGCCCTTGGGCTCCGCCCCGTCCAGCTGTCAGGCTGCAGATTAATCCCCTAGTTTATCCGCCTACCCCAGTAAATACTAAATAAAGAGCGCCTGCTACCCACCCATGGCCGATAAAAAAACTAAAACCTACCCGGACCATTCCAAGTAATCAAATATCAACTAGAGAAAGAGAGAGACCACGATGGTGTCGGCGATTGGGTGAGGGCGATGACAACGCTATAAAACACTAAAACAGAGGTGCGCGCGCGCACAAGAGAGAGAGAGAGGAATGGTTGGGTCCCGATGGATTTTCCATTTTATACAAAATCGTATATTAAAACGAAGTTGTTTTGGGTAAAATCCCAAAACAACGTCGTTGGAATGGTTGGGTCCCAATGGATTTTCCATTTTATACAAAATCGTATATTAAAACGAAGTTGTTTTGGATAAAACCACAAAACAACGTCGTTGTATTAAAGAAAATATTTTTTTTAATATGTGTGTGTATATGTAGAAGGACGAGGCTTAGCATGGGTGGGCTTGGCACCAGCCCCATCCTCGCCTAGGTTTAAGGTATAGGTGGGGGTCGTACCGCCGCACCTCAGCATATGACGGTTAGGGACACATGGCTGCCCAAGCAAGGTTTACCAGTTGGGGTAGCAAACAAGTGGTGGGGCCCTTGCCACCCACTCTTAGAGCAAAGAGATAATTGCCCCTTTACATGTACCGAGCAAGTCGTTGAAGGGTTATCCACCTCGTTCAAGGCTTATTTGGTGACGATAGAGTGCATGCTATATATATCCACCTCAGCCATTGTTGCAAATAAACTCATGGAAAATGAGAGCAAGTCTCAATTTTTTTGTTTGTCTTCTTGAAACTCGTATCTATGTCTAAATTTAAAAACTTATATTTTAATTGAAAAAAAAACCCAAGGGTCTAAATCATATATAATTTTTGTTTGAATTCAGAAACTCCTAAATAAATTATTTGATAGTTTGTGTAAGCACAAGGTTTATTCACGCATAATCGATTCTATTATTCTCTCTCATTTTGAAAAGCTCTCCCAAAATCTATCTCCTAAAATCCTTCATCCGTTGTCCAGAGGGATTGGAGCCTTGCCTCCTCCTCCTTCCCTCCAGTATTATCTGACAATGTCCATTGGCTTTTATCCGGTCTTTTCCTTTATTTTTTGAAAATAGCATGGAGATTGACTGATATAATACTTTCTGGCAACCTTCGACCGTCACATGCTGCCCCACAAGACTCCCCAGCGTCCATGCGAGTAGCTTGTGAGATCCACGTGTTGCTACATCACGATTCGCATTCTATCACCACATGCAGTAGAAATGGGATCAACAGCCTTAGATCTTGCAAATCCAACAAACGTCTTCTCACCAGTAATGTCGTGTGATCCCCACACACCTTCACAACCATTGACGGTTGTCTGCCGGTATATCGGATCATCTACCAGATGTTATTTTATTATGTTATTGTTTATCCTAACCAAAGATCATGAGAAAAAGGAAGTGGACGTTTATTTTAACCAAGTTGGACTAGCAAAATGCAGCACAATATAATCTACTGCGACTTTTAGAGTGGTGTTGTAATCCATTTTTTAGATTGCAAAAAAAGCTTCAAGTGGCTTCCCCTTGTGGAAAATGGGTAGGAGCCATTAGCATCCGATCCCGGTTTTCTTTTCTTTTTCTAGTATTATATTAGCTGGTTTGAGATGATTGTTGGAGCCTCCCACTCTTTAGACTCTTATTTCTTGTAATTGTTTAATATATATGAAGCTTGATTAGACAAAAAAAAAAGTACAAAGTTTATTACTTCCCTTTCACATACCAATTTGGCAGTCCATGTGACACTTATGCATCAACCCCTATGGTGAAAGTGGATAGTCCATCTGGAGCCATATTAATTTTAAAAAAGTGAGTAATGCTAGATATAAGAGCAAAGTGTGCAAGCCTTACGAAGTCATTTTTGTAAAAAAATAAATCCCACTAAAAGAAAAGAGTAATGCTACATGCAGTCGTAGCGTGCGCAAGCGACGTGCAGTCGTTTTGAAAAATAAGGGGTTCACTATTAAAAAATTAATTTTTTTTTCATATGGATCCCGTATGTATTCACTTTTTTTAAAGTGATTATGCGATACTACTACATTAGAATAAGTACTAATGTAATCATGAGTACTACTACATTGATAATCATGTTGGTTTGCAAAGGTGATTAGTAAAATTTACATTACACCCAGCTAATACCATTATTCAATAAGATCGAATCAAAGCACTTTATTTATTTATTTATTTATTTATCTATCTTAATGATCAAAATTTAATAAGAATGGGTTAATTTGTGCTTTCAAAAAGACGAAGATGTATGCATTAATGGCCAAATCTTGATGATTGAGTGAATTATGATTTGTTTTTTAAATTACACATAAGTTATAACTTTGTTTGTTTAATTAACGGTAATATAGCAAAAGTTTAGTGATGGTTTTTTTTTTAAGAATAAAAGAGTGATGATTTTTTTTTTCTTAAACTGGTATGTAGAGCACACTTAATAAAGTGTTTGTATATCATAATCTGATTTGAAAGATAAATTTTAAAAATTAAATAATACAAATCAAATTTTACAATTTAAGTGATGTGAATGATGTGTTATACATACTAACTTGAGAATTAAATAATTCAAGAGTGATAACTCCATGCTGTAAAATATGATTTTTACATAACATTTATTAAGAAATTATTAAATGTATGTAAAATCAGGCAGGCAAATGCCACCAAAAAGAAACTAAAACTAGTGTGTAAGGAATAACTTTATTCGAAAATCTTTACACCATACATTATTCACATGTTTTACACGTACAAATATACTACACAATTATAGTGAATTATCCCATCTTATAAACATGAATATATTTTTTCATCTAGTTTTTTATAGTTTATTATCGTAATAAATAATCATTTTCATTGTAAATAATTCATCATAAATATTTATTTTTTATATCGTCGATAATCTTTTAAATTTGAGATTTTAACTCTTTCGAACACACAATGACACAAGTAAGGGATATTCGGAAAATAGTAGCGATAGACTTACAATCCCATTATAATTAATTTATAATTCTTAATAAAATGGTATCTTTTAAATATTTAAAAATATCAAATTCAAATAAAATTCAAATTTAAATTTTAAAAATATATTATTTTAATTCATAGTTATAAACAAATTGTCAAAGGTCATCATTTTTGTTCGGGGAATGATATGCTCGATCAGGATTCAGGAGTGACAAAAAGACTCATTCGGGAGTTTAATTAGATTCTTTTCATAGTTTTCGTGAGAAAGTAGTGTAATAATTAATAAAAAAAAAAAAAAAGCTTTCATTTTTTACGTGTGAGGTAGCATCGTACGTACGTAGGCGAGGTTGCAGGCCAAACGTACGTACGTACGGAGGGACGCACTACTGCAAAAAGACGCTGTAGGCATATGAAATGGATAAATAAATAATATTTTTATTTGTCTCTTTGTAATTGATTGTTATTACAGTTATGTTTAAAATATTTTGTATAAGATGAATAGTATTTTTTTCATCCAATTTTGTCTTATATTTTTCTTAAATTTCCATTTTTTGTTTTTTTCTAAAGTGTATTTTTATGGTATTTTACTTATTTCTTTATAGTTTTATTCTTATCTAAACGTTGGTCGAAATATATTTTCTCTATTTTGTTAATGTCTTTTACTCTTCAATTTCTCACACAAACTTCTAGATTCTTCAGTGTTAAAATTTCTCTTCTTACTTGTGGGTATCGTCGTTACATGGGTATGAGTTTTATTCATCTCTCTTCTCAGTTGTCACCAAATCAGACAAAATAAACATTATATAATATCTGTTTAGATCTAAAAAAATGGTGATGAGATGATTTAATTGTTAACAAATACCAAATCGGACGAAACAAGTATTATGTAATATCTATTTAAATAAAATAAAAAATTGGTGATGAGACAATTTAACAAACAGAAACAAGTGAGATTTTAGAGATCCTTACACCGATATATTGAGACGATATGAGTGAAATCAAATTTACGTAAAAAAATTGTATATAAACTTGTTGATTTTGATACGCAACTATCACAAACTTATCAATTGAATGATGATTTGTATGTTGGCCCATTTTACATTTATATAAATAATGAAAGTTTTTATTTAGGAGAGATTTGGATTCAAAACTCATTTCATTTCATCATTATAATTTTTTCAAATTCTCATACAAAATATAATAAACAATTTAACTTTTTCAAATCTCAAAACAACTTTCCCAAATTATCAAATATAATAAGAAATTCAGTTTTTATTCTATTATTTACAAACCATCTCAACTCATATCAACTCATCTATGAATCCAAACTTCTCCTTAATTTTTCATTCAATCAGACGCTACATACAGGGGGACCTTTAAAAAATAAAATAAAAGAGGGGCGACATCATAATTACGGTACGATGGTATGGTCGTTTTCGATGTCCATACGTGTACGGTGTTTGATAACTTCTAAATTATAATTATAATTTACAGACCCAACGCGCTGGTCCATCCGACACATAAAGGAATGCGCGCAGTGAAGAACCATTATTATTAATTTATTACTCCGTTTGGGAGCTGGGCAGTTGTAACAACCCATTCCCAATTTATAGATAATTTTAAATATAATAATATTTTTTATTATATTTAAACGCATCAAATTAAAAGTAAAAATCAAAATTAAATATAAAATAATATTATTTTGGGTGCTATCAGGTATAATCGATTCTTTTTATTTTGTTATTTTTTTACATGTATTTTTTAATATTTTTAAATATTTTTTAAAAAATTAAAAAATACAATATTATTAAAAAATTTTTTTTAATCACTAAGTAAAAATAAAAATTAAAAAATAAAATAATTTAAAAAGATATGAAATTTATTATTAAATTTTTTTTTTTTTTTAAATTTTAAATTTATTCAGTTTTCTTTTTAAAAAAGTACAATCCTACCTGAAAGTGTATAATTTCTCTTGTCATCATCTCATGAGACAGCGTCACAGTACAATGTGTTTGCGCATTAAATAAAGGTATATATTGGTGGGCCAGGCAGTTACTGGCGTTTTCAATGGCTATTGTTATGGATGCCCTCTCCAGTTGCAGGTACACCGTACAGAGCATTGGCAATGGCTAATTGTTTGACAACTTTAAAAATTCGCAATCTTAATTTTTTTTATAATATTAATTTTTGGTTAGATAAATCTATATTAAATTAATCATCTTAAAATAATAATAATAATAATATAATATTAATTATTTTAATAATATTTGACTCTTTTTTAAAAAAATTTTGTAAATACACTTCATATATTTTTTTTCTTCAATCTAATTAATCAACAAATACATTTTGTCAATCCTTCACACCCTACAATCATATATACAAAGATGGCGTGCACGTAAGTTATGCCTATATTTTGGCCGCCGAACTACTGTTAATTAACCGGACGTATGTTGTCTATGGGTATCTAATTTTTTTTTCCTTCTCTCTCTTAACAAAAAGGGGAGGCGGGGGCGACCAGAGTAACAACTTTCTTTGGACGTGACCATAGGAGCTCCTCCCTTTGCAGAATGTTAAGTTTGAGTCATAGCTATTGTCCAAAAGGCGAACCCGTCACACTGCACCACCAAAATATCTAACTGGTCCAAAGCCATCTCATGACCTAAAAGTCGTACTTTACTATCACAAGTGGTTTCAACTTATGTCCTAATTTAAACTTCTGATCTCGAAGTCATGAAATATCATCTCATACCAACTGGGCTACCGCCTTAGTGGTCTATGGGTACATAATTATTCGAATATGAATTGAGTTTGAACTTTTCATCTAGTGGTATTTTATGATCACAAGCTGCTTTATTTATATAAAACATCTTATTTCTATTATATTTTATAACTTATTTACAAATTTTGACAAACATACATTGACATTTTGTTAATATATTTATCTCTCTTTTTACGTGTTTATCTCTCTTTTGTTATCGGTCTTGGGAATTCTTCCTTATATACTAACTCTCGTATAGTATATATACAACAAATATTCGAGGGCGCGGTAATTTCTTAATTACTAGTATGACCCTACGTTTCTTTCCACACAAATATATCATTACCAACCCAAGTCATTAAAATATTGATGTATGATTACAAGTTTTATCTATTCAAAATATTGATTAGAAGAGACCAAGCTAGCACAATATGTAGATCGATCGTATTGTATGTAAATTTTAATGCATGCTGAGATTCACATATAATGTCTACAAATTATTTTAATTAGTATTATGAAGTCTATATTATTAATGTAAATCTCTCACTTAATTATAAAAAAATATTTACATGTGTACTACACATATTTGAAGTCAATTATATTGATCATGTCATTGCCAATTCCAATTGATCTTCGTGGATCCATCATCCAACCATCACTCTCCCGACCATCCAAGTAGGGGTGTCAAATTGTGTCAATGGGTTGTGTTCGTGTTGTGTCAATATATATACATTATACTTAATGGATCAACCTGAACATGACCCGTTAAGGATTTCGTGTTAAGTAATCGTGTCTTAACAGGTCAACCCGTTTTTATCTGAACCCGTTAAAGTCATACCCAAACCCGCTTTTATCGTGTCGTGTTCGTGTTGAATTAAAGGGTCGTGTCACATATTGCTATCCCCACATCCAAGCTCACGAGTATTCATGATGCGTGTCATAGGGCTTGGTATTTCGCTATATTAATTTAAAAGCCCATCTCTTTTAAAGTGGACTTCGGCCCACACCTACGTAAACCAAATTACCCATATAACAAAGGAATGGGCTCCACCAGCTTAACAAGGGAACCCAATTGGTTAAAAACACCGAGGCGCCAAAACTCATTAGACCTAATCCTAATCCAATTTCGCACACAGGATAAGGGAAAACCGAGAAAACAAGCTCAAAACACCGCTGAAACTGGAACTGGTGCTCCAAGCTTTAGCTTTGTGCTTCAAATGGCCGCTGCAGTCACCAGTTGCTGCTTCTCCGTTCTCACCTCCACCGTTAAATTCCGTTCCTCTCTTACCTCCCAACGCCGCTACGCCACTTCTCAGGATTCCATTGCCTCTATCTCTCCCAAAGCTTCCGATCACAGGCTCAAGGCTACAAATCCTAAAAGAAGCCCCTCATCGTCATCTTTTTCCCACAAGCCCATCAAAGAGGTAAGCCCTAAATATCTCTCATTTTAGATGTTCGATTTTCTTTGACATTATTGCTTAGAGCTACATTTAGACCTTGTGGAATGAGACGATTTGAAGTAAATTTGGAATAGGATTTATAACATAAACTGTCTGCGTCCGTTATTTAGAAAGAAGCTACATTTTTTAGTATTGGTTGAAATTCCTCTTTTTTTAATTTTTAAACTGTTGGGTTGCTATCAATGCAGAAACAAGCTGTTCCCCCGAAGAACATTCCAGGAAGATCAAACGATGGCAGGAATTATTCGTCCACTGATGAAAATAGTGGAAGAGGGGATAGGGGGCGTGTTCAATCAACATCTTTTAAATCATCTGGCATGCAAAGAAAAGACAACAAGGACTTTCTGTTTGATATGAAGGAGCAGCTGGTACTATCTATTTAGAATTTGGTTCTGATTGGAAATTGATAAATACTTCTTGGCTGCAGGATTCCTTGGTCGTTTCCTGTCACTCTTTTATCATAGAAGTTTTTTTTTTTTTTGATTGCATGCATTTCAGGTTGAACCAGAGAATTTTCAAGATACAGCTTTTCTTAACGCTGTTGTGAAGGTAAAAGTTTGCAATCATTGTTTTGAACTCATGCACTCAGCTTAGTGACGGTAGAAAACATTCACGTATCTTACCTTCATATATTTATGTTTGGAGTGGTCTGAATTGTTGTGGTGACTTCCTTCCTCCCATTATGTAACCTTAGATGCTAAGTTCACGTCAATTCTTTTGACAATTTGGCCTTTCGAATATATCTTTTACCATTACAACCCAATCTGATTTCTTTTGACTTATGATAAATACAATGAACTTTGTAATATTACCATATATAGTCTACAGTTTTCTTTGAAAGATAATCAATCAGATTATCAACACGTTTGGGTCTTGGGAGTACCTACAGTGCACAGAGTGCATTGCTGGGATATGCCTTTTCCTATCAATAAAATTTTACTTTTACTTACCAGAAAAAAAAGGATGGGTGAAGAATGTGTCCTACGTTATTTCCAAGTGCAATTGATTCTGCTTTATAAGTGGACTAGATTTGTATAGCTGCTTGCATGTTCACTGGGAGAGAGTTAAGGGTTACAGTTCTAACTATTGGAGTAATAATTTACTTGTAAAAAAAATGATTGGAGTAACCATTAACAGATGTCGTAATTCCTCTCTGTGTATACAAACTCTTTTCCTTTGTACTCAATTTATTGTCAATGTAAGTTCATCTGTTTAAACTCTGTGTGTAGAATCAGTCCATACTTGCTTTATGGTTATTTTTTATCTTTTAATTGGATGTCTTATTTTCATTTATCTAGGTTTACTGCACCCATACTGCACCAGATTATTCCCTTCCTTGGCAAAAACAAAGACAATATACAAGCACTGGAAGGCATGTTTTAAACCTTTTGCTATTAGTTATTCTTGAAGAATGTGAAAATTAATTTTCTTTTGAAAAATTCCAACACATTGAAGCTGGTTTCTTTGCTTCATTCAAGTTTTGCTGTTCATCCATTGTGACTCTCATTAACAATAGTTATTCATTATGACATATCATATCTTTTTAATATATTCTTCTCTATTTTTTATGCAGTGCTTTTATGATTGGGGATGGAAAGCTTTTGACGAATGCACATTGTGTTGAGCATGATACACAGGTATAAGATGTCCAAAAATTATGATTACCCTGAAACCAGCTGTATATAAAATCACTGTCTAGGATCAAATTCTGATGACTTATAGTGTGGAGACTTGGCCCTCAAGGAAGCTTTCCTAAAGGTGTTTAGTATAGCGCATGTGTAGGAGGCCTTAGTGGATAATGCACTGGAGATCTCCAGTGAATCCTCTTAGTGGAATGTGAGTTTTTTTTTAGAGTGTCCCATGATTGGGAGATTGATGCCTTCACAAAAAAGTTTCAATCGTTGGTACTCCACTAGATTATGTATCGGAGGTGCAGATAAGACTAATTGGATCACTTTCAAGAATGGAAAGTTCACTATTTAATCTTTCTATCATGTCTTGTGCCTCAGAACAGTAGTTCTTTTCTTTGAATGAGTATTTGGCGGATTAAGGCACGTTTGAGGGCAGTTGTTTTTGCTTGGACCGCTCTTAGGAAGATCCTTACCATGGATAACCAAAGAAAACGATGTATCATTGTAACTTGTATGTGCAGAAAGAGCTATGAATCTGTAGGCGGCCATATACTCCATTGCAAGACTGCCAAAGCTTAATGGAATGATTTATTCGGTAGAATTGGGTTGGTTTGGGTTATGCTTAGAAAGATAGTATGTATCTTTGCCAATTGGGGAGGGTTATAGGACTGCCCACAACTTGCAGCAGTATGGAAGATAGTCTAATCTACTTAGTGTGGTGTATTTCGGGGAAATGAGAGATTTTTTTTCCTTGTAAAAAAAGGAATTTTTTTCTACTTATCTGGGCAGCTGCTATATATTTTAATGGGCTGATTTCTCATTGCCCAAAATTGTACTCCAACCCTTTTCTACCTCTTTCTATTTCTAGGTTACCACTGCCCAGATCCAAGATTGGTGGATTTACTAGACGCGACTTCTTGAATTCTGTCCCACAAGCTGTGATTTTCTTGTATCTTTTTCCATTCCTAATTAGATGTTCATCTTGTACATGTCCTGTGTGGGTATGTCCTTTGCATTTTTTTAATGAAATATTCAATTACTTATAAAAAATATATATAAATAACTTGGACTTAACTTTTCAAATGCACATTAAAACCATGAATGCAGCACCTTGTATACATAGCCCTCTAACTTCTTGAGTGTCACTTGGATCATTTCAATGAAACATTTTTGTTTAGGAATGAGGAGGAGATTCACAAATCCGCTTGTTAATTCTAGTACACTTTGCATCAGTGTTCATTTTAATAAGATATTTATTTTATTTTCAGACTACGTTTTTATTAGTTTACTGAGCAATGTCTGGATTATGATTCATAATTTATGAACATTTTCATTATTTTTTATTTCAATGATTTCAGGTTAAAGTTAAGAGAAGGGGAGATGATACAAAATATGTGGCTAAGGTATTGCTTTATAAATTTGTTACCACTGTTCTTTCTGAGTATGCTCCTAAAATTGATGACATTTGTGATGCTTCTCAATGATAATAGCGTATCATGATTCATATCTCAGTTGTACTTGGGTTGCGCTCTTTTGCACTTTGAATAAATTTGCCTTGCTTATTAAAAGAATTTAAAACATCTTGTTGCAGCCGAGAATCCTAAAGTAGCTGTATTACTTTATTTACCTTCATAGTATAGATGCAAAACCACACACAACAAATTACATGTGGAATCACATTGAGCATGGATATCGCTATCAATGGTTTGGTTGTAAGGATCACTATGATATAAGTTTATCAAAAGGGTTTTGTTTCTTAAAACTATATGGTTGGGTCAAAGAGACGGCATAAAATTGAGCACAATCACTCGTATTGAGAGTAACTGTCAAAAGATAATGTGGAAGTTGAAGGCCAAAAGTAAGCAAATATTTAAATGGTATAAAATTAACTTATAAAAAAAATGGTATAAAATTATTCCTGAGTGAACATTGTCTTTAATGACGTGAGGAATTTGTTTAAAGCTGATCTCCCTGTCAGCGATTATTTTAGGTCATGTAGGATTCTTGACCATTGTTTAGTAATTATGCTTTTGTTTATGTATCTAAAGTCAAAACTTTTTTTTTTTGATAAGTAAACAAGATATATTACTCCAAGAATAGGCCTAGCCCAGTATATACAAAAAACAACCCTGACTAGGAGGGTGCAAGGGAAACAAGAAAGTTGCTTGTGGTCCTTAAACTAAATGTTGTTCAATTTTTTGTTAATGTCACATTAGCCAAGCAAAGTAGCTTGGGCTGGGTACTTTAATTTTTCAGTTTTAACTGGTAGGATCCTTATTTGCATTGATAAGATGAAATTATGATCCTAAGTTACTTCATATATGTTTTTTTTTTTATAAGTAAAAATTAAGATAAGGGATTTCATATATGTTTTATATTAATGGTCTTTCGAGGGACTTGAATGTTCTCGACTTCCATTACTTAAGAGTGCTTTGCTTGTTATGTGGGCAAATCTCATTGGTTCATAGCTGTTAAACTCTACTTAGGACTCGTTTGGACACTTAGGGGATGTTTGGAAACAATTTCCATCTCATCCCATCTCATCTCATCTCGTCTCATTCCATCTCATTTCCTTCCCAAATATCATTCAAGCACAAACACTTTCAAACTAATCATTACAGCTTTCTCAAATTTCTAAATAAAAAACAATTCAACTTTTTCAAATAAAAAAAATTAAAAAAAATATTTTTATAATATTTTAATTTTATAATATTTTTATTCAACTTTTTTTCTCTCATTTCTCAAAACCCAATAACTACTTAACTCAAACCATCTCACTACTATTCACAAATCATCTTACTACTATTCACAAAATTCTCATCTCATCTCATTCCCCAAGCATCCCCTTAGAGCACTCCCAATGTTCATCCTATTCTTTAAAATACATCACCAAAATCTATTTTTTCTATTTTACATACTGACTTTTACAATATACCATACATCAGTTATCTATTTTTTCTTTATATCATTTAAATATTCTTTTTTATTTATTTGAAATATTTTCTCAATCTTCTCATATCTTTTAATATTTACAATATCTCCCCATCTTCAATATCTTCATCACCAGAAAACTGATATGTAACAAAAAATCATCAATGGTGGACTCTGAAAATAGTTTTAATAAAAAGAACACTTGTCTTCTTTTTTTTCTCCACCCAAGTAAGTGAAATTCTTCAAGACTTTCTCAGCAACCGAACAAAGCCTAAGTAAACTGTAAGACTAGCAAAGAAAATACATACCAATTTATTCTAATCACAGAACTCAGGGAAAAAAAAAAGAAAAAAGAGAGAAAGAAAACTAAAGGAACACCCAAAAAGAGCAAACCCAGATTAGTAATGAACTTTGTATATGCAGGCACAACAGCAGTGCAAGGAAAAGCTTGTGCCAAACAAGAAAACAGTGAGATTTCTCTAAAGTTCAGCAGTGGGGAGGAGAGAGAAACGAATTAAAAATGTTTTACATGTGTGAACAATATCCTCTAGATGTAGTGGGATCACTGTAGCAAAATGGAAAATGAAGATGAAATACAACATCCATTGTAGGTCCTTTTTGAACAAATTTCTTTATATTTTAAAGAAAAATGTAATTTACAAGAGCCATTGGGAGTGCTCTTAGAATATCTCAGAATTCTGTGAATAGTAGTGAAATAGTTTGAGTTAAGATATTTTTGGATTTTGGAAAATGAGAGAGAAAATGTTGAATAAAAATATTAGAAAATTAAAAAATTGTTTGAATATAATTTTTTTATATTATTTTTGTTCTGAAATTTGAAAAATTTGTCTTGTTTTCTGTGTTTTGTTTGGAAATTTGGGAAAGTTGTATTGAGTTTTATGTTTAGATATGATTAGATAATGAATAAATGAAAAAGTTGAATATTTAAAATTGAAAAGTGTTTTGTGTTTGAATGATGTTTGGGAAGGAAATTATGAGAATTTTTTAGAATATCTGAGAATACCGCGTCACCAAAACAAGGCCATAGTATATCCTCAAAACTGTTCATATAAGATGCTATAAATCTTATGCATAGTACAACTTTGATAGGATGTTGCTGTTCAGTTGACATTCCTCATGGTGACATTATGGCAGGTTTTAGCCCGGGGTGTTGATTGCGATATAGCTTTGCTTTCAGTGGAAAGCAAGGAATTTTGGGAAGGAGCAGAATCCCTCGATTTTGGGCGCCTGCCATGTCTTCAGGTCTAAATCACTCACTCCTTTTCATTAGAGGCACGTTAACATTTGCACTTATTTTTTCTTTTTGTTTTTAATTTCTTCCATTTGTATCAGTCCATTCATTTTGATTTGACAAAGAATTCTATAGCCACCAGTGTGATAAACAACTTTTGAAGAAGAACCTAGATACCTAAGGAACTGATAATTGCTCAATTAAAAAGCTTTAAAAATCAGCAGGCCTTGGATTGAATTGTTCACCTTAATTGAAGGAATGATTTCCCGTTTAGTATAGTAACAATGTTTGACCAAACAACCATGGCTTTATTGCATAATTAAAATTTCACTCTAAAATTGAGCATTTACTTTGTTACTCTCTGAACTCGAAGCAATCTATATATTGCACGATTTAAAGGCTATAACTGTCCACCTGATCCAAACGAAATCACATGTTACAGGGTTGAGTACATTTCCAATTTCTTAATCTGGCAGTTTCTCAGTCATAGTTTAATCTGATAGTTCTCTTTGTGTGTGATGTAAACACCCCTTCCATGCAAATCTTTTAAGTTGCTTTTTGTGCTGCTTCTTAATTGACAGGATGCAGTGACGGTTGTAGGATACCCCCTTGGAGGAGACACCATATCAGTGACAAAAGGAGTTGTATCACGTATAGAGGTTTTCTAGTCATTTTGATTGCCGTGGTTATGTCTATCCCAAATTGGCATCAAACAAATAGAGTATCAAGTTTCTTACCAAACACTATATCATCAGGTTACGTCATATGCTCATGGGTCATCTGATTTGTTGGGAATTCAGATAGATGCGGCAATAAATCCTGGTAGGTAAAAGAAGCTTCTCCAAATGATGGAATTTCCTTTTGGAAGGCATTTATGTTCAACTGCTAAAAATTACAAGAACCACCCCCCTCTTTCTCTAAGTATCATTAGTCTTTTTGGTAGGTCTAAGCATTATTCCATATCTTTGTGATAGCAACTGCTTATACTTGCTAGATTTTAGGTAATAGTGGTGGCCCTGCATTCAATGACCAGGGGGAGTGCATTGGAGTGGCATTTCAGGTATTGTATTAGTGTTTACTTGGTCTTAAATTACTTGCATATATATATGTCTCTATACCTTTACATGTGATATTTCTTCCACTTGCTATCTTTGGCAAATTGCACGTGTTTATTACGTGACATCATTTTCTTAGTTTTGTTGACTGCTCTTGGTCTATTATGTTTTTATGAGATGCTTCCTTTAGGTTTACAGATCTGAAGAGGCTGAGAATATTGGATATGTGATTCCAACTACAGTTGTTTCTCATTTTCTTGAGGACTATGAAAGGAATGGGAAATACACTGGTGAGAAAATCCTCTTGATCATCTATATCTGGGGCTTTTCTAACTTCTTCCCCGTTTGATCTTTGTATTTATAGGCATGATGGATTTCAACAAGGAATTGTAGGGATGTAAATTTCACGTTTTTTAATAATGTAAAAATTTATTTTAAACGACTATTAAAGTGTCTTCCTATTATCAATAAAATTCTTCATTACTTGTATAAAAAAGGTGTCTTCCCATTTCTGGTCAATTTCAGAGGTAAAGCTATTCGCTATCAGAATAACATATTAATTATATTTCTGTTCCTTTGGGCAGCTTCTATGGATTGTAATGGGTTGACTTTCCATGATTTTCCTGTCTTGTTTAATTTAAGTTAGGTGTTCCTCTTGAATACTTCCTGTTACTTGGGCTATGTCTGTTTATTTGTGTAGTTTGACTTGTTTTGTAGTAAAATTTTCAATTGCTTATAAATAAGAATTATACTTTCTGTACATTCTCCTTAAAACAAGAATCATGTCTTTCTAATCTGTTCTAGTTTCTCCTAAGGTTACACATCAGCCATCTATAGACTATGGCTCAGGACCTGTGTTCATCAATGTGTGGTGGCGTAAAATGTTGCAATTTATATGTAGAACATGTTCATCAGTAAGAAATTAAAGGAAGTATTAGACTCATGAACTAAAAACAAGACATGAGTGTTTTCTTTCTTCTTTTTGACATAAGTGTTTTCTTTCTTTTTTCTCTCCTTACACCTTCTCTGGTCTCTTTTGCTTCATGTCTCCGATGAATCTTGCTGGTGATAATCATCATTACTAGTCCTATTGTAGCAGTTAGATAGAGGTGCAAGTTTGTAAGGATGGGATTGACGAAGGTTATTCTGATTGAAACTAAAATATTCGAGCTTTTAGTCAAAGTTGGTCGTTTTATACACATTATAGAATGAGGGAGGAAGGTGACTAAAGAGCTGATATTGGGGTTACCAACTGCTTTATGGGTTGCACAAACCTTAGAAGAATGCTCAAGGTCGAATGGGGACAAGGAGTTCATCAGGACATCCAACTTAGGTACTTGATTGTAGTTGAGTACAGAGGTGGTGGTAGGAAGAGCCTTATCATCATCCCCAAAGAAGTGGAAGGCCAAGGGTGGAGGAAGATGTCTATGGAGCTGTGTGGGCTATGTGGCAGTGCAGGAAAAAACGAAGCAAAGGAATATGGAGGGGTTGAAAAGTTCAAACGGAAAATCAGCAAGCACACAGGTTGGGGGGGGGGGAGGTGCATTATAAGACGTATGAAGAGGCTGGTTCATGCTTAGTGCTAGCCATTAACGGCTACGCTGGGAAAATCATGGTGAACTCAAAAGGGGACGGATGCAGAACTAGAGTGCGAAGGGCAGCATGGGTATTTTGCAGCAGGAAAAACTTACCATTTGCGAGACTTGCAGAGAGAGGAGGTTTGAGGCACCGTTAGCTAACAAAGCTTACACAGGAAAGGAAGGTGGCCTTCTGACCAAGGGCAAGATGTAGAAAGGAGGACTTTGCACACCCTCAAAGAACTGTTGGACTTGAGAGAGAAGGTCAGTGGTTTAATAAGCTGGGTAATCCAGGAAATGGGCCAAGATATGGGCCTGGGATCGAGTCAAGCAAAAAAGAAGGCTATTGGCAAGGCATGGGCCTTGAGTTGTGAAAAGGCAATTGAAGGTTTGATGCTGCACACAGCTCATGGGTTGTGAAAGGGAAAATGAAAGCCCACAATGCTAAGGGCTCTACGACCCAGCATTGGCGGGCAAAACCACGGGCTTTTCGAGCTTTGAAGTTGGGTGCTCCTCCGGCGTTGTCAATAACCCAAAGGAGGCAACTTTACTCCGACCGAGAACCACACACAAAAACCACCGACGGGCCAAGGTGAGATGGCGGCGAATGTCCTGGCAGCTGGCACCGGTGACAAAAAGTAACAACGCTGTATCTGGTTTTGTACCAGAAAATGCTGCCCGAGAGTCCCAAATGGAGGAAAACTTCATTCATCGTATCACCCCAGAAAGCGTCGTCCTTGATATTAGCATAAGTATTAAGCCTTGGAAAGGATCAAACAGAGGGTGGAGCCTTTGAAGTGGGTAATACGAAGGTCAAGGAAATTTCAGACAAAACAATGGTGGTATACGACTTAGATGGGGTCGAAGGAGAGCAACGGTAGGTGCTAAGCTATGTCTCGGATGGGTTGGGTGAGGTGCAACCAGATCCTCTTGGCAGTGATGAGGAATACTGGGAAACACCTACACCACTGAATTCTTTGCACCCAAGCAGTAACATCCAGGTCTGAGGTTGGGTCCTAGACAAAGCTAGGGAGCTCCATTCAACAGGTGTGGGGATATTGTGCGATGGTTTTGAGGACCAATTTATAGCTCTCCTCACAGCTGTAGAGGCTGGACAGACTCACTCTTCACCAATTGAGATCAATACAACAAAGTAGAGAGCAAGAGAATTAAAAAGGCTCAACTGGACAGTCAATGATAGAGCAGGAGAGAGGAGTTCTAACCGTGGAAGATCAAAGGGAAGGGCAACGGATGTTTTATGAAGCCGAAAATTTTATCTTGGAATGTGAGGGGGCTGAATGAGAAGGAAAAGTGCCTCAAAGTTAGAAACCAACTTCTTAATTGGAAAGTGGACATAGTTTACTTACAAGAAACGAAATTGGAATCTTTCCCCCTAAGCATTATTAGGAGCTTGTGGTGTTGTAATCAAGTAGGGTGGCATTATTTACCATCCAATGGAGCATCGAGTGGCATCTTAGTGATGTGGGAAAAAAGAGTGGTGGAAAAATTAGAGGATTGTATAGGGGAGTATATGGTGGCGTGCTCGTTCAAGAACGTTGAGGATGGATATTAGTGGGCCTTTGCAGGAGTCTTTGGTCCTAATTTAGATCGTGCAAGAAGTATATTATGGGATGAATTGGCTGGCCTAAGCAATATATGGGATTTACCTTGGTGTATTGGGGGCGATTTTAACATTACTCGATTCCCGAGTGAACGATTGGACGGTACTAGCTTCAATTCACCAATGGTAGAATTCTCTAACTTTATCAATGAATAAGATTGATTAGATCTTCCACTAGCAGGTGACACTTACACTTGGTCAAGCAACCGAGAACACCCCTTTTGGTCAAGGATTGATCGATTCCTAGTATCACCTGCATTGGAAGTACATTACCTGGAACTTATCCAAAAGAGACTTCCTAGATTGTGCTCATATCACTTTCCCAACCTTCTTGATTGTGGAGGCATTCATGGTGGCCCAAGACCCTTCAAATTTGAAAATATGTGGCTGAAATCATATGGGTTTCTCGATCGAGTTTGGCAATGGTGGTCCTCTTATCAATTTCATGGTACTCCAAGTTATATCTTGTCGTGTAAATTGAAGTTGTTGAAAAAAGATTTGAAGGCTTGGAATGAACAAGAATTTGGCAATGTGGAAGCTCAAAATTCTACTCTCTTTGAGGAACTCAAAGGATGGGAGGGAATGGAGGAGGACAGGGTATTGTCTGAAATGGAGAGGGCTCGTCAAATTCAGGTATTCGCGGACCTCGAAAGAGTTTCTCTTTTGGAGGAAATATCTTGGAGACAAGTCAAGAGCACTTTGATTGAAGGAAGGGGATAAATGCACTAAGTTTTTCCATCGGGTGGCTAACTCGCATAGGCGGAACAATGCCATAGAGACGTTGACGGGATGGAGTAGTTTCTTCCAACCAAATTGAGATCACAGAACACATCGTCAACTATTACACGAGCTTGCTTTAAGAACAATTCTCTTGGAAACCTAGAATAGATGGGCTTCACTTTGATGCTCTTGACTTGCAAGAAGCAGGACAGCTTGAGAGGCCTTTTTGAAGAAACAGAAATTAGAAAAGTGTTAAGAAGCATGACGCTCCAGGTCTGGATGGGTTTTCTATTGCTTTTTTCCAAACTTGTTGGGAAGTGATCAAAGAAGATATAATGGGGGTCTTTCATGAATTTCATGAAAATGTTATGTTTGAAAAGAGTCTCAATGCAACATTTATTGCTCTCCTTCCAAAAAAACCTGGTGCTATAAAGATAAAAGATTATTGCCCTATTAGATTGTTGAGCGGTACACCTCCTTTCGAAAGTTTTGGGGAATAGATTGAGCATAGTGGTTGAGAAGCTAATCTCAAAGCCTCAAAATGCATTTGTCCGAGGTAGGCAAATTCTTGAT
Organism: Juglans cinerea; assembly: GCA_961763995.1. NCBI lineage: Eukaryota > Viridiplantae > Streptophyta > Magnoliopsida > Fagales > Juglandaceae > Juglans > Juglans cinerea. Next base: position 23,348,769 of record CAUIVZ010000005.1, read on the forward strand.
TTGGTGCTTATTGCAAAACGAATGCCTGGATAGTAGACTCAAGTCGAGAGTGTCGGGCTCTTGTGTAAGCTTGATATGGAGAAAGCTTGTGATCGAGTCAATTGGAGATTTTTGCTTTATATGCTCGAAAGAAGCAGCTTTGGTTCGAAATGGTGTTCTTGGATCAAACATTGTATCTCTATTGTTTGTTTTTTTGTATTGGTGAATGGCACATCACAAGGCTTCTTTAAAAGCACACGAGGTTTGAGACAAGGTGATCCTCTATCTCCGCTACTTTTTGTTTTTGTTATGGAAGCTTTTAGCAAGATGATTTAAGGGGTTGTGGAGGGCGGGTTCTTATTTAGTTTCTCAGTGGGGGAGGTAAATACAAGCTCACTTCTCATATCTCACCTATTATTTACTGATGATACCCTAATCTTTTGTGGCGCTAGTCATGATCAAATCCGAGCTTTGAGGGCACTCCTTTTATGCTTTGAAGTTGTTTCGGGGTTGAAGGTGAACTTGGCTAAATTAGAAGTAGTCCCAGTGGGTAACGTTTCGAATGTGGAGAGCATGGCTAACAATTTGGAATGCAAGATATCCAAGCTGCTGATGAAATATTTGGGTCTTCCTTGGGGTGCCCCGTTCAAATTAAAATCTATTTGGGATTAAGTACTATAAAAAATGGAGTGGAAACTGGCTAGTTGGAAGAGGATGTATCTATCCAGAGGTGGTATGGTCATTTTAATCAAAAGTACTTTAACCAACTTGCCAACCTATTTCCTATCACTATTTTCGCTTCCCACCAAGGTGGCTTTGCATGGAGAAACTTTAATAGGATTTCTTGTGGGAAGGGGGGGGGGGGGGGGGGGATGAATGAGGAATTTAAATTCCACCTGGTAAAATGGGCCACAGTGTGCTAGCCTATCCCGGAAGGAGGATTGGGAATCCGACATTTGCTATATTTCAACAAAGCCTTGCTTGGCAAATGGCTATGGAGATACCACGATGAACAAGGAACATTATGGAGAGCTGTCATAGAATCGAAGTATGGTGAACCATGGGGAGGACGGTGTTCAAATTAGGTAAATAGAACATATGGGGTTTGGTTTATGGAAACACATAAGAAAAGGATGAGACACATATTCAAGAAATATCCGTATTGAGGTGGGTGATGAGTCCAAAATCAAATTTTGGCACAATGTACGGTGTAGTGATGCAACACTCAAGGAAGCTTACCCAGAATTCTATGGCTGAGCAAGAATGAAAGAAGCCTCAATTGCAGACCTCTTAACCATTTCTAATGGTACTTCCCAATGGAACGTTACATTCTTTAGAGACGCTCAAGATTGGGAAGTTGATGCTTTCTCGGAGTTCTATGATCTAGTGTACTCTACCAGTATAATGAGGGGAGCTGAAGACAAGATCTTTTGGTGCCCTTCTAAGAAAGGGAAGTTCACAGTTTGCTCCTACTATCATGCCATGATCATGCATAATACAATGTCATTCCCATGGAAGAGTATTTAGAAAACAAAAGCACCCATGAAGGCAAATTTCTTTGTGTGGACAGCCTCATTAGGGAAGATCCTCACAATAGACAATCTACGAAAACGCCACATCATAGTCATGGATTGGTGTTGTATGTGCAAATAGAGTGAAGAATCCATAGATCACTCTATTAATTCATTGTGAGATTGCTACGACCTTGTGGAATGATTTCTTTGCTCGGGTGGGGTTAGCTTGGGTGATGCCAAAAAGGGTAATCGACCTCCTAGGTTCTTGGCGAGGCATCCAGGTAACCCTTAGATCGCAAAAGTGTGGAAGATGGTCCCAATTTGTCTGTGGTGGTGTATTTGGAGGGATAGGAATGTAAGAAGTTTTGAAGATCGAGAGCGGTCAATGGAAACACTTAGAAGTTTATTTTTCAATACCTTACTCCATTGGTTGATTGTAATTGATTTTAATGGAATGTCTATTCATGACTTCCTTGTATCGCTAAACTCGCATATATAGGCGATGCTCTTGTATATGTCCCGTATACTCCTCCGGCCTATGGCTACTTTATCCTCAATAAAATTTTGTTTATCGATAAAAAAATCAACTAGACTTCAGGTGGGTAAAGTGTAACTTTTTAATCCACTGGTTGGCAATTCGAACTCAAGCCAAATAGAGTGGGTCAGGTTTAATTTCCCCTACTCTGTAATGGTATCTTTTGTTTTACTTGCTAGTGTTTCCCCTCTTTTTTGTCATTTTCCGGTAAAGATGTTTCTTCATTTAAGTTTTTTTTCTTAGAGGTTATATGCTTACACAGATGTCTGTGGATCTTTGTGCTTACTTGCGTTTACACAAACTCTTGATTTAGAGTTAGAAGCCAAAATAAATATCACTAAATTATGGAAGTAATAGCTTATAGGAAAGAAGAGATACGGACATAAGAGATCTTAGTAGCGTAAAAATCTATTTGCCACACATAGTGCTTCCTTTCATTATTTTGATTTCCTCCTACTGTTTTTAGAAAAATATTATCACTTAGTGGTGGCTACTTTTACTCTGACCAAGTAATTAAGCTCAATCATATCATTTGTCATGAAAATGACTAAAGACTATACAAAATGTTAACTTCCAGGTTTCCCTAGCCTTGGCGTGTTGTTGCAGAAGTTAGAGAATCCAGCCCTACGTGCGTGCTTAAAAGTACAGTCTAATGAGGTATGTTTCTTTACCTTTGTTCAGAAGGTTTTCTAGAATGAGTAAAGTAATATAAATTTCTATAAAGGTTTGCAGAGATATGAACTGGTGTGGATTCCACAAACAGAACATTTTATCCTTGTCTGCATGCGAACTTGGTTGCCAAATATCTGCCGAGTAGTTTAGGTTTCTCACATGTTTTGTTATATCTGGCATCCGCAGGGTGTACTGGTACGGAGAGTTGAACCCACTACTGATGCAAATAAGGTCTTAAAGGAGGTATGATTTCCATTTTGCAGCTTCCAGAACTTGATGCACTTGTGTTGCATTTTTACATTCTGAAATATTCATGTTATATTTATGAATTCTTTGAGAGCTGTTTTATGCAATGTCAAAAGCTGCAATAAAATGAGAAAAGTCAATGGAAATCATATGCTATAATGAAGAAGCTATTATATTTGGGTCCATCTTGGACTGAAACCTTATAATCCAACTCATATATCCATATCAAGTATGGATCCTACCTGCATTATCCTTGTTTTTACACGTGATTCAATTGAACATTCCTGTAATTCTTCAGAGTTTTCTTGTCCAACAGAGAAACCTTTCTCACTGATAAGAAGAAATGCTAATTTACTATATTTGGGCACTTTTCTTTTTATTGTGTACCAAACAATGCTCAATACTTCAAATGTTAGGGACTTTAAATGTACTTGCACTTTTCCAGGGGGATGTCATTGTAAGCTTTGATGATGTTCGTGTAGGATGTGAAGGAACAGTGCCATTCCGATCAAATGAACGCATTGCATTTCGCTACCTAATCAGTCAAAAGTAAGGGCCTTAATTCTCTGCCAAGGAATTATTTAATTCAGTCCAGTTCTTTTCTCATCACATCATGCCCAGGACATCCATCCTCATTCTTTTTTGCAGTTTTTTCCCCCCTGTAATTCGGCATCCATGATGATGTTTGTCCTTGTTAATGATAATTATCTATTACAGATTCGCTGGTGATGTAGCAGAACTTGGTATAATTAGAGCAGGAAAGCCCATGAAAGTTCAAGCGGTTTTGAATCCACGAGTGCATTTGGTATGCCATTATCATATTGATATGTATTTATTGATTGAATGCATTTATGTCACTTCTAAGTTTTCATTTCCTGATGCTAATTAATGTGGTTACTTATTCCCTCACGTAAAGGTTCCCTATCATATTGATGGAGATCAGCCTTCTTATATAATAATTGCTGGTTTGGTGTTTACCCCACTCTCGGAACCACTGATAGAGTATGTTTGTCCTTTTTTTCCCCTCAAGTTCCTGGCACTCTGCAAGTTACAAGAACCCTTTTCTATATCAACTGATTCTAACGACTAACTATCTCTTGATGTATTTTATATTTTTGACAGCGAAGAGTGTGAAGACTCTATAGGGGTGAGTTGCGAATTATAAAAGATACCTTTAACTAAAATTGTTCTACAAAGTAATATTTTATTGCAAACATGCGTGGTTTTTGTTTTTAAGTTTGCTTGGTATTTCCTATGGTTAGTTGAAACTACTGGTAAAGGCACGTTATTCGTTGGCAAGGTTCAATGGGGAACAGATTGTGATCTTATCACAGGTTAGCACATAAATCATGTCCTACATGTATAACTGAATGCTATTTGTCTTCTGCGTTTTTTTTATATGCGTAAGAACTGGCAGAGGTTATATATCCTGATTATATCTTAATTTCATTTGTGAAGAATCTTATTTCATTGAATTGAATCACTATTCTTGTAATTTTTATCACTATGGATGGGGGTGCCCTTTAACCCAAGGATGAGGGGCATGCTGAGATTTGACTCTGACCCAATGTGATAAACCAACAGCCTCCACATCCAGCCTGAGTTAACCCCTACATCCTTTTCAGCCCCTTATTACCCCTGTTGATTACAAGCTCACATCACTTAGCTTGTCAGAGATGAAACTCGATAACTAGGTGTCTGTTCAACAGTTTCGCTCATCTTCTTTTACATTCATAGGTCTTAGCAAATGAAGCGAACATTGGATACGAGGATATGAGCAATCTACAAGTAAGTTATCTATTACTTCTTATAACTTTGACATGCACTCCACTTCCATACATATTCTCAGGCAAAAATAATTGCAGGTTTTGAAATTCAATGGAACTCGAATAAAGAACATCCATCACTTGGCACACCTTATCGATTGTGAGTGCAAACAGCCCTCATCTGTTTCCTGTCATTCTTGTCGTAATCTAATATTTTTATGTCTGCCCTTCATCAGCATGCAAGGATCAATATTTAGTTTTTGAATTTGAAGACAACTACATTGCTGTTTTGGAGAGGGAAGCAGCTACTGCTGCTTCATCCTGCATTCTCAAAGATTATGGAATTCCCTCAGAAAGATCTTCTGATCTGTTGGAGCCATATTTAGATTTAGGGGGAGACAACCAAGCAATAGATCAAGATTTTGGCGAGAGTCCGGTTTCAAATTTGGAAATTGGCATAGATGGACTCCTCTGGACATAATTACCTTATGTTGAGAGGTCGATCTCAATTTTATCATAGCAGCCAAACTTGGGAAGCGTAGGCCAACAAATTGGTTACTCCAAGGATGTGCTCATTTTTCCTGCTGTAACATTTTGAGGTATTTCTTGTCTTTTGTTGTAACGATTTTTTACCTCTATTATTTCAATTAGGTAAGAGCATGATTTATGTAGAAGTTATTTCCATTGGCTCTGAAAGCTGTGATGTAATGATTTCAATAATGACATTGTTAAATAAGGCATTACGAGTAAGTTTCCATGTCTCTTTTGCTAAAATATCGGTCCTGTTCTGCAGTGACTTGCACAAGGCTTAACATTATTATGCATCAAAAGATGGATTTGTTGCAATGATTGCCCGTTAAAGATTGGTCTCCAGCTACCACAAGCGTGCGTCTGTTATCTCCCTTACCACAGAAGGAAAATGGAAATGTACCCTAAAAGGGTGAAAGAAGGGATTATCATTTCAAATTTGAAAAGAGTTTCAATACTCATGGATTGTCATAGTAACTTGGCTTGACGACACAGCCACTTTTCACAGATGTTTCTGAGCCAGGAACCCAAGCAGTCATTGAAAGCGACAAACTATATCATATGATAACCCAGTTCCAAAACTGACACATTCGGTGTCACAGCTCAAAAGTTTTAAAATAAATAAAAATAAAAAAATAAAATAAATAATCTTATATTAATGCAAATATCCAAAAAAACACCATTTCTGAACTTAGTGCAGAACTCTACAGAAGTGACTTGATATCATCAGCAATGTTCTGTGCATCAGCACTAGCTCCATATAACCCTGTTCTTGATAGTCCAACGCAGTACAAGCCGTTCTTGCCCTTCCAATGGTTAGGGTACCTAGGCTTCGGAAGTCCTTCCTCGCTCAAAAGATAATCATCCCCCTGCTCAAAACAATAAACTAAGCACTTAAAATGATTGATTTTTCTTGCACTTTTAACAATCTTTAAATAATACTTTCCCCCCTTCCTGTTAACATTTCTTGATACATTTACCTTGAGCCACGAGTTTGTTGATCTCTTGAACCCAGTGCAAAAAACTATTGTGTCAAATGGATGTGAGCTGCCGTTCTTGAATTGTATATTGTTCCCACTAATGCTCGTTATTTCTGCTGTTAATACCTGAAAATACACAGACAAAAACCAAAAATAAAATCAATAATATAGTGCTGTTAGAACAGAGTTAGAACTGTAGATTGTATTGATTGAGTGGGGACAACTGGTGATAGATTTGCATGTCAAAAAACAAAAAAAACAAACATCACAAAAATCTCAACCACCTGTATGCTTTTTACTATAGACAAGAACGTGGGTTTCCCATGAAAAAGGGGGGAAAGAAAGGAGAATGGAAAAAAAAAAAAAAACACACACCAAACTTGACGGAGAAGCCATTATTATTTGTCTGACCTTACTAATAAATATAACTTGGACCATTCTATGAATTGATTAGTATAGCTATAGTAACTAATCAGTAATCTTACCTGAATTTCTCCGGACTTGATCTTTTTGTAGGCACCAACGTCGATTGCCGGATACTTGCCGTACTTAACCTTCATATAGAAAGGACCCTCTTCAGGCCTTCTTATTCCGTATTTGTTCAAGTCCCTATAAACCAGCTTGCTCAGCATGACCATCATGGAATCCACCAAGCCAACCTCAAAATGCTTTAACAAAACCAAGGCCAAGAACACCATCTCCCTTGACAGGAAATGAACCTGTACGTACTACGTGTATATATAATCCAAAACATTGGTATATCTAACATGTTATATATATAATAAAAAAGGAAAATGAAAAAAACTATATATAGCTAAGTTAGAATTAAACAGATGAATGGATATATATGTCCGTACCGGGCTTCGGACAACAATGGAGGTTTTGGCACCGTGATTTACCAAGTCTACCGCAATTTCCATGCCCGAATTCCCAGACCCAACAACCAAAACATTCTTGTTTTGGAAGTCCTTCCCAGATTTGAACCGAGTAGAATGAAGAACTTCCCCAGTGAATGTGTCTAATCCCTCGATCTGATCGGGAGTATAAGGGTCGGTTGCTTCCCCAGTGGCCACCACTAAAAACCTTGCTGTATATTCCTCTACCCGATCATCACCAGAACATGATGATGCATTAATTTTAATATTCCTAGCCTTCACACGCCATCTCTTGGAAATATCATCGTACTCTGCAGACACCACGTTTCTTTGGTACAAGGGATTGATCTTGAAACGGGAAACATAGTCATCTAAGTATTGCACGAACATTGTTTTGGGGACGTATGTAGGAAAAGAGGCAGGGAATGACATGTGAGGGAGTTGGCAGAATTGCTTTTTGAGGTGGAGATGGAGACGGTCGTAGGAATACTTCTGCCATAGAGAAGCAAAACAATCTTCTCTCTCGAGTAATAGGTATGGGATGGATAGCGTGGTTAGACAGGCAGCAGTAGCAAGCCCAGAAGGGCCGGCTCCAACTATTATTACAACAGCGCCTTGTTCCTGCATATTAATGGAGTCGGCGCGATCGAGAGTTTTGCAAAGATGGAAGATCAGAGCCCCCCAAAAAGACCTTTAAAGGGGCCGGGGGTGGTGGGGGGCTGCTGCCTGCTTGTAAGGAGGGTCTTTAGACATGCATCACTGTCAAATGGGTGGGATCGATTTCTGCACCTATAAATTACGTACCTGTGTAACATAATTGAAAACGTTGCTTAGAAAGCAAAACACTGGATCGATGGAATCATATGCTGCATGTTGTTTTTGTTTATTTCATTTTATTTTATTATATAATATATATATATATATATATATATATATATATTATATATATATAGTTCTAATGAAATGGAAGTCGTGTAAGTTATAAACTGGTTTAATTAGTACTGGACAAAGAAGGATCAAATCCATGGGTCCAACTTCGTGCATGACAGATTATTTGAATATTATATATATATAAAAAAAAACATTAAAAAGATGGTTAAATAATTAGAAAGAAAACAAAAATTCTCTACCAAGTTATAATTTGTAACAGGCGGCGCTTGTTCCACATGAATCAACTTTTTATTACGAGATATATTCACTCAATCAGTTTATATTAAAAAAAAAAAAAGATAAGATTATTCCCTTTATAATTAAAATAACATAATTCTCTTCTCTCTTTTTATTTATTTATTATTATTATTGAAAAAATAGCTGCCCACCAGCTTGGAGTTTGCCACCCATATATGCTCGTCAATGCCCAGTCATGGAAGTTGATTACGTACGTACGGTCGTGTCTCTCAAGACCATCAATTGTTTCCCAAGCTCTCTCTCTCTCTCTCTCTTTTTTAAGTTGATGATTATATAATTATTTTTCTATAAATTAGGATAATGAAGACCTTCAAATTAAATTATTGAATGATCCATGTCCCGAGATGATTCAAAGGCTCGCAACTCACAGATTTAATTCGAGATTATTTGTCACAAATTGTAATTTGGTTGTGTTTGTGATGTTAACTTGTACCCATTTTATTGTAAATTTTCCTAAAAATAAATTCGTGAGTGAGACGATCGAGAATGTAGTTTTAGATATGGTTCAATGATCTAAATTAAATTAAAGATAATGATATACTTACACCTCTTTTAGTACTACTGTTTAATTACTACCTAGTTTTTTTTTTATTTGTTTATTTTGATCTTTGAATCTGGATTAAAAATATCAGAACATGACCTTCTTACATAATCTAGAAAAAATAAATTCAATCAACTAAGGTAATCATATAATTTAATTAAAAATAAATTCGACTTTCTTTTGCTCTTTGAATCAATTTTTATAAAATTAAATTTATTCTGAATTAATTTACGTGATTACGTTAGTTTACTGAAGTTATTTTCTTATAAATTATACAAGAATGCCATATTTTGAGATTTTTTTTATCTAGATTCAAATTGCAAAAGAAAAAAGAAAATAGTTGGATAGTAATAAAAGTATAAGAGTATCATTACCCTAAACTAAATCCTACGATGGACCATAATTATTGAGGGATAAAGACTTCATTGAATTGAATTTCTACCCTCCTAAGTCCTATGTCTCCAGCCCCTTTTGCATGGTGGGGCTCAATCCAAATCTGATCACTAGCATAAAAGCTGAAGAACGCCCTTAAAAAAGAAAAGAAAAGAAAAATAAAAAAACCTCACCTTCATGGCTTATACAAGAAGATGAGTGTTAAATTTTAAAAAATATATATATAATTAAAACTCACAAATTGATACGGTTAAATATAATATATAAAAATATCAATCTACTTAATTTACAGAAAAAAAAGACATTTACAATTAGATCATATACTACAATAAGCTGAATAAGTTTGTGAATTTAATTCATAATTTGTGAACCATATGGGTATTGCACAAATTTTCATGCAGTGATTGTCATCAATTATTTAAAGAATGGCTCTACAACCACCACTCACAACGAGAGCTACCGTTAGTATTAAGATTTGTGTTTTTTTTTATTTTTTCATATATATATTTTTTAATACTTTTAAATATTTTTTAAAAAAATAAAAAAACCGTAATATTATTAAAAATACACATCCTTAATCACTAAATAAATAAAAAATATTAAAAAAATAAAAAAAAAAGGGAGCGGGAGCTACCAGCGGTAGCCCCAGCGGGAATTGTATCATTTCCCTTATTTAAATTTTAAGTACTTATTCTCTTTGAATTTAAAACTAGCTAGTGTACTTCTTTCATGGACATGCTCTTGCGGTTGATCAATGAAACATCACTCATAATTTAATTTTTTTAATAATTATCTTTTCAACCTCTTTTGATATGAGATTTTATTTATTTATTAATTCTCACTTATGAATAATTAATTTTAATATTATTTCAAAACTTTGTTGGTAGGTAGCTAGGTTGAAAATTGAAATGTATTAAAAGAAGAGCAGTACAATAATGTAGAGGTTTGTACGTGGAGTATCCCCAACCAGACATCACCACAAAGGCAAGCTGTATGTTTTCACAGAATTGAATGAAGAACTCTTCCACCTGCTTTTGCACGCTTCCTAACCTTCCCGAGTTACTGCTTTATTATTAATTTCATTTTAAGTCCTTTGGTATATATTTTCTTGGAGTATACTTGAATGAAGTTTGCTTGGAAGTATGATTGAAGGCAACGTTTCCTTTTGGCTGGATTTAGCTGTGACTTTAATTGTGAGATATTGGTTTAATGAGGAGCTGACGTGCGTGCACTTAAATTGTTGGAGAAGTTGAAAAAATGTTTTAGTTACAAAAAGATTCCATAAAAATAAATTTATAAATTGACGTGGTATTTAAATTATAAAATTATTTTTATTGTAAAATAGATATAACGTATCATATAAAGTTACATCAGTTTTTGAGTTTGATATTTTTGCGGGATCTCTTTTTGGTTGTAACATTTTTAAAATTAAAAAAAATTATAAAGATACCTAATTTTTTTTACAATTATGTTTTAAATTGAGAACATTTTTATAAAAAAAAAAAAAACACTGCTCATAAAATCAATCAAATTGAGATTAGAGAACAAAACATGCATGTTTGTACTCATTAAATATAAGCAATTAATTTGCTTTAATTGCTTAATTGTAAAGCCAAGCATGTCCTTAATTATTTTAAGGATACAAGAAGCGCTTCATCTCATGTCATCTCATCATTACAAATTTTTTAAATTTTCACATAAAATATAATAAACAATTCAACTTTTTCAAATCTCAAAATAATACTAATATTAAAAAATAATATTCTAATAATATTTTATTCAAATTTTAAATTTCATCTCAAGTCATTTCATTTCAACTCACTATCCAAACGGCACCTTAAGAGTTCAAAGATATATGTAAGCCTAACTTATATGAGTAATGCTAGAGAGAAGCCACTATAGCAGTGCACACTTTACACTCACTGCGTAGCTGCTTCTAGTTAATTGTTCCCAACACTTACTTGGAAAGATGTGTGGTCTAGATGATGCCACATCATGTGTGCAAAATGGATGCTCCCAATAATGACTTCTATCTATATTTATTCAACTTATATATAATGCATGGATGCCTCCTCATAGGTGTTAGGGCCTTATAAATAATCCTAGTGATGAATATCCTAATCCAGATCTCATATCATTCAATTAAGTTTTATAGATTTACTTGGTGGAAAAAATAGAAACGTGCCAATTTATAGGCAGTCCAAGTTAGAATTAATGTGGCCATGTGGGGGTAATCACATGCATTTTGATTCTTGAATACTCATGTTCGTTTTTGCAGATAAATCATTCTACTTATAATACATCTCTCCTAAATTTGCCAACCAGAACAATTTGGATTTATTAACTTTTATTTCTACTTTCCATGCGATATTTTATATATATATATATATATATATATGTAGACCTAACAATTATTAGAATTTATTAGCCGCTGTAATGTAAGTTGTGTGGGTTTTTTTTTTTTGGTTGTGTGGGAGTTGAGAAGTAGCTATAGAGTAATTCACTGTTCCTTTATTCTGTCTTTTGCTTCTTTCTTATTTTCAGTTCTGTTTTCTTTTTCTTTTGGACATGAGTTAATCACCATACAGCTCGCTTCTAATTAAAGCAATCAATTCACTTTAATCTCTTTATTTATTTTAAAGAAAAATAAACTCCAATGAAAGGATCTTGGATAGAGATACTTTACAATTTTTTTTTTTTTATTGGATTTTGGACTCTAAAGTGTGAAAGATATAAACACATAAATTAGACTCCACAACATTAATAATTGCCAGAGTGAGTTATTTGGACAACATTAAAATTAGCTCAATAAATATTATGAAACTCACTTTAATATGTACATGTCTATATCTCTCACACTGTAGAATTCTAAAATATCGAAATCTTATGCTATCTATAAGGGGATTTTCCCCCATTGCTTAAAACCCATTGGACTTTGGCCCAATACCCGGCCCGAGGACCCCTAAATCTGCGTAGGGGACGAAACATCTACCAAGAAGGGACGCCGTATAGTCGACAAGACAGGTCAAATTGGCATTATGCGGCCGCCTTCAGAATCTAGAGACTTGCACAGAGCGCAACAGGAAATGCGAAGGACTCTCGATCCATTGGCATAAGATCATTTACGCCTCGTATAGACCAGACACGGGGTTAGGGAACCACGCCGCATTAATGGTACCACTGCTGAGTTACATGCCACATTTATGGAGCCGACGCAGAGTCATGCTGCATTAAAGAAGGTTTGACAGTAGAAACAGAAAGGAAGGCACAGACTTTGTGGAGATAAAGATGATTTGCACCCCCTCTACCATGGTATAAATAACCAGCTCCAAGTACGAAGAAATCTCTCTGATCCCTAAATTCTTTTACTTATTTAAAAACTTTCAAAAATATTTACTGACTTTAGTATCGGAGGTTATTCGGCCCCAATGCCACGCTCTCCAAGTTGCACTACCCTTCATCTTTTGCAAGTCCATTCCCAAAACTCTGAGTTATCGAAACCTTGTCCAAATATGTGCAAAACACAACATTAACGCCATCGATCATATATTAGCTTTGAAAAGAGATATTCAATTATGGGTGCAGCTACTATGCCGCCCCATTTTGACCTCTGGGCGGTATGCCTAGCGTAAATTCTTTTTTTTTTTCTTTTTTCTTTTCACATTTTTTTTACATATTTAAATACATTTAAAAAATAAAAAAAATACACCAATACATTTAAAATCACTTCCTTAATAAAAAAAAGAAAAATAATTTTGACCAGCGGTCTAATGGAGGTGTCAATTTGGGGAGGCAAAGTAGTGTTTCTCTTCAATGGTTTTCGGTTTGGATTAGATAGTCTAACTTAGAAAGATAAATATAGCATGGGGAGACGCTACCAGCCGGTCGGGTGTAATACCCGCTTTTACACCAGCAAGTGAGGAGCTGCCACGTATGAGTTGCAGCAAAATGGACAATACACCCGCATGCAGCTGATTAAATGTTTTTATTTTCTGTCATTTCTCTCTCTCTCTCTCTCTCTCCCTCCCCCGTCACTCTCTCTCTAAAATACTCTCTCTCCTTTGAAACCCCTCTCTCTCCCTCCCTCTCCTCGGATTGTTGCTCTCTCTCTCTCAAGCCCTCAATACTCCTGTCTTCACGCAGACATTTGATGCTGCACTATCCAAAGTTTCCATCAAAGTGGTTCTTCCATTGGAGAAAGATATAAGTAGGTGAGGCTGGACAATTTTTTTCGGGCTCATGAGTTCTCTCAGTAGATCGAAACACAACCCAGTTTTCTTTTTTCTTTTTTAGGAGGATTGGGGAAAACTACATAGAGGCATGCAGACATAGACTTTTCTGTTTTGTTCTGTTCTTTTTTTTTAATGGGTTGAGCGAGAGAGATTTGAGTGCTTGTTTAGAGAGAAATTTTGAATTTAATATGATATTTCTCTGTTCTTGATTCAATCTTGAGTATTCATTTTTTTCTTTGCTGGTGGAGCCACTTACATGTGTGATATTTCTCTATTAAAAATGTAATTGGTTGCATTTGATTGATCAAAAAACTATAGAATAATGTAAGTCGTTTAGCAATAAACATGAATCTTTTCCAATTTACCAAATCCAAATCAAGAAACGATTAGCTTGAGAATAGTGGAAGGGGGCATTGTCGCTGTTTTGAAGTTCAGTGGAAGAGATGGGTTCGTTCCAGGAGAGCGAGGCGTTGGGAGAGGAGAGAGAAAGGATTCAATAAACTCGACCACACTATAAGATTTATAAGTCTCGTATATGTTGAGATTTTATTGGCCGGTGTAAAGTAGGACGGTCTGGAGGTTTTCTCATATAGCATGTGGCCGGTATCTACATTAGAAAGATAAATATAGCATGTGGCCGCTATCTAACTTAGAGCACTCCCAATAGCTCATTCATCCTATCATTTAAAATATATCACCAAAACTTATTTTTTCTATTTTACATATTGACTTTTACAATATACCATATATCAGCTTATCTATTTTTTCTTCATATCATTTAAATATTATAATTTTTAATCTTTTTTATTCATTTAAAATATTTTATCTAACTACCAATGATATCCTCATATTTTTTGATATTTACAATATCTCTCCATATACAATGTCATATAATTATGTTCTATTTTAGATTAATCTAAATTTATAAGCAAAACAAAAATATAAATTAATTCAAAAAATAAAAAAGAAGAATTTATATAATTGTGAAGAATAAAAATGTGAGAGTTCCATAAACCCCTTATTAATTCAAACTGTGGAATGATGCTTGCACTGGAAAGGAAGCAGATTTGAAGACGAGCAAAAAGCAACTCTTGTGATTGATGGAAGACGAAGGCACCTGTGACTTGTGAGAAAGGGAAGGCGCAAAATAAACGGATGGAGTGTGAAAATGGGCTAAAATGAAATAAACTAAAACAAGGTAGGGAAGGGAAAAGTACATAGATGAGAGAGAAATAATTAAAAATAGATTTACAATTGTGAATAGTTACCGCTAGATGTAGCGGTAACACTGTAGAGAAATGAAAATTACGAATGGAATAGATGATCTGTTGGACGTCTCTTTCAGACCACTTTCTTTAAAATATACAGAAATAAGGGATTTAGAGAAGCTGATGGGAGTGCTCTTAGAAAGATAAATATATCTTCAGGAAATTTGAGAGATTAAACTAGAAGGATCTCAATTCAATAGTTTTTTTAGTTAAAAAGAACTTTTAAATAACATTGAATTGAAATTACTCAAGTAGGTTTTTATATAATAAAAGTTTCCTGTTGTTGAGGACCTTATCATGCATTGAATTTTAAAACAATGATTTAAATTTTGCATAAAGCTACCATTATTCTATGATTTCTGAAGAGCTTTGACTCATCTCAACTACTATTCATTACTATTTACAAATCTCACTATTATTCACAAACTATCTCAACTCATCTCTCAATCTAAACAGGGCTATCTTTTTAATCTCTAGTTAGAAGATGAGTAATGTTAGATACAGTCATGGAGTGTACAAGCGTTGTGCAATCCTTTTGAAAAATAGTAAGGTTTACTATTAAAATATTAATTTTTTTCATATGAGTCTCGTATTTACTCACTTTTTTTCAAAAGAATTGTGTGACAGTTACACACTTCACGACTATAAATATCATTTCTCATTTACAAGATGCCATGTCATCAAATTTTTTACATAAACTCTAATTTTTAATGGCATGTCATTCAATACAAGAAATATAATATTTTATAATCAGTTATATAATGGGATGAGAGTATTGCATGTACGTGTAATCCAATATGATCTAATAATAAGAAATAATATTTACAATTCTATAATGTGCAAGCTACACACAGACTAAAAATATGATTTTTCTAGAGATATTAACGCTGTTTGTAGCAGAGTAGCTCAAAAGTGGAAAAGGAAAAATAAAAATTGAGGAACTACGTATACTATTTTATAGCTTATGTGTCAAACCCAATCGTTTTTCTCTAAACCAGTCGTCTTGGTAAAAGACGAGGAAGAACCGTACGTGGCTAATTTGGCTAAAGTGAAGGTAGAGAGAGAGAGAGAGATGTGGATTTTAAAGATCAGAAGTAACAGCTAGGTAGAGCATAAAGGGATAAACTTTGCAGCAAACTGCTGTGTAATTTGTGGCCTTTTATTTTCAGAACTCCTGTGGCTTGTAGTACCGGAAACTAATGTCTTGTTCTTGCGTGCACGGTGCAGCCTTGCGGGAGTTAATTAAAGCCGAACCATTTTAAGGAAGAAAAATGATAAATTTATAATTTTTATATAACTATTTTACACTCATATTTAAAATGAGGGATAGTTTGATAAAATTGAAATTATTTTTCATGGAGCAGCACATGAATTATATTGATTGATTGTAAAAGAGTTGTAGGCGAATGTTACACCCGAGAAAATTATTAGTAATTTTTACAATTCTTCTTACAACTACATTGTTAAATTGAGAGGAATTATATAAAATTTGAAAATCATATATGTTGCTATATTCATTTCGTTTTTCTCTTCTCAAACTGATGAGCTTGTTTAAATAAAAAAAAAGTAACAAGTTAGATGATCCGGCAAAAAAGTAAACATTAATCCTAGTCCATGCATGTGTGATTCCACAAGAGTAACAAAACATGAAGAAAAATCCAAATTAACAGGATCCATAGAGATGGAATGCTCAATTTTGTTTTCCTCTGTGTCTGTTTCTAGGATTGTAACTTTCATATGTTCATGTAATCATTAACTTGTACTGAAACCAAGGCATGCATTTATATATATATATATATATATGTATGTATGTATATGCCAACTGGGAAGCCTACAAGACTTTGAATTAAACCTTTAACACCAGACTCTCATGGTTTAACTGAAGCAGGAATGCTCAAAAGGAAAGGAAAAAAATAACAGACACCTCATCTTCATGTGCTCCAGAAGAAAATCACATATCTACCTTGTCCTGTAGCTAACAAGCAGAGCTGTATTATCATAATGGGTCCCGATGATCTTTTGCCACATAGCACTTCGTCCCCACCAGCACTTCCACAACAGTGTACCCTTTTAAGCCTTAATCATGAACATCCTCACATTCCTCACATACTCCCTCTCTCTCTCTCTCTCTCTCTCTCTTGAGAAACATTTGTTGCAGTTCATAAGTAGGGAATTGATTCTATCATCATTTATGGCTTCCATTTGGTCAATCTTGACAATGTTTATGCTCTTTGCTGCCTACTCTTCATTAGCTTCAGCATCTGCACTAAATATGAAAGTTTCAACTATTTCAGCTGCGCCTGCTATCTTGCCAAGTGCTCCTGCATCCCCTCCAGTCCTATCCCCAGACATTAGTCCCTTGTTCCCTTCTCCTGGTGGTGTGGCACTTCCTCCTTCTGAGTCATCAATGCCTACTATCCCTTCGAGCCAGAGCCCTCCGAACCCGGATTTTCTGGTTGCTCCTGGGCATGATGCAGCCTTTCCACCATATGAGTCTTTGCCGGCATCGTCCTCAATTTCTATAGCTCCATCCGGTCCTCTAGACTTTGTTTTACTGCTAAGTTTGGTGACGGTTTGCATGGTGCAGAGCCTTGGTATATGAGGAGATGTTGGTGATCAGCTTCAATTATTGTTACTAGTGGTTCCACTCAAGGAATTATGTCGATTTGTTTTTTGGGTACATGTATGGTCTAGTGTGGTTTCAGGTATGGAAGTGTAAGGCATTGCCGTGAACTGGGATAGGATAATGTCGGGAAAAAGTACAAAATAAAGAGTAGATGCTTTCAGAAATCCCATTTATTTTATCTTTTGCTTTTCCCCCCCATTCTCTCTATCTCTCTCTCTTTGGTAGAAAACATTTCTGTCGTCACTACAGGGTACTTGTATTCTTTTTTCTGATACTGTGGGTCGCTGTGAGTTATCTTCTATTTCTTTCCTCTTTTGGTTTTGAAGATTGCTCAACAAGAGGCACCTCTCAAACTGTAACTTCCTACCCTTTCTTCTTCTTCTTCTTCTTCTTCCCCTTTACATTTTCTTCTTTTTTGTTTGTAGAGTTGGTAACTTGGCGTTTTCATTAGCATTCGCATTAAACACACCAAAGCACCATGCATACGGGCATAACCATCCATCTCTGATCTGTTATAAACTTGTATAGATGCACATAATTACTTCAACAAAAGAGGGGACTGTTGCCCAATTACCCAAAAGACAAACTAAAAGGAAGAATATAAAAAATTGAATTACAGGTAATGACTCGTCTTAGGAAGAATATCGAGAATGATGGAAGATACTTTAAAAAGTAGCGTTAGATTAACCTTCCGAGTTGCGTTCGAAGGGAAATTTCCTTAATATAGACATCTCTCTAGACTGTGCTACAGACTACCCTATTCACCAGAATATACCCACTTCACAAAGCAACAACACTAACCTTCGGAGGCCCATTAAACAACTTCCCCAGAAATGCCCCCTTAAATATGTTGAACTCAAAAGGAGCCCGTTTCTTTGGGTTGGGGGAGTCTCTAGCAAGATACTTCCTCAGTTTCACATTTTCATCCTTAAGCACATCCACTGCCAAGCTCAGCTGTCTTATTACTTCTCTCTTCTCTTCATCTTTCTGCACTAGTTGATCTTGTTGAATTCTGTTCTCTTCTTTAAGTCTTTCTATCTCTTCCCTCAACTTCTTCACTTCATCATTACTGACCCCACTTGGAATGGCCTCTGCCTTTATTTCTTGATCAACCTCAGTTTCATAATCTAGTTCAGGATCATCAACTTCAGACTCAATGGACTCCTCAGGATCACAAGTCTCAGAGTAGCCGTCATCCGTTTGATCCATCATGTTTGTTAACTTCTCCAGTCGATCTTTAGTGGAAGAAAATGGAGACCCCAAGGTTGTAAGGAGGCGAGTGCTAGAGTCAGACTTCAATTGATCATATCGCTCAGCTAATGATCGGTGAGCTCGGTAAAACTCTTCAACCATGCTGATCAGCTCTGGTCGCTTCTTGTAATACATCTCAGCTCGTTGAGCAAATGAATCTGCATCCTCTTCGATCAATTTTAGCATGGCCGTCGTCTTCCCATCTAGTTCTGCCAGAGAATAATGGAGATAGGCATCAATACAAACAAACCAGCAGGTTTGCATGAGGACATAAAGGGTCTAATTCTCTAATCACCATAATTAGATAAAAAGGAGAAAAAGAAAAGAATATAGAAGGGATGGATCAATGCATTATTATAAGGCCCCACATCCTTCCAACTTTCTAGTACCAGAAATCTGCTTTGCATGTTCACCAAAGTTTATTTATATTAACAAGATTTCAGGGGGTTCAAGTCATTTCAAGGCTCTAAAGAATGATTTAAACTATTGAGACCAATGCTAAAAGTTCATGTAAAAAGTATTTGACAACTCTTGGTAGAGCTCAACAATCAACAGTGAGGACCACTATTAAATAAAATAGGGAGTACTCTCACTATTTCAATCCATTCAATCATCCTAGCACTGGCTCCATATCACCTATCAAGAGCAGTGCCAAGAAGACAAGACGTGGTGCCTCTTCCAAGGAGCCCAAGGTCCGGAGTTTCCCATATTCTACTCAAAGTTATGTGTAATTGTTTAATCATTTTGACTTGTTAGTCAAATAGAATTCTATGTAAGTATTGATGGGGTCGGACTAGAGACAAGGAATTGGTTCATGTCTTCATGGATCATTTGTTTCATGGCCAAGGCATACATATATAGCAAGGATTTCAATTGTTCTGTAATTTCTGGCGTCATTGCCTCAATAAAAAGAAAAGAGGTAATCCTTTTCTTTAGAAGAGATTATCAACATGTAACGGCATTACTGAAAATGTAACGGCATTACTGAAAATGGATGAACCTTTTCATAAAAGGTAACATGCATGGTGTTTGATCCAAGAGAGATGAACATCCCCCCATCTTAATAGTAATTATTTGTCTCTTACCTTTATAGTATTTAATAATTTACCCAATTCAAGACAAGACTACCCAAATTCCAAAGAGAAATGCTTGGGATCCCGATAATGGGTCCCGAGCATTTCTCCCGATAGTTTTTTTTTTTACTTGATTAAGTGTTTTTTATTGATGTTATGAATTTTTTTTTTTTTTTAAGAAGTATGAAAAAAAAAAAGGTAATTTGTCTTGTCGGGAGAATCCCACTGTGGCTGTAGTGTCATCCAATTCCAAATCACATGGGATCCATGGAGGTCCATCCCATATAAAATATTTTTCTTGTCCTTCCTAGTTTTTGGGTAATTAACAATCCCTATATCAAGAATCTTGTTCCTATTCATCTGATGTAATAAAACCCACCATTACACCAACCGGTCTCCCTTAGACTTGTTAGCTTGTAATTCAGATTCCCACCAAAAATACACAAAGTCACAAAAGTAAAAAATATTCAAACTTTCAAAAAAAGTTAAGATACAGAGGGAATCAAAGACCAAGACAATCTAGGCCCACTTGATACAGAAAAATTTTAAAAAAACAAAAGTCAAGAAAACCCAAACAAGGAAATAAAAAAAAATGGGAAAAGAAGATTAAGGTACCGGCAAGAGTAGATTGGAGCCATGGTGAGCGCCTTGAGCTGTTGTGGCTGTCAAACCACCACCAGTGCGATGTTTGGTTCTTCATCATCATTTCCACCATCTTATCAGTCCTTACCTACTCAAAATCAAAACCCACGTCTCAAGCTTGATTTTTCTCTTTTATCAATCAGAAGCCAAGCTAAACAAAATGTGAGGTGAAAGTGACATATATTAGGAAAAAAAAAAACAATTAATTTTCCTCTATTAATAACATTACTCTAATCTTCTTTTTAGGTCATCCAACGTCCTAAATGTTTAGATGGAATCTGGTTTTTCAGAAATTCAAATTTCTTTATTTCCTAAAAGGAAGACGGAATATATATATATATATATATATATATATATATATATAATATATTAATAACTTACCAAATCAAAGAGAAAAGATAAGAATAAACAAGATATGGTTTCCAACCCTCGGCTAAAAAGAAAAAAACCAGGCGTACTACCGGCATATATAAGCGGACGACTGTCGTTGATCTCCAGTATAAGTGCGGCCGTGTCGAGAAAACACCCGTCGCGGTTGCACAAAAGAGAATTTGTAATGCTGTCGAGGCACGCTAGAATAATTTCAAAGAGGCTAGTAATTTTCAAAACCACAACTTCCCTTTTTCCCATAAAGAAAAAATTGGTAATAACCCACCAACAAAAACAGAAAGAGAGGATAAAAAAAGGAGTCCTTAGTTCAAGACTACGTGAATTAAGAACAGAAGTAAGCGACCAGATAACCCTGGACTAAGCAATATATTTTTTGAACGGCCACCATGACCATTACAAGAGAACTTCGACAAGAACAAGAGAGGCAGTACCTGGTTCTTTCGTCTTCTTCACCCCCCAGAGAATCCAGATGCCAGAGCACAGAGCTGGGACGCTCTCTCTCTCTCTCTCTCTCTCTCTGTGTGGAGCTGTGTGTGGACTTCCGAAGAGGAGTGTAGAACTAGAAGTTGTAGTTTTAAATGCACGTCCTCGAGTTTCGAGTCTGTTTTGTCTCTTTTTGGGACTTAGATTTGTGGTATTTGGACAGTCGGTTTTGAGAAGCAGGGTCAATGCAAAAGCCGAATTAGCTTGCAATGGATTCACGTGAGATGAACTTGTAAATGAATATTGGATGCTTCTTCAAGAAGGGGTTTTAAAATTAAAAAGACAGCCATATGGAGGTAGGCAGGGAGCGTGGTGGAGCCATATATGTGTAACGGTCGAAAATGCCATAAAAAAAAAACCTTTTTCATCGTCATAACTATAAGACACAGACCAAAATGGGTCCATTTAGATTTTGGGTTTTAATGTTGTTCTTATTTTATGGTACAAAGACCACCATCCCCCAAAAAACGAAAAACAAAAATTATGTATCTTTTCTTTTTTGTTTTGGATGGAAATGTCTTATAATTAGTGGAAATTTTATTTTGTACTCAGAATTTGTCATTTTATTTTGGATACCTTACACATGCCCAAAGCCAACCTTACTCAGAATTTTATTTTGTACATAGTCGAACCGATACATTTGAAGAACCAATACTGCAGAGGTTAAATGTCTAAACCGGTACTTTACTTTTAGTTTTACGATCCAGTTTTTTTAATATATTATATATATTATAGTATATAATAATATAACGATAATATAATATTATATCATAACATATAGTGATATAATATTAGTAGTTATATTAATATTATAGACTAAATATTATAATATATAGTTATTTATATACAGTGGATTACTAATAGTATTATTAGTAATCCACGCCCATTATATATACTAATAGTACTATATATACTATATAGTGATATAATAATATGTATATAGTTATCTACTAATACTATATATTAGTAATAACATATTATAACTACTAATACTATAGTATCATATAGTGATATATATAGTTATTTATATATAGTGGATTACTAATAGTATTAGTATTAGTATTAGTATTAGTGTCTATATATATAATAGGATCATAGAGTAATATAGTATTTGATTATGTATGTTAGTGATAATATACTAGTAATAATATGTTAGTATCTTACTTATTTATATATTCGATTATATATGTTAATGATAATATGATGGTTACGTACACTTTTTATACGAGTGTATATCATCAAATGTATAGAAATGTATTTATAAAAAAGAACATATATAATAATTTATTATGCTATAAAATGTATTTATCCTTAATATATATATAATTTATAATAATAACATATGATCAAATGTTCATGTTTAAGAGATTAAAATTTATGTTATATTAATTTTATGTTATTAGATTATTATTATTATACATGAATAATAGGATTTTAAAATTTAATATTATATTAATTAACAATTTAGCAGATAATATAAATTATTTTATATATAATATAAAAATCATATAATTAACATTTTATATAATATAACAAATTAAAATATATATATGAACTGGTCTGGTCCAGTTCAGTCCGGTGTTAGAAAAAAAATCGAAACCAGATCGGTTTAAACCGATTTTGAAGAAAATAGAACGGGTACTGGATTGAACCGGTCCGGTTCACCAGTTTTTTTTTTACCCCTACATTCGAAATTGAACGAAATATTCTATCCAATCCCCGGTTCTCTAACCGCACGCCACACTCTTGACGTGGCCGAACCCGGTTCTACTCCACGTCACAGTTTATCAAATATCCCTCCCGAGCTGCTTCAATCTCCCTCTTCTCCCTCTATTTCACTCAACGCATACCCTTCTCAGTTCTCCCTCAGACTCACTCGACGCATCTCCCTCTTCTCCCTCAACCTCTCACCCTCGTTCTCCCTCAGACCTCTCAACTCTCCATCTTCTCCCTCTCAAATCTCAGAGTGAACTCTCACACGCCTTCTTCCTCACCCGATGCCCTCACCTCAATCAATCCCGAACCCTATAGAAATTCAACATCCCGAAGCCATTATCTCTCTCATCCTAGACTGATTCACCACAACTTTTGAAGACCCATCTCCCTCACCCCCTTCAGTAGAAGGAATCTTTGTCAAATGTATTTTATTTTCCAATTCGTTTTAATAGTTAAGCACTTGTAGTCAATCCAAGCTTCTGCGAATTTGACTTTGAATTCTATGCATTATTAAGTGATTGTGTGAAGGCGTTTTCTGGTCTATTCTTGAATTGCTTTCTTTGTTTGGTTTCCTAGAAAGGTGGACAGAAATGGAGGAAAAATTATCTGGAATATTTAATTTTAACTTGAGTCTGCTTGATTAGAAGTCGGGAAAACCTGGAAGTTGAATTTTACTTTTTAGTTCAAAAGTATACGTCTTTTCAAAAAAAATTTCCTCTCAACATTCGGTGATTTTGGAGCAGAATGAATCATGTATTTGAGTGAATCTTACATATTCTTCATTTTTTGTCTGATTTTTTAACTCTCTTGGAAAAATATTACGTTTGTTCTATCATGGCTAACAAATAAAGTGATGATGATGAAAACTAAAGGAAATTAGCGAGGTTGAAGTATAAAAAGTAGATCTGAAAGGTATAAAATGCTTACTGATGTCTGCATTAATTCCCTCTGTTTTCACTTGCTTCTAATGTTAAAAGCTAATAAATCTGTAGCTATAACTAAAGATTTATCATATAATAGTCACTTTATACTTACTTAGGAAGAAAGAAAGAGGATTTGTTTAAGAGAGAAGGCCTTAAACCATCGGTTTGGAGCTTACAAGGTGTAGGTATGAAAGCTGAAAAATTCCTACTACAACTGTTGCATATTTCTGCTATTGTTGCTAGCATAAGTTTATGGTGATGAAAACTAATATTAAGGCTTCTGTTTGACTGATGTGTCTCTCTCTCTTGGAGTTTCTGCATTTTTTTTTTTGAGACAATTGATTCACCACAACCTTTGAAGACCCATCTGCCTCACCCCCTTCAGTAGAAGAAATCTTCGTCAAAGGTATTTTTTTTTCCAAGAATGTTTAAAATGTCTACCTTTGTGTCAATGTTGCGTCTCTCTCTCTCAGATTTTTTGCGTCTCTCAGAGTTTCTGCATTTTTTCTATTGCTTTTGAATGCATGGGTAAATATATTCATACATGAAGATTGAACATTCCTTATTTTGGACATAGGGAGAAACAAAATGTCAATTCTTCATTTGGGCAAATATACTTCAATCTGTAGTATCTGAGAAGAACCTGACAAGAGAGAATGAAATTCGGAAGAGGGAGGATGTTTTACTGTTGCATGAGTACGAAGCTCAAAAAGTAAAGGACAAACTAATAGAGAGAGAGAATTTGCTGAAGAAGCAAGAGGACGAACTTCGAAGAAGGATAGTAGAGAATATGGTTGTACGTATATTGTTGTGTCTATATTGGATTATATCGCTTGTAATAGTTTTTGGTTGGTTCTGAATGTAGATGTATAATGTTAGTTTTAAATGTAATTATGACAGATCAGATCCTAACATATATGCTATATTATCTATGAATACTCATATGACAGCTTATATGAATATTAACTTCAATGTTCTGCATTTGTAGTTGGCATGACAGCTTGTGTTGTTGGCATGACAACTTATATGGATATAATTATGACAACCCAGAAGGATATAACTATGACAGTTTTTATTGATCTTTGGAGTTGCCAATATTTTGGGACTTAGTTGGCTTTATGTCTCAACTTGCAATGTCTATTCAAATTTGGTAATGTCTATTCAAATTGCGTATAACAATTCAAATTACAAGTTCTTTACACTTCAAATTATAGGTTCTTTACATCTATAATTTGGTAATATCCATATTGCTCATGCTTCTTTACACTTCTAAGGTTCTGGAAATCGCATACCTGGGTCGCAAATCTAGATTTATTTTATTAGTATATCCTTATATATATTATTATATATTTAGTATTAAATATTTTTCCACAACAAACTTTAATATTTTCATTAGCAGCACAACCTTAATCAAAGCACTACTAACAAACTGTCAAACCAAAGGCTCTTCATATACAAATCCCTTTACAGATTTAGCAAGATTGTATCTATTGTAACTTCACAATTCATCAAGTGGTTATACAAATATCTTTACAAAAGTCATTCTCCCTTTGTAAATAATCTGTGCGCTTTTTATGTTGACTATTCATTTCAACTTCATTCATCACCTCCAAAATCTAAAAGTTTCCCACTTTGTATGCCCTACCATAACCTCCAATAGGTTGATTCTGCCAAAACTTATATATACATGCCAGAAGAGTTGATAAGGACCAAACGGCATCACCCATTTGCTTCTGCAAGATTATCAACAAGATAGTAAATGCAAAGAGAAACATGTACATATTCATACACATATATAATGAACCGGACTCAAATATTTAGAATG
Source organism: Juglans cinerea (assembly GCA_961763995.1). NCBI lineage: Eukaryota > Viridiplantae > Streptophyta > Magnoliopsida > Fagales > Juglandaceae > Juglans > Juglans cinerea. The sequence continues at coordinate 23,374,415 of CAUIVZ010000005.1, forward strand.
CATTCACAAATATTTAAAGCACAATGGGATGAGAACGCAAGCTTCTAAATCCCAAGAAATAAAATATCTCCAAATATTGGCATGTTATGCTTGACTTCAAATGGGATCAGATCCGAGATAATATTCTCTACACTCACCATATTTAGGGACATGGATCATCGAGAGAACCACTTTTATCATCCCCTTTCTTCCTTGGTGACAATGCAATTTCTATGTGATGGGAAGCTAGCTCATTGTTAGTGCAGGTGTTTAGATCAGATAAAGGGCTATACTATATATACCCAACTCCTATAGGACTGGAAGACACAACTAGGATCCGATGTTCAGTTGCATGTGGTAGACATCTGTTAATGTTAAAATATTTAAATGTCTCTACAAATTTAGTTAATGACGTGATTTAATATGATCTATTAAATTATAAAACTCTTTTTATCATAAAGTAGATCTGACTTATTACATTAAACTAAATTAGTATATATACTTCTTTATATAAGATTTATGTGTAAATCTATCCTCAATATATAAAAGGAACTGCCCGAGATCGGAATCCGTATCCCATGCAACAAAAAGGCCATTAAATTTGAATCTTAGTTACTTTGGACCTAGCCTTAACTTCTCGAACCAATCAAAGTCAAATCAAGAAAATGAAGCAAAGAAAAAGAAAAAGCAAGGAATAGAGATTGCTTCTTCCTTTTTTTCACTTTAGGAGAAGTTCTATTTATACTAGAAGTCTAGAACTAGATGTCCATATATTATATATACATACATGTATTATGTATATAATATGTATATATGGGCTGTGTTTATCATTACCTGTCATTGGTTAAATCCCATTACGTTTCTTAGTTCTAAATGCACATTTAATCATACAGGGAACATAAAAAGTAACTAAAAAGCATGCATTTTTTGGTTAAATACAGCCCATTGTACTTGTTCATTGAGTTCTGCAATATGTTGGTCTGTGTCCTTTCATTTTTTGGGCAAGGGACTATTATATTTAAAAAAAAAGCTGTTAGAATATATATGGAGGGGTGAGGTGAGACTCCTACAATCATCCTGTAGAGTAAAAATTGCAAGGAAAAGAAAAACACTCAATCAGATGGAAATGTTTGTTCTTTCAGGTATCAATTAGTAGTCTTTTGTTAAAGAGAAATGATACTTGTAGTCGTGAGTACGCAAGCGCCGTGCAATCGCTTTGAAAAAAGTGAATAAATACGGGACCCACATGAAAAGAAATTAATTTTTTAATAGTGGACTCCACTCTTTTTCAAAGCGACTGCACGACTGTATGTATCATTACTCTTTGTTAAATTGCTTGATATACCATTTAATAGAAGAAGAGTTATACTTATAAGGGGTGTAGATTGAATTTTAAATACAATGAAAAAACCAAAATATCTTAGAAGTTCTTGAAAATGCTCAACAAAGATGATACCTCATTATGTATTTGGACTGCTCAGTCAAGAACGTTTCTGGGATAATGTTCTTCTTTCTTATGGTATCTATTTGTTCCACTTTTTTCAATACAAAGTAGTTCTGTTCATGAATCTCTCCCTAAAACATTAAGGTAGGGACAAGAAAACTGTAGTTGGGATACCTCCAAAAGTTTAATCTTTCTCAAGGTTCCTCGTGTATTTTGTCTGATATAAACTCGATTTTTTCAGAAAAAATTACAGATTGCCCATCCAAGTCAGGAGTTGCAGGAATTTTCATGCTTCTCAGCTGCCTAGAACGGCCTTGGTTGAATTTCGAATGGACGCTATTGGGTTGGCACATTTCAGGTATCTACATCTGTAATTTTGGTTTTTCCCTGGTATGGTCTGAAGTTTTTGTAATTTTTAGCTTCATGTTTCATTTAGTTATGCAGAGTTGTATAGCTATTTGTGAAGAGCATCTAATTTATAACATTTTCTGTAATAAAATTATAAAGCCAAGTTTGAATTAGGCTCTCTGATGTGAAACCCCATAACATTACTAAGAAATAGGCATTTAAAGGCCATAAATTTAAGAGCTTTTTTAGGAGGAAATCATGCAAGCTTGTTCAAACTAATAACTAAATCATTTACTGACCGTACTTCATTTACTTGCACAAAGGCAACAAACAACCCCATCCAACTAAACATTAGTGGACCAATTTGTTTAACACAAACTATTGTACATCATATATAGCCTCATACATACCAATAAGGATGGCTTAATGGAACCAAATTGTTTCTAGAACTTCTAAAGATAGTTTATTTTTACTGGAAAAAATAAGGACCATATATTTAGCATTCACAACCAGTTGACCATTGCTTGCAATATCGATGGTGTCTCCATAAATATCTTCAGATGTTATCAACAACCCAAAAACTCCACAAAACACAGATCAAACAAACATCAAATCGGCTCATTTCAGATGTTATTAACAACCAAAAAATCATTGGCATACATACAACATCAACAACCCAAAAACCCCACAAAACACAGATCAAACAAACATGAATGGATCTGTAAGACGATCGGAGAGATGAAACGAAAAGAGAAAAATAAAAACTTTTTTTCTTTAATTTCTTACCCTTGCAAGATGACATATGGTGGCTCTCGGTAGCTACAATACTAGTGGAGGACTGAAGCCTTGCGGAAATGGTGAAGCTGAAGAAGCCGTACAGAAATGGTGAACCCAAAGGAGAATATTTGTTACCCGGTGCTGGTGTGATGCAGCCACACAGTTCCGGAGTGATGGAGACGCACGGGGGGGCAAAGGGTGAGGCCGGCGAAAGGACACGAGCTGGGGGAGTGGAGGAGAGAATGCGGGGGAAGGAGGGGGAAGGATTTCTGAGAGTAGAAGTGAAGAAGAACAAGGGGGAGGGGGGAAAATTGAAACAAAACTCTGGAACCCAAAACGCAAGTTTTCTCTAAAAACAAAATAACACATCGGATGGAGTGCGGAGGATGGATGAAAAGTAGGTAGCTATATAGTTAAACTCCATTTGAAAGTGAACATACTTCTCTCTCACTCTCCTTCGCCTCTCTCGCTGTCTAACTTCGTCTCTGTCTCGAGTTTGGGCAATTTTGGAGAAATCACAGTAAGGTGTTGCAGCCATGCAGAGCCGCCCCTACTGAGCCTCCAGGTAAGTCCTCACAATTTCCCTCTCTCTCTCTCTATGATTTTCATTTTTAGGATGATTATTTGGATTGCTTTATACTGATTCAATGTATGAGAAAATCACTTGGTAATCTTTACTTGGATTGCTTTTTACTGAAGTGAATGATTCAAAGGTAGATTCGAAGTTAGGATTTCGACTTCCTTTCTCTTTCATGCATGTATAAGGTATCCAAGATCCAAAATCTTGACATCCATTAATGTGCATGATAGAAGGAATGTTGGTGTAGTACCATTAGTATGGGTACCCATTTATATACCACAATCTGCCTCTAGTTTGAGAATCTTGACTTAGCAGTACCTCTAATGCTATTACACCACCCTTGCATATTTTGGATTTTCCACAATATTGTCATTCCCAGCTTACATGCATTCCTCCAATCCCTCTCTTAATTCCCCCTTGTCCAATGCCAACATACCTGATGGACACCAAGGGGTTCATTTATAATTACCCTTTGTCTAAGCCCATGAAATACTTCACTAAAAACCTCAAGGTACAACATGGTGAGATTGGGGTTTGAGTAATAGATTTGTCTAATTTGATCTATTTTACAAGTCTGCATTATGTCCATGGCCTCAAGATCTGGTGATCTTTGAGACTCTATACCTGGTACCCTCTTGGGCTTCCTTTTTTTTCTATTCACTTTTCAACTAGGTACTCTGATTTTCTTAAGTGGGGTTTTGTTTTTGCTTCCCTTTGCACTCTATTTTGTTTTGTAGCATATGGTGTCTTTGTGGGGTTCTTGGATCCAAAGAGGTGGGTTTTTGTTCTTGGAGATCTGTATCGTTCCTCTTTACTTTGTTCTTATCTTTTGCTCTTTTGGCCTTTGTTGCATATTCAAAGTTACGAAGAATCTACATTTATGTGTGAATCCATTAAATTTCTCTCACTTTTTTATGTTTATTGATCCATTACATTTTCTCTCCAAGCTATTAGAGCATAGATTTCTTTTTTCACTTCTATATGAGTATTTGTTTGGTCAAGTAAAGGATGTTGCATTAATCTGGGTTTCTGAACCAATAAAGTGATGACATAGCTATAGCTTCTAGATCATCTTCTTGAATTCTACAAATTTTGTGTCAATTCAGCTTCTAGATCAATATTTGATGATCCAATATGTCGGTGTGGTATGAAAGCAAACCTAAAGACTTGTCATAAGGGTGGAAATTATGGCAGATGATGTTGGAGTCAGACTACATATTATGTTTGGTATTGTTAACGTGAGGCATGGAGATTTGTATATGTATGGTCCTTCAACAGTGAACATACTAGCTTAGTTAAAATTCTTATGTTTAGTATTGTTAAAAGTATTTGACCTGATAGATTTTCTAGCTACAGACAACAATGAGTATGTTTCATATTATAGTTTCAAAATCAAGAGATACTTTGATATTTTATTATTATAATGTGGATAGTACTTATGTGTTGTACAAGTTTAGTTGCTTATGTAACTAGCATTGGTGCAGTAGTATAGTTCAATGAAGAGTAGACCCCTCTCAATTTCAGACAACATGGGTCCGGAGGAGGCTATTCATCATGAAAATAGCTTCAAAAAGGTAGAACTGAATTCATTGGAATAAAAAAGTGGCTTTATATCCCTTAAACTTCTTAAAAACAACATAAGAAAATCAATAGAACTCCCTCACTCTTATTGCAGGAAAAATATGAAGAAGAAAATGGAAATTTTAATATATTTATTTTGAATTAAATAAAATATGTATTTCTCTATCTATTGTGGATTTGTGATAATCAAGCACCCTACTTATTTGAAACTAGAACATTCATCCACGATGACTGTGAGTAGTGTATCAGCTATAATTGCTAGTCTTGTATATATTGTGTCTTATGTCTTCCTCTCTATTTCAAAATCAAATTGATATTTTTCTCCTGAACATATAGCTGTTAAAAAGAATTAAAATAAATTGAATAAAGCATATAGAGATCATAAAACCATTGCTCCATTGTCTTTCTTAATATTCTGAGGAGTACACTTGTAGTATAATATGGTATGACTTAATCATTTGAATTGGGTACACTTGTATGACTCGTAGACAATGCCTACCACAGGAACAACCTGCCCAAAATTCTGGCAAAATGCCTACATACAGCAGAGGCCTTCATTCCGGATTATGTGTCCAAATGTCCCAAACAAGCCAATATTATAGACACGGGCTTGTCCACCTGCCCCTTCCAACTGCATCTTTCGCCTCACATTATCCAAAGGGAATGTTGTTGGAAACAAATCAGGAGTAAAATATGATCATGTCTTTACATTGAAAGTACCCGATAGTTAATGTCTAGTACATATCCTAAGCTTGAAGTTAGTTTGCATATCAGAAATGGTATTCTCAAAAGACAACAAAAACAACATAAGAAATGGTATTCTTACATAAATGAGCACCACCAAACTGAGCAGCAAAATGAGCACCAAAATTGAGCACAGCCTTTACACCAACATAGGCAAAATGAACAAAAATTTCACAAGCATGCACGTAAATATCACCATACTCAGCAATACAATAAACTGTAGAAATGTCTCAACTTAATTAAAGTAATAACTAAACTTTAATATATATACCTTGTATCTTAAAAATCAGGACCACAAACATGAATTTCTTCCAATACAGCTTCTTGCAAAATGTGTCTAAAGAATGGGTCTACAATTCCAAACATGCACCATATTGTTACACCTGTGATTGTACTATTTGAAGTAAAATTAAAGTTCAGCATAAGTGTTGATCTATTATACGCACAGATATTGATATCTACAACTTGATATGTAGGAGTACAGCAAGAGTGATCATCTTCTAAAAGTTGGTAAGACTGTTGTACCTACCAAGGGAAGACAAAACACCCACAATTAATATCCTCAAATAATCATATTATATATATATATATATATAAATAAAAAAAAATAAAAAAAATAAAAAAACTTGCAAACAATATCACAATTGATTGAGCAGTAGAGGCTATAGGAAAATCGAAAATCATGCCCGACCAAGCTAGGTGAGCCAAAATCTGCCGCAGCGATTCTATCTAGGTGTGGCCTATTCTTCTATTCAAAATCCCAAGACATTTAGTTAATGCCGATAGATTACAAAATATGATTAGAAACACAAAATACAAAAACTACCTGACTTACTTGGGCTTGTTGAGTCTTTCTTGATTTCAACATATTCACTGCCTTCTCAATGATGATTGTTTCCTCTTAGAAACTGGCCTCCCTTTACTATGAGCAGCTACAAGACTTTTTAATTTCTGAGACCCTTTTGTCACCCCTAATTATCCAATAGAACAATTATCATACACTGGCTGCACCTCAACCTACTCCAACTTCAACTTACCTAAGAGTCTTTAATTTTGCACCACCTTCATCTGACATTCCTGCAATTGAATAAATCTCATAAAATGCCTTGTTCAATGTATTCATTTAGTGTGCATTTGGATTACAACTCAGATCATCGCGGCAACTTCGGACAAATGTGTAATCTCGTTTCAAGTCTTTCATCCACCTATCAAAGATGTGTTTTGAAGACAACTCTTCCTTATCATGGAGTGTCAACACACGAATGGCATGCCTACACAAAATGTCCTTAAAAGCAAACAACTGACACGTGCACCTTGCTTCACACTCTCATCATTCAAGTCAACAACATATTTTGCACTTTTTCTTAATCCGTCCATAACTTGGACCTGGCCAACCACATGATATGTAAAAATTCATCCTTCACTCAAAATCAAACCTCTTAACTCTTCTTGAACTTCTTTAAATTTAACATTTGTATAAACTGTTTGGAACTGTCTCTCAATGCCATAAAAATTTATGTACAGAATTTGTGTGTGGAATGAACTAAAGCCAGCTACAAGCTCATTCTCAATCTTGCGTCTAAATGTATTATCATACTAATCTACAAACTGCTTTAATGTTGGCTCTGAATTTATGTAATCATCAAAGAATGCATTTATACCCTATCTTCTTTGAAATAGTTGACATTCAGTCATTCCTATCCAAAAGTCATTCATCACGTACGCTGGCACCCACGGATGATGCTCATAATATAACCATTCAAGCCAAAAGTTATTACGCAAATCAAAACTATCAAAAAGTTGCAGCCAACACTTGTCGAATTCATCATACTCCTGAAGCTGAATTTGGATGCCATCATATTGTCTGTATGTTCCAAATTTCTTGGAAATTTTTTTCAGTATATGCCACAAGTAAAATCGGTGTCGAGATTTAGGAAACACCTTTGCAATTGCATTTTACATAGCTTTATCTTGATCTGTTATTATGGCTTGTGATGCGCGGTCATTCATATACTTAAGCCATGACTAAAATAACCATACGAATGTGTCCATATCCTCCCTAGAAATCAAGTCACATTCAAACAGAATCGATTGACCATGATGATTAACTCCCACCAAATAAGCAAATGGCATTTTGTATGCATTGATCAAGTATGTTGTGTCAAAAGTTAATTACAGAACGACTCGTATGCAACTCTACTATGGGCATCCACCCAAAACGCATTCCACAATCTGGTTTCATCATCAATGTCCATGACATAATAGAAACCATCATTTTGCGCGTGCATACGAGTGAAGTAGTTTTGTAGTACTTCGCACCTTCTAACCCAAGCTGAAGTAATCTGACATCATGTATGTATTTACGTGCATCTCTCTCTCGAAACATGAGATTCTCATACCCTCCAACCTCAGCAACGCAAGAATTATAGTTCTTGCTCAATTGAATGCCGGTCATATCATTGTATTCTAGTCTTCTCTTCATCGGCTCATTCAACCTCTTATGACATCTAATGTATCTTGCTTTTCTAGGATTGAGAACATGAGTGTGCTCAAGGAAACCATGGGTCAAGCAAACTCTCCTCAGAACCCAATATGACATTGATCTTTGCCTTGCATCCGTTATGTTCCATCGGTCTCGGTTTAAGAATATTCGACGATGTGCTCACAAACATGCCTTGATGGACATAAGCAAGGGTGAAATATCTTATTTTCCCATCGGCTCAGATTTTAGAACTTTGCTTTGTCACTCCAAAACCAAATTGCTTTGCATACAGCGTATAGTATTCCCTTACTTCCTCAACCGAGAAAAATGACATTCCCTCCTTCGACTTTTCAACAACATCCTCATCTCCAACATTTAGTTTCATCCCTACACAAGCATAACATAAGAAACAAAGACAAAAACAAAACAAAAAAAAAAAGGTAATGATAAAGACAACAAATAAAAAAATCAATCAAACATAAAGAAAAAAATCAATGATGCATCAAATACGGCATAATTACAACAAAAATACATGTGTTATCATTTTAATTCACACTCACAATTAGATTGAGCATATGTTATAAGTTTAATTTATGCTGAGCAAAAATGCATCAAATATGACATAATTACACACATCCAATGCATTTTCTTATATATCATCATTGAACTTCATAGCAGCCAAATTTCAAGTTATAAATTTATCATTTACATTTATTTTGGTTTAACTTTAATTATGGGTCAAAAAGAAAACAATTTCATATGTTATAAGTTTAATTCATGCGCACAATTAGATTGACAGTATTAGAGGGATAAAAGATTTGTCTAATAATTATATTCACAATCCATGTAAATCTTACTGAATTGATACACACATCCAATGCAGCTGTTGTTATATCTGATTTCAAAAAGATCAGATTTTGAAGACAGCACCATGACCAAAACCACGTAAAACCACAACTAGCAAGCATTTAGAATATCCAAATATTTATCACAAAACCCCTTGTGTAGTAGCATCTCAATGTAGAATATCAAATAGTTCAAACTTTAAGATCGTGATTTGGTAAAAGATCTTCTTTATCATGAAAACTATTTCACGTTTTGCATTGATCATCAAATTTTACTTTTATACCAAACGCTCAAACACATGAACTATGAGAATTTGAATAACAAATTAAATTCACATGTACTTTTAACTCATACTCCAAAAATTTCCTTGTGAAAAATATTCAAGTGATTTCTCCATACCACAAGAGGAGTGACGGAGGTGAGACAAAAGTATCCTCACTGTAAGTGGTACGACCCGGAGGTGGGCTCAAGGTGAGCTCGATGTAGTCTGGGCTCTACGTCTCTCTCGGGCCAGCTTCAATGGTGGCAACCCATAAAAATGAAAACAATGCAAGAAGGGCCAGAGAGAAAGAGAGAGAGGAAAGAAAGGTCTCGGCTCGGATTGAATGTTGGCGTGAGGGAAAATTTCAAATCTGAGAGAAAATGAAAGTTGACTAACAAAGCTTAGTCTAATTTGGGATGGAAAAATAGACAGAAGCAGAGTTTCTGAGAGTAGTAAATGGGTAGTCTTTGGTGGTAAGGGTATCATTACCTAAAAAAGAAAAAGATCCCCACTTGGAGTGTTGGATTTGTAAGTATTTTTTCCTTTTTTTTAACAATTATATTGAAACTACTATCTAATATGTGTTTATCATTTTTCATCTAATATTACGAGTGCTAGGTTGCATATCTTTCATTGTCTTTTTGAGGGGAGTGCATCGAGAAAGTTTAGAAAAGAATTATGTCAGCTTATGCCGACAAAGAGAGTATCATCAAATATTTTAGTCTCAAGTTATAAATATTTCACTATTTTTAGGTATAAACTATTTGTGGAGGTTTCTTTTCCAGTCTCATAATTTATAATATAAAGTTTATTTAATATATATCTATTATATATAATAAGCGCCGATCGACCGTGAACAGTGTTTTCGTCAACACTTTTTCTTCCATTTTTGTTCTTATTTTCTTTCCAATTTTGTCATCTATTTTCTCATTAAATTCTCATCATTTTCTATTTTCTCCTCCTCTCACTGACTGTTTTGTCTATGCTTTTCTCAACAAAATAGATCATACGCATATGCATGAGACAAAATCAAACCAAAGAAAATCTGTTCCAATTTATACAACTTCACTAACAAAATCATACCTATATACATGAAACTATTATTTTCATCAAAAGAAAATATATTTAAATTTATAATAAAATACACAATTCAAAGAAACTACAAACTATATATTTAATATTTGAACTATACTATACAAAGTATCTAAACACTTAAAAAAACAACAAAAATGTAAAATTAAAAAATCTTGATATTCATATAATTATATCTTCTCATTATTTCATACAGGATCATCTACTATATGTCCAAAATATTGCTATAAAAGTTCTAGAAAATAAATGGATCATCTATCTTGGCGTAAAAATAAATCAACTTGGACAATTGCATCAAATAGAAATAAATCAACTTGGACAATTGCGCCAAAAGAAACTGAACATTCTCTCCATCAGCCCTAGCAGTGAAACAATGGCATAAAGTTTTGAAATCTCTTGTTATCAAACTTCTTATTAGATTTACTTTAATTTTTGTAAATTGATTACATCTTTTAGAGTTTTTTCGAATAATTAATTACATCTTTTAGAGTTTTTTCGAATTTTTTTACTTAGCTTTTGATTTCTCATTTCTAACGTAATCTATTGTATAGATGGATCTTCTAGAACATGGAGGCGAGATAAAATGTTTATTCATCAATCAGTTTAATAAATTTGATGCATTACTTGTTTGTGTTTCCATCATTACAGGATCACCTCCCATATTTCAAAAATATTGCAACTCAAATTTCTAAAAAAGAATGGATGATCAATTTGGGGACACAAATAAATGAATATGGACAATTGCGTCAGAACAAATTTAACGTACTTTCTGTCAATGCTGTACTTGAAGCGGGAACATAAATGTTTCAAATGTCTCCTTTAAAACTTATTGTTATTGTAATATATACTTAAAAAATATCTGTATATAATTGTAAATAGGTTTTTATTAATCGTTGTATTATAGTTGTAGATACTTTGCAGATAATGTGATATATGTTGTAAACAGCGATAAAATTTTAAAAATATAAACATAACTATCTATTTATAGTTTAAAATTTGAATCATTACAAAAATTGTCAACTAAGCAAACGTGCAGCGCACATTGTGCTTACTAGTGTGTATAGATAAACCTTGAATGGGTAACATGTGAGTAATCAGAATTCACGGCCTAACTCACCTCATCGCACTAGACAGACATCATGTGGAGCAGAGGAGGAAGTGTCGGTTGGCTTTCCATTTCATCCAACAAACGAGTCCTCTAATAGTTTTTGGGTTCTTTTTATATAAGAAGTCGATGCATAATGTTCAAAGTGGAACTGTAAAGAATCCCATCACTTTCGATTTTACTTGCATAAATGCCTCAACTAAATTCCCAGAAATATATTAACTCTATATACCAAATATCTTCAAAATTCGAATATTTCCTATATTTATTTCTATCATTTCTCATTATTGGACAACTAACTCTGGTGGTGAACCGGGGGCATAGGGAACAAAGCCCCTCCCACCAAACACGGGACGCATGACAGCATCATCAAATTTTCGCCAATAGTGATGTACGGTGTTAGTCGGGGTGGTCAACAGCATACGTAAACTAGGTACCTGAGGAATGTTGGTACCACCAATAGCAACCTCCGACTCTTGTCCAATGAGAAGTGGAAGATTTAGAGACTTCTGAGAAGAAAAATCAGACATCATCATGCTTCCTGAGTGCTTCTGTAGTGGAAGCAAGAACCTTACAAGAGGCTTTGTCAGTAATCCACCCACCTGAAAATGACCATAAAATCGAAGATGAGTTACATAACGAACATCATGAGACAGCTTGTCCAATTACAGTTAATCATCTTTCATCATTATCTTCATGCCAACATCAAGATGACACACATAACTAATCTGGCCTGGAGTTATCCTTTATTATGTTCTTAGTAGAAGCAAGCCAAATCATAGTAAATTGACACCCCCCCCCCCCGCGGCGCGGAAAACAATAATAGCTCATGAACAGCCAACCATCAAATACCCCCTTATGATCTTAGATCTAGAATATGACCGATTCAAGGATGGAAGGATGCACAAATGCTTGGAGGTATGGTGGTAAGAGTTCCCTAGTGTAAGAATGTTGAAAGCCAATGATGGGAATCAAATTATGTGAAGCTACAAAGATCCATAGAAGTGCCAATGATGTTTTTTTTTTTTTTTAATTGGAACCGGGTGTTTAGGAACAACGTCCCAACTAATCCCGGGAGTGCACAGGCTCTCGGCAAGGAGTTTCCCACAAATACACCTCAGGTAATTCAAGAGAAAAATCTCTCAGTCTGATGACTCCTAAAGATTGTTTACATCAAAAGGAATTTGAACCTTAGACCGGGGGAGAGTATACCCCCAAGCCCAAGGCCACAGCCAATGATGTTGGTGGATGCATTCCCAATACAGATTATCCCACCTCATATATTCATTCAAGCCTCCCTGCAATTAGTGACTTGCTTTCTTTTCCTTTGCTTTCTTGCCCGTTAAAAAAAACAGTAAGAATCTTTGTGGTCAATGGCAAGGGCTCTGTTCTATTCATATAGTCATACCAAAATAGGGAGGTTTGGATAGTGAATTGAGATGAGATGAGATGAAAATTGAATAAAATATTATTTTTGTTTTGAAATTTGAAAAAGTTGAATTATTTATTATATTTTGTGTGAGTTTGAAAAAGTTGTAATGATTAAGTGAGATGGAATGAGATGAATTGAGATACTCTCTCAATCCAAACAAGGCTAATTGACCAGTATGTGATGAAACCAGACTCTTGCACTTCAAAAATCTCATGCCAAAAAGGGAAGAAAAAACCATTGAACTACTGAACTATTAGATGTTCTAATCTTCCAAATGCAGTTCTAAATGTATTGAGTTTAACTTCAATATAAGTGACCACATTAACCTAGTGTTAAGAAGGAAAGGGAGGGAAGGGAAACCACAAGCATGATACTATATGTGGGTAGGTCTGAAATAGCATGCGTGGAAATTAGGCAAATCACTGCCTGCAAAAATATTATTCAAGCAACAGACCCTACAAGACCTCCTTCCTCATCCTCCTATTCATACGTCTATCACAATTTTAATGACCTTAACCTGGTAGCTGAAAAGAATGGTAGTGGAAACCACACACGTATAATTTAAAATACCTTATTTAGTTATGGCAAATAATCTTGTAAGAGAACACTCCAAAATCTAAAACTTCAACCTCACTAGAATCAGGTTTCTTACCACAGTAGTAAAGAGAACAACTGTGATGGTGCTGGTGATCATTATTGCATTCCCCAGCAATTGAGTATGCCCTGACCTAGCGAACTGCACACATCATAATAAGACTTCATCACAGGTAACCACCACAAAAGAACAATGTAATCTTATGACTACATATGGTAGTGACGGATACTCAACATTATCATTCACCCTCAAGTACAAAAACATTATACCAAGGAAAAATGCACCAAGAATTAAGGAAAACACCATCCTCACCACCAGGACAAACATGATTACGAGCAAGACAAAGTGGTGTGACTCATGTAGCCCACATAGACCCAGCATGAATACGGCTCCCAACTCAAATGTTAAGAGTGGAGCAGTAACAAGGGTGATAAGTAGCAAAGTCAACTTGTCCCAATTTTACCTGATTATAAGCAAGTGCCACAGATACAGCACCTCGCATGAGTCCTGCCCACCAAATGGTCACCTGTTTGACTTATATTAATGAGTCATTAAGAATTACAGGAGATGAAAAGCTCAACACAAGATACCAAATATCTACCTGCTGCTTAAACCCAATTTTGTCATTCTGAGACTTCTTAGTTAGGTTGGATATAAAAGATAGGGGGAATATAAAAACTGCCCGTCCAATCAGAACCAAGGCCAGCAATATTAAACTCACCCCAACCGATGTCCCAGGACTGTGAAAGCACAAATGTAGCTCAGATTACAAAAATGGCACACTCAAGCAACTTACATTGAAAATCATTGTGACAATTATAATATAACTTCAACCTTTCATAATCCTAAAAACAAGGGCAAGTGTAGGCAGGATGAGCATATCAATAATAATGTATAAAGATAAACTGGGAAGATTAAGTTATTAGATTGTTCTTTTGGCGCTGGTAGACACTACCTCTTGCTTACTACTGTCCACTTTTCGATGTCCAAGGCGTCCATACCAACATATAGGAAGATGAAAATCTCTGAGACAAATGACAATGTTGCAAAAGCGTGCCTGGATAGAAGAAAAATAGGACAGGGAAAACAGTTCATTCAACTGATGTAGGGAGGGGAAATTATTATGCGATGGAGGAGAGAGAGTTTGTTTCGATAGTTAACATACTTAGTTGTGACTCTTGAACATTCAGTCACATTATGCCATGCGTAGTGTGACATGACAATCCCGCAAAAAAACACAGTGAGAATACCACTTAGATAGAACAGCTGGAACACAAGTTTTAACATCAGCGTTAGAATGTTCAGTTGTGTGAAATCCAATTATTAAATCTGAAACAAAAGCAATCAGAAGTTTCAGCTCAACATATTAGAAAATCTCACTTCAGCCATCATGTATGAAAGGTAAGCCATTAGAATCATAAGGGCAACTTCACGATCAGTAGAGTGCCTGGAAAAATTTGATGATATAAATCATACTAAAACAAAAGAGAGAATAGAAAACTGTATTGTTCTCTTTTTAGTAATCTTTCTCCATCATGTAAAGACTTGATACAACTTAAAAGAGTAAATTATTTTTTGCCCTTTTCGAGAAGATGATCATTTTAGTGGAATGCTCGTGACAAAAATACGATTCTAAAAGCTTTATAGGCTGAAACATAATGGGCAATACTAGATAATTGCTATACATATAAAACCTTCAACACACCCACATAACTCGATTAGCTGCTTTAAATAATTGTTGATTGATTCTTTAATTGATCATAATAATCCATAGTTATAAACCAAATCCTTATTTGAATTGTATGTAGCCAAAGATTAGCTCAGCATATTCTAAAACAAAAGGAAATTAACAAGATTAAAATCCAAATTGAACTAGGCCTGTGCAAGAAACCGATTGGCCCGGCCCGGCCGTGAGACCCGACCGGACCGGACCTGACAATTCGGTTTTAACTAATGTTCGGGTTCGACCCGTACAACCCGGCGACCCACCTCTTTAAACACTCAAGCCCACATTTTTATCCTCTGCAGATGAAACCCTAGCCACTTCTCTTCACGATACCATTCACCATCGCCTCTATTCCCTTCACGGTTTCGACAACACACGGTATTTCCTTTGCCACTCTCTTTGATTCTCTCCGTCCATGTCTCTACCCATTTCAACTTTCTCTCATTTTGCAGACTCCAACTGTTTGAATAAGTGCAGAATCACCGACACGAAGAGGATGAAACCTGGGCTATCTACAACACTCGGCAACTCGGTAAGAAAGTAGAGGGATATTCTGGTCGAAGATCCCGTGTGCCACCGCTCAAAAGCCAGAGGGGTGTTCTGGTTGAAGATCCCATGTGCCGTCGAAACCGTGAAGCTCTACAGCAGATCTCCATCCCGCCGGTCCTCCT
Organism: Juglans cinerea; assembly: GCA_961763995.1. NCBI lineage: Eukaryota > Viridiplantae > Streptophyta > Magnoliopsida > Fagales > Juglandaceae > Juglans > Juglans cinerea. The sequence goes on from CAUIVZ010000005.1 coordinate 23,390,079, forward strand.
CGATCTCTCTCTCTCTGTGCTGCTTTTCTCCATTGCTTTCCTCCGCAACTCTAGGTGAAGTATTCCACAAAACCCGACGAGAATCACCAGCGCGAAGAGGTGGTGTTGTAGGGTTCAGCAACCATTTCTAGTTGGCTTGGGCGTGTACCCGGTAATGGGGGGGGGGGGGGGAGAAAACAACAACAACAACAAAGAGGTCGGGTCGGGTCGGGCTCAAATGTTGAACGGGTTGCTCGGGTTGCAGCCCTAAATTGAACAACACCTATCATATTTAGGTAAACTCTACATAACTTGTGATCTCCCATATGATAAAGATAAAGGTAAGTAGTGTATGGGACCCACGTTGCTTGGGAATGAGACTTTCTTACTCTTTACAAGATTCCAATGGAGCTTTACTTGTATGACTAGTTCTTTTGGCGTATAAGTCATGTGGCTTGGACCTTCCGTTGGGGCATTACAAATGGTATCAGAGTCAAGTTTTTTTCATCAAAGAATACCATAGAGCTTACATGTGAACTTTCGATACCATGATAAAAACAAACAGAAACCAAAAGAAAAGAAACTTGACCGACATAATTAAAAACAGACAAAAAGGCAATTATTAGCTTTCATCTACCTGCCAAAGTACAATTTCCTTATTATGTACGCACTAAGCAATCCAACCTGCAAGTAGAAGATACAAAACGTCAATAGATAGGATTATGCTATATGCATACATGCATCTCATATGTCCGGCAAGCACCCCACCCCCCACCCCAAAACAACTGCATCCATAAATAAAACATTTCTTTTGTCCCAAATGAAATTGTTGCCCAGGAAAGCTCGGGCCAAAAGCAATTGGATATCACTTATTTAAGGTGCGGTTTGGATAGTGAGGTGAGATGAGATGAGATGAGATGGAATAAATGAAAGTTGAAAGTTGAATAAAATATTATTAGAATATTATTTTTTAATGTTATTATTATTTTAAGATTTGAAAAAGTTGAATTGTTTATTATATTTTATGTGGAAATTTGGAAAAGTTGTAATGATGACATGAGATGAAATATTTTCACTATCCAAACGAGGCCTTAAATCTTCTAGGTGAGTAAAGACAGTGATTTAAGCCTCTTTTGGTTATACAAATGAAATAAGATGAAAGTTGAATAAAATATTGATAGAATATTATTTTTTAATATTATTTTTGTTTTAAGATTTAAAAAAATTGAATTATTTTTTGTATTTTATTTGGGAGTTTGGGAAAATTGTAATGAAATTTTTTTTTATAAGTGAATCTTTATTGAATCGAATGAAACTAAGGAAAACCCATGTATATAAGAAGTATACAAAATGAGACACCTAATTACATTCTAGAAAGCTAAAAAGAAAACAAAAACTCATAAACATTCCCTCCCTTTAGTACATTAGCAAAAAACCATTGAAAAAGAGAAGACAAAGAAATTCCAGATTTCCCCCCACTGCTCGCTCCTTGTTAAAGCACCTGTCATTTCTTTCCGTCCATAAACACCATATTAAGCACAAAGGTATCATCCTCCACACCGCTACCAGTTGAGAGCTATTATGATGCTTATTCCGACATGCTAGTAGATCCACCACACTCTTAGGCATAACCCAACTCAGCCCAACTTTAAGGGTTCGTTTGTTGAGTGAGTTGAGATAAGAATTTTGTGAATAGTAGTAAGATAATTTATGAATAGTAGTGAGATAGTTTGAATTGAATATTTTTTAGGTTTTGGGAATGGAGAGAGAAAAAAGTTAAATAAAAAATATTATAAAGTTAAAATATTGTTAGAATATAGTTTTATAATATTATTTTTGTTTGAGAATTTAAAAAAGTAATTGTTTTTTATTTTTTGTTTGAAAGTTTGGGAAAGTTGTAATGATTAGTTTGAAAATGTTTGTATTTGAATTATATTTGGGAAGGAGATGAGATGAGATGATATGAGAATTTTGGAATGAGATCTATTTTCAAACAAGCCCTAAGAATGCCAACTCATAACTCCCTAGCCACCTCAGGCTCACAATGTAAAAGTAAATTATCAATCGATTCTCCATTCTTTTTACACATGAAATACCACTCCATAACAATCATACCATGTTTCCTAAGATTATCAACCGTCAAAATCTTCCCAAGTGTAGCTGTCCATGTAAAAAAGCAACTTTAGATAGCACAAAAACCCTCCAAATGCTCTTCCACGAAAAAGAGATATGTTGTTGGACTGTTAAAGTTGTAATAATTAGATGAGATAAGATGAAATAGTTTGCGAAAACAAACCAAGCCTTAGGTTGTGTTTGGTTGTTGAACCAAACTCAACTCATCTCAAACCAATCATTGATGAAACCTACTACTTTTTCAACTTCCCATAATCCCATAAAAAAGGTTAATCTACTTCATACATTTCAACATAAAAAGTTAAACCCATCTCAATGAGACCCACAAAATATTATTATTCACAACTCATCTCAACATCCAAACGTAGCCCTAACTAGCCCACATGCAAGATGTTAATAAAAATTTCTTCTCACCTTATTCACAAGAGGATACTTCTTGAATTTATTAAGTACTATTGTTAAGTTAAAGGGTCTCAAGAGCACGAAGAACACAATTCATAATTCATGTCACCACATGAAAGGAATTAACATTGCTAACCCTAAATTGAAGCAATAAGGCAATGCAAATAACCGGAGAATGAGCACACAGTACATCTGAGTGGATGCACACAAACCCACAAATGCAGAGAGGGAGAGGAAGAGAGAGAGGTTAGAGGGACTCACTCCTATCCCCAGCACCGTGCTGGTGAAGAATAAATATAAGAAGTTGCCGATGAATTGCAAGGCAATGGTTGAGGTGATATGAGAAAGGTCAAATCTCTGGATTGCATTGAAAAGCACTACAGACGTGGCATCATTAACTACACCTTCTCCGAAGACTAGACTGTACAGTAAAGGTGTCTCTTCCTGATTAAGAACCTGTCACATTAGATGGACATTTAGAAAAGAATTTGTTTTCTAGTCTTCCACAAATTTTTAACTACTGTACACAACTACTGCCTTCACAATATACTTTTACCTGTAATGTGCAAACAGAATCTGTAGCTGAAAGGATAGCTCCAAGTGCTACAAATAATGATGTCAAATAATAATCATGGAAGAGTCAAGAGAATAAAACAATATAATAGATACCACGTTTTAACCTTAAGTGAAGATATAGATTGCAGTGAGGCAGGTACTTTTTTGCAGACAATCATAGGTATAGTATTGGGAACAGTGAGTGTCAGACACAGACAGCCAGAGAGAGAGAGAGAGAGAGCCATGAACTTAAAGAGTCAAGCTTTCCAGGGGGTTCAACAAAATACTTGCATGCAGGTCAGTATTCCAACCCAAAACATAAAGCAAAGAGGTGTGCGGAGTCTTTTGCTGCCCCACCTTGCTTCGTTTGGAAAGTAAATCCATCTCAACTCATCTCAACTCATCATTACAATTTTTTCAAATCCCAATACAAAATATAATAAACAATTCAACTTTTTCAAATTCTAAAATAATAATAATAATAAAAAATAATATTCTAACAATATTTTATCATCTCAACTCAACTCAGTTTAACATCCAAACGCACCAAATTGTAATCAAAAGATCCCATACCAATAGAAAATGCGAAAGTTTAAATCAACATAACAAAGTGATAGAGATTACCAAGATAATCTCCAATCTCCAGGAAACCAATATCCAATTTTTTGAATAGTTGTAGTGAACCTGGTCAAGATTTCAAAAGCCAAGAACGTCAAAAAACATAGTTCTGAATAGGTACCAATAGGACCAAATATAAAGTTACGAACCAGAACCAGTTCCTTTTTCTTTTTCTTGACTAACTAGAATTATTTACTTTTCATTTTTGGTGGTAGCTTCTCTCTTTCCATCCCAAGAATGGACTGAATACTAACATTGTGATGATAAATGTGAACATGACATTGATATCCATAAAAAACATTCTTGCACAAGTCCTACCTGGTATCATTAAGTAGTCAACTTGAAAAAACATAATTTTGCCGACTGCTCCAAAGCATGCATGTATGTCTTGGGAGTAAATATCACAAACCTTTTTTTTATATAAGTAGTAAATATCACAAACCTTTGTGGAGAACGTGCACAATACAGTTTTTCCCGAAAGAGGTTTACAACATATCAAATATCTTGAGTTTCGGAGCCTTTTACATACAACCTTGTAAAAAACAATTTTGTTGTTGATAAAGTGCAACCTCATAACTAGACAGAATAACATTACAGCTGTTTTCTTATCATAAAATCCAGCAGCCAGCAGAGAATGTAACCTTATTACTTTCTAACAAAGAATATAAAGCTACCTGTTGCGTCATGACCCAAAGGATTATGCATTACGATTAAATAGAATGCTTGAAACTGTTAGCACCGGAACCATTCCCATCGAAAATTGTGTCCTAATGTTCAGATTCATAAATTACTTATAAAAAAACACTTCAGATTCTAAGTTTTTTAAATCATAATGACCACTAGAAAAGATCCACTACCCATCTAGGCATAACCCCAACTCAATCCAAGTAGGCTAAAACCAGTATGCCAAAGGTACCTACTTCAAAATGTAGTAACAAGTGATCCACAATTTTCCCATCCCTCTTACACATGCAGCATTAAATAATAATTACAATATGTCACCTCCTAAGTTATCCAGTGTGAGTTTTCCCTAAAGCCACCACCCAAGCAAAGACAGCTGCTCTCAGTGGGGTTTTACTCTTCAAATGCTTTCCCATGGGAAATGCAACCGTTTGTGGGAGTATAACACACGATAAAATGATTTATGTTCAAACACACCTGTCTGATGGGACCCACAACAGCTTTTATTCTCTCCCATATCTCACACTAGCTGGGTAAAACTGGGTAAAGAACGACATCAAAATATTCATCTCCCAACCATGTGTTGCACTGAAAAATATAACTCCCCAATAACTTTAACATCTCAGAACTGCAAATTATCAACTACTGAAACATTTTTCACCCGTGCAAAGAGACATGAAGAAGATAATCCTCTGTTTCACAACAGACTTAAAAATATATGAGTGGTTTTCTATATATCAGGTACTTTCTAATGCTTCTATTGTAATATCAGTTGCATAAAGAAATCTAGCAACAAGTTGTCTCTGATGTAGAACAGATTACAGAGAGATATATTGAGAAAATTGAAAGAAATAAAGTTCAGAGGGATTCGTGCTGGAGCTAGGTTGATGTTAGGGTCGACCACCCTTCAGCTGGATTGATACCAATATCAGTCATACTTCAGCTGGGTTGATGCAAATATCGGCAACCCTTCAACCATAGGTACATGTAGTATAGAGGTTGACCACCACATCGACTACCATTCGCCTGAACATAATTATAATTATATTATGTTTTGACGAGAGCCTGCATCCTACTGTAGAATACAAAACATGGTTTTCTTCATTGTGTTCTTTCTTTCCTTGTAGGGTGAAAGATCCCAAGAAAGGACATGTTCTTCTTTTCTTGAACCACCTTCCACTTTATCAGTCTCCCTCATGTAATCTTTCTTTTTTATTTTATAATAACAGAAATATCTATACAATTAATGCGGTAACATGTCACAGGGTGCTATTGTCGATTTAACTAATATGGAAAAAATAGCAGGCGGATCCTCATGCTAGTGTGCATAAGCACTCTCTTTTAGTCAGTAAAATGCATGTATGTAAAACCCATATACCTATTTGTGCCTACATGCATATATTTGCACAAGAAGCAAAAGATCAGTCAGTTGTATAGCAATAAGCAATGCAACATCATGTATTTAAGACTGCATGGTTACCATATTTAATTGATGTAAATTTAATTCTGAACATACCTAGCGTTATGATGAAGAAGGATATTAAAGTACCAACAGCACCAAACAAAATGATTGTAGAAAAATTTTGGAAAAAATGCTTCTTTTTCATCTGAAAACTGAACAGAAAAAACATCTGATCAGAAACTAAGCATCAAAAAATTATTTTAACATACTAAAGAATGTTCTTTAAGACAGGAATTGAAAATATAATATGCCAATCCAACCACAATCCTCTCACATCAATAAAAATTGACAATAATAAACACAGCACAGCAAAAGAGAACAGGTCTATCCAAAAACAAGAAAGGAGAATATCAACAGTCAGTTCAAGATGAAAGAAGCTAAGCTCTTTGCTATCCCTGATTACAAACCATGGTCCACGAGAACAGAGAAAAGTGAAGAAAAAAATTAAAACAATGCAAAGATGCTACTAGACTTCACATAAAAAGCAGATAAACAAAGAAATGAACCACTATTTCTAGTATAAAGAAAATGCAGCAAGGAGACAAGACTTGGATATAATACACTTAAATCTTCGAGCATATATTTCGGACCTAATGGAAATCACGAGCAATGCACTGAAGTAGCAACATTGAGATGTAATGAATAAAGCAAAAGGCATAACTAAAAAGGTGAAGGTCGTAACGAAGAACAAAACTTACCCAGCATTAAATATAATAGGTGGAAGAAGATAAATAAAGAACAGTTCTTCATTAAATACTAAGATGTGAGAGCTTTTCCCCTGAGTACTTAGTAGAATTACAACTCCACAAAAAAGGCCCTGCAACCAACCCCCAAAAGAAAATTAAAATAAAAAAGGACAGAGTTCCATAATACTGCATAAAGTAGGGATGATTTAAGAAAATATATCCAACCATAATTAAAAGCATTAAGGCATATGCCTAATACTATATAAGGTAGAGAAACTCACAATCAGAAGGGCAGAAACTGATTCAGTCAGCCACCGGCTCTTCTCTAGAAGATGCCCAAGTATAATACAAGCACTAAGAAGCAATACAAATAAAGTTATAGCATCAACCGAGACTTCGTCAGGTCCGGTCATTCCCAACCTCATCAGAACAGACCCCAAAGTGAAACCCATGAAGCCACCTCAATCTCAAACAGGTCCAAGAAATCACTGTTCATTGACACAAGATTTAACTGAATGTATATTAAAAGTGCATTGACATTTTTATTTAACAACAATTTCTTGTAAATATAAGATTATTCAAATCTATGTAAGCTCTGCATCCAAGTTTTACCGACAGGACAAAACTTCAGATCATGGAATTAAAACAATGAAATTAAGGATGGATATCAAACTTACTTATTAAAAAAAAAAAAAAGGATGGATATCAAAGAAAGTTTATCAAATTTGTCTATTTACTAGAGATATTAGAAAGATAGGATTATACAACCAAACAGAGTCCTCTAATTAAACATTCGAAGAGGGAGGGAAAAAACTTGCTTGAAACGTTAAAAACATCCGCTAAATCTTGGTTATCTTCAAGTGTACCGAAATATAGAATTTTTCAATTTAAAAAGAAACGAAAAGGATTTAAAAAACTGCGGTTAACAGAATACATACCAACAATATTCAGCCTAAAACGAAGTTTGATTATTCGATTGGGAGTAGAACAAAGAAGCGCAGACCAGAAATCGTAAGCCTCGAATTCTTTTACCTTTTACAAATTTCATCGAGTTTCTCAGCAACCAAACAAAAAAAAAGTACACAAAAAGTTCCACGTCACTGAAAACAAGACCACTAGTCAAAGCCAATTTATTCCTTCCATTACCTTTTAGGCTTTTAGCCTTTTACGCTAAACAATTTCAGTTTGAAGAAACAAAAACAACAAAACAATAGAAAGCTTAACGCCTACGATATCGCTTTCGTTCCTTTTCCTCCACTTTCTCAGCAACCAGCGAAATCAAAACCTAAAGCAAAATAATAATAATAAAAACCTAGCCGCTAACGAATTTAGCTCTTCCACATTTAAGAAGCCGAAGATAAATTTAAGAAAAAAAAAACATAAAAAGCGTAATAGCTAAGTTTTCATTTTCCATCCCTCCATTTCATCAGAAAGCAACCAATCTCAAACAAAAACTAGAGCTCATAGACTCGTTTACCTGGAAGTCCCTTCGTATCGTAATTTCTAGACAGTTGATCGTCTCTTGGCGCTTGGACAAGACGCTTGGACAAGAAGACTTGACACACAGAGAGAGAGAGAGAGAGAGAGAGAGAGAGTATAACGGAGGGAGTCAGAGAGTTTGAAGTTGGGGACAATTGGAAGACCGAGAGAGAGAGAGTATAACGGAGGGAGTCAGAGAGTTTGAACTTTGAAGTAGGGGACAAATGGAAGACCGGGAAAGGAAGGTGCAGGAGGGAGTTTTATACAGCGCGGTGACGTCGAGAAGGAAAAATTGGGAAATCTGAGCCGTTGGATCAATTGACGTGGATGTATTAGAGTGAGAATAATTTAAATTCTTATATTGCTTTCCAACAAATTTCTCCTCAGTTTAAACGGTCACAATTGCATCCGTGGCTGTTGTGTCCTTTTCACCGTTTGTTCGTCTTTAGAAACATCAAACTTTTAAAAACAAATAATCTCTTTTTTTTCTTTTTTTTTTACTTTGCCTAAATTTTCGAATATAAGATATTCATTGGTTGATGGATGTGGTAGAAAATTTTAAGAAAGTTTGAAAATATTTTTTGAGATAATTATTTATTAAATTTTAATGAAGGAGAGATAAAATTTGAATATTTTTTAAATAATGTTTATATTAGGATTTTTGAAAGTTGATGAATAGAACTTAAATGGTATTTTATTATAAGTAATGCTAGATACAATTTTAAGGTGTACAAATCTCAAACACTTCCTATGAAAAATGGTAAGATTCATAATTAAAAATAATAATTTTTTTATATGAATCAAAGATTTACCCATTTGTTTTTCAAAAATAGTCCGTAAGATTTGCACAATCTAAAACTACAAGTCTTATATAAGCATTTTATAAAAGAGAAAATATATTTGCAACCGTGAATTGTGCAATCGCTGCGTAATCGCTTTGTAAAAAATGAATAAAACATGAAACCTATATGAAAAAAATAAATTTTTTAATAATAGATCCCACTATTTTTCAAAACGATTACGCGGTATTTACGCACTTCATGGTTGTATTTAGAATTACTCTTTATAAAAAAGTGGGTATATTTCAAAAAAATTGTTGAGAAGTTGGATCCAAGATAGGAGAGTCTCTTCCAAGTAAGTATTCAGCACCATCAAGTGGTTTGATAATGGTAACAAATAGAAAAAATCGTCTTAAACACCGTATAAGATGGGAATAATCCTACCTATACTAGAAAACTTGTGAATTTTAAATTCTTATATTGCTCTCCTAATGGGAAATGAAATTTACTCCTGAGTTTGAACGAACGGTCACAATTGCATACGTGTCTGTTGTATCATTTTCACCGTTTGTTCGTCTTTACAAACATGCAATTTTCAAAAATAAATAATCTCTCTCTCTTCGCTTTGTCTAGATTCTCGGATATAAGATATTCATTAGACGATTGATGTGGTAGAAAATTTGAATAAAGTTTGAAAATATTTTTTGAAATAATTACTTATTAAATTTTAAGGAATGAGAGATAAAAATTTGAATATTTTTTAAATAATGTTTATATTAGGATATGGGAAAGTTGATAAGTAGAACTTAAATGATATTTTATTATGGATAAGGTTAGATACAGTTTTAAGGTGTACAAATTTCGAACACTTCCTATAAAACATAATGAGATTCATAATTAAAAAGATCATTTTTTTATATGGATCAAATATTTACCCATTTGTTTTTCAAAAAAGAGTGTGTGGGATTTGCACACTTTATAACTACAAGCCCTATAAGTATATGTAAAAAAGGAAAATTCTGGTTGCAGTCGCAACGTGCAGACGCGGGGTAAACGGGTCCTACGTGGCGTAAATGGAACGCACCGTTTCGTTGAAGACGATGCTTCATCCTCGGCATTTCTCTCCCCCGAATCCCATCCCTTCAAAACCCTTGCTTCAAAAGGTTTTCCTTTCGAGATCTCAGCTCTCTACCGGCAGATCCTCCCCAAAAATGAGATGCAGACTTCATACTGGTATTCTATCGGGATATTTCTCCTTGATTCGAGTAGATTCTGCCTGCCTCTTTGCCAAACAGAGATTTCTTACCAGGCCAACCCAGACGACGCCGAAGACTAAACGCAGAAGATCAGCTTTCTTCTCAGTTTTTTCCCACTTTCTTTCAACAATCAAAGTAAAATGTGAAGTAAGAACGCTCATTCCAGTTTTTCCACTTTTCTGCAAAGCACATTCAGAAATTTGAAGAACAAGCTAACATTTTCATCTTTCCCGCATTTCTTTCGTTTTTTTTTTTTAATAATATAACGACTGACGTGGTATAATCACCACGTCAGCCGACTGCCCACTGTTTGCTTGGGGCCGACTGCCCCTAGCAGTATTGATGTAAAAAAATAGATCACACTAATAAAGAATAATTTACTTGGATTATTCTGGTTTTTAAGTTATGATAATATTTAATGAGAAGTTGAAAATTTGAAATAACATAATTTTTAAAAAGTTTAAAAGATATTTGATTAGAGATTATCAAAAGATAAGTTTTGAAATATTTCGAAAAAGTTGTTGGGAAGTTGGATCCAAGATAGGATTTTGGGTCTCTTCCAAGTAAGTATTAAGCACTATCAAGTGTTGTGATAATGGCAACAAATAGAAAAAATCTCCTTAAACACAGTATAAGATGAGAATTCTCCCACCATACGATAAATAAGACCCGAAAATCTCATGCAAATATGCAGGTAACTACTCAGGCAGGTAAAATCTCTGTTTTTGTTTTCAAATTTATTGCAGAATAAATTGTGGACATTAAAATTTCCTTTACTAATTTTTACATGAATAATTCATAATTTGATTTGAAAATAAATTTAAAAATTTTAATCTTACAAATTAAATTATACATTATGAACAGTATATGGTGTAAAAACCTTCAAATAACACTATTCGTCTCCCGATCGTAACTTTGGTCTATGGGACTGCTTTATCATTATTTTGCATAAAAAAGTTGTATGGTCTAACATAATAATGACACATATCCAAAAGTTAAGTGTCATGGTAGACTTAGGATGCATCTATCAATAACATATCTTCGACTCTTTTATGATTATTTTACAAGTCATATATCTATAATTTTTTTTATAATTGATTTCATAGTTAATTAATGTAATCGTGTCATGACTTCATTAAAATTAATTTCAAATTTATATAACTACCCTCCATTTGAAATAAAGTTATAAAATTAGAAATTTATATTTGCAAGTAAGGGTATAGAACACATATTTTTGCATAATGGGTAATATATGATTTGATTTATTGGAAAAATTTTAAGTTTTGAATCTTGTAAATAAAATGTTGTTACGTAAACAGTGTGAATAAATCTTCGTCTTTCTTGATGTGCTAGTAGAATGGCTCTTATAACACAATTAAAAAAAAAAAGAAATTGGCAATGGATGAAGACATGATATAGAGACCCAAACTAGAAGCAACACTACAGAAAAAATAACAACTTCCCTAAAGGAAGAATTTCGTGCAGAACCCTTTTGCTGCATTCAAGGGAGACCGATTGCTCCTAGAAAAAGGGTAGAGAAACAGTGTTGGCTCTAGTCAAGGTGTCAACAAAATGCAAAGCTCACTGGGCTTCCTTCTCATGAGTCATGAGCCCTTAGAGCATTAATATTGATCTATATATATGCATATGTAAAGTCATATTTACATAATATGACTCTAAAATCTTCTACATTAGTTTATACATATCCAAATATTTATCTACATATGAACAGTGCTTATCTAAATTTGGATAACTACTATTCACCCTATAAATCATATTTTAATTATTATTTCTCTTTCCTCCCACTCTCTCTCACAATCCTTTAATTTTCTCTCTCCTTCAACAACACAACAAACATTCACTTGCACATTCATTTTATTATTATAATATATTATATATATTTTTTTCATTTTATTATATTTTTAATATAATATATAAAAAAATTATATTTTTTATTATTACATTTGTATTATTAATGTCAAATATATGTAGTGGATGCTAATTACAAAATATATATAAAAAAATTAAATTTAGCAAAAAATTAATAATAATAAAATAATAATATTTTATTATTATTTTGTTTCAAATATGCATAAGCTAATGTGAGAATTTTGCTTGAATGACAAAGTGGATATGTAAAAAATGTGATTTTACATATGCATATGCATAGATCAATATTAATACTCTAAGTTGTCGGATAGTTGAAGGTAGCAATTAATGCGTCTGAAAGACCCACACCCAAGTGCATGCTTCAAGAAACAAGCGTAATCAATCCCACCCATACGAGGGAAATAAACGTTCTTGATTGAGAAAAAAAAATGCACGACTTGATGGCTCAATTGGTCTAATTGCCTATTTTGATAAACATGATTCATTGACACAAAGCAATCTCTCATGTAACACGGCCACGCTCTTTGACCAACCATGTTAATGCTTGATGACTATTTTGAAATCGAAGGACTCGAGTGTCATGATATTAGCTGCATTGAAAAAATTATCACCCGTCCTCGCATGAGACCTCAAGCGAAGGCTCGCACCCCAGCATCTGACGATCGGAGGAGTTAGTGTTTTGCTGAGTACTATATAAAAAAATTATATTATTTTTTGTTGAATCTTGAGCCTCTCTTCTCTGTCTCTCCCTCCGCCGTTCTCTCTTGTCTCCTCTCCTCTTTTTCTTTTATGACATTCTCTTCTCTCGTCCACTTTTTATTTTAGAAACTAGTGTAGGACATCTATGGGCCATGGCATGATCATGGGTCTGAGGCCACGAAAACCGTGGATTTGCAGAGAGACCCATGACCATTCGTGGGGGTGGTCTTGTTGGAGTCGAAAGTTGCAATTTTGTTAAGATTTTTTTTTTTCAATTTGTGTTTGTAATCTCGTGGATTTCTCATTGGATTATTGTTTTCCGATTGTTTTTCGTTATGGGTGGGCATGGTGGGGCGGACGACCATTGGGACCAATCCGCCTTCCGACATGCGGATGGGGGCACACCCAAGGGGGGAGGGGAGGGGGTGCTGGGGTTTAGGGGCCCAAACTGTCCCACTCCCTCCCCCGGGCCTATGCGGGGGGATTGGAGCGTGAGATCCATTGTATATAAAAATGATTAAATTTTATGTAAACTGATGTGATAGACTTTCATATCAACAATATGGTTGATCTACTAGTTTACAAACAGATTTATTCTTCAATGAATTGGAAACTCCTTGGCACCTAGCTATGAAAATAAGTGGCAAGAATTTTCATAATGATAACTATTCAAGCAGAATCCAGACTAACTTATAAATAAATAAAAAGTTGTTTGAAAAAAAAATGTGAGGATCCGTTCGCACGAATGATACAAGTATAGTTTGAATTAATCAATTGTGACGCGAGATACAAGTATTGTTCCTTGTTTTGTTCCTCGTAGTATTTTATTCGCATACGATAAAAAAAAAAGGTAGTTGATGCATCCAATGCTTTCTTAAGAGTTAGAAACTTTCTTGTTGTTCTCATCATGAATGCTAAGAATTTTAATAATACAAACCTTTAAATCATCTTGAGAATTGGGTGGTGTAAAAAATTCAACGTTACACTTGGGTTGGAGTTTGTTAGCGATAATTTCAAAATAAGAAATTTGATTTGATTTGATATTATTATAATCAAATGATTTGATTCTTATAGTTATCTCATCAAGATGTTTGATTTTTATACTTACCCAATTAAACGGTTTCGTTTTCATAATTATGAGAATATTTATCTTATCTCGTCAATTAAAAAGATGTAAATTTCAAAATCTGTCTTTTATGGTTGCATTTCTCATTTTTCTCGTCTCTATTATATTATAATACTGCTATATGTCTTTATAATTTTACGTACAAAATTCATTTTATTAGTTTTCTTTTAAAATTTAAATTTTAAAATTTTCAATATATCAATAACTGACACATTAAAAAAATTATAATTAGTATTTTTTTAATATTATATATATTTTTTATCTACGGTCATATTCTATATATATATATATATATATATAACCTAGGCCAGACCTTAGGTGACGTACATTGGAAAAAATTATTGTAGCTCGTTTTGGGTTCAAATCCAATGAATGGAACAAGTTTTCTATTCAAAATAAAAATAATTAAAGCATGAGATGCCACGAGCAACATCTTTAAATATATAATCAGCCATCCGATTTATTTATTTATTTATTGACTGTAGCCATCCGATTTATTTGATGTGGAAACACATCCGAATTAAACGTGCAAGCAGCTTCTTATCTCACAAATTCGAAATGAAATCTCAAACAAAACATCAAACGCCGGAAATAATTTTAAAAGCTACTCCATACACATCAATCAATGGGCTGGGGCCCCCGCTAGTCTTATTTTTTATTTATTTTTTCTCTTTTTTTTACATAGATTTTTTTATTACTTTTTAATATTTTTAAAAAATAAAAAAAATTCACAACATCATTAAAAATACTTATTTAATCACGAAGTAAAAAAAAAATCCCAATAGGAGCCCCCAGCGGGAAGACTAATATTTTGTTTTTGATTTTTTCTTTTACTTCGTGATTAAAGAAGTATTTTTTAATGATGTTGTGAATTTTTTTTATTTTTTAAAAATATTTAAAAGTGTTAAAAAAATTTATGTAGAAAAATAAAAAATATACATCGAATAGCCTAGCGAGAGCCCCAAGCGGTGGCTCTAGTATTATCCATACATTTTAGGTATTTTTTTTATATTAATCATTTTTTTCACAAAATGTGATTTAATGTAAATGTGACAGTATGAAATAAAAATAAAAACTTTAGGATCGGGCCATTGAAAAAAATAAAAATTTTAGAATAAATCTTCACAACCTCTTAACACTCCACACTCCACATTTTTTAAATTTTTTAAATTTTTTTCTTTTATCAAATATTTATTATATGAATAATGAATAGAAAATTTAAAATAATTTTAAAAAAATAAACTCAAAAAAAATATTAAAAAATTTAAAAATTTAAAAAATTATGGAGTGTGAAGTGTGATGGAGGTTGTGTAGCATGTAAGTCTTATACTACACACTTTCGCTTAATCTATATGTGAATTTTCATTTTTAACTTTTATTTTAATGCTTAAATATGTGTATTTAAATATAAGAAAAAAATGAAAAATCACATATTGATCAATTGGAGACCCCGTTTGGATTGTGAGATGAAATGAGATGATTTGAAATAAAAGTTTAAAATTGAATAATATATTGTTAGAATATTATTTTTAATATTATTATTATTTTGAGATTTGAAAAAATTAAATTATTTATTATATTTTGTGTGTAAATTTAAAAAATTTATAACGATGAAATGAGATGAAACCGATTCTGTATTCAAATGAGACCTTAGAAATATGAAATGTCAGATTTCTTCGTAACATTTAGGTTTGGATAATGAGTTGAGATGAAAATTAAAAATTAAATAAAATATTATTAGAATATTATTTTTTAATATTATTATTATTTTAAAAATTAAAAAATTTGATTTATTTATTATATTTTATATAAATATTTATAAAAATTATAAGGATAAGATGAGATAGGTTCTCATCAAGCTTTAAGAAAACAACAGCAAACGGGAGATCCGAGCAGGCTATCCAATTCCTGACCCGATCCAATATCTGAGACGTAGCGAGCCACCGGATATGGAAAAGAATCGAATCCAGCAAATATTGGTCGGGGATGGACCCCACTGGAGACAACAGTGACACTGAACAGACCAACCGAAAAAAAAAAAACACAAATCTACTATCTAGGCCACTTTCGTCTGTACGACGGTGTCATCTTCCTTCTTATCCTGGTGCTTCCCATTACCAAATGACCAAAACGGGTTTCATTCCCACTAACCGAAATGCGGGCTATCCTGTCTAAAACATGTTTCTGTAATAGTGCCCTCCGATGTTGGTTTCTTTGTTGTTTGGATCTATGAAATTCAGTTACTTGTTGCAAATGTTTGATGCTTAGTTTTTTTTGGGTGTCTGGTAATGATATGGAGAGGATCTGTTTAGGGAAAAAACTCAAAACTTGATTGTATTTGGCGGTTTGTTAGTTTTTTTTTTTAGGGTATTATCCAGTTGCTGCTTTGCTGGATTTATTGGCCCAGATTGATAGATTTAGTTGAGTTTTGGGTCTTTCTGGATCTGGGTCCGCGTGTATGTGGCTTGCTACAGTGTTGTTGCCTTATTTTCTAGAAAAAAACTATGGCCAATTCTCACATTCCGAGGTGAGAGAATTTGTGGCGATGGTTTGTCAGTATTATCGAAGTATGGAGAAACAGATGTTGGGTCTTTGGGGTTTATGGGTTTGTTTATTTGCTTTATCCAGAGATAAGTTTTGGCATTAGCTTAGTATTGTATTTCTCAAAATTTGGGAGGAATTTTTGGTTGATTTCCATGCTTTAGGAAAAGCATTAGAGTTTGTCTCTCTCAGCAAATTACAACCTTTTGGCTTTTGCCTCTGGGTTTATCATCGTTAGTGTTTGCTAGTTTGTATTTTGTGAGAAATGTGGTTTACTTTGGAGGCATTTGGAGTTTTTTGATACGAGGTTTATGTTATTAGAGTTATAAAGGCGAGGACAAAAGAGGCCTCATATGTCGATTATGAGTATCATTCAGGATATGAGGGGTGAGTTTGGGAGCATGTCCAGAAGAGGGTTTGGGGTGAAGTCTGCATATGGAATGAGATCCAGGTCGCAACGGGTGGTCCAGGACAGCTCAGTGGGGGCAATTCATGCTTTGAAGCAGAGCTGTTGGGCTAACTTGCCGCCGGAGCTTTTGAGGGATGTGCTAATGCGGATAGAGGCCTCTGAAGATACTTGGCCTCCCCGGAAAAATGTGGTTGCTTGTGCTGGTGTTTGTAGGAGCTGGAGAGAAATCATGATAGAAATTGTGAAATCACCAGAAGTTTCCTGCAAGTTGACATTTCCGATATCCTTGAAGCAGGTTTGAAACCGATATCAATTGCTGTTTTTTTATTCAACATTTGTCATGATGTTGTTCTGGTTGAAACCGATATTCTGGTTGCTGTTTTCTTAAATTTGTCATGATGGTATACCTGTATCTGCAATGCGCACGCGCACCTTTACCATCTTCCTGTATATTGTAAAATACTCAACAACCAGAAATAAAAGTTTCCAACCTAATGTGAGCTGTTTTTGTAAGGAAGTGTTGCTCCCACCATACTGTGAGCTGAGATGTGATAGTTTTCCTTTCTTCTTAAAATAAATAGACTGGATTTTAACTCGACTAGGTTTCCCCTTCAATTTGTTTCATGGTGGATAGTGGAACTGGATCGTAAACAATGACATGCTTAGTTTGTGCAAATAAATTTGTTGCCTCAAAATCTTTTTGAATTTGGGGAGTCGGGAGGTTTGAGTTGGTTGGTTAGTCTACCCAACCAATGGTGCTTGACCATGAGCCTGCATGTGAGTGGCTTTTTTATTTCAGAATTTAAGGTCTAACTGTGTGTGATATACTTTCTTCCTTTTTGTTACTAATTTCCTGGAAAGAAAAGAACAAAAGAAAGAAAGCATCTTATTTGTTATGGTAGTGGGGGGAAGATTTATGCGTGGAGAATAACCAAAAACCAGACATAGGCTCTCGCTCCATTAGAGCATATTTTTGGATGCTTGTGAATATTTTGGGAATTATTGATCACACAAAGCTGGAGTGCTTATTTTTTTAAAAGTTGGATCATCTAGGAAATTAGGCGATTTACAAATATCGGTGCTTCCATGATGCCGATTATGCAATCAATAGAGACCTTTACATTAATGAATTCTAGCTTAGTGTTGTTCAGATATTTGTGAAAAGTAACGTCTTATAAATGTGAGTCCTCCACTCACTTCTCATGTAGAAAAAAGGGGGAAGAAAAAGAAAGTGTTAGTCCATCATGAAAAATATATTTCATAGGTGTGAAACATGGTTTTGGGAATGAGTCAGAAGTTCCCATCTTTTCTTGTAAGACTAACAAGGATAACAACACTCAAGAATTTGGAAGGTTGGTATTTTTTTAATGACGAGGATCCCCGGAGGCCGTGCAAACGGAAGGCCTGTAGCACTTGAGCCAACTCCTTGGGGTTCTCTTTTTCTTTTGTGATACTAAGTAAAACTTGTCATCGTGATGACTTATGGATTAGTCCATGACTTACTCGCGGAAGCTCTGCTCACTTTACTCTAATCATTTATATGTATTTGGAGTGCTGAGTATACAGAATTAGATTAGAAAACAGACTGTCTTAACTAGTTGTAGCGCTAAATATTTTGGACTCTCTTGCTGTCATCCTTGTAAATAGTTGTTAGTTTCCAAATACTGTTAGTTTACATCCCGGATTCTAGAAACTTTGAATTCTGTTGAGTCCTTCATGATGTGCCTGGAAAACCATGCTCTTAAAATTTCCTTGTAAGGTTATAATCTTTGAGGCATGCAGCCTTTTGGCATCCAGCTAATGGTCAAAATCCTTGGTTATCTTTTTGCAGCCTGGCCCAAGGGACTCCCTCTTTCAGTGTTACATCAAACGAAATCATAGCAGCCAAACATATTATCTTTACCTCAGCTTAAATCGAGGTTGAGAATTGAACTTTTGTTCTTTGCAGACTTTCATTTTTTTTTTTTTTTACTTTACCGAGATTAGTTTGATTAGTAGAGAGTTGGGGTTCCTACTAGAGAAGGAAAGTTCAGCTTTTCTTTGGTTTCCTCTCTGAGTTGTTGACATTGAAGTCTTCTGCATTTTTCTATCTTGTCAGCCTCAACCGATGATGGCAAGTTTCTTCTTGCTGCACGGAAGTGTCGACGCCCTACTTACACAGATTATATTATCTCTTTGAATTCTGATGATGTTTCAAAAGGGAGTAGCACCTTCATTGGAAAGTTGAGGTATGTTGTGCTGGCATGTGACATCATTGGTTCTTGATTTTCTTGTTTGCCCAAGTGTACAATTGCACTTTCTGTGATAATAGATCAAACTTTTTGGGGACCAAATTCACAATCTATGATGCGCAACCTCCCCATACTGGAGTGAAAGTCGTCACCAAATGTCGTTCTACCAGGCTAGTTAATTTGAGGCAAGTCTCCCCGAGAGTCCCTGCTGGCAACTATCCTATTGCTCATATTTCATATGAGTTGAATGTCTTGGGCTCCAGGTATGAAAGATGTTTCTAAATTACTCCCTTATCTACACGCTGAAAAAAAAAAAAAAAAAAAAAACCCATAGCACTGGAATTATGAAAGCTATAGTCTTTGACTTGTATGCATCGTATTTAGTTACTACACTATTTTTTCTATGTGAAACTGAAGTTTTCTTGCCCTGGAAACCAGAGGTCCTAGGAGAATGCAGTGTGTCATGGATTCCATTCCCGCCTCTGCTGTTGAGCCAGGAGGTGTGGCTCCCACACAGACTGAATTCCTTGTCAGCAGTCTGGATAATTTTCCATCTCTCCCTTTCTTCAGATCAAAATCAACGCGCACAGAGAGTTTCCTATCTGGAAATTTGTCTGGTGAGAGTGAGGGAAGGCTGGTTTTAAGGAACAAAGCTCCTAGGTGGCATGAACAACTCCAATGCTGGTGTCTGAACTTCAATGGACGTGTGACAATTGCTTCAGTTAAGAATTTTCAGCTGGTTGCATCTCCTGAGAATGAAGCTGCTGGGCACGAGCATGAGAATGTCATTCTCCAGTTTGGCAAAGTGGGAAAGGATACATTCACCATGGATTATCAGTATCCAATCTCAGCTTTCCAGGCATTTGCCATATGCCTCAGCAGCTTTGACACTAAGATCGCCTGTGAATGACTCGCAGCAGCAGGTTCAAATTGTCACATTAGTTGGAGTCCCAGTGGTTAATTGCTATATGAGTAGAAGATAATAATAACAATAAATAATTCCCCCATCTGCTTCTTGCAATGTCTGAATATGGAAAATAATTTAAAAGTAAAAGAAAAAAAAATTGAATTGTGCTTAAAATATTTTATATTGTAATGTGGTGACTTGCTTCTCAGCTAATTGTCTTTGTTGTAGTCAGTTGTCAATCTTATCTGATCAGCTACAATGCCTTTAAGACTTTAACTTGGGTCTTTTAATATGAACAGCGATCGATCTCGCCAACTCGAACTTATATTTAGGTTGGTATTGACTAATTTGACTCCCACACGGAAGCTAAGCTCACATCATGCCCTTCTAGTCTGGATTTTTACAAATCTTCTATTGTTTGATTTGAAAAGGCAGTGAAAGTTCCTGAATTTTATCTGACAGGTGTTGGCAGATGCAATAGAAGTTGATTGCAGGAGGGGACATCTGGTGACAAAGTTGTTCACGAGTGGAGTTGCCATCTTGGCTGTTAGGCCCTTTGGCTTTTTCTCTGTACATAAAACTGTCGGTGTTATGAGCAATACATGCCTATGATGGTGGTTTTCTTTTTTGATTAGTAGCTTATGGTGGCTGCTCTCTTGCTAACATAGTTAGGCTTGGCCATTTTAAGTGCTTGTTGAGTTGTATTTTGTGTGAGATATTGGATAGACAACTGAGTTGGGACTACTTCGTGAGTTTCTCAGTGCTGTTTTTGCTCTGGTGGCCTGTGTTTTATTTTTTTGTTATATATGCGGTTTATTGCTACAACTTTTTTAATTTGGAGATGCTTTACCAGTGTGTCTTCTCTGTCTGGGGATTTTTTTTTTTTTTTTTTTAATAATTCAAAGAGTGTTATTTGAAAGCATTTACACCTCACACTATCCAGATTGCCTGATTTATTTTGTAAAATTCAAATTTTAAAATTTATCTTCCAAAAATCAAAATATGTCAAGGGATGGTGTGTAGAGTAAAACTTATACAAAAGTCAGGGCAAGGTATTGTGCTTTAATTTAATCCTCGACACAACTAATGCTTTGTGTTTCTGATAATTAAGGCTTGTTTGGATACAAAAACAATCAATTCATTTCATCATTACAATATAAAATATAATAAATAATTTAATTTTTTTAAATTTCAAAACAATAATAATATTAAAAAATAATATTCTAACAATAATTTATTTTATTTATCTAAAATCAACTTATCTCATCTCATCTCACTATCCAAATAAGTCCTAAAACTTGAGGAAAAAGAAGCGCTACAAGGACATGCTGGCATGCCTGCAGATCCCATTTCCAATCTCATTCGGGTTCACCTTAATCCAACGCTGTGCTAAATCTTGCTCAAATGTATGAATTGCAAGAGGGAAGCAATCCTATTCATCCAAACACTTGATCTATATGTAGATTCATCGTATACATGCATCTCTAAACCATCAAGCCATCTATATCAAGTCGTACGTATGGTATGTGCATATCAATCTAAGAGGATGGAGCAAGATGAAATTTAGGATTACCTCTTTGACCATCATACTTAAAACCAATTAGGCAGCAAAAAACAGTATAATTCGGACGTCCTAAGTTCAATTGTCCCTTGAATTAACCAGAAGAACACTAGAGGGAAAGTGAGACTTGTTCTGAGGGGTTTGTAGCACTGAAAATCCACCATTATGCTTAAATTATCTTTTGCACAAGTTATAGAGCTACCTAGGTAGAGGTCATGTCATTTGGCTGCAAAGGGAAGTGATCTCTTGCAACGTTGTGCTTATGTATAATATTTACTAGATTTGGCACAACACTACACGATGGACAGGCATTCAACATGGCTTATAAATCCGTAATCGGGATGTGCTCCTGATCACAAAAGTGCAGAAAAAGAAGGATCGAACAAGCTTCTAAAATGAAAACAGATTCCACAGACATGGCTGCCTTAAAAACATCTCCAATTCCCTTTTTAACCTTCCAGGGTAATAAAGCATGAAACGCAGCAGAAAACCGAAAACAATAAACCGAGTCAGCATTTTAATAATATATCATGGATACAACCAACCATTATTATATGACTCCAACGAAACAGAGACCATTTCAGTACAGCAAAATGAAACCGATCAGAAAGGTGGAGGCCCCCCGCCGGGAGGGCCATATGGGCCGCGGGGTCCGCCAAAGCAATCTTGCAGCAACCAACAACAGCATAGGCAGTAGAAGCTGCAGTCAAAGTCCCCGGAGACGGGGAAGTAAAAAGGAATGAATAAAATCCAGAATCAGTGCCAGTCCAAGGACAATCCAAAGCAATACTCTAGACTAATGAGGCAGCAATGTTCTATTTCTGGCATACCAACATCAAAGTTACTTGCTAACAAAGAATGTATTGACTTGCATAAAAAAAAATATTCGACACTGAATTGGACTTACCACGAAGAGATCATGCTGCATAAACCATCAGCAAATCCACCAAAGAAGCCACCAGGTCCAGGCCAAAAACCAGGACCTCCAGGCCAGCCACCAGGTCCTCCGGGACCAGGACCCCAGCCACCAGGTCCCCCGGGTCCAGGCCCCCAGCCACCAGGTCCTCCGGGACCAGGACCCCAGCCACCAGGTCCTCCGGGTCCTCCTCCTCCAGGTCCTCCTCCTGGACCTCCTCCTGGACCTCCAGGTCCCATCTCTAGATATCTACAGCACCGACACCCGAGCTGCCCCCTCCTCCACCAGAAAGAGATGCCAAGCAAGAGATGGTAGTCTCGAAATGCACCTGATCTGATCTTAAGCCAAAAACTATCAAAAGGGTCGTGCCTAAGGCCTTATTCCCATAAACTTTAACTAGTTTGTGACATATATATCAAAGAAATCTGTGTAGGAATTGGTGCGGTTTCCTTATCCTCGAAGCATTGAATTACTAAGCAAGATTTTCTTCCATGCTCTGTGTGATAGCTTCCAGTCAATCAGACAACTAACCCCTATTCAAACCTACCATTCTAAGCGATATATCAATACAACTGTACGTATACTTTCAAGCCACCGATATGTACCCGACCATTAGATCATAGTCTTTTCATAGAACCATTAAAGAACAGTTCTTTAAGAATTATTATTATTTTTATGTAAGTAGCTGGATTATTATTACACTCTGAAATATAGATAAATATAATTGGAAGAGCTATTATGCCCCTTGCATTACCAGCCAGGGATATCAGGTTAAGACACGAAATACATAATATTTTATATGAAGGCAATAGAAGTGCAATATTCACTTTCATGGAGTTTCATAGTTCTCAGATAGCCCAGGCCCCGGGAGTCCTGAATGAATGAGATACTGAATTACATAGATATGTCATACTCGCTAAGATCACGCTGTGAGTCAAATGTGAAATAATGCCTTGTTTTAACGTTTGGATCTTAACAGCCATTTGGTTCTTATTTAGAACAAAGCAATTGTATATGTAACGGAACATTGACCAAATAATCATCTTCAAACTGAGGACAAGTACAGAGAACGACACTTCTAGTCCAAGTTTCATGTTTTTTTCTCAAACAAAAGTTTGTCTGCGGTCTCAGTTTCAAACGATAAAAACAAAAATCTAGAAATCGATAAAAGTTCCTTGGGCTAGAAAGTTGTTTCCAAGACTTCTTCAACAACAGAACAAAGCATCATTTTTTCAGATAATGCTTGGGAGCCTCAGATTAGCATTTTGGCACATTCTTCATCGCAACAAACAACCCATGTAGGATTTCTACACGGAGCGCAAAATTTGTTGTTGCAGCTTCAGGCCATAATGTTTGTCATCATCAGCAATTACCCCATAACATTCCACACACAAAAAAAGAAAGAAAATAAAAAACAAATCGAGCTATTCCGTAAAAGCACAACAAAAAGACCCAACTGGGATGAGATTCTTGTTTTCTCAATCGCCAAACAGTTTCAGATGACAGTAAGATTTGATTTCCGGCTATTCGCAGTGAATTTCTTTGCGGAGGAGGAGGTATGAGGTCTGGTCCGGTTAGGGTTTGGTTTACCGATAAATCATATTTATTGTCACAAGTATTTGCAACCGTACCCTTTTAATTTCATGTAAATTAATTCACTCCCTTCAAGTACTCAAATTATCCGGTTTCTTGCTTGTTATCTGGCTCCCCATATATTCATACCCCTAAACGGTATTTAGTAAAGGAGTAAAACTATAGAGCTTTTTTTTTTTTTTTTAAACAAAACGTGCGTTTTGATTCTCGGTTGATTTTCTCTTCCCCATTCGAATTTCAGAGCCCCATTCAAATTTGTCCCGCGAAATACCTTCTCCCTTGCCCGCATCGTGTCACCTTTCCTCTGCCCAGCACTACCCCACGAAGCTCATCCGTCTACCCAACGCCGCCCCTCCCCGCGAGCTCATTTAACGCAAACCAGCGACACTGCTCCGATGGAGCTCTCTTTCACCGCCGCCCCTTGGAAGGCATCATAGGTAACATTTTAAGGACCAATCTAGTTTCTTCTTGTGTACTGAGAGAGGTGAGTTTTGGGTTGTTGTGAGATGGGTATTGCGGCTTAGGGCATGGAGAAAAAACAATGCTTTTTGCTCTTGACTTGAATCATAAAGTGAATTCCTTTCCTCTTGTTCTTTATAGTCCTATCCTAACATGTCCTATGTGCATTGTCTTTTGCAGTTGGTCTTTGTACCAATCTTATCGAAATACATCAGAATGTATCATAAGTTTTTGTCCGCACCTCCTAAAATAGATGCTCACATTGCTCAGACAGTGATCAATGTATGTATGATCTATCAGAGTTGCTTTTACAAGACTGTTCAAATGGTTTACATTCATTGAATGAGCATGAGCATGACATACTCCAGCTTATAAATGAGCTTTACGTGATTTCCACAAATAGGGTTGGACAAAGGGCTCCAATGCCTGAATCAACTCAAAAAGGCACTCCATGTTGTCCATATAAGTCAACAGAACATTGTAAGGTCTGGTGCGTGTGCTTGTTTGTTTGATTGATTGTTGTACATCCAATCTGAAGAATGTTGTGCTTCAATTAGACAACTAGAATGAACCCTTCCGTCCGTTTGAGATTGGAATTTACACTTTCTATAATACCCCAGATTGTGTGATGATGTAGGAAAGCGTTGAATGTGTTCTCACATTACGTGGGAGAGAAAATTTATGCCCTTTATAATTGATGATTCCAAGGGGCTTCAATTGTAATATTGACTAATCCTTTTGAACTATGGGCCTAGATGTGGCTTCGGCCTTGCTTGGGTCATTACACTTTCTATATAAATTTTCCCGGCATGTCAATTGATTCTTATTGAATGTGTGTTTAAACATGCTGGAACTATATATGTTATCATGATTGGTCAGAATTACTTGTACAATTAATATATTTTATTTTTTTTATGGCAATAACCTTCATTTTCACAAAGATGGGGAAAGAGTTATAAATGCACAAAAATATGCATATTTTTTCTGGATTATGAGAACCTGAATGTTGTGTTTTTTAGTCCTCCAATATGGAATTTAGAGTAGCATGGACAAAGCCTATGGTTGTTTTGCGTGAGCCTGAAAATCAGGATCACCATTATGGGCAAAACAGTTATACTTCATTTATTGAGAAAAGGCTGAATTCTTTAGAGGACATCCCATTTAACTACTCTTGCTCAATGTATTTAATATCAATGGGAATCTCAAATGTTATTATCTTTATTTGGTTGTGTTAATATTGTGAGTAATTGTTCCTATGCTCTAGCTTGATTAAAATCTTTGACTTTAGTTATTCATGATAAGATTGTTGGATTTATTTGCAATATTTTGTTTACACGATTGTTGGTTTGGATGGTTGAGAGCGAGTTTTTAACTCAAAATCTTGTGAAGTGTACTTAAAACAACATTATAAGGTTTGAAGATCCTCTCCATTTCATTATTAGCTTGCCTTACTTTATTAATAAGCAAACTGATCGGTTAGAATGGAAAGACTTTTCCAAAATGGAAATAGGATTCGAAGGATAAAAAATAAAAAAAGGAAAAAGAAGAGGAAGAAGCAGAAAAGAAGATCAACTTAGCAAGCTTATCAGATGCTTTGACTGTTTGCAAAGTTCATCATACTTCTGAGAATCGACCAAGCTTTTGTTTTTAATTTTTTCCTTTTTCTTTTTTCCTTTAATACCTTTTACAGAAGGGACCACTTAGTACTTTTGCAGCTATATATATTAGTAGTTTTGCAGCTATATATATTAGTATGGTAGTGTATGTATTTTAGGAATTCAAATGATTCTGTCATATCCTTTTCTTTTTAGGTGACTGAATGATTTTGTATTTTATATTGTTCTTATTAGATTCCCGATCCATAGTATTAATATAATTTATGATATGTTTCTTTTGCTTCTTGTCTTAGTACTTTTGCAGCTATATATATTAGTAGTTTTGCAGCTATATATATTAGTATGGTAGTGTATGTATTTTAGGAATTCAAATGATTCTGTCATATCCTTTTCTTTTTAGGTGACTGAATGATTTTGTATTTTATATTGTTCTTATTAGATTCCCGATCCATAGTATTAATATAATTTATGATATGTTTCTTTTGCTTCTTGTACAACTTTAATTTGTTGAAACAACATATATATCTCAGTAATCTTAATTTGTAAAGCCTGATCTCATCATGATCACTAGTTAACTGATCTAATTTTATACAGAGAGCTAGCTAGCTATGCACTACTATCAATTATGATGATCATAAATGCACTGTTCCATTCATGCTCTTTTCATTTTTTTACTTTTCAGATTTTATATTAACTTTTAGAGTTTAATGTTCATTTTTCTTCTTTTGCCATAATGTGCTTGCCTTTAAAGTCTCGGAAAACATTCTCAATTTTAGTGTAATGGGGGAAGAAGAAGATGGAATGGCGCCCAGGCCTTCGATGTCGACTTCACAGT
The DNA here is from genome assembly GCA_961763995.1 of Juglans cinerea. Classification (NCBI taxonomy): domain Eukaryota; kingdom Viridiplantae; phylum Streptophyta; class Magnoliopsida; order Fagales; family Juglandaceae; genus Juglans; species Juglans cinerea. The sequence continues at coordinate 23,416,892 of CAUIVZ010000005.1, forward strand.
CATTAATGACGTCTCAAAATACATATAGAAATCCAAACATTTACCATGTGAGTAGGCAGGTTGATGTCTTTTATTTTTTAATAAAGTGTGTTTGATGTGCTCATGAATCTAACTAATTGCATAATTGTAGCATCCTTTTGATGTAAATATGCCCTACTCTCCACCGAGTAATCCGGAAAACTTTAGACGAGTTGAAGAGTCATTCCAGGTATGACATCTCCTAATTTTTTAACCAATATCCTATAATTAACATGTTAATTTGTTTAAAGTCATTCTAATTTTTCCTAACAACGCCCCTGGTTGATGAATCTGCTTATATATGCCCTACACTTCGTCGAGTAATCCAGAGGACTGTAGGCGAGTTGAAGATTAATCCAGGTACATTTCTTTGAGTTTTTTACCCAAATTTCAAAAATTAACATGTTAATTTGTTTAAAGTCATTCCATTTTTTCTAACAACATACCGATTTTAGCAGATGCCACCTTATATGAAGTACCCTCCGTTGAGTAATCCAGAGGACCTTAAGCAAGAATTTTCTGAATTTGCAGAATTTGAAGAAAATGTTGGAAGTACATTTTCTGATGCTGCTGATGGTATTACACTATTGTCTGCTTTCACTTTAATGACACTAATATTGAATTGATGTTAATCCATCCCTATGTTTCCATGTTTTGAAATGTTATTCGACATAGATGAAGATTTAGAGGGTACCACTTTTTTCCCGGATGATGAGGTACGAGTTGAAGCACCAAGATCCGGTATGGAATTTGAGAGTGAAAAAGAGCTTACGGCCTACTATAAGCAATATGCCTAGCAAAAGGGATTTGGTGTAAGGACACAGAGGACTAAGAGAGATGATGATGAGAGGCATGTGTATCTGACTATTGGTTGTGCCCGTGGCGAAAAATACCAACCTATGCACAATAATATCTCGAAACCACGGCCAACAACTGAATGTGATTATAAGGCGAAGGTAAATGCTACGTTGAACAAGAATGACAAATGGGTTATCACAACTGTTGAAAATGTGCACAACCACATTACTGTGAGCCCCAAGAAGACAAGACTCTTAAGATCTCACAAGTGTCTAGATGAATATAGTCAAAGGAACCTCGACCTGAATGATAGAGCCGGTATTCAAATGAATAAGAATTATTATTCTCTTGTCGTTGACGTGGGGGGTTTTGAGAATCTAGATTTTCAAGAGAAAGATTGTCAGAATTTCATTGACAAGGCTAGACATTTAAAGTTGGGTAAAGGAGGTGGCGAAGCACTTGATGAGTATTTCCAAAGAATGAGAGATCAGAATGATGGCTTCGTTTCTTCCATGGGCGTGGATGATGAGGGAAGGTTACGGAATGTGTTTTGGGCTAATGCATGGAGTCGAGCAGCCTATGAGTATTTCGGAGATGTTGTAACCTTCGATACAACGTACCTAACAAACCGGTACAAGATGCCTTTTGCTCCATTTGTTGGTGCTAACCATCATGGGCAGTCCATACTACTAGGGGCGAGGTTGCTGTCAAGCAAGGACACACATACCTTTGTTTGGTTGTTTCGAATGTGGTTTTCTTACATGAATGGTTGAGCGTCCAAAGCCATTATAACTGACTAAGACCGGACAATGAAGAACGCAATTGTGATTGTATTTCCGGAAACCCGCCATAGATATTGTCTATGGCATATAATACACAAACTTATAGAGAAGTTAGGATCTCACTCTCAATTCAGCACAAGGTTGAAGACCTCCATTCAGGTTGTATTGTATGATTCACAAACGTGCACGGAATTTGAGGAGAGGTGGGGTCAACTTCTTGATAAGTATGATCTCAGAGGCAATAATTGGCTCCAGTCCTTATACGAGAAAATGACTTTTTGGGTTCCGATTTACTTGAAAGATGTATTTTGGGCCGGTATAAGCACGACACAACAATCAAAAAGCATTAATACTTTTTTCGACGGGTATGTCCGTTCCGGTACGACCTTGAAGGAATTCGTCGACCAATTCGATAATGCCCTAAGGAAGAAGGTGGAGGTAGAGAAAATGGCTGATTTCAACTCCAGCAACCAAACGATCCCCTGCGTTTCCCCTTTCAACTTTGAGAAGCAGTTTCAGAAGGTATACACAAATGCAAAGTTTAAAGAGTTTCAAAAAGAGTTGATGGGCCTAATATGTTGTAATTGCATATTGGTAAGCAAGCAGGGGTGCATTTCAACCTTCAATATCTTGGATGAAATATCTATTGAGGACTGCACCAAAACAGTCTACTACACACTTTACTATTACGAAGAGGAGTATGAGTTAAAATGCACGTGTGCATTGTTTGAGATGAGGGGAATTCTATGTAGGTATGCACTTAGAGTTTTTTAGTTGTAGAGGATTAATGTGGTGCCAGATAGATATGTCTTGGATTGCTAGAGGAAGGACGAGAAGAGGAGATACACATTGATCAAAAGCAGTTATGATGACTTGCAGGCCAGTGGAGACGCACGGAGGTATGAGATGGTGGTTAAAAGATGCGTGAAATTAGCAACTAAAATATCCCCAAGTGATGAGCGTGTCAATGCATTCATGTGCTATGTCGATGAGTTTGATTCAAAATGTGATGATGTAACATTTGGGTTGAAATTCGAATCAACGAAGGTCAGACCGAGCGTAGTCGTGGATAAGGGTAAGAATATATTAAGCCCCCATGTGGTCTGAAGGAAAGGGAGATCCCCAAGTAAGAAAAAGCTTCCGCCCATGGAGAAGATGGCAAGAAAGAGAAAGGTAGTGCAATTGTCGAAATTTCAGTTAATAGATAGTATTCTAATTCTAATATATGTCTATTTTTTGTTTTGAAACTTAGACTTACAGGAAAATATTGGATGATGAAACACAATTGGGTGACACCCCGGGATCTCAACACTACCAATTTGATAATGGGGTTGGTGTCAAATTGGTGGTGTTGGAACACAAAACAACATTGTCACACAATCGATGCCATCAGGAAATGAAGAGGTCTTCAGCTATTGGTTAACTATGTCTTTTCAATATTTTTTTCGATTAAAGATTGCATGCATAATTGAAAAGGTATAATTATAGTTGTTTTATTTCAGATGTGTGACCATATTGATGCACCCTTGTAACTCCATGGTGATGTTGTTTACATTTTTGTGCCTGTTGGAGAGGGTATGGTGTAGTTTGTGGAGATGATGTGTTTCATTTTTTTTCTTCTTGGAGAGGGTATGGTATAGTTTGTGGAGATAATGTGTTTCATTTTTGTTCCTCTTGGAGAAGGTAGGGTATAGTTTGTGAATATGCAAAGGTTTAATTTTTGTACCTCTTTGAGAGGGTATGTAGTAGTTTGTGAATATGCTTCCGGTTTAATTTTTGTACCTCTTCGAGAGGGAATATCGTAGTTTGTGAATATGAATTTCCGTACCTCTTAGTGTAGTTTTGGTGTAGTTTGTGAATATGTTGAAAGTATAATTTTTGTGGAGATGCTATTCTTAATTTTTGTACCTCTTGGAAATGGTGTTTTGGTAGCATGAGCCGACTAGTCTACATGCAGAGGGTTTTTGGTAGCATGATTGTGTACGTTGGTTAACTGTGTCTTTGATGACGGGCTACATGCAGAGGTTTGGTTTCTTTCCATTCTCATTTAAAAATTTACTGTATTAATATTTGAGTTAAGAAGGGTAAAAAAGACTGGGCATCGATCCCATTTGTTGTGGCAATAACTAGGAAAGTTGTGATAGACCTAATAAATTGTCTTCCTTGAACTAACTTTCCTTACTGATGCTGCAGATATCGCTTCAGAATCTTACTAAAGTTGTGACTTTTGGAAGTTCTCAATCCAATTCCAAGGAAAGGTAAATCCTTGTTTTCTCAGCTAGCTTTCCCTCAACATGAATTGGCTAGTCAATGAGTAATCTGAATGCCCAATTGTAAGACAACTCCTCTGCATTTTCTTAGTAATCAATCAAATGGAGCGCAATATGTGTTTTATTTCTATCTGGGTTCAGTTACCTGTAGTCTATAGATCTTGTTGTGGATGATAGTGTAAAAAATCTTAGAACTTTGTTTAACTTTTGGCTTTGAACAATATATAGACATGAGGCAATTCGTTCATTTTACTTGTGTTCGGACAAAGTAATGGAACATGAGATTTTTTTTGTGAATGTGGGATTATTCCCTTTTTTGTGAAAGGATCCAAACATTGCTGGTTGTGAAATGAGCGATTGCATTGTAGATCAGACACTACTCATTGCTTTTCTGCTAATTTTTTATGGCCCATGAGACCATTTAGTGGTTAATTGTTATTTTCAAGAGACTATGATTGTACCACCAGAAGTTTTCTCATTTTAATAGGAACTCGAGAAAGTTAAGGCAATTTCAGATTTTTCGATCGATAATGATCATAAATGCATGAGGCTATTATCGATTTTATCATTTGCGGAGTGTACATGTGTGACTTGCATTTTATTTTCTTTTGGAATATTTTTTTGGTAGTGCAATGCTACTCTTCATTGTATATTTTATTAACATGTTAATTTGATATTAAAGTTAACTCTGTTGGATTTCTCTGCATATGCACTTTTATGACAAACGAAGTGGGACACTTGGTACATCTTTCTTAGTTGGATCTGTCAAAACTTGGGTCCCAATCTTCTGCAATAACCCACATGAAAGAATAGGTTTTGAAGAAAAAGAAAAAAAATCCAAGATTATGATGAATGATTACGGGTAACTTGCTGCTAGGGGATGTGTAGAATTGGAGAGCAGAAGAGGAAAAAGAGATGATGATAGAAGAGTTATAGAGAGAAGGCATCCATAGGCATTGGGACAGTGGTTACTGAATTGCTACATATTTAGTTCTTGTATAGTGTTATTACAGTGGTAGCATTTTAATTTGCTATATATTTAGTTCTTGTATATTGTTATTGCACTGTTATTACAAAATGTTATATTATGATTACGTGCTTGAAAGAGTTATTACAGTGTTATTAAAGTGCTATTACATTGTATATTTCACTTCAAAGAATTATTTGACAACAATTTTTCCTTGAAAGAGTAGTCCTCTTTCTTTGCTTTTATGTTCTCTTTCATTTCTCATACTTTGAAAATAGAAAGTGATTAATAGAACTGAAATAAAGTGAGCATCAAGAATAATTACAGTGCTGGTTTGTTGTTAATATAACTGTTGTTAGTGTAGTGTAAGCATCGAAACTGCCACTTGAATTGCTTGATGATTGACTCAAGCCATACGTGTTTTCCAAACTCAAGCTATCATAACATGCACTTATGAGAAGAGAGCATCATCATTTATGGTGATTGATGCAATAGATTTTAAATAATTTTATTAAATAATTACTAAAATAAAAAGCTAAATCATAGGAAAAAAAAAACAATCCATTCAGAGTTTAACGAAACTATGACATCTGAATATATATAGAATATGCATCTCAAAAAACAAAGAAACAAATGAGAAATCTATCTATACTTGTGTTGCGCAAACTATAGATTATATGATCAAAATCGATCAAAATAACAACATAAGATTTCGCTAAGTTTACAAAGTCAATTGAAGTGCAAAAACTGTTTTCATTATACAGGTTGCTTCCTCAAAATAATTTATATACATGGTTTTCATCAAACCATGTGCACAAGCTGTTTCCATTCAAACTCATATAATCCATACAACGTGCTTTTTACATGGAATTTATCCTAACCAAGCAAACACTATTACAAAGGTGGCAACTCAGTACAAACACAATAATTTTTACTTTTCATTTTTCAGATTCTTCGCTATTTTTCTCACTTTATCTTCCATTTTCCGAACGTCATACTCGCCCTGTAATACATCATCCCATGTCTTCCAAGCCTTATTCTCTCTTAAGAAAAAAGTTATCATCTAGCAATTGAAGTATATCCGCCCATACGAAGAATTTACACCTCACATCTCCCTGCACACAGTATAAACTCTCAGTTAACATGATAAAGTACACCCCGCAAGTAGCAAATCGATATGCAAATATAACAAATATAAAGTCATTTTACTGTATTATACTTTGGGCGGACAAAAAATTTCCTCTCAGGATTTTTCTTAGTGTGGGACGTCTTTAGTGGTGTTTTCAAACCACACCACCAAGTTGGTGATTTTATCACAAAATCATTAACTAAAGATGATGATTGGGATGATGACATGCGTGATTCTAAAAAACCAAAGACAAGTTCAAACACAAAAGTATAGACTAAGAGAGTGAGATCAGTGTGTATAGAATGCTAAGATAAGAAATAAAATAAGAGAGAGTAAACATCAAAATTAGCATCTATTTCACCCCACACACACACACACACACACACACACACACACACACATATATATATATATATATATAATTCAATGCAGGCTATTCTACTGTCGTTTCTAACTGGTATTGTCATATTCCATTCACACATCATCAATGTACTATCATTTATTCTCTTAGGTTTTTACTTCCTTTTTCAAACATAAATATTAAAGCATGAGGCATCAAGATAAGATTGCTTGAGATGAAAGTGCAGGATCACAAAGGAGATTGTATCAAACAAAAAGCTTCTCTTACCTGGAATACCAACCCACTTACAATGACCTAAAAGTGTAGGGAGGAAAAGCATTGGCTAAAGAAACTATAATCAAATAAATAAATAAATTCATTGATGTAAAGAAATCCCAAGTATGCAACAACTTGAGAGTAAGGAACACATAGAAATATGCTCCGCAAATGCTACAGCTTGTAAAGAGAAGCAAAAGTCTCTTGAAAACAGCCCCGATGGTTTATTTTCACTAAAAATCACGATTATGTAATGGATGAATATTTCCAGTTTCTTGAATAAGGGAGCAAAAGAAAACCAACCATCAATCCATCTAAGAAACTAATTAGGTACTAGTTAAGCCAAACATATGACTAGTTAAGAAAATGTTTGATAAGTATTGACATCCATTTGCAAAAAACAAAAAAAGAAAAAAAGAAGTCAATGTTTCATGAGGAAGATGCAAAACCCAAAAATATTGACATCCATTCAAAACATATATATGTATGGTGCATGACTCATCTATGCACAGCTTGCAAAAACAATCAGCCCATAAATCATGACAGTTAGACAATCACATAAATGAACTAGGAAATAATAATGTACAGTCTCCTATATCGATATTGCAAGTTGAGGCAAAAGTGTATGAGTTAATTGATGAGGTGAACATATGCTCGAAGGTGAATATAGTTAATGCAGTTTTTTCAAATGAGGAAGCTAAGATTGTAAGATCAATCTCCATTAGTCAAGGGGGCATAGCGGATAAACTTGTTTGGGGCTAAACTAAGAATGAGAAGTACTCGGTGAGAAGTGCTTACCACATGGTCCAGCAAAGGATGTTCCAAACAGGTGGTGAACCTTTTGCTCTAAAGAATAAAGATGAGATGTGGACAAGGATTTGGGGACTAAATGTGCCAGCTGCTGCAAAGCTTTTTATGTGGAGAGGAGTTAGTGACTTATTGCCTACAAGGAAAAATTTATGAAAGAAAAAGATTGTAGAAGATCCACTGTGTCCAATCTGGAAAATGAATGAGGAAACTATATCTCATGTGATGTGGTCTTGCCCTGCTACTGTTGATGTATGGGGGGATACACTGAGTCCTATCAATAAGTGGCCTACTGGTGATTGTGACTTTGTATAGATGTGGTTGGACTTGTGCAGGTGCATAGATAAAAAAAAATTATAGAAAGGGTGGTTGTAATAATGATGGTTTTATGGTACAGAAGAAACAAATTTGTTTTTGAGCAGAAGTTTTGGGGGCTAGTTTAGGTTGTACAAACAGCTGTCACGGGGCTTGAAGGTTTTTATTCTGCAACTGAAAAGAGAGTTGGTATGAATAAGGGGAGGGTGGGGGAAGAGGAGGATGCCATTGGAGGTGCCCTACTGGTGTTACTTTTAAAGTCAACTTTGATGGGGCTTTGGATAAGGTTTCTCAAAGATGGGAATGGGTGTGGTGATTAGAGATAGGCAGGGGGAGGTGGTAGCTGCAATGAGTGCTTCAAGAAGGGATGTCCAAAACCCTTTTTTAGCAGAGGGTATGGCTCTCTGGAGAGCCTTGGTTTTATGTATGGAGACTGGCATAGTGGATGTGATGTCAGATGAGGAGGTGGACTCATGGGGTGGGCAGATTGTTGAAGACATTAAGCAGCTAAGATATCAACACAGGAACTGGAAGGTGGTGTTTAGCCATAGGGAAAGCAATGAAGTGGCTCACAATTTGGCAAAAATTGCTCTCTTTAATGATGAGGAGCAGGTCCGGATGGAAGCAGTACCAATTTCTATACAAAAAATAATAATGTACAGTCTGAGGAAATTGATGATAAGCCCAGTCACTAAACTAGTTTAGTAGAGTATGTTTCATGTTATTTAATACAACACATTAAATTGCTTACTTATTGGAAAACTAGGAGATACGGTTACCCATGACATCCAAGTTACCATACTCACATCTAACACAACTTAATCGCAAAAGCTGACTTATTTAACATACCAAGGGAAAAAAAAAACACAATTTTATTAGGTACTTTCTTTCAAGTGCTTTAGAGTGATTACTCAATTTGAGTAAAAATAATTATAATTTCAGGCAGACTTCAACAAAGCCTGGATTTATTTATATAAATTGAGTTCTCTAGTAATCTATACTCAACACCTATATGTATTCAATATATACAAATTCATAGGTAAAATTCAACAATCCTAACTCATCAAAGTACAAACCTGAACAACTTCAAAGTATAATTATATATAAAATCATATCCAAATGAGAATAAAAAAGACATTAAACATGAAAATGTATGCCTAAACCCTAGAATCGCATAGAAAAAAAGAGATGGAGTAAACCTTACAAATTCATAGAATTTGTCACAAACCTTAGAATTTCATATAATCCTTTTTAAAGAAGAGTATTTTAATAAATACCTTAGGGGAAGCACGAAGTCGAAGAGAAGACCTGACAGAGGGGAGGAAGGTTGACGGCGAGGGGGCAACTTTGTAGAGGATGGAGACTGGGGGTGGGGGAGAGGATGCGTGACGTGGGGTGGGGGTGGGGGGAGAGTGCAAACATAACGCGGGGTGGGGATGGGGAGAGGAGCTTTGCTGGGCATTTCAAATGGGTGAAATCTAAGAGAGGGAGAGAGGGAACGTGCATTTTGTTGTAGGGAGAAATTGGTCATTTTGCTAGGCCACGTAGGGTGTGATCCGGCTGTTGCCAAATAGTGGCTACTCATCATCCCACACTATACACTTTACATATTTTTAAATTATTTTTATTTTATTTTATTCTTGTTAAACTAATTGAGTTGTTCTACTTATCATCCATACACCACATATTTGTTATAGGAAAATTGAAAAAAAAAGTGTGGTGTGTGTGGATGATAAGTAGAATTATTCTTTAGTAAAAATAAAGAAAAATCTTATTCATCATCCCCACACACCAAGTTTTTTTATTATTATTATTTTCTCTTACCAAATGTGTAGTATATGGATGATGAGTAGAAAAATTTAATTAGTTAAGAAGAATTAAACAAAAATAAATAAATAAAAGAAATATGGTGTGTGGTGTGTGAGAATGATAAGTAGCAAAATTTATAAATAAGGAAAATGCTATGCGCCCCTCTCGGATGTCCCGCTCCCACTTCCTGTTTGACGTGGAATCCCACGTTGTAAGCGTTTAAAAATTAAAGAATAAAGCATTCGCCTTCAGCAAGAGAAACCCATCTCAACTTGCCACCTCCATCTCCATTTCGTAAAGCCTTCAACAAGAGAAACCCATCCCGTGAAGCCGCTTCCTTCTCCATTTCGCCTTCAACCTTCTTCCTCTTTAAGTAAATTAAATCCATCACCAAGAGAAACCCATCTCACCAAGAGAAACCCATCCAGAAACCAGTTCGTCTTCAAGCCAAAGAAGATTAGGGATTACGTGCATACAAAAACTGGTTTGGCAACCTTATCGTGTACATGCTCGGCTGTACCCTTTCTATTTATTATTGGTTCAATCAGTTTTGTTTGTGTGCGCATTTTAAGCCTGGAAATTTGTGATTTATACAAAAATGTCCCAGTACTTAAGGCAAGTACTTTTCGTTTGTGTGGGCCTCTGTTGGATTGGATAAAGACTTGGGAGATGATGTCAAGGATCAAGTACTTGGGAACAATGTTATTCCTACATAATTTTCAGAAGGATGTTCAGTGGTTTTTTACAATTACACCATTGCCCAGACACAACCTCTCCCTCTCCATCGTAAAGCAACCCATACCTCCCTCGACAAAGTGTCACCACATCCCCTCAAACTAGCACACGCCCAAGCCCCACATTCAACCGTGCTTGCAACAAGCTGAATACCTCTGTTTTAGTCCAACAAAAACAGAGCACAACTCATTCCCCCAAACGACAACACACTCACTTGCACCACCACTGCCCACTTTCGTCTTCCTTTTTTTTCTTCCCTTTTTGCTTCCCTTTTTTTTTTCTTCCCATTTCGTCTTACCCCTCAATCACGTCTCCTGCCGCAGCACCATTTTTTACCCTGTCACCGACTCAAGAAGTCTAGCAAAAACTAGTCTTCACGTAGCTTTCTCTCTCTTCATGTTGTGTTTCTTTCAAGGACCTAAAAGTGAGATTGGCCATGCTTTTGGCAAGAATCCTAGGAAAGCATGATGCGTTGAATTCTGAGGCTTGGGCTTCACCTTGAAAACTTGAGAGTGCCTTGCGCCATGAGTCTGGCTAACCAGAGTCCAGTGGGTTGGAAGGGGGAGACGAAATGGGTAGGAAAAGAAAAAAGAAAAAAAAGAGATAAGGAAATGGGTTGGAGGGGGAAGATGAAATGGACTCTGAGGGGAAAAGACGAAATGGAGGGAAAGGAAACACGAAATATTTTCTGGAGGGAGAAGACGAAACAGTAAGTGAGAAAAAAGAAAGTGCATGCAACCGTGGGATGCCACGTCAAGCGGGAAGTAAAGCGGTGACTGTAGCATTACCAAAAAATAAAAGGGATAATGATACCTTTATAATTCCTTTATAAATATTTTACAGCTTATTTTAAATTAACCAATGTAATCGTTACATTTCATTAAAAAGTATTTTTAATTTTACATAATTACCATTATTTTTAAATAGAGTTCTAAAATAGTTGTAGACTAATTGTAGATTTATCATTTTCCAAAATAATAATATAAAAAAAGACACCACATCACCACCATATATTCTCTCCCGGGGGGGTTTCCAAAATCCCATAATAGCACATGATCTGAAGATAAATACGTGATCTAAATAAAGATTTTATAAAAATAAATTTATAAGTTGATTTGTCGTGACGTGATATATAATATTGTAAAATATTTATTATTAAACGTGTTATATCAAACCAAATTATTGTGTAAGTTTGTATCTATAAGATCTCAATGTAGATGTAACACTTCTCATATTCAAATAAGAAATTGAAAAAGAAAGCTATAATTTATCAGCTAAGATTATAAAAACCTTTCATATTTATTTATCCAATTAGACGGTCTAATTCAAATAATAAAAGAAAAATGAATGTACCAAATATTATTGAAAAAGAATAATAATATACATGCAACGTTGTTCATAAAAGTCATTCAACATTAAATACTATAAGCTTATCCTACCATATTTATCTCACCGAATTTAGAACATTGTCTTCTCATTTGCCAGCTAAAATTACCCTACGACGTGGTGCGAAGCAAGTACATGTGTCTGAGCAGTTTTGGGCTTGCGCTTCGTAATGAACAAATATTGGGCATAAAACCGACTGGTTCTGTATTATCTGTATGTGGTCATGAGGCCCAATCTATGATGCACAGACTAAAACGGCCCAACTTCTTCAAATATCCAATTAATAGTCCCCCCCCATAAAAAAGGGTCTGCACCTTGGGTCAATTTCCAAGAAGGGACGAGATGAGGGAGAAAATATTGATAAGATGAGACGAGATAAGGAGAGAAAATCTTGTTTATTGATATAGATCAGATAAGATGAGATAATATAAAAGCTGAAAGTTGAATAAAATATTGTTAGAATATAATTTTTTAATATTATTTTTATTTTAAGATTTGAAAAAGTTGAATTGTTTATTGAAAAATTCTTCTCATCAGCCACTATTTAACACCCCACACTCCATATCCTATGAAAAACACCCTCACACTATATGAAAAACATCCCTACATACACCTTATGAAAAAGCTATGTGTGTGGGGTGTGAGAGTGAATAGTAGTTGATGCATAATATTTCTTTTGTTTATTTTATTTTGTGTAAAAATTTAAAAAATTTATAATAATTAAATGATGTGAGATGATTTACGAAAATAAACCAAAGGTAACGCCTACTTAAATGGGGGAGAAGTATCCCCAAATGACTAGTTCGAGCAAAATGCGTGTGATCTTTTTGGGGGTTTGTTTTTTCTGTACAACGTGTCTACACTCTACAGTACAGCTACTCGCACCCAGCAATGTGTTATGGATAAACTATACAGCTTTTCAACACACTTTCATAATCACAGTCCAATATCAACACCATAATGTGATCCAAAACAGGAATTTTTTTTCTGAATTTGAGAGTAGAGAGTAGATTAATCCAAGTTTTTACCGGGACGAGAGGATATCAACTATGTCTATCTCTACTATTTTATCTCTTTTTAATTTAAATATTTCAAATTTACAAGAAAAAAATATCCAAAAAGAGGAGAAAAAAATGCCCTTTGTTTTACACACTCCACGCGTTAATTTGTGGCAACTGCGAGCTCTTTCATGCAAACATCATATAAACAGCCCAGGGCATGCATTCTCTTCATGAAAGCATGCCGTTGTCTACCGGCCACGCACATAAAAAGCGAATGCTAACTTTTTCTTTGTCCAGTAATTGGCGTGTGTGGAAAGCAGGGTCCGAAAACTCTTAATTGGACAGAAAAATGAGACGAGAAAGAAATCATGTGAGCAGAGTTTGGTTAAGTTCCAAAAGGAATTGTGATCATGGGGGCATTGAACTGGCCGCGCGCAGCCCCTTGGCCAGAGTTATGGAACTCCAAGTGCGAAGAAAACATAACACGAGTCAGAAACCTTAGCCTGAAACACTTATCTCCTCACTAGCTAGAACCCACTCAGAGGAAAGAAATTATATGTTCAAAGGAGAAGAAAAATAACAAAAACTACTACTACCAACGTGCATGTTAACTCCTCTTTAAGATATCGAAGGAATATATATGGGTACTAAAATAACCAAGGATATAACATGGATCCAGCCTCTTGTGCATGGCCATGGCACTTATCTCCTCACTAGCTAGAACCCACTCAGAGGAAAGAAATTATATGTTCAAAGGAGAAGAAAAATAACAAAAACTACTACTACCAACGTGCATGTTAACTCCTCTTTAAGATATCGAAGGAATATATATGGGTACTAAAATAACCAAGGATATAACATGGATCCAGCCTCTTGTGCATGGCCATGGCACTTAGTTAAAGAGATTGACCCTTTGACGACGAGTGGTCCACCTGTAAGGGGACCATCAATGGCCAAAAAACATTAATATATAGCTTAATCAATGAGTTACAACCATTGGATCCATCAAGGGATTTCACTATCAGGACCACTGTGCTTTAAGCGTAGGAAAAAGTTTAGCAGGGACCATGACAAAAAAACGTACTAGAAACCTACACAAGTATTTGAATCATTTGATAACCCAAAGCTATATCCTTCTGGACTGAGAGAGTTTCCTAACTAGTGGTCTAGTACACTTACATTCATATATTGCAGTTTAGGCTATATTTGGATGTTGTGATGAGTTGAGTTGTGAATAGTAATAAGTTTGTTGGTCACATTGAGATTAATTTAATTTTGTTAGGTTGAGATGAGTTTAATTTTTTAAGTTAAAATGTATTAAGTAATGAATTTAATTTTTTTCATAAAAAGTTAAAAAAATAATAGATTTCATTAATAATTAGTGAATGCCTTTCTCGTCATGTAATGGTAAGTTTCAAAATAGTTGTGCGGGTGGGTATACAATATATATATATATATATATATATAATTTTATGTCTGTAGTGGCAAAACAACCTTCAAGAATGTATATAATTTCCAACAAATTCTGACTCCTTAATAGTATAATATAATTGATTAAGTCAGACTCAAGCGTGCAGAATCTAAAATTGTCATCTAGTGTACCAACAGTTGGCAAAAAAGGGTTTCAGAATGAGAGAGACAGTTTTTTAGAACATGGCTACTTTTGTTTGTCAAAAATCAACAACTACTGTACGTGACTATATATATTATATATATATATATATATATAGGAGATCAGGCAGATGCACGGTTTTGATCTTTCTTATTTCCAGTGATTGGAAGACTCCACAAACAATGCTAAAATATATGACTATCTACTTGATTGGCTAAATCTGATGCGAAACAAGCTGCTCTTTTTGAAGCTTTACTTTTCTCTCTTTCTTTTTCTCCCATATATATATCCAAAATGAATTAAGGTTGCGTTTAGATGTTAAACTGAATTTAGTTGAGTTAAATTTTTTATGAATAGTAATGAGTTGAGTAGTGGAGGGAATTATGTAGGGTTATCTAAACTAAGTTTAAAGTGTGTTTCGATGTTAAGACGAGTTTAATATTTTTTATGAGAAGTTAAAAAAAGTTGTGGATCTCACGTATAAAGATGTGTTAAGTTGAAAAATGTTGTGGGTCCCACGTATAAGGAGGCTTTGAGTTGAAATGAGTTTAGTAATTTGAGAGTTGAGTATTTGAATGTTAGACTCAGTTTAAAATTAGACTGAGTTCAGCTGAGTTTTAGAACCAAACACAACCTAAAATTATCTGATTATCGATATTATAATATAACAGTGCATGGCATTCCACAAAGCCAAGTATAATGCATGCAGGGAGCTAGTTAAGGACAGTACTCTCGATACATTTCATTTTGGTATTAACTCAGCTAGCTAGCACACTTGTTAGCTTTCTGTTGGACGTTGGCGTCTCTATTTGTATGTGAGGATTTCTTGCTCAAGCTTCTCTATCCAGGAAGGAACTTTTCGCTACTACTACATACGATACACTGTTGAAAGGCTTGAACTGGCCTCCCAACAGAGTACTGATAATCCAAACATTTTGAAATTGCAATCCAAAGAGATATATGTCCTAATTGCCAATAGTTAAGAGATTTGGTGCTATAATCCGAATTTTACAAAAGTAAACTTAGAAATTGATGATGAGAGTGCTTCACATGATATATTACATATCTTTTATAATAATAATAATTTTATTATCTAATGTAATATATCGAACTATGTCAATTTATAAATTTATTTTTATGAAATTCCTTCGTAACTAAAACATTTCTTTATCAATGGTACGTTACTACTTTAGATGTAGTTCCGTGATAAAGATCCAGTCAATTTAGCAAAAGTCCTACATTTCATCTACTTCATGCGTACTATCTTGCTTTCATAATGAGTCCATTATAAGCATTTCTTTTTGGGTTGTGAATTCGTGGAATGGTATGTAATGGCTCTTTTTGCTTGATGATCAGCTCTTAATGACCTCCTCTTTGCCCATTGTTATTGGTGGAATAAAAAAGAGTTTTACCCCGGCCGATCCTTCAATTATCCCAATATAAAAATAAAATACATAATGTTTTGATTATTTTACTTTTCAACCTAACCTTTCTCATCAAAGCATCTACATGCATGCTTTTGTCGGAAATGGATTACCCTTTCATTTCATTTGAAATAAAGAGAGGGTTACATCCCGCAAAAGAGATGCTTGAAATCATTTACAAAAGATAAGAAACAGTACAAAGTTGGAAAAGTTGTACCAACTGATAGGATAGGTAAACATTACCCAAGTGGGTCGGGAACACATAGCACGGGAGGATTATATATACACAGAAACACGATCAATCCTCAAAATAATCCCAAATAATGTTTTGATGGAAATAAGGCTAATCTCATATGGAGCAAATTAAATAAATGCAAGGCCTCGGGCTAAAAGCCGTTTCTCTAAAAAAAATCAAAATAATAAAAAAAAGTAATATTACTCATCAATCTTTTATTACAAGATAACTGCTTAATTGTAGTGAATTATTTCTTACGAAAATGATTATTTTCTGTCAAAATGAATCTATTTTCATCGCAAATAGTCAATATTATCTCAAATAATACGTCACAAATTAACTTTGACTGTCATTCTACCACTATCCAATTATAATATGACATATAACATTCGCATAATTAATATAAGTTGATGGGAACAAAAGACTGCTACTTATAATGCATTATGTTGCTGTCCTTTTTTGTTAATATAAGGCTTAATTCTCATACTAGTTTGGACTTATTAGCTATTGGAAAATAAAGACAGATTTTTAAGCAAACAGATCATGATTTGGAGTGTGTCTTATCGATCGTTCTATAGCATGCATTGGGCCGGGATATTATAATATAAAGAGATGAATAAATCATGATCAGAGACTTCACCTCACCCTAGCTTCCACAATGGCTATTAGTCTTTATTTTATTTTTATTTTTTATTTATTGCAAGCATTAGGTGTATCTACTGCCCACATGCTTAATTGCTGGTACGAATCATGAGAACTTTGTTCATGAGCATAAGCACGATCGAGTTGTAATTAACTAGTAATAACTAGATGATATCATCCCCTGTTTACCTTTTATTAGATCGGGGATTCCTATATAAAAAGAAAAACTCTTGCTCTGTCATGTCTAGACTAACCTAACTTCTAACAACTCGCGTACGAAGATTTGTTTTAAGATTTAATAGCCATAAAATTCGTTGATCACATCTACTTTAAGAGAAAGAAGTCTTTGTTTAAGATTATCTTGTGGATATTATCCACGTTTTAGGTGTGAAGTAATACTTTTAGTTTTAATTGTCAAATCCATTAAGTTTCGATACTCTTTCATATATATTCTGCGCACCTCTCTGTTGACCCACATGAGCACCATCACCATGATACCCACATCGCCGAGTGTCATCTGTAACACACTTTGACAAGACCCAAAAATTAGGTAAAATTGCATCTTTTGCAAGGCCCTAAGGTTACGTAATAATATTTGCTGAGAAACGAAAAATAATAACAAGTTTTTATAATGATGGCGAATTTAAAAATTCATAGTCAACCCCCATGCAGTATTGGTAGGGAGACAGCAAATCAGACATGGACACGCAAGTACGATATATACGAAAAAGGGGCCGGGGGTGATGAGGGGTTACTGTGTCGTTGATGATCATATCTCAGGGCTGATACTTTTGGAAAGCTTCCTTCTCTTTTTCTATTTTTGCGTCAAAACCTCAATGCAGAAGGACATAAATAAAGCTCACGCTAAGTAAGAAAGAGAAAGAGATAAGGGCTAGAAAGAAAGAAAGAAAGGAAAGCTCAAAAGGAAAAGGTAAAATGTCACACAACTTTGATTGGACAGTGCAGGCCGGCCCTAGGGCAGGCAGACTTTGGCCACCCTCTTCTCCCCTGAGCCAGTTTCTGTTTCATGGTGGAGGGGCCCGCCCCTGGCTTTATTGGGGCTGTAATATCTGGTTTACTTCTTGCCGTTGTTGGCTGGTTGCTACAGTAATCACTGCTTAAGTACATTTGTGGTGATGGGACTGTCTGACTCTTCTATATGAAACCAGCTGATACGTACTAGGAGGAGTTTAGTCCACTAGTTACTTGCTCGTTTCCTAAGACGAGTTGTCCAACACACCACCCTGCCATAAAAAGAAATATTTTAACCGAATTATCTTAAAAACCGACGTAATTTAATCTGATTCATCAATTCTAAAATTATTTTTATTATAAAGTTTCTAAATAACAAATTAAATGGAGCGACTTCTAGCTTGTAGCATTTCCCTATCATGAATTAAGCGTTCAAGTACCATAAATTTGCCATTATTAAGCAAAAAAGTCTTGTAATTACAAATATTTGATCAGCACGAGAAGGAGATTAGAAGATCAACAAAAATGGATTAAGGCAATCCATACACCCAACTTCAAGTTTGTAAGGAAAATTAGTTATTCATTCCAATTTGTAGGGTAGAATCAAGAATAAGTTAATCCCGACTCTAATCTCGTTTGTTCTCACAACTCCTCTCATCTAATTTTTACAAAATTTTTAAATTCTCATACAAAATAAAATAAACAATTTAATTTATTTAAATTTTAAAATAAAAATAATATTAAAAATATATATTCTAACAATATTTTATTCAATTTTTAATTTTAATCTCAACTCATATTATCTCATCTCATCTCATGTGCAAAAACAAATGATAAAGATACCTAAATTAATTATCTGATTGTTTCTTCCTTGATGGCTACATAAATTTATTGTCAAAGCTTTTTTTTTTTATTTTTTGTTCTTAAAATAAACTTGTATTAATATACCAAATATAATACAAATATTATGTCTAGATATTACACAAAAGGTAGATCTTTGCCACTATAAAAAGCAAGAAGGCATGGGGAATAACAATAAGAGGTATGCTTCCAGTAATATTATTGGAGGCTACCCACTACATAAATTCATGCGCGCATCGATTTTGAGATCAATGTATCTTAATCGCCTCCCAAGAGGCAAATTTATTTAGCAATATTATGGTGTCCCTGGTGATTCCTTCTGCTATCCAATCTTGATTGTTCTTGGGATCGTTCAAAGCTACTATTGTTCTTTAAAAGTCTCATTCCAACCTGATTTTTTCCAACTGTTTGCTTTGGGCTTCTTTGACTCCAATGTATGCAGCCAATGCTTCACCTTATTGTGGATTGCAACTAGTTGAGTGGGCTGATACAAAAAACACTATCTCTTTATTGTTCCATCCTATTACCACTGATGTGCTGCCATTTGTTCTTACTACTACATCAAAATTTATAGAAACAAAATCTAGGGGGGGGGGGGAATACCCTGTTGCTGATTTTTCCAATCCCAGGCCCTACGATACTCATGATATGATTTTTTAACCTACTCTAGGAACTGATTAATAGATTTCTTATCAGAGTTGTGGATCACTTGATTCCTTTAAAACCAAAAATTGTCCATAGCAACCACTGCAAATAATTGAAAACTACGAATTTCTTCCTCATCAATACGAAAATATTCAATAGGATTGAGAATACCTAAGATCCAAGTGTTAGTCCAGGAGACCAATGGAGGTAGTATTGATAGGCCAAGGTGATTGTATCCACAGGCTCCTAGAGAAGGGACACTGAAGGAAGAGATGAGACAGATTTTCTTCACCTGAATTACAGAGGGGACATTCAAGGAGTTCTTCCTTGAGAGAGAGGCAGTTTTTTAGGAGGGCTCTAGTTAGGAGGATATTATTGAAAACTTTCCATAAAAGAAGTTTAAATCTATCTTGAATCTTAAGCTTCCAAAATTTTTTTCCAAACAAAAAGGGTAATGTTGCTGATGGATTGGTTAACAATGGCATCATAGGCAGATTTAACAGAGAAATTCCCCGAAGAATGATGCTTCTAAACGGGCCTATCTTTAACAGTATAAAAGTGAAGTTGAGCTAAGGGGATCTTCTCAATTTCCTTGATCGTGTTTTGAGAAAAAAAAGCACTAAGCAGAAGAGAGTTCCATCTTCTTGGTTGCTCAAGAGTCAATTCCGCAACAGTCATATGGAGGTCCTTGTCAATAATTGTTGTGGAGGGAACAGGGATTGGCGGAGAGAGAGTGGAAATCCACGGGTCAGACCAGACTTTTGTATCCACTCCATTGTTAATTTGAAAACACATGCCAGAGACAGTGAATTTTCTTTATTTGAGAATAAACTTCCAAAAGATAGAGTTTGTTGGCTTTGCTTGAATGCTGAGCTAGGACTTATGTTTCAAGTACTTCTCCTTGAGCAGCGAGTTCCACAGAGAGTTATCATTATTGAGAAGATGCCAACCTAGTTTGCACAACAAAGCCTTATTAAATTCAGTTGAAAGTCTTATCCTCAGTCCCCCCTGCCCCCATAGATTTAGGCTTACAAATGGATTTCCAGGATTTAGGGATAAAATTGTGGCTCTTCTTTAGATTGAAGCCCCACCAGAATTTCATCAGAGATTGATTAATTTTCTTTGAGACAGACTTAGGTATAAGGATGCTTGACATCCAATATGAAGGAATGGCGCTAGCCACTGATTTGATAAGAATGGTTCTACCAGCTTGAGGAAGAAGTTTTAGCTTCCAACTTGAGAGTTTTTTTTTTTTTTAATTTTCTCCAGCATTTCATTGTAGTGACTAAGGAGTTCCTACTTAGTTGGATGGATGATTTGTTCTTGTTGATTTTTTGGCCTGACCACTCTTGGTACAGATCAATACATTTGCAGAAGGCGTTTGCATTGCTGGCATTGGCTTGCCAAAAAGAAGTCATCAACAAACAAAAGATGGGTGATGGAAGGCCCGCCTCTATTAATGTTGATACCCTGGAGATTGGCCTCTCTCTATTCTCTTATGATAAGCCTGGAAAGGACTTCACTCCCAATTATGAAAAGGAAGGGAGATAGGGGATTCCCTTGTCTAAGGCCCCTGGAAGGATGGAAGTGACCAACAGGATTCCATTGATCATCACTGAGAAGGATACAGTCGTGATGCATTGTTCTATCCAATTAATCCATTTCTAATGGAAACCTAGAGTCTTGAAGATTTTTAAAAGAAAGCTCCACTCCATAAAATCAAAGGCTTTCTCAATGTCAATTTTAATCACCATTAACCCATTTTTCCCCCATTTCTGTTAAGGTGATGAAAGATCTCTTGAGCAACGATGATATTTTCTTGAATGATCTTACTTAGGATAAAAGTTGATTGATGAGGAGAGATGAAATTATGAAGTACTTTTTTGAACCTGTTCGCAAGAATTTTGACAATCACTTTATAATAGACGTTGGATAGACTGATAGGCTAGAAATGATGCACAACGCTTGGGGAGACAGTCTTAGGAATGAGCACAATATGAGTGTGATTGAGAGCCTCAATGCTATTTCCAGACTCAAAGAAATTTTTGTATGACTTTTATACAGTCCACTTTTACTATTTTCCAGTAGAATTTATAAAAAAAAACCTGTAAAGTCATCGGGACCAGGAGCTTTAGAAGAAGGGGCTTATTTCAGAGTGGAGACAATTTCCTCATTGTCCGAGATTTTATATGGGAAAAGATTATCAAAATCTTTATAATTATCATTTTTACACCACATACTTGTTAAGAAAAAATAAAAACAGATATATGATATAGTGATGTGTAGATTTTTTTAAAAAAATAAATAATAATTTTATTTATTATAATTTGTGGATTATAATTCTCGACAAAATGAAAGTTTTGACAAACTTAAAATCCGGCCCCCACCTCTCTCTCTCTCACTCCTAGAGATGAGGTCTCTCTACCTCCCACTAAGTGCTTCCCCTCTTAGGAGTGTTCATACTGGCTAAAAACAAATCCTCACTTTTCTCACCTGATCTCATAAACCAGCTAAAAGCCAACCCCACCTTACACCATTTCTAGAAACATATTGCCATCAACCCAGCAGACAAACCTCAACCATTCCAAAAATGGAACGACAACAACCCGACATAGATAGCCTCATCCAACAAGCTCAAGCCATGACGTGGAGCGATCTTCATCTGGAACTAGACAACACCCCAGTTAACCACTTGTCTACCCTCACACTAGTAGTCAAACTGGTAGCCACAAAGCCTCTGAATAAGATTTCAATGCATGCCACCATCCGGGCAGTGTGGAGCTTCATTCCTGGCCGATCATCGAGGATATTGAAGTGAATAAACTTCTCTTCACTTTTCCGAACCAACAGAACATAGAGAGGGTCATGCTCAATAGGCCATGGAACTTTAGAGGTTATCATATGGTGCTTCGATAGTGGCCACCTAGTCTCAACACTCATGAAGTAGTCTTTAACTTCTCACCTTTCTAGGTCCATATACACGGCCTTCCAATGGAGATGCTGACAAACAAAAATGCTGAAAGAATTGGCCATGTGTTGGGCAATCTTCTAGAGGTAGATAAAACCTCCATCTTTGGAGTTTCCTTACGTAGATACCTCAGGGTGTTGAAATGAACATTGAAAAACCACTACCGGACGACTTTGATCTGCCAATCCCAAACAAGGAGTTGAAGAAAATTTTGATTAAATACGAGAGGTTATCCGACCTTTGTTACGCAAGTGGCTGTCTAGGGCACCTTGCACCCTCATGTCCTTCGTTGGCAGTGGTTCCTGAAATATCAAATTCCAGTGCATGGACTAGAGCTGACAGCTCTTCTTTTAGAAGGAATGATCTGTATGGTGGTAACCAAGGTAAATATCATGTGCATGTCCAACAAAGGCCATTGCTACCTCCGGTTCGTTTCCGAAATGATGAACATCCAGCTTAGCTTAGAACATGTTTCACTCGGGAAGTCACAACCCAAGAGATAAGGGCAAAGAAAAGTTAATTCCGGAGAGGAACTCAAGCTTCACTATTGTAGAAAATTAGAATTCCTAGATTCACATATTTGCTGGAACTCAATGCATGGGCCACTGGAAAAATACTTCACGCGCAGGAAGCAAGAGGAACAGTGTCGAGTATGCACCAATTTGGCAAGAGGATGAACAATGGTCAATTAGGGGCCAAGTATTCCCATTTAATACATTCAATTCATCGACTCTTAATTCCCATCTGCCAAACAATCATCCACAATTGACATTCCCCACTCAATCACCATCAACTTTATCTTAGGAATCCCACCAGAAAATCTTTTTCTTTCAAGCAGAACAGACCAACTCTAATTTTCTCAAAGACAAACATGCCCTCCACTCCATAGTACTGAGGCCCGCACTCTACAAAAAAACGTTTTCCCTTCCAAGTGCTGGGCCAAATATCAAGGCCATCAATCTTCCATCAAATATGGCCCACTCAGCTTGCATAACTAGTCCATCGACTTTTTAGCCTTTGGCAAAGAATTGTGGGTCTGATCCCATACCCGTGGCAACTAGTCAACCTGATTCCATACCCTTGGCACTTCTTTTAGCTTCATTGATTCTAGGCCCAACTTCTCTTTTCACCCCAGCTGAAACACACAAAGACTTGGACCTTTCTCTTCACATTAACCCCTCTGCAATCGACTCTCGCATCATCCATCTAAGAGATTAATCCCCCACTGAACATGGCCGATGAGTCAACTGTCCTATCGGAAATAAACCCATTAAAGGTGGCCAACCTTCCACTCGAAATGTCACAACCCAATTTCAATAACCCAGGATCTGAAAAGCCTCACCATATCACGTCCCCTCCCCTCCTCCATCACTGACCATCAATCCCTCAATGGAGTTCCTTATGTTGCCTATCCCAGAGATTCACGAAAATCCATATCCCACCCCTCTTGTCAAGACAAACAGTCCTAAGAAAAAGGAAGGAATTCAGTTGGAGGAAGAGTTTTCACCAAAAAAGACAGCACTTTTTCTGGAGGCAAGTGACCGAGTTGATAGAGGGAGTTCACAAGTAGTAGCTGTTCAGGCAAGGAGATCCAACCGTAGAACTCTTAATGTCCGAAAATATCAGCATGGAAGAGAGTCCTCAGCTCCATCGAACGGTAACCCTAAGATTCATTCCTCAGCATATGATGTTTTGGCTATGGTGACAGAACCTATCCTGCCACCAAGGTCAACATGAGAATTCTATGTTGGAACTGTAGAGGAACTGCCCAACCCTATGCGGTTCAGTCTTTAAGGGCTCAGATTAGGGAGCACCACCCTGATCTTGTATTTTTAGAGGAAATATTTTTACTAGATGAAAAAACAAATGGTGGTATTGTCGTAATTTGTTAATAAGCGCTTACGTGGGAGCCATCAAATATAGTAGTCAAAGTGATGGGCCCCCTCTCCTCTCCTCTCCTCATTCTGGATTTTATTTTTCAAAATATGGTCAACAAAAGTTTGCCATAGGGTCCCGTTTTATGCTCTCAATAACTGGGCCTTCCCCTTAGAATGATCAGACTATAGTGTTTTTATGATTTTATGCATTTTGGAGGTATCTATGCACAGAGAGAGAGAGAGAGAGAGAGAGAGAGAGCTTAATAAAAAAATAATGGAGTTTTAGCTTTGTATCATGTGCTGCATGCCTTTAGTTTCTATGATTTGTATCACTCGGTTTGCAGTCATGAGTCACGAGTCATGACTTGTATATAAAAAGATGAAGTGCTTCTGACAATGTGCCCCTTGTGCTTTAATTTGTTGCAATTAAATTCATGCTGTTTTGCTTTTTCTCTCTCTCTTTTTTTTTTTTTTTTTCATATCAATTCAACAAATTTAGAATATTTCTGAAAATCTTAAAGGCAGTGGCGTGTAACTCCCTCAGTGAGTGAGAAAGATCATCGGAAAATGTAAAAAATAAATACTTTGTTGGGTTTCTTTGTGTGCCCGATTTGATGATTTATTATGAATTTTGGTAGATTTTTACTTTTAGGATGGTGCTGGCGGTACGGTAAACACCGGACGCACCGTTAGTTATAATTTGTTATTCTTTTTCTTTTGATTTTGTTTTAGTAATTTTTTAACATTTTTAATTATTAAAAAAATAAAAATATATATAATTTTACTAATAATTATTTTCTTAATTATTAAGTAAAGAGCTTTGCTACCCAACCTCCACCATACTCCGCACTCCACACTTTTTTAAATTTTTAATATTTTTTTTAAAATTTTTTTTGAGTTTATTCTTTTTAAATTATTTCAAAATTTTTATTTATTATTCATATAATAAATATTTAATAAAATAAAAAATAATAAAAATTAAAAATAATATGAAATGTGGAGTGTTAGAAAGTTGTGAAGATTTTTTATAACTTTTATACCTCTAAAATATACTGAATCTAGTAATCATTCTCAAATCTGACAGCAAATATGGATGAACAAAAACAAGCCACACGTTGAGTAAGGCTGTGCTTCGACGTTGAACTTAGGTCAATTTTTGATGAATAGTAATAAATTGAGTTGCCAAGAAATTATGTAAAGTCCATCTAAATTGAATTTAAAATATATTTAATGTTAAGATGTATTTAATACTTTTATAGGAAGTTAAAAAAAGCTATGCGCTCCACGTATAAAGATGTGTTAAGTTGAAAAAAATTATAGATCTCACATGTAAGAAACTTTTGAGTTGAGATGAGTTTAATAATTTAAAAATTAAATATTTAAATATTAGACTCAACTTAAAATTAAATTGAACTCAAGTGAATCTTACAACCAAACGCAGCATAAGAGTAGCACAATTAGCAGCATTTTGCTTCGCTGTCACTGTACAAGACTTCTTTGCATCTTCCTTTTTAATTAATCCTCCATATCGATTCTGCAGCTACCTTCACGTGTAGCCTATTAACATATATATATAAGAAATATATATAAAGTGCACAACTATTAAGTATCATGAAAAAAAAAACTTAATTGCAAAATTATTAGTTAAATCTTCATTATTTTCTGATGGAAAAAATGTGTACACACTTAATATACTGCTGAAATACAATTTTTATAAGTTATTCGATAAGAATATAGGTATAATGGATCATACAACAAGTGGTATGTCAATCAATTTATCACGATTAAAAAATCTCGCTAATCAACCTATCACATGCATGTGTCAATTTTGCAATTAACCAAAAAACTTGCAACCGAAAAATACACTTCATCAATCTATTCTTATCACATCAGCAATTTCAACACACATTCTATCAGTTTGTAAAAATAGAGAAATGATAGTTGCAATCGTGAGTGCGTAAGCGATACACGATCATTTAAAAAAAAAATGAATAAATACGGAACTCACATGAAAAAAATTAATTTTTTAATAAAAAACCTCGCTACTTTTTCAAAGCGATTATACGGTGCTTGCGTACTGCACGACTATATGTAACATTATTTTTGTAAATAAGACTAAAGAAATAAGTAACATAAAAAAAATTTAAGAAAATAAACTTAGGAAAGACTAAAAAATTGATTAAAATTGTCTTTCCTAAAATTGAATAGTAGCAACTACCAAAGGGCAAAAGAGAGTATGATTAAAATTGTTCTTGTTTTTCTCAGCTTACAGCTCCCGATTTCCAAAAACTTCATTTTCAAAGATAATAATAATATAGCCAAAGAGAGATTCCCGGAGAACCATGCGTGGGCTTCATAATTTATTTATTTATTATTATTATTTTAAATCTTAATCACGATTTCTCACCATTTAAAAAAATACACTTTACGTGCAAAGACAACTCAGCTGAGCAATAAAATATCCCCTCAATCCCAACTTAATGAACCGATCAATACCTAATTTTTTTTAAGAGATTATTACACATATATTATATGAAACTCAAATCTCTTACTTCAAATCTTATAATTTGAATTTAAATTATAGAAAATCTCCATCCCATACAATATTATGATTCGGTTTAAATTTATCATATTTGATTATATTACCTAAGGTAATGAATAATACTAGATACAGTTATGAATTGTGTAAGTACTGTACTCTTTTTTAAAAAAGACGTGGTCTACTATTATACAATTATTACAAAATTAAATTTTTTAAATGTGTCTTGTATTTATTATTTTTTTAAAAATATATGCATCACTAGCACACTTTCCAAAATCGTAAATATTATTTCTATTTTTTTAAAGAAAATAAAAGTTTACATGCCAAAACTAACGCGACCGAACCTATGATACGATGTCGCTTTTGCGGTCCAAGAGAAGTGCCCCTCATTCGTGTGAGAAAGAAGAAAAAAAAAGATTTTGTCATACATCAGTCACTATTCATTTCACATTCACACTGACATTTTTTTTTTAATTTTTTATAAAATGTATGATATTTTTTATAGGGTGTGAGGTGTGTAGTAATGAATAATAGCTGATGAGAAGAATTATTAAAAAAGAAAACAATGACATGCACATAAATTTGTTACAATAATTTTTACGTTATTATTTTTATGAAATTGAATTTAAAATTGAGAGTTATACCAAATTCGAAAAAGAAAATTGTATATTATATATCCATAATTTTATCTTATCTGACTCAACAGTAGAGGACGTGAACACGCTAATATTATATCCATATTACTCTTATAATTTTAGAGAAATGATACTTGCAGTCGTGAGTGTGCAAGCGCCGTGCAGTCGCTTTGAAAAAAATGAATAAATATGGGACCCACATGAAAAGAAATTAATTTTTTAACAGTAGACCCCACTCTTTTTCAAAGCGACTGCACGGCGTTTGCGCATTCCACGACTGTATGTAGCATTACTCATAATTTTAATCTTATTTGAATATTATTTTCTGGAAAATTATTTATGGGTGTACGTGATGCTGTCTGTCATATATTTTACCCTCCGTCCGTACGCTGTATCGAAAGGTCTTGATTAGGATGCTACGTGCAGTTTACTTTAGTATCTTCTCTGCTCCGCTGTCACTGTTTCACAATTACAAAGCTCTCCCTTATTCATATAATAATAATAATAATAATACGAGCTCTCTTTTACCCATTAATATTTTTGTATTTATTTAAAAATTCTACTTACAAATCCTATTAACAAAAATGTCCTATTAACACTTTAAAATTATAAATAACATAACTCGTAATTATATATTATTAATACGACACGATTTAATTAAATAAAATTTTAAAAATTAGTATTTGATCTGGCTATATATATATATAGTGAATAATATTTTCTCATACCAACTTATAAATAATAGAAGATTATGTTTATAATTATTTCCGCTATTATCTACACATTTCAAGTTTGAGAAATGATATTTGTAGTTATAAAGTATGCAAGCACGGCGCACTCTTTTTCAAAATTACACGATACTTGTTATTTAGCATTACTCTTCAAGTTTAGGTTCGTTTGGTAAGTAAACTTATCTCAACTCATCATTACAACTTTTTCAAATCTTAACATAAAATATAATAAACAATTCAATTTTTGTAAATCTTAAAATTATAATAATATTAAAAAATAATATTTTAACAATATTTTATCATCTCAATTCAGTTCAACTCAACTCAGTTCAACATTTAAACGTAACCTTAATCAATATAACTAAGGGTAATGAAAATAAATATTTTAGAAATCAACAATGCAGTCACCAATGCATCAATTTAATTTAATTATTTTTTTAAATAAAAGTTGGAAAGATCCTCACCGAGTTGTCAAGCAGTGATTGTAGAGAAAGAAAGTTAACATAAAAATTGACAATTCAATTAAATGTTGGGACAGCAGATAGATAAGATATTGTGGCTGCAAAATGCAAATCATTAATTATAATAAAAAAATTAAATTAAAAAAAAAAAAAAAAAAGAGTTTAAGCTCATTTATGGGGTTCTCATTAGAGATGATGGAGACTGGATATGGTGGTGGTACTTTCAGCGGTGTAGTGTACACATCACTGATAAAGTGTGTACTGTACACCCACTCCTCAAACAGACCCGAATTGAGTTGTACAAGTATAAGATTCAAATAGTCACGTATGATTGGACGGTCATGATGTCATGATAACCACACTCCACATCATATCATTCCTCATTATTTTTTTTATCCTTTTATTTCATTTAATTACCTTTTTCTTTTTAAAGTAAAATAAAATGTGTGG
This sequence comes from Juglans cinerea, assembly GCA_961763995.1. Taxonomy (NCBI): domain Eukaryota; kingdom Viridiplantae; phylum Streptophyta; class Magnoliopsida; order Fagales; family Juglandaceae; genus Juglans; species Juglans cinerea. The sequence goes on from CAUIVZ010000005.1 coordinate 23,445,580, forward strand.
TGCCCGCAATATCCTCGCCCTCAGATCCAGCCGTGCAATCTGAATCATGAGATTCCACCACCCAACTCGTTACACATCATAACACTTTAATATTCACCCCGTTCGTCCCCCGCTCATTTTCTCGATATAGATTAAATTGGGATTTGAAATGAAAATTTAATAAAATTTTGTTCAAATATATATTTTTAATATTATTTTTACTTTAAAATTTAAAAAAATTAAATTATTTATTTTATCTTATGTAAAAATTTTAAAAAATTATATTGATTAGATGAAATGAGATGAATTGAAAAGTTTTATAAAATTGAACGAAATCTTAATTTAATTTATGAGTAATGCTAGAGAGAAGCCACTATAGTAGTGCACACTTTGCACTCACTGCATGTCTGCTTCTAATTGATTGTTCCCAACACTTATTTGAGGAGATGTGTAGTCTAGATGATGCTACATCATGTGTGCAAAATAGATACTTCTAATAGTAACTTCTATCTATATTTATTCTTAATTTATTAAGGAAAATGGACGATATTTTATTGCATAATTATAACATATTAACATATAATATTTCATAAAATTAATTTCTATATATATGTTAGAATTGTAAAAATAGTCTAAAAGTAATGATCACTTCAATTAAAATATCTCATATATTATATTTAATACATATTTTCAGTTTTATTTAAAATGAAGAGGATCTTATTTAAAAAAAATTTATCAACATCATTACTCAATTAAATTTAAAACGAAATAAAATCCCTCACAATGTTTTCATACCGTTTATAGCTAAGAAGATAAAAGGATGGCCATAGCCACGTGACCTAAAATAGAAGTTGGACTTTAAAATCCCGTCCCCTTAATTAAAAAAAAAAAAAAAACAAGAAAAACTAGGTAAAAGTATGGTATACATAGCATTTTCGTTATTTACGTTACAAATGTTTTATGCGGCTGCCGTTCAACGGCAAAGGATAAGATGGCATCATAGCCGACCACGTGTCCGATCAGAACACAAGCCTCCTCCTCTTTAACCCCGGTTAATTTTTTATAACCTCACCGGGGGCGGCACCAAACAGACTCCTTATCTTCTTCTTACTTCCGAATCCAGTTATAATGTCAAAGCTCTCTTTCTTTCTCTCTCTATCTCTCTCTGTCTCTCAGATCTAACTCTCTTTCTTTCTTTCTCTCCGCGTCTCTGTGAGTTTTCAGATAAAAAGAGTGTTGCACTCTCGGGTGGTGGTGGTTTTTAAGTTTGGGCGTGAACGACATCGTATAGTGTGATGCCGAGAATGGGGTACTCGTTCCCGGAGGAGGTGCTGGAGCACGTGTTCTCGTTCATACAGAGCGACCAGGACCGGAACGCGATCTCGGCAGTGTGCAGGTCGTGGCACGATATTGAGCGGTGGAGCAGGAGGCGGGTTTTCGTCGGCAACTGCTACGCCATCAGCCCCACGATGGTGATCCGACGGTTCCCAGAGGTTCGGTCCATTGAGCTCAAGGGGAAGCCGCACTTCGCTGACTTCAACCTCGTCCCCGAAGATTGGGGAGGCTACGTGGCCCCCTGGATCTCTTCCATGGCCTCGGCCTACCCGTGGCTCGAAGAGATTCGGCTGAAACGTATGGTTATCACGGACGAGAGCTTGGAGCTCATTTCCAAGTCCTTTAAGAACTTCAAGGTCCTCGTGCTGTCGTCCTGCGAGGGCTTCAGCACCGAGGGCCTCGCCGCCATTGCTGCCAATTGCAGGTTAGGGCTTGTTCGTTTGGTTTGTTCGGGTTTTGTGTGTTTGGCTGTTGAGAAAACGTGAGAAGCAGGAAATGAGGAACTGGTTTTGCTTATTTGTTGACCGTGACGTTTACTTTATTTGAGTTGTTTTGTTTGGTCGCTGAGAAGATTAGTGAGGGGAAAAGTGCACAAGTTTGGATCTTTAATCTTTATGGTTATGTTGGATTAGCTTCATTAAGAAAGCTCGCTTTTTAGCTGAGCTAAATTACTGAGTTTCCTTCGATTCAGTTAAGGGCTTTTAGTTTAAACTGGTCCTAAATGCAGAGAAATCTGTTATTTCGAAAGTTGATTTTCTTGCCTTTAGCTATATTTCTGCTTCTCCGGTGTAGCATTGTTAGTTTTTTGGTGTTTTATGGTGTTTCCCTCCGAGCTTTGAAGAAGGAAGACTTGGCTAGTTTGCGATTGTAATTTATTTAGTTGCTCGTTCACGATTGTCTCGCTAGAACAAAAAAATTAATTTGATTTCTTTTGCATTATATGGTTTACGTGTCTGGGATTTGGTTTATAGATGGAAGATCCATCATGGTTGGTTACGGTCACGTTGCTTTGGTTGCTCATTTTTTCGTTCTTGTATCTTGTAGATCTGGGAGGTCCCTTGTTTTTTCTTTTTGATTGGCTAACGTGGAAAATCTAGTCAAGATCACTTAGGTTGCTTTTTTTTTTTTGGTTTTTGCTGTTTTGTTTGTTTATGGACTTTTGCGACGTGGGATTGTTTTCAGACTTTTGGCTGACTATTTCTCGGAGAGTGTGGGTTTCTTTTGAACTCGCCAATCATGTTCTCTTTTTCTTACTTTACATGGAGTTTAGTCGGTATAATCGATCTTGATTTATTTGGCTTCCGCGTTGTTTGTTTTAAATTCTGTTCTAGTTTCTGAGTCTTCGTTATGACTTATAGAGAACTTGTTTACTTATTTTCTTGGAAATTTTTGTTCTTGAATCGATAAAGTGTTTGTCCTTCTCGATGATGGGTCAATGAAAACATCAAAAGAGATGAAGAATAGTTCCTTCTCCGAGAATCTTTATCGTTGCAAGTTGTCTAAGAAGAAAGAGTAGTCTTTGTCATTACCAATGATATGAATGGTGAAAACCTTGCTAATATTTAAAGATACTAAACTAATTGTTAATATTTCAGTTCATTGTTAGAGTGGAAGCCGTTCCATGGTACTCATTTTTGCAAGTGGCTTGTTGGTGCCCTGCAGGAATTTGAGAGAACTGGACTTGCGGGAAAGTGAAGTGGAAGACCTGAGTGGGCACTGGCTGAGTCATTTCCCTGATAACTACACCTCACTGGTGTCCCTTAACATTGCCTGCTTAGGGTGTGAGGTGAGTTTCTCTGCCTTGGAGCGCCTGGTGGGTAGGTGCCCCAACCTGAGGACTCTGCGGCTCAACCGTGCGGTGCCCCTGGACAAGCTTGCAAACCTACTTCGTCGGGCGCCCCAGCTTGTTGAGTTGGGCACGGGGGCATACTCATCTGAGTTGCGACCTGATGTATTCTCAAACCTATCAGGAGCTTTCTCTGGATGCAAGGAACTTAAGAGCCTGTCTGGTTTTTGGGACGTAGTTCCAGGCTATCTTCGAGCTGTTTATCCTATCTGCTCTAAGTTAACATCATTGAACTTGAGCAATGCTACCATCCAGAGCCCTGAGCTTATCAAGCTAGTTAGCCAATGTCAGAACTTGCAGCGCTTATGGGTATATATCCAATTTTATGGATTTTTTCTTCAATTTGTTTTGTTTGTCTAGTTTTGATCTTGCTTATTTTTTTATTTTATTTTGAGTGATGAGAACAAACCTGTTCCTGCTGCTTATTCATTTTATGTCTATTTTTGAGGGCATGACTGCAGGTTCTGGATTACATTGAAGATGCTGGCCTTGATGCCCTTGCAGCATGTTGCAAGGATCTACGGGAATTGAGGGTATTTCCATCTGATCCGTTTGGACCAGAACCAAATGTGGGATTGACGGAACAGGGCCTTGTTTCTGTTTCTGAAGGCTGTCCTAAGCTCCAGTCGGTTCTCTACTTCTGCCGGCAAATGTCTAATGCTGCCTTAATAACTATTGCCAGGAATCGACCAAACATGACCAGGTTTCGTCTTTGTATCATTGAGCCCCATACTCCCGATTTCCTTACCCTTCAACCACTCGATGTGGGATTTGGAGCCATTGTAGAGCACTGCAAGGATCTACGACGTCTTTCCCTCTCTGGTCTTCTCACTGATCGTGTGTTTGAGTACATTGGGACACATGCCAAAAAACTAGAGATGCTCTCCGTGGCGTTTGCTGGAGAAAGTGATCTGGGACTCCATCACATACTGTCTGGTTGTGAAAATCTTAGGAAGCTGGAGATTAGGGACTGTCCCTTTGGTGACAAGGCTCTTTTGGCTAATGCTGCGAAGCTGGAGACAATGCGATCCCTTTGGATGTCTTCTTGCTCTGTAAGTTTCGGAGCATGTAAGCTGCTTGGTCAGAAGATGCCAGGGCTTAATGTTGAGGTTATTGATGAGAGGTCCCCCCCAGAGTCAAGACCGGAAAGCTGCCCCATTGAGAAGCTTTACATATATAGGACAGTTTCTGGGCCAAGGTTTGACATGCCTGGATTTGTTTGGACAATGGCTGAAAATCCTGCATTGAGGCTTTCTTGATAGTTCTCCCCATGTGTTTTTATTCCCCAGAAATCAAGTGGCCCCTTGAACATGTGAATGAGTATGGCAGGTACATGCTCTATATGGTACCCAATTGTTTTGCCTTTAAAGTTAGTAGATTGATTTAATTGCAGCCCTAATTGGTGTGCAAGCAAAGATTGGGAGGAGGGTATACAGAGGCTCAAGGGCTCGATTGCCACTAATTTTAAGCTTGGCTGAGCTATGAAATTCCAATTAGTAATAATAAATATGTCCAAACTATTGCTGTTGTATGTTTATCTAATTAGAGAAGATCGTATTTTTTAGGGGTTCACCATGTATACTATTTGGCAGACTTTTACTTGCATGTTTATGGATTCATATTTTCCTTGTTTTCATCAGGAGGTAATTATTATGTGGACTAAGTTGTATCAATTCTAGCCTTCTGAATAAATAAGATTTTATGTCCCAATACCATCCCCATTTATTTGTTTTAGACCAATTTTTTCCATCTTTCTTTAAGGTCAATGTTATGTTTATATTTTTCTTGACATAGAACTATTTAAACTAGTAGTGGTAACTGTATTCATTGTATTTCCAGTTTCTTCATTGAATCATGTTCTCCCGTGCTTTAACTGCGGTATTGTATGAGAAAATCCAGTGCATGTATTTCCCGTTGTAGTCACTAATGCTCTGACAATCCCGTGGTAATTGGTATTTACTGTCTTCAACACATACTCTTGGACCTTGCCCAATGTCTAAAAGCGGTAAATTTTGTGATGACATTGCCAACACATGGTTCATAACGGTCGAAATTACCTGCAAATACTTCTCCTTTCCCAATGCAAACCTCCACTTCTCAGGTTTTTACCGCTTCTGACACAATATACCATTTTTTTTATTCCTCCATTTCTTTTGTCTGGTTCTTAGGCGAATTGGATATGATACATTTGTATCCTACTCGTTTCTGTGTAATGGAGAAGATGCTTGTCTCGTGTTTGTGGGTGAAGCCTGTGTAGGTTTCAGACATCTATAAGATTGGATCGTTCATTTATGACTGTTCAAAGGCATGTGAGAACACGTGTACCTGTTCTATGATGATTACCCATGATTGCCAAATTTTTTGTCAATAAACAGTGGACATAACGTATGGTTCTTGCTCGTCAGTGTTGTATCTTCTTTAGTAAGTTGTACATATGGGAGAAGAAATTTCAGGAGTGTAGAAAAAAGAATGGGAAAACAGGGAAAGTAGCTTAAAAAGTGAAGGGGCTGCTAGCCAAACTGTAGCTAATATCATAGGTTGCTCTTTCTGAGTTTCTTTTTGTTACGTCCGAAAAAGAACAAGAAAATAAGAAAGAAAAGGTGATAAAAAAAATTAGTTTAGAGAGGGGAATGGTTGCTTAGGATTGTACAATGAGAAATGATATTTGCAGTCGTGAGTGTGTAAATGTCGTCCAGTCGTTTTGAAAAAAATGAATAAATATGACTCACATGAAAAGAAATTAATTTTTTAATCGTGGACTTTACACTTTTTCAAAGTGACTGTACGGTGTTTGCACATTCCATGACTGTATGTAGAATTACTCACAATTATAATAATGAAATGAGATAAAATGATTTCTGAGCATTTAGAAATCAAAATCATTAACTGCAAAAGCTTGAAAATGGGGGGAGAAGCAGGGAAGCGTAGAAAAGTTGTATCTCCTGGGGAAAGCTAATAATAGGGAGAGTTGGGGAAGATAACATTGTTATCAAAGTTTTAGCACTGCAGGAAAAAGGGGTATAAAGATGGGGAGTTGAGGTATTTCAAGCCTGTGTCTGACTCTCTCTCTTTCTCTGTGTGGTACTTTCAAACAAGCTTTTAAGACATTGCACATTAATTTTTACGAATATCTGATCATCAAGCAAGAGCTTTGTCTCTCCAGTATCCAGCAATATGTGGAGTGACTTACGGAGGAGGACAATCAGGTAATGAACTTGCAGCCAGACCCAGCAATTTCACTGTCAGTTTCATAACCTCTGGAAAATGTTCTTAGGAATGGTAACTTTCACTTTTATTTGGTTCGACTTCGTTGGAGAGAGAGAGAGAGAGAGACCTCGACTGGAGAGCCACGTGATAGATTCGGTGACATTGGATGGTGTCCACAACTTTTTGCTACATTCACGCTTTGCTTTTTCTACACCACCACCTGGTAAAATGAACCAGCAGCCTCTCTCTCTCTCTCTCTCTCTCTCTCTCTCTAAGTTTGAATATGGAATAGGTATATTCTTGTCTTGTACTGATGTAGGATTATTTTATTATTATTATTATTATTATTATTTTCTTTTTTATCTCTGTAACCTCTCGGCAGTGTCATTCGGATTCACTCCTACGTATCTACATAGTAAATATCCATTCCATAGACTACACTCTCTTACGATTCTCTATATGGAACTGGTTAAATTGTTCGTTTTACATCAGAGGTGTAGTCTCAAAAAATTATTTACATTCATGAGGTGTTAAACTTTGAACCTTGAAGGGAGTGATACTCCAAGACCAATGCGTTCGCCACTGGGCCAACCCTTTGGGATTAATATTATTTATTAAAGCGGTGCTACTTTGCTGCCTGAGTAGTACCGCTCCATTTGATCGCTAGGCTATTTTGGCATTTTCTTTTTTTTTTCTCATTTTTTTTTCATATTTTTTTAACATATTTAAATATTTTAAAAAAATAAAAAAAATATACCAATACATTAAAAATCACTTTCTTAATCATTAAGTAAAAAAAAATTAAATACACAAACAATCAAAATGAGTGGGAAAAAAAAGATGGGAAACTAGCATTTTCCTATTTATTATTTTAACAAATAAGAATTAATTTCAGATCTGTATATATCATAACTATGCTATCTTTTTTATTATCTATTTAATTGAGTTTTGTAATTTATGAATATTGTGCGTCAACACGATATATAGTGGAATCTATTATAATTATAAAAAAATTAAAATATTGATACTTTTTTATTAATGTGTCAAATAACCCTTTCTAAATAGTTATTTTCTAATTTGGACTCAGGTAAAGAAAGACAAGAACAAAAAGATAGCAGGACAGGTAGACAGACAATAACATAACACAGACACCACACCCCACCAGACTGACTCAACAAAACCCAAAAAGGAAGAAAAGAAAAAAAGAAAAAAGGAGAGCTGAAAGAGAGGGGACCTGTGTATGAAAGTGGATAGCATAATCAAATTGCAGACATTTTTATTGGTTGATGATGGTCACACGTTTTATGTTGATGATGATGATCATCATTTATATTCTCTACTTGTAACTATTATTATGATTTCTTTTGCTGATTTCATCACTCTGGTTTTATTCTTTTACCCCACATTCATTATGATTTATTACAATTACTTATTCATGCTTGTGTTATAAAGTTACAAGGGTTCATGAGTTAAAGTTGCAAATGGTTCAGTTTATGGATGGCCCCCAGACCTTTGGTACCAATTACCAAGCCAGTGACTATTAATCCTCAGTGGGAATTGCAGTATGAATCTCATCAAATCTCAAATGGGGGTTCTGAGACTGATATGTGCATCATGATTGTGGCTTCCTCCTAACTTCAGAGTTACAATGATTATGGTATGAGAATAGCATGGAAATAAAGAAACTTATGCATTAGTCCCCTTTATTAATATACCCAATACATCACTGATACTGATACAAGACTTTTTCACATCAAATCTCATTTCTCTAAAATGTCTTTTAACCAACTCTAGTCTATAAATCATACTTAGCACCCAAGGATTTGAATTGATGTGTGTTTTAAGTGCATATATATATATATATATATATATATATATATATATTGGGCTCCATTTTAGCACTCTTCCTACCCTGAGCAGGACCAAATTCTACTTGACAATCAGACATGGTTAACTCTTTATAATGAATGTTCAAATTCAGAATAGTTGAAATCAAACACTCATGCAGTAAATATTCTGATATCCCTTACAAATGTATGGAGCTTTCACTTTGTATCTGTAGGTATGTGGGTCTTTCTCTATCACATTTCGTTGTCATGGTGGGCAGAGTGCATGTATTATGATTCCTGTCCCTGAAGGTGTGTGTCTGTATTTGGGGCCTGCCAGGAGTTATGGCTCTTATACCATTGTCGCCTCAGAGTATCTCCAATGGATTAACTAAAAGTTAAATTCATTGAATATTTAGCCATTAAAGAACAAAAAAAAGATCACAATAGATTAGCCAAATTCTAAATAATTAAAATTTAGCTACAGTTACATTCAAAATAATTTCCAAATTTGAATGTTCCTGTTCATAGGCTAAATTATTATTTTATGAATTATTTCTCTCTCCAACAAACCAACATGTCCAGTTTTTAGAAATTTTTGTTGAATGGATGCTCTCTTCAACTGCACGGGTTCATGGATACTCTGTCCTAATTTGATAAAAAAAAAATAAAGTTGGATGGGAATGATAGAAATTTGTAAAATATGATAAAATAAAATAAATTAATAATTAAAAAAATTAAATATTTCTTTAATTATTAATTACTCATTGCTATCTAATGAATAAATAGATAATCCACTGTGAAAATTTGATGTGAATATCTAAAGCCAAATTCATTTTATATTATTTTATTGTTATATAATGAAAAAATAACTATTCCAATATGGAGATTTATGTGAATGAAATAGCTAATCAAGAGTGCTGTGAGATGCGAGGCATGAAATCTACAGGTTTTCTTTCACTTTGATTCCAGAAAGGAAAAGAAACAAAGAAAGGCACAGGCTTTTGACCCTACTCTCAGAGTTTGGGCTAAGCAGCCCATCTGGTGGCTTTGGGCTCAACTATTTTTTTTTTATGCAAAACAGTGAATTATCATAAAAAATTGAAAAAATATATTTACAATCGTAAATTATGTCACCTTCGTGTAATCGTTTTGAAAAAAATGAATAAAATAAGAGATCCATATGAAAAAAATTAATTTTTTAATAATAAACTACACTCTTTTTTAAAACGATTACGCGGCGTTTACGCAGTACTTTACGGTTGTATGTAGAATTATTCTAAAAAATTGATTGGGTCCTTTATTTTTTTTAAAAGGATTTGTTCGCCCACAAATTATAACAAATTAATTAGGTCTATTCGAGAAGAGTTGGCAATCCGCGTGGCTCTGATTTGGACGTAAAATCTTTTCAAAAATTAAAGGCCACCGTCCACTGGAAAATCTTCACTTGGTCATATAGAAAATTATAGCATGCAAACAAGTTAGCAATCAGCTTATGTCAATGGTCTTCCTCTCTTCTCATTGGAGCATACTGGAAGTCATTGGAAGTTTGTTCCGAGAAACATCATAGTAATTGAAGTGAGCGGAAAATAGGTGCGTTCCGAGAATGTACAAATAAATGAACGTGAAAGTCAAGTAAATATATATTTTTTTCCCCCCAAAGTCTGACTTGATTTTCAGCAGATAGAACAATCCCCGTCATATTTCTGAGACTTGGTTTCTTCTCGATCGGAGGAGAAGGGACTACTGGAGGAGGTTCGTGTTTGAAGAGTTAATTTGGTGACGATGGGAAAGCTAGTTTGCTCGGAGTTAGAAGGTGGTGGTCCGGATCTCTCGGGACTGCTCGTGGCGTTGGTGATAGCTATTACTCTCATGATCATCTGCATGACTCCACCTCCACGCCGGGCTGTAGTTGCTGTTTATCGCTATCATTGACAGCTAGCTAGCGTTCTTGGCCAGACATCGTCCTCACCCAAGCTAGCGTGTTTCTTGGCTGTCTGAGTTCACTTCTCTCCAAGCTGTCTGAACTTTCTTGGTTTAGTTTTTGTGTTATGACCTTGATGAATCGTATATGATAGCTGGTTTAATTTTAATGATGATATTCTTCATGGAAAGGATACTGCTGCAATGTTTTACCACAAAAAGCACTACTATCAATTTAATAGAAAGTTTTTATAATTAGCATCATTATCATCCCGTTTAAACCTGTTTTAATTTGATGTTGTAATGATATTATATATATATATATATATATATATTTTTTTTATATGGATTAACGCACTCAATGAGGAGATTAAGTTCTTGGTCTTCTGGAGAGAGAGGGATACCATATTCCCCCGAAACACGTTGCTATTTATGGACGATGGAAGACACAGCACATAAAGCATCATGTATCAGGACTGCTTTGAGCAGAACAGAGACTAACAATAGAATATATATATATATATATATATATACACAGCATCATGGAATGGATTAAATGCTCACTTAACATATGATAGTGATGAATCGAACCACTACAGAACAGTTTGAATACAGATCTGCAGCTTCTATCCTATTTGAAATCATATTTTTTCTCATCAATTGTTCAATTAACGAAGGAAAAGGAAAGGGGTAGAGGGGCAGGGGAAGCAGGGCTTTTTTGGGTTTATTATTCTCAGCTCTTTTTCTACTTTTTCCCAAGAATTATAAACGAAAATATGCAGCACCATGTTAATAAATTCAGAACGACTGCAAAAGATAGAATATTTTCAATCAGTTTTTGGTAGAATTTTGAATAGTCTCCCCAAGAAGGTCGATTCCGTGCTTCATAACAGGGCGGCCCAGCCTCCCTCCCCCGTCTTCTTGGGCATCTTTTACCTGGCAGCCTTCCTCCTAGCTTCGGCCTATTCTCTTTGATTTCCTTCTTTGACTGATTAAGAGCCTCTTGTCTCAGTCCTTGGCATTCTCTTTCTGTTCATGTTTCGTTTCTTTGAAACTGGGTATACCGTAATTCTTGCTGTTGTTGAGGTCTCAACCCAGTATCGGAGAGAAACAGAGGCGGTGGAGAGGGGTGACAAATCTGAGTTGGAAGATCCTATTCGGTTTTTCTCTTCATTTTTTTAAAATGAGGTTTCTTTTTATTGGAAGAATAAATATAGATAGAAGTCACTATTGGGAGCATCCATTTTGCACACATGATGTGGCATCATCTAGACCACACATTTCCCCAAATGAGTGTTGGGAACAATCAATTAGAAGAGAACAAAGTGTGCACTGCTATAGTGGCTTCTCTCTAACATTACTCTTTATAAGTTGATGATGTAGCTTTAGGTTTACATCGAAGGGAAGGAAGACGGTGGATCAAGTGGATCAACCGCGGCAGAAGATTTGGTTAAAGAGGTTGAGCCACCACTAGCTCGGAAAAAATTAAGGTGGCACACATTTTTATCTCACTAACTAATGTAATAAGTTTTAGTTATTCTATTCAGCAGTCTTATAGTGCCTACACCATATATCTGCGGAAGGAAAAAAATATAAAAAATAAAATAAGTGAATGATATAAAACTATTGAATATAATTTTTATAAATTTTAATATATATGAGAGATTAATTCTAAATTTCTCACTAAACAATTCGTACACACCAATATTCAGTGAATTATTTATTTATTAATTATTAGGGACAAAATATCCCCAAAAGCGAATATATTTATTAATTATTAGTGGGGTTGTTATCGGTTATTCAGTGGAGGGTTGGTGAAATTAGAGACTTGTCAATCAATGTTGGCCGAGATTTTAATGGTATCACTAACTTTTGCATATTTTCCAATTTCAACAATCCATACAACTTTTAAATTAAAAAAAAAAAAAACTTTAACTTTTCATTTTTTCATCAAATCATTTACATATATTCTATTAAAAAGTACAAAACATAAAAATCAAAACAATCTTTTACAAAACCCAAAACAAAAATGCTTTTGATATTTTTATTTATAGAGAAAACCTTCAGTCAAGAGCTGGTATTAAACCATTGTTGACACCCTCCAATTAATATGCGCCACGTAAATCAATTTTATTCCAAAAGACCCCACCACATTAGATTAGAGCAGCTCTAGTCATATCATTCCTCCCTTCAACGCAATATTACTGATCAGACTCCTTTATCTCTTGCTAAAAATAAATCTACCAGCCCACCTCAGTCCGTCGAACCACTGTAGCTTCATCTCACAATCCTCTACATCCTGTAAATGATGTGTTTTATATCACAAACTGTTAGGATAACTTGAAACAGATGAGAGGGTGACACTGGATGCCCAGAGGAACTCCGAGGCCTAAGTTAGAGAAGCGCAATCTCAATATGAGTATATAACTAAAAGTGTATTATCTGTTATATTTAGGTGTTATTTATAATGGTGCTAAGGACTTAGATATGCACTAATTATCCCGTAATAAATGGACGAGATAATCACCTTGATCTTTCAGTGTTATCATATCACACTGTTAGTCCCGTGGGTCACATGGACTCTTGGACAGTGCGTCCCCCAATCTTGAGCCCATAAGCTGAATCTGCCCTCTAATCGTGGGCTTATTACTAAAGGACCTAAATATCCCTTCTACACCCATGGTCCATGTATCATTTGTAGTAATTTTTAAATTTATTTGCCTTACTTCAATGAGCAATTTGTACGAGTAAATAGATTGTAGGACTGGGGCTCCTTTCACACTCATTTTGGTCTGGTGGATGCTCTCTCTGTATTGCTGATGATTTCTTCGACCATTTCACCGTTCACTTTTAAAGTAATACACATCATTGGTTGCACATTCTCAGCTAAGTTAACTCCACCTATACATGTCTCACTTAATTTCCATTCAACATTTTTTAAATCGGGTTTAGTGGTTGGGTGGAAGGCTGAAAGCTAGAAGGAAATTGTGGATTATTTTATTTCACATTTTTTATTTAACCAACCAACCAAGGTATGTTGTTGCATGACTAAGTGATATATATAGTAATTTATCAAAACAAAAAATCAAAGAGCAAAATGTAGAGCAATGTATTTATTGTCATCATTTGTTTTAATGTTTTATGTTTTTAGCTATTGCATGTATATTATTTATGAATTTGAATTATATTCATTTTCTTGTAGAAGGTGGACAGTGATAGTGAAGAAGCTGCAATAATAGAAGAGATAGAAACTGATGTGAAGATTACAGAAGAACATGGTGTGAATATTCCCAAGAATGTTTGTAGTCAACCAACTATCTTGTCTTCTTCATTTAGCGGTCTATCAAAGCCATGCCTTAGTATGTATCTTGACGATGTAGAAGATGCGCTCACTTGATACAAGGCATATGCAAAGCGAATGGGTTTTGCCATTCGAACAAATCACACTCGATTGTCAAAGGTGGATATATCATTAGTTGGCATTGAATATGTTTGTTCAAGGGAAAAGTTTCGTCGTCAAAGTTATAAGATAAAAGAAAGATCACTTCCCGAGCAAACAAGAATTGGATGTAAAGCATTGATGAGTTTAAAAAAGGAGAGGAATAGGTGGATTGTAACCAAGTTTGCAAATGAACATAACCACGAGCTTCTTACTCCTAGAAGTATGAGTTTTCTTCATGGACATAGAGGGGTAACAAAAGTTTAGAAAAAACTCATCGAAACACTAAATGAGTCTACAGTACCGACAAGAAAAATAATGTCTATGCTAAGTAAGGAATCTGGTGGTGACTATAAGGTTGGATGTATTGAGAAGGATGTAGAAAACTAGTTGGGGAATAGGAGAAATCTTCTTGGGAAAGGAGATGCACAATGGATGCTTAACTATTTTATGGAGTGTTAGTGTAAGAATATTGGTTTTGTTTATTCAACCCAAGTTGACGAGTAGGGATGCATGTGAAATTGTTTTTGGGTAGATGCCAGATCCCGAGTTACCGATCAATATTTTAGGGGTGTAGTGACATTCGATGCCACCTATTTGACAAATTGTTATATGATGCCATTTGTACCCTTTATTGGAGTTAACCATCATCACCAATCTATAATGTTTGTATGTCTTTACTCATAAATGAGATATTTGAGTCTTATACTTGGTTATTAAAAAACATGGCTTGAGGTAATGTTTGGCCATGCTCCTACTACCATAATCATTGACGATGATAGGGCCACAAGAAGGGCAATTGCTGAGGTACTACCGAATACCACTCACCGTTTGTGCCTATTTTGAAAAAAGTATCTAAACACTTGGCTCATGTCTATAATAGATATCTACAGTTTCAGTATGATTTTCATCATTTCATTCGTGATACATTAACACCTGAGGAGTTTGACTTGGAGTCAAGTGAATTGTTGGTGAAGTATGGCTTGTGTGAGAATGCTTGGTTGTAAAACCTTTATGAGAGGTGGGAAAAATGGGTTCCAGCTTACTTGCAATGTAAATTTTGTGCTGGCATGTCTACTAAGAGAAGTGAGAGCATGAACAAATTTTTCAAAGGTTATGTCCGTGCAAGTACAATGGTGAGTGATTTTGTCTACCAATATGAAAAAGCATTAGATGCACGTTTTCTAAAGGAGAGAGAGAAAGATGTCAAGACAAAAACATCAAAGTCAATTTTGAAAACTTGTTACAAGATAGAAGAAGAGGTAGTAGAGGTTTATACAAGAAAATTTTTATTATTGTTTCAAGAGGAGTTATTTAATGCACAACGATACAAGGCCAATATGGATCTCGAGGAAGGGGGCAAAAAATTATTTAGGGTGTCATCCATTGAGGAAGGAAGCCATACATATGACGTTGCATTTGACATACATTAAGATGGTTTAACAGTACATTAGCTTCCAATATACATTAAACAATATACATCACTTGCAAAAATACTTCTTCAATTTCACTTCTTCCATTCTACAATATCAGCATTGGTCTTTTCATTTTTTCTTTGGCCTAGCTCCAAAGTCTTGTAACCAAAGTCCTTCTACAACAAGAGTTTTGTTGCATGTCTATTAAGATGAGTTCAGCTGAGTTGAGTTATTTATGAATAGTAATGAGTTGAGTAGTGAAATGAGTTATGTGAGACCCATCTAAATTGAGTTTAAAGTGTGTTTAGATGTTAAGATGAGTTTAATACTTTTTATAAGAAATTGAAAAAGGTTGTGAGTCCCAAGTAAAAAGATGTTTTAAGTTGAAATAAGAAGGTTTTGAGTTGGGATGAGTTTAGTAATTTGAAAGTTGAGTGTTTGAAAGTTAGACTCCGCTTAAAATTAGAATGAACTCAGCTGAGTTCAATAACTAAACAGAGCCTTAATCTTAGTCTCTTGAAACTTTTCGGATTGCTTGAGATCCTTAGTTTTGATGGAATGTTGCAATAGCAAGTTGGTTACTCGTAGATTACTTCATGTTCTACTCTCTTAATCCAAGAACTTGATCTGAAATGCTCTTATAGAACCAAAAAAAAAAAAAAAAAGAAAGAACAAAATAGGTCTGATATAGCATCTCCTTCAAATTAGTGTAGAAGTGAAAAAAGTTGGCAGCTACAAGCAAGCACGTTATGACACCGGTAAAATCTCAGTTGCATGATAAATGATTAGACTTTTCCAAGAGCAAGTTTGTACTTTTCCCAGTGATTTTAAGCACTCAAACTGCTGGATAAGATTTGCAAGGTCATAATTGTATATTGAGAAACTTATAAGATATACAAGTGATTTACTAACATGATTTCTTATGCAAGTCCAGCATGCCTATTCAATTTCAGCATCCATTCAAGTTAAAGAAATAAAAAATCATACTTGTTTCTTGCTTCTTCTCAACATACATTCAAGCCAAAAGAAAAAAAAAAGAAAAAAAAAACAATTTAACATCCATTCAAATGTCTTCATGCCTACAAAATTTGTTGTTTCAAACTTTAAATGAAACCATAAATCAAAGAATTGTTGTAGTGAAAAGTTCGCAAAAATCATACCACTTTATTGGGAATGCCGTGAAAGAGGAGACACTGTGAGAAGGGAGAAGCCGAAACTAGACTTTAGGATCTATGGCCACCGTATCCGGATTTGTGGCCATAGATTTAGGATCTACGGTCACAAGCTCAGTCTCACAAAAAATCTGAGATTCTCCCTTCTGGTGTGTAGGAGGAGGCGAGGAGGGAGGCAAAACAGAGCTTCTCTTTCTCCTTGGAGTTGGGCGTAAACTCTTCGTTCGTGTTGTTCCCGTGCAGTGCGTTCACTTGAGCAATGAATTTTCAGAAAACATATTATTTTATTTTTTTATTATAATTTTTTTAACTTTTAATATAAAATAAGATAAATAATTTAATTTTTTTTAAATCTTAAAATAAAAATAATATTAAAATATATATTCTAACAATATCTTATTCAACTTTTTAATTTTAATTTTAATTTTAATTAATCTCATTTTATCTAAAAAAAAACAAACAGGTAATATTCTTGGGCAGGTGCTTTTATTTGAGAAATTAAAGGAAAGTAGACGTGTAATATTTCTATTCGTTGCTGTGAAACCCAGCTTTACACCAACTCCGGATAAAAGAAGAACTGTTTTATTTATTTATTCTGTTTTGATCAATCTTTGGTTAGTTTAAGATTTGTAGTTTTTGTTTTATTTCTATTTTTAAGTTTTATTTTATTGTTTTAATTTTTTATGCTTAATTCTTTTAAAAGCTAGCTTTTAGACTTTATATATACATATATATATATATATATGTGCTTTTTGATATGTTTTAATTTTCATATATATATATATATATATATGTGTGTATATATATGATGCACTCAAGTGACACGAGGTGTTGAATTAATACTTAATAGTGCTAAATAACATGATCACACCTCACAAGGTTTAGTATGGAAGAGACCAATTTGTTCATATATAGTTAAAACCATAAAGAAATATATAAAAATTAGTTCAATAAAAAGTCATAGAGATTAATTATTTGACTTTAAGATTAATTTTATATTAACCCTTTAATTAAACTAGAAATATTTATAAGCTGAAACATCGTATATGTCCGTACGTATTTGTTTTCTATAGCTTTTTGGTATTGATCATTGGTAGATGAAGAGTCCAATATCTAAAACCGAATATATATATATATATATATATATATAAATTGTACGTACGTTTCCTTCGCAAAATTGGAGTGATTGATATGGACAAGAAGTAAGAAACTGAATGCAATTTCTCATTTTAGATGATCTCCTTGTAACCCACAAAAGGGAATTGTAATAATTAATAGCCATGAAATTCATATATATATATATATATATTAATTGGCAATTGATCGATCATATTGAGTTCGTCTTTTGGTTGATCATTTTAGTTTCATCCTTCGAATTTCTTCAAAGAAACTATTAATTATTATTAGTTGATGAAGAAGTTGATCTAAATTTCAACACAAATGCAAAAAATGGAATACCAAATTAAGTGTATATGATCATCATTTCTATTTATCTGCAACAAATACACCCGCATGCATTAATTTATTCCTATTTATTGGGCTACACCAATATTAATGAAATTCTTTTAAGGAAAAAACCAAACAACAACGTTGTTATTTTTCCTTGTGTCGATCCAACTAGCACTCCTTCTCAAGAGCATTAGCTAGAGCAAGCTACCTCTTGCTTTCCTCAATCTGCATCTGATCATCATCTCCTTTGACGTACAAGACATGCTGCATGTCCGTCTTTGTCTCATTTATTATTGGATTCATGATCACTTGGCTCAATAGGAGGTGCAGTAGTACCGGCGCCTGACCCTCCAATAATACTAATATTCTGTGTTGTGTCTTCCGTTTGAATATGGATAATAATCTCTGTTGTCTGTGCTGTGCTCAACTGGAGCTCATGTTCATTTGCTGTAGTAGCAGGGCCACTTGGTACATCTAATTGGATGTTCATTTCTGGAAAGATTAGATCTTTCGGCCTATCCATGTAAATGATGTACAGTATCATCTGAGCCATCCCGAATATGAAACCTAGTATGTTTGGTGTCTGAAAACAGAACAAAAAGGCCGGTCGATCGCATAAACTTGTAAGATTTTAAGCAGTATACAATTAAATATATTAATTTTATATTTGCTTAGTTTTAATAATTTCTAGCTACAAAGGGGGGATTGATCCGGAAATACTCGAACTTTACCGCTATGAAGAGATCCTTTATTAATAGACCATAGGAGAACCACATCGTAGCACAGATTGTCAAGAAGAATGATAGTGAAAATGGCATGAATTCCACGCTCTTTGTTTGTATAACCAGCCTCTGAAAATGGGGGAAAAAAAAAAAAAACATAGAATTACTTATCCAATAAAATGTAAACCTAGCTAGGGTCATCAATCTAAGTCTAATAATTATAGAATAATGCTATGATCAAGTCTCAAATGCACAAGTCTGGTAAAAGCTGGCTCGTATAAAAAAGTGAACTCTACTAAGAAAAAATAAAGTTTTTCACACTTTTTATGGTGATGTCTAATTTTTTTTTTTTTTTATAAAAGACTGGTACGAAACTTGTATAATATTTAGAGTTTGTATATATGCTTTTAGATCAACCTGCGAAAACAATGAATTACCATGGCACTGAGAGGAGCAGCAAAAACACAAACAGAACAAATCGCACAGGTCCATCCAACAGCTGTGAGCCGCAGAGAACCTTCTCGAATGAGGGATGTGCAGAGTATGATCAAGCCCAAAAGCCCTACGTTAAACAAGATAAGCAGCTTTGCGGTATATATCTGCGTAAAAAGCAAAAGATTTTGATTTATCAAGTTAATTAAATAAACTAGCTGCATGCAACTAATTATTAATTAAAAAGAAAATAGATTAAGAAAGATTAAATTGTAAGTACGTTACCCTAGCTCTCCCTGGTGCATATATCATGAACAAGACGAGGTAAATGGATTCAATGGCACAGCCGATGGAGTTGATGGTGATGAGCATAAATGCATTCTTCTTCAGGAAGGCATAGTAAAGCGTCAGCATCGCGCTAAATAGTGCTACTGAATAAGGCAGCGATTGGAATCCTTGTGTTGATTTTTTCCTGTATATCCTGTAAAAGGTTGGCCTGGCAGACAAATTAAATAGCAAACGATTAAAATGGAAACTAATGATTCGATTGGCTTCATAGCTGAAAAATGCATATACATTTGGAGAGTAAATATTATAACTTACACTGGGGCTAGATATACGAGGAATGACACGATGTTACCTGCATACAATGAGATACCAAAAATGACATGCATGATGAAACCTTGAAATTAGCATATAAGAACTCGAGATGTTTAGAACGGGAGAAAAAGTGCCTATACGTACCAAGAAGGCCGAAAACGAAAGACATCACGTGATGATCAACATGGATCGTTGCCATTCTTGCTTGGAAGCCAACCCTTTTGGTTCGTGACCAGGGTGTCCGGCAGGGGATCGATCAGCTAGGCTAGCTGTGGATCACGCCGGCACCACGTACGTACAAAATATCAGCTAGCTGCTTGACATGAGTCTTGGTATTGAGTGCGTATTTATAGGTATGAGATGGAAAGGTTTAGAAGATGGTGGACGCCAAGAGATGATCAGTTGCTTTTGGGTACAAATATTATTTGGTTTTTGGAGCTGTTAAGCAAAAACTATGAGAAGATAATTTTATGGGGGTAGAAGTAGATCATCATGATGAGCTGGGAAGCTCATTAATGATTAATTATGGCCATTTTTGGAGCGGTTTATTTCTGGCATTCATTGGTTCTCCGAAACCTATCGATCTTGAAGTTTCATCACTAGCTAGCCACTTTTGGTAGCCATTTTGCCAAATGGGCCTCTCTAGCCGAACCCTACACGCTATTATAAGCTGCTGATATATTACCAAAAAACATGTCAATTTGCTACCAATTATTCTTAAACTTGTGTAGGAAAACTGGAAAGTATTGGTCATGTGCATGCTTTCAACGAGATTTACTAATAAGTGATCGGGCGGGATTTGATCTTTTGAGTTTGCTTAAAAACTTATATATAATACACATGCATGCAGCTTCAAAAAGGGTCATGAAGTTATTAACGATAAAATTAACTACCGAACCGGCCAATCACTTGAGCTGTACGTCGACGTTTGATCTCTTCATAAGAGAGACGCAGGCGCAATTGATATGGCTTAATTTGGAAAGAGATCATGAGAGAGCGGGTGGAGCCATGCATTTGGTGACGTGAAGCAACTGATCATATATCATCATGATTGTATAGTAGTAAAGATGGAGGGAGGAAGAGTAATGGAGGCCAACGGATCGAGTCTGTTCAATATACGTACGTAGGTGTTCAATCCCAAATTCCTTAATTTTCTAAAAGATCAAGTACGTACTGGCCTGGCCTGGTTGGAATTAGCACGTACGTGAGATCATATGTGAGAGCCCACCAGCTATCTAGCCGTTACATTTAAACGGTTTATTTCAACCAATACACCACCCCTGCCTACGCTATCTGCCTTTTATATATATATATGCTTCCAGCTTCCTTCCTTCAATTGGCTTTTCATTAATTTGCTCCTCATGCATCTGATCCTTTCCGTTGCCATATATATATATATATATATGATAAATATGTGTACTCCATTTATGAAAGCTAATTATAATCATGAGATGGATAGATCACTAGAAGATCCTAATTAATTTTAAGATCCAGATCATGTGTTAATTATCTTAATTTCTAGCTACTTGATATGAATTAATTCCTTTAATATATACATGAACAAGTCATAATTGATCATGTCACGCAATTGTCTTTACAATATATAATTATTCTACTGCATATTGGCCCTTAAAACTTCTTACAATTATCATATATATCTTTTCTAGTTATCTATAAATCAGGCCATGCCAGTTGATCAATCAATATATACTCATCTAGATTCTAGACCCAAGCTATACGCTATAACATCTTGAAAGACGAAGATCAGCTGCATGCAATATCTCTACTGCTAATATCCTTCCCTAGCTAGCTTCATGGGAGATATATCTGATCAGACGAATGAAATGATATTTGTAATTATAGAATTTGTAATTATTGCGCACTTAATTCTTTTAAAAAAATACGTATATATAGAATTCACATTAAAAATTTAATTTTTTTAATAATAAACTTCACTTTATTTTAAAAAAACATGCGGCACTTGCAATTTATGACTATATGATCTATGATTATTCGTTCCAAATATCTCATTTTGATATATTTTTTTTAAGTTTATAAGAATGTTCTTTTAATTATCTGTGTTTTCAGTCCCAGTGCATTCATTATGGCACCTCCGGTATGAACAGTGTTGAAAAAGAAGGTAGAGTACTCGTACGGAGTCTACTGACGTTGCATCATTAATGTTCTGTTAGAATGGGTATAGTTAACTCTTTACGGCGAGAGATGTGGCTCGAAAGTGTCCCTAAATTTTTTATTTTTTTTATTTCATGTATTTTTTAATCATTGTAAATATTTTAAAAAGAATAAAAAATTCACAATATCATTAAAAAATATTTTTTTAATCACTTGATAAAAAAAAAAGTTTCATTCAAGACATTTTTTAGATTTCGAATTCGAAACCCAAAACATTTCTCATTCTTTAATATAAAAGAAATGTGACATAATCTTGGCTTCAAAATGTAGTACTTGTGGTTGTGAGGCTATATATGGAGTTTGATTTACACGTACGCTAATTTTAATGATTGTTTCATTGCTGTATCTGTTTGGTCTCATTTCTCTCAAATTCTTGGCATCTCAACCCTTTCAACCTTGGGATGGAGAGATATGTTTTTAACTTTGTGGTCAACTTTATATGGTTCAAATAAGCTCAATTAATTCTTTATTTGATACTTTGGAAATTGTGATTAGCTAGAAATTTATATAACCAAGTATATATGAAGGTGTGATAAAACCAACATCGATCATTCATTATTTGGAAAGTTGTGAAATGGTTGTACGTAAGAACTTAATCTAATGATTAAAATTAACCATCAAAGGGCATAAGTACGAGACATGGACCATGTTGTTATGTCTACATTAGATCTTTTGAAAATCCGTTTATTGAAGATTAAAACACAAAATTAAGCTCAAATTGGTTCGTTGGTTAATCTTCCTACCGGCCGGTAAAATAAAACTCAACATTGACGGAGCCTCGAAGTAGGGCAACCTCGGATCTGCTAGCTGGTTGTGGTGAGATTCTTTGTGATAACTATTGCCACTTCATAAATGGCTTTTCTCTTTATGTTACCAACTGAGTTTTTATAACCTCATTATTGAATTAGATGCTTTGTTGGTATAAAAATAAGAAAAGCCATTAATCTTGCAGGTATGTGGGTTTTTGGGAAGATATACTTGATTTTAACAAATTTCTAAGTTTTAATATTCAGCATATATATAGAGAAGATAGTGGAATAGTAGATGGTTTAGTTAACCTTGGAGCAACATGTATTACTTCTTTTTTTTTCTTCTACTTCACAACTATCTCGACAACTGTATGGAATCTTTGTTATATATTGATAAATCTGGTTTGCCAAATTTTAGATGCATGTAAAAGTTAAACTATAATTATTTTCTAACTTTATTATATATCTCTCTTAATTGTACAAGAAATCTTAACCTATTAAATACATTAAATATTAAGTAACAAAATTTAATCGATAAAAATTATAAAAATCGATGGGCTTCATCAAAATTGCGCTGCCCATGCATGCCATCACAATTTCTCTTGCTTTTTTTTTTGGATATATAATATATTGGTTTTTAGACTTATAAATAATTAAAATATTTACTATTAAGTAAAAAATAATGCGAACCATTGTTATTGTTCAATGTGTTGGTTCGGTTGTCAATATTTAAATAAAAATGTGCTTTGAATTGAACTAAGAAAAAATCTATTCATCATCCCAACTCTTATCATCCTTCAATCATCCCATGATGTGGCATTAGATGATAGGTTCACAAATGAAATATAATAAATAATTTTCAATCACCTAATGCCACATCATAGGATGATGAAAGGATGATGGAAATTAGGATGATGAGTATCATTACTCTTGAACTAATGCATGCCTTTTGGGGAGGGAAAACTATTCTTTAGCCTTAATTTTAACACACCAACAATACCTGTCATGCTGGCATGGTGGAAAAGACCAAAAAATTCACACTTTGAGAAATGAAAAACTGCCTGAAAGGCTACTCCCCATCTCTCGTACATGCTTTCCCTCCCCGTGACCTAATTTCCTTGTAATTCCTCTGTTGCTCGCCAGACGCCTCCGACTCCCAGTGAGTCAACACTTCCCGTGGCCTCTTTGTTGGCACCAAGTGTTTCCCCCTTCCCGGTATATACTTGAAGAGAAGTTCTACTCATCTGCCTCCTTCCCACATATACCACACAAAGCTGGTGATGTGGTTTTTTTTTTTTCCCTAAAATTAAATGTGTGTTTTAGACGTTTTAGAGAGACCCTAAATAGTAAATACCCAAATCTGATGTGGGTGGCTTTCGAATTTTTTTTTCCTTCCCCCATCTTCCTCCGCCAGCCTCTTCACGTTCACCACCGTCTGGGACCGTCGACGAGAACAACCGACCGGTGAGAACCTAGCCACTACCGATCCACCTCATTCAACTCGCATCCACATTTAGCTCACGTCCACGTTCAACCTCACACAAGTATTTTTATTTTTATTTTTTTATATTTCTATTTTATTCCTGAAATATTTTTTTTATCTATTGTTCTTATGCCCTGTAATCTCTTTCTTAGGCCCTGAAATCTTTTTCTTATGCCTTGTTTTCTATTTTTATTTCAACTCACATAGGCATTCAGCTCACGTCCATGGTTGAAGACGAATGATGGTTATAAGCCTCCAGATCAGTGCTTGTTGTTCGATTCTACGTACGGCTCTCATTTGAGAGAGTTATTGCCCTCTGTCAACTCAAACTTGCAAAGAAAATCGAAGCACCAAAAATCACAGCAGATAAAATTTGGATTTTTTTTTTGTCTACTTCCTATTGAATTTGATTAACTGTGACTTCTTTGACTTATTACTCGGTGCATAGTTTTTTTAGTGTTTTTGTTTTTGCCTCTCTTGTATAATCATCATGTAAAATGTAAGCATTGGAATTGGCTATCGCAAGTTCATTACATTAATTTGTACTCTTTTGTCTATATATTTGATAGGTTTCATTTCTCAATTTGTTTGGTAACTTGGAACTTGGGGTGTTAGCGCATGGTATTTGTTTTGATGTGCAATGTAAGAGTGGGAACTAGTTTTTTTTGTTTTGTTTTGGATTCAAGTCCAAAATTGAATGATCAAAGCTGTATGTAGAATATTAGTTTGAGTTGGGTAACCATGTTTTTTGTTTTTTTTTTTTAGTTGGGTAACAATTTAATTTCCATATCTTCAGTTTGCTTCTAAATTTAGATTTTTTGAAATGCATTCTTGGATTTTTGTTGCTCTAAGAGTGGGAACTTCTGAGAGGAAAACACAGAGTTAAGAATTAAAGCAGTGAACTTCTGAGAGTTGATGAAGTATGAGAAAATTGCATTAAAAGCCAATTAGGTTGCACATATGAGGGAGTAAGTAAAGGCAGAGAGGTATAAGAGTCCAACAGAATACATCATGTTGTCACCAGCTATAAGCACTCCAAGAGAGAAGTAGATCAAGGCAAGATTTGTAATTGTGGGTGGGGCCGAAAAAGTTGAAGTATTTAACCACCATGCTTTTAAAATGAAGTATTTAAATTCTGGATTTAAGCTGAAGATTTATGTTTAACCATCATGTTTTTAGTGTACTCAGTTGTGGAATGATTTATACCTTTCTGTTTAGTAGCTTTGTCCTAAAAACTCAGTTGAAATAACGGGATGGACAAAGAGGAAGATGAAACGCCACCTACGCCTTCTACATCGATTTCAGCGACTCAGGTATAAAACATATTGGTCATTTGGAAATGTCGTTGTCTCCGATATTGCCATTTAGTTAATGTATTTTTTGTTTGTGTATTATAGGGATATTATGGTCAAGGAAACCCATACTACCCACCATTTATCATGCCTCAAAATGCATATCCAAATCCATATACATGCGCCTGGGGTAGCTAGGTAGATTCTTTTTAAACTTTTTTAGTTTTTTTTTCCTTATATGCATTTGGGATGTTTTAACATCGTGCCTAACTACAGGTTCCATCGATGCCATATTTTGGACCAAAGATGCCCTACCCTCCGTCAAGTAATCCGGAGGAGTCCACACGAGTTCAACATACCTACCATGTATATTCCTTTTACACTTTTTAGTTTTTTTTTCTTATATGCATTGAATTTATTTGAACCCCGTGCCTCATTATAGCCTCCATCGATGCCACTGTCGAGTAATCCGGAGGAGTTAACAAGATCTAAAAAGACTCTCCAACTAGCAAGTGAATCATCAATTGTGCCATTGCCATTGGGTGCTAAAAGTTGAAAGAATTTTATAGATACATCACACACGATTGATCAGAATTGTCACCTGACTGACGGTATTAGACTTTCAACCCAAGTAGTAAACATCCAGTGTTATAATATAAATTCTCATACGAAACATACATTTTCATTTTTAGAAACTTCGTCGGACGTAAATAAAGAGGTAGAGGCCGAGGGAACTAATGAAGTATCAGATGATGATGAACGAGTTGAGGAGCCAAAACCTTGTATGAAGTTCGCCACAAATAAAGAGCTTCTGGCATATTATAAGCGATATTCCAAGCAATAAGGTTTTGGTATTATCACACAAAAGATGAAGGGAGATGCATCTTGGAAAGTGAAGTATGTGACAATTGGGTGTGCACGTGGCGGCAAATACCATCCGAGTCACAGTAATATCTTGAAGCCACGACTAACAATTAAAACGGACTGTAATGTAAATGCTCACTTGGACAAAAAAGGTGTATGGGTTTTGACCACTGACGAGAATACTCACAATCATAGTACTGTCAGCCTACAAAAGTCTAGATTTTTTAGAAGTCACAAGTGTTTAAATAAATACAGTCAAAGAATGCTCGATTTGAATGACGAAACAAGTATTCGAATGAACAAAAATTTTGGAGTACTTGTTGATGCGGGCGCACGCGCGCGCGCGAGGGGGGTTTAGAGAATCTTGAATTTCAAGAGAAAGATTGTCGAAATTGTATTGACAAAACCAAATTCTTGAGGCTGGGTAAATGAGGTGGCGAAACACTTGGTGATTACTTTAAGAGGATGAGGAAGATGAATGATGTCTTTGTTTATGTGATGGATGTGGATGACGAGTTGTGACTCAGAAATGTGTTTTGGGTTGACGCACGTAGTTGAGCCGCGTACGAGTATTTCGGAGATGCGATCACCTTTGATACGACGTATCTAACAAATAGGTACGATATGCCTTTTGCTCCCTTTGTTGGGATAAACCATCATGGAAGTCCATACTGTTAGGGGTTGGCTTGATTTCAAGCGAGGATACAAGTACTTTTGTGTGATTGTTTCGAGCATGGCTGGACTGCATGAATGGTCGGCCTCCAAAAGCAATCATAACAGACCAAGATCGGACAATGAAGAGTGTTATTGTGATGGTATTCCCAAAAACTCGCCATAGATATTTTCTATGGCATATCATGCGGAAACTGCTCGAGAATTTGGGATCCCACTCCCAATTCAGTGCAGGGTTGAAGACTGTCATTCAGAGTGCCCTATATGATTTGCATACTTGAGCATAATTTGAGGACAAGTGGAGGGAATTAATTAAGATGTATGACCTTGGTGATAATACATGGCTACAAGAGTTGTACACCGAGAGATCATTCTGGGTATCGGCTTACTTGAAAGGTGTATTTTGGGCTGGTATGAGCACTACACAATGGTCTGAAAGAAGAAAAAAAGATCTAAACCAATGTTGAGGAAAGAATAAAAAAGATCTAAACCAATGGTATTAATTCCCAAAACGTGATAGTTTGGAATGTAAATAGGAAAAGGTTTAATAATTTGGAGGCGCAAAATATACTTCTCCAGAGAAATTACCATGAGTCTCAGTGACTTGAGGAGCCTAATTATTAACCACCTTTCTCACTTTGTAGTAGAATTATTGAGATTTGTCGAGATCAGAAAACCACAATCAATCGACACTTTTTACATGAGACAAAAATGGAAAAAATGAAAAAAATATATATTTAGCTACAGATCAATCCATATAAATAAATCACATATAAGTAAAATCACTCAAAAATGTGTTTCTCCTAACCACTTGTATCAACATCAACTATCGGCCAAGAATCTAATGTCATTTGAAAGCAGCAGTGCAATCCTCCATTCACAAGATGATCAAGGTCCATTTACATGGAACAAATCTCCACTATTCCCATCAATATGATTCTCACAAAAACTAAACCAAGCACATGTACAGTACCAAACAAATCTCCACTGTTCCCATCAATAAGTGGTACACGTACAATACCATTCTCACAAATAAAAAACGACGTTAACATCCATTACCATACTCAAAGCTTACCACATTTACAAGATCCATTTACAATTAACAGTAACACGATACATATATCATCCGAACTAATAAAAAATTATTAGAATAGAACACACCCAATACAGACACAAAAATATATGTGCACATCTATTCTCTACTATTTGCCTTTGAACTTTGCCCTCTTGCTTCTCATTTTCTCTATGTATTAGTTTATCTTTTTTTCTCTGAACTTCATACTCGCGCAACAATAAATCATTCTCTCTCTTTCGGAGTGCGTTCTCTTTTGCCAGAAATTTTTTCTCAACCAGTTGAAGTATATCTACCCATATGAAGAATTGACAACTTGCTTCTCCCTGCAAACAATTCAAGAATTTCAAACATTAAATATGACAAACTGAAAAGCAATAAAATTTATTTACAAAATAAAAATTTTGCTTACTGTCTTATACTTCGAGCAAGTATAAAATTTTATTCCTGGATTTTTGCTTGTTTGTGAGGTCTTTAATGGTGCTTTCAAGCCACACCAACAAGTTGGTGATTCCATTTGAATGCATCAACCACATATGATGATGATTGACTCGATGCCATAGGTGATCTAAATGAGAATCATAAATGACAGCGAAAACAATGAAAATGTCCATACTGAAATTGCATTAATTAATGGTAAACAATTTCTCTCCATTTGTCAAAGTTAACAAATTTTTAATAAAGAAAAGTTCTCACTTTCATGTGTTACAGGCAATGCATATTGACTTGGAGTGGGGACTTAAAACATGCAGTGAATGTGAGTAAAAAAAAGGAACTTACATATTTTTTTGAATAACATTAACCAAAAAGTAAAACTTGTTGTCTGAAGCCATATGAAATGGAATACATGAAGATACTTTTTGTCAGATTTTTAAAGCAGTTAAAGCTTTAAAATATTATTAGCAAACTGAAGGTGCATTCTTTTGGTATCCAAAATGTGTACTCTAAGTTCCAATGGATACTTTTCTCATGATTTTTCACTATCAATAGGAGAATATATATAATGATTCCAATTATATACATATATATATATACATATATACATATATATATGTATACATATATATATATATGTGTGTGTGTGTGTGTGTGTGTCACTAATGCGCGTAGGAGAACGTGTAGGAAATATCATATACAAGGCAAGGAAAAAGGAAAAGTCACTGAGTTTATTGATCATCTACCAGGCATGCCAGATAATATTTGATATGATGGAGAAGGCTACTACTGGATTGCATTGGCAACGGTACTATATATATTGGTTCTAATTAGTTTCCATTTAATAATTAATAGCCATGTCTTTTCATGAAGTAGTGTTTGTTTCTTGAGAAACAATATTGATGATCTATATATAGTATATGCATAGAATCCAAAAACTTAGGATCCATGTTTAATTTAAGATCGACTCATGTGTTAGGAGGATCATCATGGAAAACATACACAAGTTTTATTGTAAATCCATGTACTAGGTATCAAAAATCACCTCAGAAATCATAGAAATCATAAGCTGATCAACCCCAACGTGCAATAAAAAAATGGTGCAATAATAGCCTAGAAATAAACAACCCCCCCCCCCCTCGAAATCATAGAAAGGATAAGTGTAAGACCCAGCCCATTTTCAGGCCCAGGCCCGTGAAACACCTCCAGTTTTGACGTCGCGTAGAATCCCGTCCACTTTCCTTTTTCATGCATGCCGTTCAGCCCTCTTCTCTCTAGGTGTTTCTCTTTACTTCTTATAGTTTACTTATATATGTTATCCTTCTTGACCTAGTTTCAGTGCCGCTACATTATCTTCATGCTCGCAGCTGCTCAACTATCTGTGTCTCCACCTCTCACCGTGAACCTCAGCCAGACCGCATCACGCGCACCAGCCATCACTCCCCCGTGAGCTCCAAACCAGTGAATTGCCACCTTCTAGCCGAGACACGTTCTGCAGCCACACCAAACGAAACCCACGCCGGTACCTAGTTCATTCGGAGTCCATCATCCCAGCCGCACGCCACCTTAGTCTCACGGTGCTGCCACCCAACGCACGTAGCCCCGGTTTCAAGCCCCGAAATACTCTGTTTTTGTTGTAAAAAACAGAGCATCGTCCAAGCCGCTGTGATCACCCTCCATCGTGAACTCCTCCGTGCTGTGCCTCCACAGAAACTGCCGGCGAGGACTTCCTATCATCCCAGATCACCGCATGCCGCCTCTAGCCCTCGGTAAGCTCACGCCATTTTTCCAGTTGGAGTTCCTTCTCTCTCGGTCTCCCCCTTGTTCTCTCACCGTGTGCCTCTCTTACTCGTCTCTCTCTCTTGCTCTCGCAGCCAGTGACCAAGCGCGACCCCTTCCGCCGTAGCCAACCACCAGCTCCACGCCATCGTACCCCCACCTCCCCGTAAGTGCTGCCGCTGCACTGCTGTGGCGTTTTTGGTTTTCAGTTTTTTTTTTTCAGTTGTTCATTTCATGGTCTATTTATATATATATATATGTATATGGGTGTGTGTAATTACGTTAACCATAGTAAGAAGTAATATTACTTCTTGGCCCTTATAGTATTACTCCAGAGCAGCTGTTTCGGGTGTTCAAGTTAATGAGTTTATATTATGTACTGTGGGTTTGAAATCAATGAGTATATTACGTGGGTTGCAGAGTATGTTTTTATTTTGGACGGGGACGTGTGGTTTTATATTGTAAGTTGGTTTTTTTTTTTAAGAGACTGATATTTTAACGGAATATTTTTTTCATATAAATATTGATGATTTTTTTTGAAGTGATTGGCAAATGCAAAATCTTAATTTTTAAACATCCTTTTAAAAGAATATTTTTGTTTTATTATTATTTTTTTTAAACAAAAGTATGAGTTTCTACTTATAATGATTTTGATATAGTTATGTTATTTAGTATTATAAATTATCGTAAGATCTCAATCGTGAATAGGTTGGAATTTAGTGTTTTAGTCGGAGTTACTAAGTTGGATATTGAAGAGTTTAAATAATGATGTTGGTATTTTTTTAGAAGAATGAAAATTTTGGGTTTTGAGGAAGTTAAAATAGGTTATTTTAGATGTTTAGGCCTGAATATCGAAATGCGAGATAAATTGGAAATTTATGTGATTATTTCATAGGTGACGATTAATTTTATTCGGCGTTGTTGATGAATTTTTCTGAAAAGCTAAGACGTCCAGGTAAGCGGGGTTCCTATGCTAGATTTGCATAAAAAGAAATGAACTGAGGTTGGTTTGTAAAAATGTGCATGTTGTTTTAAAAAGAAAAAGTGAAAAACAAACTCAGTATATGTTTTGCATTCCCTCATGAGATACGTATGAAAGAGAAAAGAAATGTTTTTGACATGAAATGTGTAGATATAAGCAATATTTGACATGTTTATGAAATATGTAAAAGAGCAAATATGATATCATTGAAATTTTTATGCATGTGATATGAAATGATTTGGATCTGTTTTTGATAAAATAGAAATGATATGAATATGTTTCGCACGTGTTTTGATATGATATGGATATGATAAAACTTTGGCATACTTATCTGTTCTAAATATGGTTCTGATATGATGATACTGTTCACGTGATATGGTTGGTACCACCATGATATGATATGAGTGCACCCACTTTGGAAACAAAGTGGTCTTATTACGTGTTCTTTCCTATGTGCACACTCGGGGCTCCGAGATTGAAAAAGGGGAAGTTCACCACATGATACTGCCTGGTTTAGCCACCGGGGATAGCACAACCCTACCACGGGGGTTAAACATGGTATATGATATGATATGATAAGATAAAGATGTTCAGTTATGTTATGCCAAAATGTTTCTGAATGTGAAATGGATCCTTAAATATGAATAGTTGATTTTGAGTATGAAAAGATTGAAAAGTCGCTCTGATTTTACGATAATACGTTTTTATGAGATCTGCATATAAAAATAAAATGTTTTTGTTTCTGCATACTGAAATTTCTGTAAAGGCTCATGTTTACATACTAGTATATATTCTCTGCTTACTGAGTTGTGGATAACTCACCCCCTTATCTTCATATATTTTCAGATGACATTGATTTCCCAACTAGGGGTCAGGAATAGAATTGAAGCTGGCTAGATATGGATGGAAGGATTGGGTATCTAAGAATACCATTGTTAGTAGATGGATTTAACTTGAGTATTTGAAGTACTTTATGTTGTTTGGACCTATTGAGACCTAACGATGTATTGTTATATTTTTTGAGGTTATTGGGAGATTGTGGACCCCCTTTGGTTTATGTTTTTGTAATGTTGACTTATGGAGTTTTATTATGGTTATTTGGAAAATATGAGTTGTGTGCTAATCATGAAGTCCTTGGAGTTTTAAGTGCTTGGAGAGACAGGTTTGTTAGTGACAGGTAGTAATTCTTCGACCCTTCCGGGTGCGGGGCGTTACAATAAGCACAACCCCAACTCAGAAATCATAAGCACAACTGAAACTCAGAAATCATAATCATGAAATAATATAGATCTAAGGTTCTGGTTGGTGATCATACCGAACGACGGCAAAGGATCAGAAGCAACCTGTAACAAGTGAAGCTGGAAATCTAGGATTCTTCTTCAGTCGGCACAAAGGAAGCATCGAGAGAAGTCTGAGTTCTTTGTTCTTTGGATGTTAAGTATCCTTTGGTTTGTTACAAAACCAGACCGCTCAACGGTCGAGAATCGCACGGTGGTGGTTGGGTGAGAGGGATTTATCAGATGGGATCTGCAACTGGGTACCCGCTGGGGAGAGCAAGATCTGAGGTGGTAGAAGATGAAACGTCCATCACGGGAGAGAGGGATTAAGATTTAGAGGGAGGGAGAGTCATTAACGAACGTGAGGAGAGGGATTTGGTGAGGATTTCTGAAGGGGAGAGGGAGGGAAAGGCACACGAAAGAGTTGTTTTAATGGATCGGACTCGAGTTAGACTGGGTCTACCAAATCAGCCTTTGTGTGGCGTGTGATCTGCAAACCAAATTAGAGCATTAGCATTAGATTCATCATTTTCATTTTTAAAATTTGATAAAAAATACATATTTTTCATAAATTCAAAACCTCTCTATCCATAACCCCACATTGGATTAGCTATTGGATTCATCAAAATAATAATATAATATTATTTTTTTAATAATAATATTTTTAATTTATTTTTTTTCAGATTTTACAATTACATTAACTATATATTAATTAATAATTTAATTTGATACTTAAATTATTGTTTCCCAACTTAAATATATTGTGGCTCAAAATTAGAAAACAATAATTTAAGTAAATAAAATAATGGTTATAGAGTGTGAATAGTGAGTCTTCAAATTTAAAGATGAATTGGAATGCACTGTAACTCAAAGTTTCAGATTTTAGTATTTGGTGAATCCAATGCAGTGATTTTAAACATGAATTCATCAAATTTTAAAGATTGAACTCATTTGATGAGTCTAATGCCGATGCGTAGATTTTCTTATACTTAATCTTTCTCTCTCTGCTTCTGTCTAGTAATTGGGTTCACTGTGTTTTGTGCATGTAACTTGAATTCCATTTATAAGTTGGTTTCTGGGTGATTTTTCTTACTGGGTTTTACATCTTGTGTCTTGGGTTTTGCATCTTTGAGTTCCGTGTATCGGTTGGAATTTGCATCTTGGTTTTTTTTTTTTTTTTCATTTTCTCTCACTAGTTGCTAAATTCAAGGCACAAATCAAGACAAATTCATACAAAAAACTCCCAAATAAAACCAGAGGAGTAGGGAATGGCTCTCGTGTCTGCAGATCCGAAATGGCTCTAGGTTGGAAAGTTCAGCAAACTCGCTATTCAGTTTCTTCCTTTTTAATCTCACTCCTTATATCTTAGTTTATACCTTGATACTAATATGACTGCAGTGGTTTCAGAGAACTTGGGAGAAGACGGTTAAGAGAATACAGATAACTTGTGCTTGAATTTATGTACATTAATTAGGTATAAGAATTCTAGTCATGTTTTAATAAGGAGTCGCAACTTTAAATTATGTGTTCATTGTGTGGAATTGTTTGCAGAGGGAAGTTTTCTGCATAGACAATTTATGTCTTGAAGTCATAAGACTTTTTCTTGTGCTTGAATTTCTTGTGCATATAAATAACATTATCAACAAGACAATAATGGTATATGACACTAACATATTGCATTTTTTTTAATTTTTTTTGGTCTCTCCTTAATTTAAGTAGTAATAATGTCAAATTTGAACTTCAGAAAAGGGAAGATGAAGTCTTCAAAAGAGAGTCTGAAGTTCATAAAAGGGAAGGCGAACTCGTACAAATGTCAAGACTATTACAAAACCAAGAGGATGAGCTTAGAAGGCAAATGGTGGAGAAGAGGCGTTTATGACTTGTTTGTACATGGACTGGAGATTGATTAAGATATTCATTTTCAACTACTTTGGCAACACTAGGGGGCTTTCTCAAAGTGTCTTTCGCCATAATATTGTAAATGTAAAGGCAATGCTAGCAACTTAGTTGTGAAGTAGGGATATTTTGTACTCGAGAATGTTTGGTTTGTAAACATTACCCTCTTATATGAATATTGAATGGGCAGTTTCAGTTTTGCCTATTATCTTCATGTGGCATTTTTGCAATATGTTGGTACACGCTTAACTGCAACGGGATAAGTATTTTCCTTTCCTGTATTTTTCAAACAAATTGGGTATGAACATGTTTGGACTGTTTCAATAGCTGTGTAGCTGTGTTGAAACAAAATAGAACAATCTCTTAATGAGCAGATAATGGCATACGCATCTGGTATTGCTTTTTATTTTGCCAATTTGGTGCAGATAGCTTCAGAAAAATGCATTGTTGAATCAAAATTAAGACATTTGACTCATGTGAGTTTGAGATTATTATTGTAAATGACAGCAACATAAAGAATTGGGCTGTGCAAATCCTCCGCGTGCGGCTTCAACTCTGGTCGACCTCTGCTCCAAATCTAGGGGTGCTATATGCCCCCTACGGGGCGGGGTAGCCCCCACCCCGCATGGGTAGGGTGGCGAGTTTCGTCCCCGTCCCGGATAACGGGGTGCGGATGGGAGGGGGTCATCCGTCCGCCCCCCCCCCGCCCCTACTAAGCCAAAGGCCCAGAAGTAGTTTCTGGGCCATTTTTGGGCCCATAAAATTAGAAGTTTTTTTTTTAAAAAAAAAGAGTTAAAAAAAGAAAAAAAAGTTACATGAATAAAAATAATATATACATGATACAAATTTATATAATTAAGACTCTAATGAAGTACCACTATAGACTACAAGTCTACTACTTAATAAACTAATAAATAATAATGATAACTAAGCTATTACAAAAATAAAATGGAAAGTCTAAACAATTACAAAATTACAAAGAAAAAAGTGTCCAAGGGACATTGTATTAACATTACAAAATTACAAATCAAATAAATAATACGTACAACTGATTCAGATTTCAATATTCTAAGAAATTAAGAATCTAAAAATAGAGGTGAGCTATTTGGGTCTTTGACAGTGACATTTGGGGCGGCCGGATGGGTAGTCTTTTGAGGCTTGAGCACATATCAATATTGCAGTGTAGGTAGACATCGTCTAAGTCATCTCATGTGTTGCTACAACAATCAATACTAAAATTAATATTGATGAAATCGAAATGAATATAAATAAATCAAAATAATAAAATAAAAACAACAATTACAAGATGGTCTAGATCCAGACTGATCACCACCCTCTTCGTCGGTCTCTTTAAAATCTAAAACATTCAGAACATAAATATCATTTCCCATCGTCCAACTTTGTGTGCATATCAATGTCTCCACAGTTGCAGGAGACAATGAACTACAGAAAGGATCTAATATGTGCCCTCTAGTACTAAATGCAGACTCCAAGGCAACGATGCTAATAGAGATGGCCAACATACAACGGGCAATCTTAGAAAGGATGAGATATTTCTTTGATGCTACATTCCACCATCCTAATATGTCGAAGTCATCATCATCTTGAATAAGATCCCTAGACAAGTAATTGTCTAACTCTGAAACCACCTCCGTAGATTGACGAACTGGGATTATGTGCGAAGGTCTTAGTCCATGTCAATCTACGCTTCTTTGTTGCCCCGGTGTCTGGAGGAGGTATTGGGGTAGGTGTAAGTGTAGTAGATGCAGTACCACCCTTAATTGCATTAAACTCATCATATAAATTATAAAGGGTATCTCGAGCCATCTCACCAATAAGATCAGTCTATACCTGATCGTGCACAAGTCACAAACCATATAACATGTCTGAAACTTTCAGACGGAGATCA
The DNA here is from genome assembly GCA_961763995.1 of Juglans cinerea. NCBI lineage: Eukaryota > Viridiplantae > Streptophyta > Magnoliopsida > Fagales > Juglandaceae > Juglans > Juglans cinerea. Next base: position 23,481,528 of record CAUIVZ010000005.1, read on the forward strand.
AGAATAACAGCCACATATAACAAATTATTTAGTTAGTCAAATCTCCCCAATACTTGTCATATTTGACCCTCATGGTCAATGACATCCCCCTCATCCTTAATTGGAACCCCTACACATGTCGTCTAATTCGTCTTTCACCCTATATATTTGTTGACAATATTCATAGGATGTAGGGTGAAAAGAAGCAGATAACTTCAATGTGACATTGTAAAAAAGCCCGAGAAAATAAACAAAAGTAGAAACTACCTCTCAATCATCATCATTAGGCTTTTCTAAACCCCTGTGCTCATCAAAGTATTTGACATATTGAATATCTTCATCACCCAATAATTGAAATGCTACCTTATATTCTTGGGCCGCCTCCAACATCAAGAAGGTTGAGTTTCATATTGTAGGAACATCAGTACAAAGACCATTATTTGATGTTATGCCCACATTTTTCACAGCAATCTTGAATTTCTCCAATCTAGAAGGAGAAGACCTCACAAATTTCACAGCCAGTCTAACTCGTGCAACCGAGTCATCAACATCTTTCAACCCCTCAGTCACAATTAGATTCAAGATATGTGCAGAACATCTAACATGCAAATATTCACCACCCAAGAATGTCTTATTTGTCTCTCTAAGATAAGCTTTCAGATATCCTAAGGCGACATCATTAGACGAGGTATTGTCAACCGAAACTGTCAAAACCATGTCAACCCCACTCCTTTATTGAGGCCTCCAAGGCCTTCCTAATCGTCCCACCCATGTGATCAGTTATTTGACAAAACTTAATAATCTTTTTATGAAGAATCCAATCAGAATCAATGAAATGAACAGTCAAAGATATATAATTAAAATTTTGGACAAAAGTCTAAGTATCGGTAATGAGGCAAACTACCAAACCCGACAATTGGCCCCTCAAAACATCTTTATATTTCTAGTACATATTTTTAATATCCTTTACCACAGTGTGGCGAGAAGGAAGCGTAAATCTACGTTCCAATTCTTAGACAAATTCTTGGAACCATTTTCCATCCACAAACTGAAAAGGTAACTCGTCTATGATAACCATACGATCTAACTTCCTTCTACACTCATCAGCATTATACTTTGTATACCCCTTCAACGTTGGACCCCCACTACTCCCATCTGCCATTTTTTTTAGTCCAATTTTTAGTCTAGATTGACTCTTCTCTAGTAAGGATCTTCATATTGGACTCTTCTTGCATTGTTCCTCTTGATGGACTTTGAACTGAAATGTACTATGTTTCCTATAGTGACATCCATATATTTTTCCACAATAATTACATTTAGTTTGGGGATTATTGGAGTCACCACCCTCTAGTTTGGTAAAATGAGACCAAACTACGGAACAAGTTTCTTGCTTTGTGTGGGCTTGGGGGCGGGGTAAGTGTACTCCCACTCCCAGGGGTTGGAGTAAGGTTAGGTTCTAGGGCAGGAGTACTGGTAGGGATAGGAGAGCTATTAGTGAAATCTCTTTGAGAAGACATTCCTGATTTCACAACACAATAAAAAATTATAAAATCAATCAACATACGACATAAGAAAATCATAATAATATACCACACATGAAAAAACAAGACAAAGTGCAAAGCCATAACAATTTAGGGGTTTTGGATTGAAACCCCTGAATCAATTTATTTAGGGGTTTCGGATTGAACCCCTGAATCAATTTATTTAGGGGTTTCGGATTGAACCCCTAAATCAATTTAAGGTTCCAATCCGAAATCCTAAATTGATTTAGGGGTTTCGATTGGAACCTTAAATTGATTTATTTAGGGTTCCAAATCCGAACACCCAGAGGCTAGAAATAGTAAAATACAAACTACAAAAAAAAAAAAAAAAAACAAGCAAAGAAGAGATAAATTTCAAACACATGCACAAATTTCTCCACAGCACACAAATTCACAATTATTCCCATCCTCCATCTCCGATTCAACCCATCCTTCTTCCAATCTCCAATCCAAAACTAAAAAAATAAAATCTAGGGTTTTAGATTTCTTATATTTGAGTGGTGGTGAATGCGAAGTTTCAAAATAAGTTCAAACGATGGTGGAGTGACTGGTGTCCCGGTGGTGCTGCTCTTGCAGTCGTGCGAGAGAGAGAATAGAATAATAGATCAAGCGAGAGAGACTGAGATAAACAGAGAAAGATTGAGAGAGAAGAGAGTTCGAGAAGGACGCAGGGGGACATTAACTAAACTCTAAAAGTAAAACGGCACGCTGCTTCACTTACTTATGGGGTTTTTTATTTTTTTTATTATATATATATAATTTTAATTATATATATATTAAGCGGGGCAAGGGAAAAACGGAGCGGGGCTTCGCCCCCTCCATCCCCCACCTCCGTAAGTCTCCTGGGGTGCGGGCGGGGCCCCCCACACCCTGCTCTAGCGGACTGAAGCCCCTGCCCCGCATTGGCGGTCGCCCGCACCCCGCACCCCGTTGCCCACCCCTACCCAAATCTGACTCCGACTAAGTCAGAGTAGTCGGAATCAGAATTGGAGTACCTCCGAAATTACATGTTGGAGTCAGAGTCGGATTGGAGCCTAGATGAGCTCAGAACTCTGACTTCGACTTAAAAAACAAAAATTCTGTTCTCATTTTTATTGCTTTTCCAAACAAAGAAAGAGAAATCTATATTATTTTTTGCTTCTCCAAATGGTTAATGTTAGTTTCGACATCCAATCTTGATCGTTGTTCCTTTACATCAATGGTTAATTTGAATATAGTGGTAACAGTACACACATATATATATAATTAGTTTTTTAATCTTTCTATATCTGACTATTCATTTTGATTCTTCAACGCCGAGACTCTACTCTCTTCCCAATCCCATTTCCTTTTATGTGTTTCTGTGGAGCATCTTACAAAGGAAGAAATGAACTAGAGGAGTACATGTATACCATTCACTAGAATATACAGGCTCCATTTCATGACGATGGCTTTATCAATGTCGGTTATACCATCATTCGACGAAAACGGCCAACAGAGCCATCTCTCTCTCTCTCTCTCTCTCTCTCTCTCTCTATATATATATATATATATATATATATCTGTGTGTGTGGCGCCGACGCTTCGACTCCGACAACTCCAATTGCAGTCGGAGTAGGACTCGAAACCCAACTCCAGCCCTAATAAAGAAGATAATGTATTCCCAATAAAGGAAATTGCATATATACAGAATATTGAGAGTTACAGAAATTACATTTTTTTTTTCCTCATTTATTGCTTCTAATCATAGCCAAATTCATACATTGAAACAATTTCTTCATTACATTACTGGAAATCAACTCTCTCATTTATTACACGAAATCTCCACAATTCACATAATCTTGGGGCTCCACTTGTGAATGTTGCTTCCACTATGGACTGCTCCGTGTTGTACATACTTCTTGCATTAAAAGTAACACTTTTAAGAATACTAAGTATAATTATACACAAGTGAAGTATGTAAGAATGGGCATACGATCATACCTAGCTTGTTGGCATTGTCAATAGGGTCCATACTATTAGTAGGGGCCGCACTATATTGTGATTCACTTGCTAAACAACTCTGCACAATCAATATATTGAAACCAAACTTATAAAAAAAAAAGAAGAGAAAACTCAAAACTGTTAAATCTAGTTAATTACTACAAAAAAGAGAAAATCGAAAACTGTACAATTTTAAAACCTCGAGTTTTCTTCTACTTTTGACTTTGTTGTGGTCTCTACGTCAGTCATTCTTTGACTGTTTTCTTTTACGGCCTTTTCAACTATCGAAACTCTTCGTGCTGTTTGTGGCCTCCTTTTTCCTTTTACAACGTTCGGAGTAAGTACAATCTTATCCTTGGCTACAGGAGCGCCTGTACTTGGTATGTTAACTGAATGCCTCAAGTTAGGTAAAGCCGCTTTTACTCCAAGTAAATAGTCTACCATGCTCAAGTAATGCTCTTTACTTGTTAATAGATCTGGCGCTATAGCACAAAACAACCTCATAAGGTATTCATGCTTCCGTGCATTGGGATTTTCATGCAATTTATCATAACTACTCTTAATGAAAGTGTATTTGCACTTCAAGTCTTTTCTCCAACGATCCAAAATGTAATTGGATGGTAAGGATGAATCCCTTTTATGAAGTCTATACACAACAAATGCATGTATACACAAAATCTCCCGAGTCTCAAACAACACAAATGTACATTTCACTTCGATCTCCTCATTGTTTAGATAAACAGAGAATTATTGTCGACATCTTTAATAAAGTTCTCGATCTGCAAAATGTCTGAGACGTCATATGTGGATATTGCACCCTTTGTTCTAACAAGTGAGCAATTATAGTATATTATTCCCATCACTTCATATTGCACCTCCTTGAACTTAGCATTTTTGTATACACTCTGAAACTATTTTTCTATGGCAATAAATGAAATACATAGTATTGTGGCATTGCATGAGGCGAAGTTAGCAGCTTATTCATTCTCAACTTTTTTTCTAAGGGAATTGTAAGATTGGTCTACAAACTCTTTCAGTGTAGTACCCGAATGCAAAAAGTCATAAAAAAATACATTCATGCTTTCGCTTCTAAGTGTGGTGCTCATCTCAGTCCAGAACACATCTTTCAAGAAAACCGGTACCCAAAATGAGCGTCACTGTATAAACCACTCAACCATGCATTGTCCTCAAGTTTGTAAGCATGAATTAGCCTCTCCCAACTCTTTTTAGATTCTTCACATGTTTGGGAGTTGTACAGACAACCTTGAATGTTGAATTTCAGGCCAAAGTTATACATTGTGTGTGAGCCAAGCTTCTTCGAGAGTTTTTCATGATGTGCCATAGATAATATCTATGCGTAGTTTCTAGAAAAGTAATTGAAATAGCACTCTTCATGGCACGATCTTGGTCTGTTATGATTGCAGCTGGAGCTTGATCATTCATACACTTCAACCATGTTTGAAATAACCACATGAATGATTGTGTCTCTTCACTGGATATTAATCCAGCACCAACAAGTATAGATTGACCATGATGATTGAATCCAACAAATGGTGCAAATGGCATCTCATACCTATTAGTCAAATAAGTCGTGTCAAAAGTTACAACATCTCCAAAGTATAGGTACGATGCTCTACTTTGTGCATCAGCCCAGAATACATTCCACAATCTCTCTTCATTGTCCAAGTCCTTAGAGGCATAAAAGTCATCCTATCAAAATAATCACGGAGTGCCCCAACAGCTCCTTTACCTAGGCGAAGGTGCCTCACCTTGTCAATGAAGTTTCTACAGTCTTTCTCAGTAAACTCAAGGTTCTCAAAGCCGTTGACTTCAAAAACTAAAGAATTAAAATTCTTATTCATCCTTATTCCATCTCCATCATTAACTTCTAGCTTCCACTTGGCGATTGGGTTTATATTCCGATGGCATCTCAAGTATCTAGATTTATGTGGACTCAACAGTCCATGATTGTGGGCAAGCTCTACGATTGTTAGACACCACTCACCATTAATCTTCTGGGTATTGATCTTGACCTTGCATTCTATTTTTGTTGTTGGACATGATTCCGACACGTCAATCCTTCTACTTTTGTGCTTTCCACCGCATACACAACCAACATTAATGTATTTAATCGCCCCATTTGACTCCCATTTTGTTCTCTATGTCAATACACCAAAGCTTGCTTACTTTGCATAGCACTTGTAGTACACAATAACAACATGTTCATCCTTAAAAATCATTCCAGACTTCGGGGTGTCATCCAACTCAACTTAGATTTTTCCTCATTCTTCTCATCATCAATACCCCTCTCAACCCCCACATCATGATCGTCTTTTGGTTCTTCTGGTTCATGCCACAATAATGACATCATTTCTTTAATCGACAAATATGAAACAATTAGCATTTACTCAATAAATGAGAGCAGAACATGATTAACCATTTCCATCAGTAACGTTTGCTTGTTGCTCAATACGATATTTGCCAATCTATAGGGGTACCTTAAGAAATTGTTATTGGTTTTGAAGTCTCTGCCTTTTCAATTTTTGCAAAGTGCTCAACCTTGCTTAAAGTTCTCGCACTAGATGAACTAGGGTAATTTACTTGAGTCCCAAATGGTTCGATATAAGGGGCTACACAATATTAAAAAAATGAAGTGTAACTAATAATAATATTTTGCAATCATTTCTAACTCATGTCATTAATTTACCTGACTTCCTCATATGTAGGGAAATGTAGTTGCAGAAGCATTATGCTTTGGAGGAGGCACATAGGTTCTAAAGAGGAGGCGTAGGGGTTTGGAGGAGGCGAGTAGGGGTTTGAAGGGAAAGCATATGGGTTTGGAGCATAAGAATTTGGGGTAGCATTCTGAAATGAAGAGAGGTAAGGAGGCATTGGCTCATATGGATTTGAATGGGTAATGGGTGTTGGAGGTTTATATCGGGGTAGAGGCCCGAAAAATGGAGCCGGCAGAGATCTATAATAAGCCGGAAAATAGAAATAGCATTACTTTAACATCAACAATAACAACGTGGACAAATCCAAAAAAAATATATATATATACTTTTATCACATTTGTAGAATTGGACCATTCACTCAAAGATGTCTTCGATGGGTGGTTTAGAGGTAGTTTTTCTTCTCATTTGCCCATTATGCTTTTTGGCCAATGAATTGCAGCAAGCGATTTGTTTAGATACTGATATGTACATTGAGTTTAACAAATTAAATTAAATGAAGTATAAATGCAATGCAAAAAATTTGAAACTAGGGAACCCAAAGTTTTTGTTGTCCTCACAAGAGAATAAAACCAAAACAAAAGTCTCATTTTGTGGAAAAGAATAAATCAAACCTGACCACAAACAACATAGATAAATGCCTTCAATTCAAACACAAACACAAACAAGTTAAAAACACAAATTACAGATAAATGCACAAAAATTCCGAATCTAACAAATCAAATACACAAACAAATAAATGCATAAAAATTTATCTAACAAACATATAAATGCGTAAAAATTTCATTACGTACACAAACAAATTAAAAGCACAACTACATACAAAACTTTGCAAAATTCTCGAAATGCAAATACAAAACACTTTGAAATACAAAGTAAATATGGTGGATGAAATACGTAATACGTAGCTTCGGTTAAACCTTTAGCTTCAGCTTTACTTCACATTAGTGGGAAAAAAAATGCAGAGCTTCGATTTCGACGCAGAAGGAAGGAATGAAACTTTTTGTTGGTGAGTTCCGTTGCTTGCAACCTGCTCCTTAGGGCAACTTTTCACTCTTTTGGAAAAAATGAAAGGATTTTCGTTTGTTTTTGGCTCCTGTTTTGTGAGTATTTTTTATTATTATACTTAAGGCCGCCATGTCACATTACACTCTGGCCAGTATGTTAAAATGTAGTGTGCTCTGTAGCAGTACTGCTCTTGGGAATAAGGGCCTTAACCGTTTGGCCACTAAATGAGAGATTGTGTCTTTTGGTGAATTAAAAATCTTTTCAATATATTCTCTACAATTTGAGAAGTTGTGACTTCTCACAAGTGCTCTTTCATTTTAGTTGTAACTTTTCACAAGTACACTTTCATTTATATAAGTTGTGAATTTTCACAAGTATCATTTCATTTTAGTTGTGACTTTTTACAAGTATCATTTTATTCTCTATAAATAGGGAACCTCACCCACAAATTTACTCACTCAAATTCTCTTACAAAAATTAGAAAAAATTTTTTTCTTTCTTTTTGTCTTTCTTTATTTAGAATTTGACTATTTTATATTGGGTTTGAGGATGTCATTTTTTGTGCACCGACAAGGAGATTAACAGGAACCGATGTTTTTGTATCTTAAGAATAGACTGTCAAGAAACTTAGTGCATATTTAGATTTGGAGGCGGCAGAATCTACTTTAAGGAAAACGTCTGTCAACATCGAATTCTTTCTTTTTAATTCGTTCCTATTATTTTTATATATTCTCTAGTTTACAAAGTGTTTGCACATATATAATTTATTATCAAAATTTTCCCAACATAATATTGTAAGAATGAGTCAAATGCTTTTTAAAAACAAATAGATAAATTAGCGATTAGATTTAGTATTGGCTGATCATCGGTTGATCAAAAAATCCATTCGAAATATATAATTAATTATATATATACTCAATAAATTGAAGACAAATATCGATCATGTAATGGTACAGAACTTATATATATATATATATATATCGGTTTTTGATTGGCTTATATATAAGAGCATATATTCAACCAATTGATAATACTACAAGGGGAAACACTTTTCCCAGCGATTCATTATCGCTGGGACTACCCACAAAATCGCTGGCACATACCTCACCCAGCGATTTAGAAATTGCTACAAATTCGCCGGTATTAAAGCCCCACTTTAGATCTACTCCAACGGAACCCAAAACTTGCCGCTACATATTTTTATTCCTGGCGAATAATATTCGCGGCCCATTTTGCATTTAATCGCCGCAAAGTCAAGATATGATTCAATTCTTAAACGCTGGGAAAGATTAATTCCAGCGATTAATTTCTGTCGCTAAAAGAGAGAAAATCGCTGGCAATTATATTTCTCAGCGACATTTTCAAATCGCTGTAATATAATTAACAGTATTGAAATTACATTTGGCGGCAATAAAAGCTCACCGGTTTGGATTAATACCAGCGATTTTATCATTGCTGCAATTGATTTGTACTTATTTGCAGTGAACATAACATCGCTGGTTTTAGCTAATTTACGGCGATTAGAAAATCACCGTTAATTAGCGTTTCATTTGGAAAAGTATTTAGCAGCGATTACAAAATCGCCGCTATTGTATTATACACATCGATTTTTATATCGCTGCAACTGAGAATTTGCTTTGGGGAACTCAATACCAGCGATTTAATAATCGCCGTCATTAGAGTTTTGTTTTGTAAATTAACTTGTGGTGAATTTTAAATCGCTGGTATATATGTTTTAGTAGCGATTTGCACATCGCTGATTTTGGACAATCACCTTTTTATTTTTTGTCGGCGATAATAGTTTCGCCGGTAAAACTGAATTCGCCGGTAAAACTTGAGGACCCAATTTTCTTACTAGGCTTGGTTTTTGGTTGTTCCTAAATGCAACATTCATAATCAATGGCTGCTTCATTAATTCAAGTTGAACATCGACAACACATGCAAAATAAAATCCATCAACAACACATGCAAAATAAAATCCATCAACAAAACATCCAAACTCATATGTATTACAATGGGGTGGTGTATTATATTCTCATATCAAGTACAAACTGAGCAACATCTGGAATAATAAATAACCATCACGGTCATTTCTCATGTTGTAATCAACTCTACTATTTGCTGAAATAACCACTACCAAGTTCCACAACTCCCTGATCGTCGTCTCTGTAAAGTAATAGGGAAGCCCCCCCACAAAAATGCGGTCAGGCCCCTCAAGCCCACCTGCAGATCCCGCAATTAACCCAACAGCGGCCAAGTTCAGATTAGGATTGGGCTGGCTTGGACCAAGTGTTGCAACAAGGGATGGGTTGTAATCACTAGGTCTCCTCACCATAATAGGGGCACCCTGGAAAAAGTAGAAAGAATGAAATAGGTCAGTCCCATGTCATGTACTAACCCATCCAACTAAAAGGGCTGGTAGCTTATGAAGACAAATTGAACTCAAGCACTAGAATACCTGGACCAGCAGTGTTTCCTCCAATTGCAGCCATAACATGACTGAAATATGTTGCAACAGACTGCAGTAGAACATTTGAGATAATTATGATCATTGGGTTTTCCCAAAGAGCATGGCTAACGAGAATAAATAGTCAAATTTGTACATATTCCTTATATAGTCAATGAAATGTCTGATATTTGCTTTAATTTCTTCCTTATATAGTAAATTATGAGGAAAAAAAAAGTCTTCCTTCTATTGTAATGAACAATAGGTGATTGCTAGATTTGAATGGTTAACTCTTCTGATATTATGATAAAATGGAAATATATTTAGTTATGAACTGCATTAAAACAATAATTATTTATCAGGATCTTGATTTGGTTTGTAGTTTTGAATGCCGAGCGTACATTATCAATTTTTATCAGTAGTGCCTTCCGTTATATCACACGCAGGTTGGATGATGCGATTGAAATTTTGGAGCATGTTGTTGGAACAAGGGAGGAAAAGCTTGGGACCGCAAATCCTGATGTAGATGATGAGAAGAGGAGGTTGGCTGAGTTATTAAAAGAAGCAGGCAGAGCTAGGAACAGAAAGGCCAGATCACTACTTCTTGATGCCAACCCTCCTCATAATATAAACAATGATTGCATCGAGGTATGATCAAGATGTTTATGGCTTCAGGTACGACTATGGTGTATTATATGGCTTACTTATGTTCTAAGAAAAGAAGAAAACGAGGGGGGGTGTCAATCATATTCCTGTTGTGTTATTTAATTATGTTTTATGGAAGCAAATTTGTACAAATAAATTTGTTTAAATGGATCTGGTCTGAACTCATGCATACCTGTGATATCATAAAATAGATAGTTCCCGGTCAAGGTGCCCACATATTCCTCCCTGTAAAAGTTGATTATCTGAGTCTTTCATGTTGAATATTGAAAGTTATGAAAAGCTAAAAAACTAGAAAAGTACCAACAAAGCAGTGATTGTTTATTGTTCAGCATTGAAAAGCAGTGTAAAAAGCTAGTAGCCACTGAGAAAGGTAGATAACTGTACATCTAAATTGCTTATTGCCAGCTACTTGAAGATGATTTCAACCTTGCTTGAGCATGGTTAAAAGCATTTAGTTCATATATATCATTGGGCTAACTCTCAGTACCGGGAAATAAGGTTTTTCTTGTAGTGTAAGTAATTAATAAGTAGTCGGTCGGATTAAAAAAAAAATTAGTCGGTCAAACCAGACCGGACCGACCCAGTACCACTCCATCCTGTTAATCAATTAAAACTTGAGCAGAAAGGGCGGTTGAGTCGATGGAGCAATATGCCAAATTGATCTCCATCCTGTTAATCAATTAAAACATGAGTAGAAAGGATTGGCTTAATATTTAAAAAAAGGTTTTGCTATATATCAGTTACTATTGATCCTCATATCCCAAACATGACAAATTTTTTTTTGGGACCCTCTTTTGACCTCTGTCTCCCATCAAGCTCTCTCTCTCCTCAAGCTCTCTCTCTTGGATCTCTCATCAAGCTCTCATTGGACCCTCTCTCTCTCTCTCATCGGACCCCCTCTCTCTCTCATCAAGCTCTGATCTCTCTCATCAGACCCCCTCTCTTTTTCATCAGGCTCTCTCTATTCGAGCTCTCTCTCTCCTCGAGCTCTCTCTCTCTCTCATCAAGCCGGTTCACACGTAGGGTGTGGGGTGTGAGATTTGAAACAGTGGCTGATGAAAAGATTTATTCTTTAAATAATATTAAGTAGAGTACCTTTTCATGGGCTTCTATATATAATTATTATCCACATATAACTCTGAAACGCCTAGCTAGCTGGCATTATCAAATTCTAGGCGTGTGCGGCCTTTTCCTTTGTTCTTTTTCGGTCTAGCATTAATAATTAATTATATGCTTCTCATGAATGGAGGAGCTGTAGTACTACTGTGATCGATACTTAATTTCTAGGATTTTTCCAAACATGCATGACTCATCATGATATATATTGTCTTGCAGGCCAGGTTGATATATATATATAACAAATTAATTAGTCACATGATGAGTCCACGTTGATTTCGACATGAGGGAACCTTAAGAGAAACCTACAACAAGTGCAACGTCTCTGATAGTAACGCATGCATGCACCGACGACGTTTGAATATATATATCATATTGTATTGGTCGAGTTGGACTTAAGTAACTTAAATTGCATTAATTATACACAAACCAATTAGTACGTACTTATTAATTGATGGTCCTCATTAGATTATTCCTGCAATTAAGTAGGTGATTAGTTTGGGCTAACAGATTTAATTATTAGCCGACCTGCTGCGCGCAGAATTAACTGCATGCAACCAAAACATGCTAAATATTTTACGCAAACCATAAGTACTACTTATATATATATATATATATATATATATATATATATATGTAGTCGCATATATAATTTCTGAAGGCTCGATGACCTTAGTCTTACGGACGTACGTTAGAGAATGGCATCGGTGGCTTAATCGGCCAGCAGCTGGTGTTGTAATTACTGTAACTCTACTTTGTTGTCATGGGTATTAGACACTAGAAGATGAGTTTGCCTTCATTAATGCAGCTCTAACTTCCCTCACTTCCCCACCTACTCGGATCTATATTATATAATATAGTATGTACTCATTACATCATTGCTATCCCTTGCTGCATTACTCTTTTACACTCCTAAAACTCCTCCTTGTTGCCATCCTTGCTCAGATGCTCTAGTACCGTTCTCTCTCTCGATCGGCTAGATTCCTTCTCGAAGAACTTGATCAGTACGAGCTCAACAACATGGATGGAGTGCTGAGGAGTGATGTAAAGGTGATGGAGAGTCCTACTCCAAGTTGGAGAATAAGGATTTATGATGTCATGCTTCGCTTTTTGGGTTTGGCCTTCACTTTTGTTGCTGCAGTTCTGGTGGGTGTTACTAGGGAGACCAAGATTGTCCCTATCACTATTTCACAAGGCGCACCCGTCTTGCATATTCCTTTCACGGCTAAGTGGCAATACATGTCTGCTTTTGTGTAAGCTTTAATTTCCACCCTTAGCTTTCCTCTCAAACATACACACGAGTTTAATATATATTTGCTTTATATTAATCCAGTATAAGATAAAATTAAGTCGGATATCTAGCGATCTCACTTCATAGATACATACAAGCAGACATACATATATATAGTAAATTTATCTTCAAGCAATAAGTTGAAAAATAGGGACCAAATTCTTCTTACCTGCATGCTGCATGGATGCAGGTTCTTCTTGGTGACAAACTCCGTAGCATGTGCGTATGCAGCAGGATCTTTGGTATACTCTGTGGCAGCCCGAAGCTTCAAACACAATGCAGCTTTGGTACTAAGCATCCTAGACCTGATCATGATGGCTCTTCTCTATTCCGCCAATGGGGCAGCGGCTGCTATTGGGCTCGTTGGCCGCGACGGAAACTCACACGTGCAATGGAGAAAGGTCTGTGATGTGTTTGATGGCTATTGCCACCACTTGGCAGCTGCCCTAGTCCTCTCTCTTATTGGGTCTTTTGCATTTCTTTGGCTTGTTCTTCTTTCCGTTTTGGGCCTCCACAAGAAGTCAAAATAAAAATAAAGATATCATGCCAGGCTCTTGGAAATTGATTGTATGGTATTAGGGTTAGTGTAGGGAAACTTGTTCTGTTGCACTAGTGCTTGTAATTAGTTGTACGTAGTAAATGCTTGCGGTATGGGAAGGACTATATATATAAGTAAATGCTTTGATGATCTGTAGCAAATTTGATGCCGAGCAGCAGCTGGCAGTTGGTGTGGTTATTAATTGCAGTTGGAATCTATATATATTATATGATCGAGACATGAGTACAAAATATATGAATTTGATATAGGAAATTGCAGCTTTAATTATACCATATTCTTATTTTATTTCGATTTATTCAATTCATGTGTTGACGTGATATATTCATCGATCTTTGATTTTGTTTTAAAAAATATTGGTAATTCATCCTCTAATGATTAATGGATATATATACTAATTAACATCATTTTTTTTTGTTCTTTTTTCAAAAAGTGTTTCAGGATCATGATATATAATGCCCGGATTAATTCCATGAATGATCTTGACCATTCATTATAAATTCTACCCCAAGATCACCATTATCATAATTGACATAAATGGCCAATTTCGCCCGGCCCAATGGCGGCGATCATGGAGGAGTGATCATCCGATCAACTGGCCTTCATGACCTTAAATTTCATTACTTATAATTTAAATAAATGGTCAATATTTATAAATAGTAGATCTAGAATTGGCCGAAAGATGCAAACGGATCCCTATATCGAATTCCCAAAAGTGATTGCATGTGGCCTATTTTTAATTAATTTTGCTGCGAGGATTGTTAACATGATGCTGAGAAGATATTCGTTTAAAGTGATTTCTTATGGTATTAGAGCAGATATCTTGAATTCGATTTTGTCGTGGTCCCCTTGAATTTGGTCTCCCAGTCTCTTGTTTGTATTGTTCCGGCTGTTTGCTCTATTTTTTTTGGTGATTTGGACATTAGGGGGAGAAATAATCACAGAAGTTCCCAAAAAGAATAAAGGAACGGATAGATCAGACCACAAATAGGAACTATTGCACCAAATGCAGCAGCAGATCATAGTCGTTTTGAGTGTCATCATGAAGTGGTTGAATCTTGATTGCTAAACAAAAGTGGTTGAAAAATCATTCCTAGCAGTGTCCATCATGAATTATATTGTTTGGTCCAAACAATTACTTCTATTCATTCTTTTCTCATTGAATCTGAAAGAAGTTATGGGAATATCTTATGGTGATATCATATCCAATGCAATGGTTCATGGAGTACCTTTTAATCCTTGTGCTTATAGTTCAGCACTATAATTGGAAGCTCTCCGCACGATTCGACCCACTTAACTCTAAATACGTGTCTAGCGACTATAAAAAGTCGAGAAATGTCAGAATTCTCTAAATAATTGTGTATATATATAAGAAAATTCTATACACCACAGTGACCACGCCACTATCTCATTTTCATCCCACTATACATGATGCGACATATTTATTACCATTAAATGATTATTTATTAAATAATTATTTATTATCTAATGGTGATAAATATGTCATATCTTACATAATAGAATGAAAGTAGGATGATGATGTGGTGTATAGCATTACTCATATATATTATATATATGAGTATGTATTGATAACATAGGTATTTTAATAGTGTTTTAAATGACTTTAGACTAGTCCCACTCACTACAACAGAATGTGTATTTTGTGACAGAGAAAACTGTCACAAAAAAATGGCAAACTGTCACTAAAAATTTTTGGTGACGGTTTGAAACCGTCACCATGACCGTCACCTAAAGTGCGTCACAGAAAACATTTGGTGACGGTTTACTGTACAACCGTCACAAAAAATATTTTTAGTGACGGTTGGAAGTGTTCCGTTCGGTACAACGTTCGAACGTTCATTTTTTGGTGACGGTTATGAACTGTCACAGAAAATCACGTTCGAACGTAAAATAAAACGTTCGGACGTTATACCCGACCGATTGGCGTTCGAATGAGAGAAGTTGACGTTCGTTGGATATCGTGTTCGAACGTATAAATTTACGTTCGAATGTTAATGCGTCCGAACGTTAATTACATTAAACGTTCGAATATTTGTTCGAACGTAAACGTAAATGTTCAAACGTAGCGCGTTTAATGTTCGGACGTATACTCGAATGTAAACGAAGGAGCGTCCGAATGCAAGTTTTTTGTTCGAACGTTAGTCGCTTTACCGTTCGAACGGTTTGTTCGTTTTAGCGTGAGTACGTTCGAACGTATAGTTTAACGTTCGTACGATTCAATTGTATTTACGTTCGAACGTTTGTTACAGTGTGAACCAACGTTCGAACGATTTTTATTTACATTCGAACGTACAGATCAGAAATACTAATTTCATAAAATTTAAAAACATATATAATACCAATAGTATCATATTACATACCCAATTAAGAAGTAAGAATGTCTTATAAAAGTACAAAATTAGATATTAAAACTAGTCAGAAATATTGATAAAATTTATTTCTTCTTTTTCCCTCTCCCACGGGGATTCTGTTGCAACGACATAACACGTTCCATTTGCACCATCATCTCCCGTTGCACTTGCTCTTGCACTTCATTGCGTATTCTTTCCTCCTGGTCTCTCTGTTGGTCCTGCAAACGCGTCTCTAAATGAGACTGTCGTTCTAAGAGAGACTCTAACTCTTGTTGCCTAGACCTCATATACTCATTCTCACGCCGTGCAGCTTCTAAATCTGCCGTAAGATTATTAATTTGTGAAGCCGATGAGGTTGAGGAGGATGAACATTTATGCTTGATAGATCGTCCCAAACCTCTTGCCATACTAGACTGCGGCCCGAGCACTTGCGTGAATATGTCTATGTCACTAGGAGATGATTCCTCAGAAGCCGACTGCATCTCCAACATTTTGCTCTGCAATTTAAAAGGTAATGATCGTAAATAATTAGTAACGTATTAAAAGAAATAGAAATAAGAAATAAACTATTAAAATATTATATAAATAATTTATTTAACAAAATTAACACTGCTTACATAATTATCTGCAGCGACAGGATCCATCCACTCACTATGCTCATTAGTGTGAGCAGCAGCATAGACATGAATGAGGGAAAAGTTTTCAGGATCATCACGTTTCTAACAAAGCGAGAATATTAGCAATTTTAAAAAGATAATATTAGTACGTACTTATCAGAAATAATATCAGGAAAATAAATGAATTCTATAATTTTTTAATTACCATTTTTTCAGCAAGACGGTGGAATGACCTTGAACCGGCACGATGGTGGACAGTCATAACGGATCTATTCTGTGCATTTGTAGAACTCAAGTGCTACAAAATATATTAAAAATGTTAATTGTAATATGTATACATATAATATATAAAACGAATATGAATGTAAATAATTAAAAGAGATAAATGTAAAATACCTGATAATCTGGAGATGCGAAAAGATCACAACACTTTCTCCAATCATCTAACTTCATCTGCTGAAAAGGAGACTGCGCAGCCTCTTCCAACGTCTCAAACTTCTTGAAGTGGTCATGACATCGTCCTTTGTGACGTCGGAATAGTGTAGCCATCAACTCATTCACGGTTCTCAAATCCTCGCTACGGCCAAAGTCGAGGTCGAATTCATCCTAATAAGGGAATCAGGTAAAAAATATAATATATTAATCTAGGTGAAAAAAATGTACTGAAAAGTAAACTCACCAGCACACGACTTCGAATGTGCTCCTTAATCTCATTCGGAACATCTC
This sequence comes from Juglans cinerea, assembly GCA_961763995.1. NCBI lineage: Eukaryota > Viridiplantae > Streptophyta > Magnoliopsida > Fagales > Juglandaceae > Juglans > Juglans cinerea. The sequence continues at coordinate 23,498,540 of CAUIVZ010000005.1, forward strand.
GCCATGAGCGCACATAAAATGGAGCATAAGCTCGAACTAATGTGCCAATATAGGAGGAAAGCGCTGCTGCACTATCATCCACTCCTCCAGTGGAATTATCAGGAATTGTGATCTTCAGTTTACCATGCCTTCTCATTACTTTGTTGATAAGGTAGTTGGTCCTATCCCATTCGAGATTATATTCTCCATATTGCACAAATCTCGTCACTCTACTAATTTCTACGTTAGTAGAAATTTCGGCAGCACCTCCCCATAATTCTCCAAGTATACATGTTCAAATATCGGGATTGTGACCCGACGAACAGTATACCCGAAGAACAATGAAGAAGACACCGAAACTTCATATTAAACGTGGAAAGTAGCGAGTAACAAAAATGTGCAATACAGATAATATAATCTCAAACTGTCCACACTGGACAATTCAGGAATCAGTGGACACATAAATGTACACTGATTCCCAAACGGGTCTAAGGGTATTTATGCAATGACACACGCATCTAGCAATATAATCATACAATAATATCTCCATATTTGTTAAACTAAAGAGGGATGGAAGATTATGTGACCCCCTGTTTCGTGTCTTGTACACAACGAGGGAGAATGATCTTGATGAAATGTTTAAATTTTGGTCTAATTACTTAACCGTCACAAACTGTCCGACCTCGACACTCCTCTCAAGGCCGAAGAGACTATGACAGTCAAGCAATTAGACCAAAATTTAGAGATTATAATTGTTATATATAATTTTAAATGTTATTATATAATTTCGACTTATTATCATTCTACAATTATAATCTTAATTGTTATACTTAATTTAGTGAGTTATTTACTTATATAGACAATAAGTATATAATTTTTATATAAGAATCTATTTGATCCTTATTTCCTTTCTCTTTAGTTTGTAATAAATAAGTATATTTACATATTCAAACTCTACTTATTTAGTAGTTTCAAGACTTTTTTATTGAAGAGTATTTTAAAGGTTATATTATAATTTTAATTATTATCATTCCTAAAATATAATTTTAGTTTCAAGACTTCTACATTTTATATATCTATAACTATATACTACATTGTATAGTATGATAGCATAATACTTTAGATGAGAATATAAATGTATATAATATATAAACTTACCATATATATAAATAAATAATATATATTAAATTGTTATTTATTAAATTCTTTATTATATACTAACTTATACTATAATATGTATTCTACATTTTATATATCTATTTATATCTATATACTACTTATTAAATAATCAATAAATACCATAAGCTCATAAACTATTCACAAAATTCACAAACAATAATCATAATTATTTCAAGAGTAAGCATAAAATCACAACAACATGTATAAACATATTGCTAAACTTTAGAAATATAACAAGCACTCGCAAAAAAACCAATAATCTAATTGTCAATAATATTATATAACATCGTAATCTATAAAGAAAACATTTATAATATAATATTAAATTGAATAACGTTCGAACGTAATAATAATTACGTTCGAACGTTCTGTGTATATAAGGCCAAAACCGAACGTCGAAACGACATCTCTATTACGTTCATCGTCTACTCCGTTGCACGCCGCCACGCCTCCTTCGCCGCCGCCGTCAACTCCGCCACAACCGTCACTAAAGGTAGGCATTCATCTTTTATTCAAGTAACATGTATTTTATTGAAATTTGGATTGAGTTTTGTGTTAAACCGGATAAGTTATTTCAAGACTTTCAACTTCATTTTCCGGCCACCACGGCTAGTCATTTGCCGAATAGTCACCGTAGAAATGTTTCTTGAAGTGTATACTTCATTTCCACGGTGACATTTCGGTATTTAGAACCGTGTAGCGAAATTCTTGAGATTTCAATAATGGCTGAGTCGACTCAGCCATTCTGCGTCGAAACGTTCGAACGTTTCACCAAGACGTTCGAACGTACGACGTTTAAATTACAAAGCCGTTACGGCTTCCACGTTCGAACGTTTGATTATAACATCCGAACGTAATGATTTTCTACAATATTCATGCTTCGACGTTCGGACGTCCATATTTATGTTCACACGTAAAACAAATACGTTCGAACGTATTTGTTTTAACGTCCGAACGTACGTCAGCCAATATTTATTTACTGCTTATGTTCGAACGTACATTGTTACATTCGAACGTATTTTTTTACGTTCGAATGTAAATATATTGACATTATTTTACGTGGGAACGTATAAATAAACATCCGAACGTTTTATCTTTACGTTCGAACGTTATAGATAAAACGTTCGAACGTTACGGCAGAGCATCTTAGAATTAATATCAAAAAAATGCATTATTGTAAATAATTTTTTTTTCCTTTTCTATTTTCAGGATATGGCTCTTCCACTGCATACTAGGAAACGAGGGAGGGAAGGAGCCACGTCGGACACTGCCCGCATTGGAGCTCGTACTGTTATGGTAGAGCGAGAGATCTTAATTAATGAGTTCGACGAACTCTGTTGGCAGCAGACGAACCTGAGAGATGTTTTCCTCAGTAGAGGCTGGGGAAATATCTGCACATTGAGGGGGAAGGTATACCCCTCAATGGTTCAAGAATTCTATATGGGGATGTGTGACATGCCTCAGGATGCATCCTCTCACACCGTGACTGTACGCGGTGTTTCCATTGAGGTATCAGCAGATGTCATCGGCGAGCACCTTGAGATTCGTCGAGGAGTGGAGACATTTGCACACTCGACACCCCGTGAGGATGTAGGCACTTCTACATCATCTACTGGTCGGGGATGTGAGCCAGCATCAGCCAGAGATGCAGGCCAGTCAGAGGCTGAGGATACTGGCGTCGAGGCTCGGGATGATGACCGAGACGAGGATTTCTACATCCTCACCGGGAGGGATCGCATGCAGATCGAGCGGAAGAACGCCTTCAACCAGAACCATCTGCTGCATTTCTTCCGCATGTTGCACCTTATTGTTGCAACAAATGTGGATCCTGTGGCTCATAAAACCACATTTAGTCGGCTTCGGGCACAATTTTTGATACGAGTGGCACGTGGAGATCCTATAGATTTGCCATTGCACATCTTTCAGAGGATCCGTTACGAGGCGAGCATCGTCTCCACGGATAATCTCCCATATGGTGTCCTCATCAGCCGACTATTACTTGCACGGGGAGTGCCGACCCAGCCAGAGGACCGGGTCAAAGATCAGATGAGCCCCCTCGACATGACCACGCATCGACGTAGCATTGGACAGGCGAGGGGACGTCAGCCACCCCCTGTAGAGGATCTAGTTCCTCCGACGCAGCCTGAGCCAGGTCATGTCGGGAGTAGTAGTCAGCATACGCCGAGTACATCTGCAGGAGATGTGCGGCCTGCTTGGGTTGATGCGGTCATCTCACAGCTGACTGCGCATATCGATCATAAGATCGATCGATCGCTCGAGGCTATATCGGCGTCTGTTGCCGAACTCACCCATCGTGTAACTATCCTCAACGACAAGGTTGATACCTTGACTGAGGAGGTACGGAGTTCGACTTTTGCGGATAACGTTATCATCTGACTGTTAATATCAAATTTTATATTTTATTTTTAATATTTGTAACGAAAAATATTATTGAATATTTCTATCGTTTTTTAATTTCAATTTTTAACCTTCTTTGATGTTATATTTTTCAACTTTAATACTAAATCACTGCATTTCAAATATATATAAATCAATAATATATATTTATATATTACAAAGTGTGTATATATAAATATATACAATTCAATTTTTTAGACTTGTTCACAAATTATGCACAATAAAAACCACATAATTTTTAAATTAAAGTCATTTAATTTAAATTTACAATGAACGTTCGAATGTTATTACTTAACGTTCGAACATTGGTGCAAACATTTTACGTTCGAACGTAAAATTAATAACATTCGAACGGTTGCGCCAAAACATTTTACGTTCAAACGTAAACAGACATAATGTTCGAACGTATATGTAACGTTCGAACGCATATTTCCCATACGTTGGAACGTAAAAACATCTCATTCTATCTTTAGTGACGGTTTCCAGAAACTGTCACAGAAAATACCTTTTAGTGACGGTCTAGAGACCGTCACAAATTCCTAACCGTCACTAAAAACCAATTGTGTTGTAGTGACTATTGCTTTGAAAAAGTGGGTATTTATTAATACTTGCACTTCACATGCTATTGCTTTAAAACGCATGCTTAGGTGTACTTGACCATCAACTTAACTAGTGCACAACAATTAATTGGTGCGTTTTCTAGTACTTTTGACTTCTGAATTGTTGAAGGGCCACCTAAACGTTTTCTTATGAAAAGTATAGATAGCTTACAAAACTCTAAATTAAAAAAAAGGTCGCATTTTTGTGAATTGGTCATCATTTTTGTATTCACTATCGAGGTGTCACCTTGGGAAAAACTTGTAGTTTGCGGTAGTAATTGTGGGCATCCTCCAGCGAATGACTCTGTAGAGCCAACCTAAGCAAAGTTCAACAGCCAACCGCAGCTGCAAGGAGTACTCAAGTTGAACTCATCAGTAGATAATCTGTGTCCCTTTCAACTTAGAAAAAAATCTCTGCAGGGCCATGAAGTCTTAACAAATGTTTTGTGCACGCTACAATCCCAAGACGGTGGTGACCATTAGACTGTAATATAGAAAATCATAGAAGAGAATATTGCAAACTGCGTTTGGATGTTAAGGTGATCTCAGATGATCTGAGTTGATCTGTGAATAGCAATATTTTGTAGGTCTCATTGAGATGTGTTTGAATGTAAATAGGTTGAGATATGTGTTTGAATGTATGAAGTAAGTTGAGATGAGTTCACTTTTTTTTATGAGAAGTTGAAAAAGTAGTGAGTCCCATCAATGATTGGTTTGAGATGAGTTGAACTCACTCAAACAACCAATCACATAAGATCTACTATACACAAGTCAATAACTTTGGTGAAAATTCAACATATCTTTAACTGGTTTTCATATCTCATTACACAGGTAAAAAAAAAAAAGATTTTACGTTTAGCTTGAGTAAAATACAAACGTACCTTCTGAGCTTTAGCCTCAAAAGCTATTGCTCAAGGTATAACTAGTTTCACCTGATCAACATAATATAGAAAATTTTTGCAATCCCAATGTCACAACTCTACCTGTATTTCAGTGATCCATCTTAGCAAATCTTCCCTTGATTCTTATCCTGCTTTCCGCACGAACCTTCCTTGATTCATACCTAATGTGCTTATCATACCTGTTGTTTTCCACACATCGATACTCATTATTCCAAGTACAAGTGTGACCAGATGATCAAAAAAATTGTGAAGAATATAAAGAAATATTTAAGTGAATTCTCAATTCATGTTGATTAGCTACACAATCCCCTCTTTATAGAATATTTTGAAGTTGGGGTACCTAAGGAAATAAAATTGCCAAATATTTGACAAAGTTATAATTGTAAGAAAAAGGTGGCAATTATACCTCCTTGTTTTCTTCTTCTCCTTGTAGCGTGAGAGTGCAGAGTCCCTCTCTTGGCTGTTTAACTCATGTGGATAAACTTTTGGAAGAGCTGATGAGTTTTCTGAAATAATAACATGTAGTGATTGGGCTTCATTACCATCATTGGCATGACTGACACTGCCACCAATATCTGAATGTTTTTCAGGGACCACAGGACTCTCCTCAATGTAGCTTCTTTTGAATGAATTAGAAATACAAAATTGATTTGCAGCCTGACCACCATCACTAAACCACTGAAAGTCACCTGCCTGCACAATGGGAAGAATGCTTAACCTTTCAATTTGAGTTTTTAAAAGTACACCATACTGATATAACCAATAAAGAAATGTAGAAAATTAACCATCTAAAACACACTCTAATGCCTGAACATACTCTGGTATATAAAACATATTGGACATAGTAATGGAGTATACATGCTTAAGTATGTGTATTAAATCTCAAAAAGGAATCACAAGATTTGAAGTAAGTTAGAAGTCCCCCATACTCTAAAAACTCGCTCGTCTGAATCCAGCTGGGGGGAAGGGGAGCTTCGGCCAAATAAAGGGGGATAGCTGTTTTCGAGCTTCTCCGGTGACCATCGTCAGACATGCGCACACCGGGAGAAGCCTCACCTGCCAATCTTGCAATCGACCAGATTGGGCGCCAATTGGAGCGGCGTGTTGTGCTGACGCGCGGTTTAAAGGAAATGCATGGGGTACTCAAACCACCGCGATTCATCTTCCGTCGACGCCATGCGCGGCAGCTCAGGGCCCAGTGACTCCGGCAACGTCTTGATTGGCCGAACGGCTCCTTCCCAGTGTGGCGCGTGCCACCGATGCTTTCCAATTTGTGTTTTCCGATTCTGTTTGGTGTTGTTTGGTAGTGTTTATTTGTTTCCAATACTGTATTTCCAACTTTATGTCGGTGTTGTTTTTGTTGAAGTTTGTTTGTTGGGTTTTTTATTCGTAGGAAAATAAAGTGAAATAGGCTATTGGACTTTTGTCCATAGTGGTGTTGGGTTCCTCCAATGGGTGTGTTGTTTACTTCTCCTCCTTTGGAGGATGGAGTTTTTATGTGAGGTGTTTTTTCCTCTGTTTTAATACAGAGAATGATACTCTCTTTTTGAGAGTTTTCATGAAGTTAGACAATGCCCATCCCAAAGATTTTGTGTACGGAGATGCTTACAACAGATGTTAGTTTGACTTGTAATTTGAGTCACAGATGTAACTTCCTTTATGGAATGAAATGAAATAAAGTCTATTTCTTATAAAAAAAAAAAAAAAAAGTCCCCCATACCTATAGGCATAAGCTTTTTAGATTAAGGTGCTATCCCAACATGTTATATCAATTCTCACTCGGAGACTTCCCTAAATGTGACAAGCTAGATAAGATAATAGAACAGTATAACTAATGTTTTGATGGTTTGGAAGACAATAAAGTTTGATATACATGGGTATAGACAAGACTTTGTGAGGAAAGATGTGGATATAAAAAATGCACAAGAAGTTCTTGTCACAGAGAATCGGAATTGAAGCAAACATAGAGGTACATTAAAAAACTCTATTACTAATGTGGAGTACTGGTACATTCTGTTAAAGAAAGAGTGCAAGTGTGTTGGTAACCGTGATGCTGAGTGGGTTATTGATTCAACAACTTGCCATAAGTAATTCCCACAAGAAAGTTTGCCTCACTACCAATAAAGTAGGATACTTATTACCATGATGAAGGAGATTCTGGTTATTTGAAGATTGAGGGAATTGTGTTAGGATGATGTTAAGCTGATGATAGTTGACATTGTTGTCTGACTGATTTTGGGGTATTAAACTAGATATTGCTAACCCTCATGTTAAGGGAGAAGTCAACAATTTAGCTTTCAAGTATACTTTGGCTTTTGATGAAGAGTTGAAGGGTTGGATAAAGGCTATAAAAGATGAGATTATTCTCAATAATGAAGTTTTCCTATTATTGCAAAGTAATCAAGATGCTAGAGTTTTGTAAGATCTTGATCAGCATGGACTTCAAGTGAGGACTCGCAATGTGGTTCTCCTCCCTAATGGGTTGGAAAGGAGTCAGATTGGTGTGGTGGCTAATAAGTCCAACTGTTAGAGGTTAGGATTCTGACTCGAGGCCATGTGAGACTGTAGAAAGAAAGAAAATATATAAAGTTGATTCTTGCTCGTGTAAGATATAACAAAACAAAATTAAAAAATATATATGTGCGGGTGTGTGTTAAGACCATATTTGTGATCATATGACATATTGGCAAAAAGGATGAAGGTAGGAGCTAATTCGAAAGAAAACATCCAATTCCTTCCCATTTCTACACTTTCATCTGATTTGATGATCATGCAGGAGAAGAAGAAAACAAGAAAAAATGCTATACAAATCAAATGAGAAGATCCAAGTTCTAACAACAAGATCTATGTTAGACAAGCGTACACAAGATACTTTAACATGAAAAATACCAATGTGGCAAAGCATGGGAAATGATTTTGCAGGGTACGAATAGAAAATGTAAATTACCCCAAAATCAGGAGATTCAGTTTGCTCTGCATCATGTGCAAAGCCTGTACACATATGTCCTGGCTGCACATTTTGTTCAGGCACCAATGATTGGTAATTGATGCGGGGTTCAGCATCAGCAGCTTCGTGATTCGAGTTGGGTTCCGACTTTGCCATTTCACGAAGCTGGCTAAGTATATCTTCCTTGTATTGCCCACAAGCAGCATTACGATTCTGATGCAACAACAATGTCCTGAACTAAGTCACAATCGCAGTGGTCGACAAACAAACTCTAATAGTAATAGGGATTCAACATTCCAGAGAATCTCAAATCCAAGGAAAAGGGTTCTTAGGCCTGTACAGTAAATGCTTAAACTTCAACCAAAGTCAAGTCAGCCCCCACAAAAGATCCTAAAATTCATTAGATAGAATCTGCTGGGGAATAAATGAGATGAACTGAATCATTCATAGCCTTCATAGATAAGAGTAGACTAGATTACAAAAAATTGGGAGCGTCAGCAACTTAACACGAGTCCGCAACTTGAAATTCCAAATTCTAAATTGGTTTAGTAACATGAAATGATAAAAGGATTTAGATAAGTTGAATAAAATATTATTTTTTAATATTATTATTGTTTTAAGATTTAAAAATATTAAATTATTTATTATATTTTCTATAAAAATTTAGAAGAATTATAATATAAAATAAAATAAGATGAAATGAGTTGAGATTATTTAGATTTAAATAAAAGAATCCTAACCAGTTAGATAAGTCACCTTAGGGAGAGGAGGACCTCCCATAGCCTGAAACTCATGCGCTGAATTCGTCGATCGAATCAAATCATCGAAATTGAAAACATGAGAAGCATCATCCCAAACCAAGAAATCGGAAAACTCATCAGCATCATCATTCTCATCGCTCAAAAACAGAGCTTTGTTACCCACCTCCTCAAAGCCAACAATAGCCATCAAATCACTCACAGAAGGACATCCAGTGAACCCCTCGAGCGGCCTCCTATTATGAACCAGCGAAAGCGAGAGATTGTGGTGCTCCCAGTCGCAGTTCTGGCACAGAACAGAGCTCTCAGTGGAGCAGAAAATTGAGGCAGGGGAGAAGTCACAGGCGTCACAGAGCGGTGAGCGAGTGTGCTTGGAGAAGAGCTGGTTGGCCGAGTGGATCTCCCTGTCGCAGAGGAAGCATAGCTTGGCTGAGTCGGCTCGGCAGTAGAGAAGAGCGGTGGCTTCTGAACAATTGTCACAGAGACGCTTTTGGGGGCTCATGCTTTGCTCTTCTTGTGGATACTATAAGGAATCAAGAATAAGAAGAAGACGACAAATTAATCATCTCATGTTCTCTGTTTTTTGCAAACTATCTCGGTTAAGCTTATGTATTTGTAACTGGAAAGAAGAAGAAGAAGAAGATGATGGGTGGTCTGGAATGTATGTAGCTTCGAAACAGAGCTAAGCAGGATATGTAATAAATACGACTATACGAGAGAGAGAGAGAGAGAGAGAGAGAGGTTGTAACTTGTCTTGTTGAGGAAGTAGTATCTTGAAAAGGGTAGTTGATAACTTGATATTTGCGTTGTTCCTGAAACGATGGATGGAAAGGTAAGAGATCATATTAATTGTCACCTCCCAATTTCTTTTCTTTTTTATATTTCATAAACAATTAATATTTATTATCTAACTAATTTAAAAGTACCAAAAAGTTAGAGTTTTGCCTACGATGCTCCTTCAATATTTATATCTACTTATTTAAAAAAAAAATATTTTTATATCTATATATATATATTTATATATTCTTTATATATATAAAGTGGTTATACAAATCTTATTTTAGCGGTTTTTATTATTTTTTCGTTAAAGTTAACGCCGTTTGTCTAAATCTGTTATCAATTTCTGTCGATACATCTGCATGCACATGCATTCTGTCATTCATTGTATTTACTCTATTAGACATTAATCTCGTCTATTTAACGTTACAATTCTCTAAAAAAACAAATACAAATGAATAAAATTTAAAGAAGTCCTCCACCCAAAACCTGAAGAGTAAAATAGATGAAAAATAATGCAAGAGATGAGAAGAGAAGGGTCGGATTTGCAGCAAAATAGTAACAAGATCATAGAGATTAAAATGCAAACTATTACCAGATGAAAAATGAGGAGGAGAGTTGCGGCACAACCAGATTTGCAGACGAAGAAAGATGAAACCAAAAAATCTTTTCAGAGCATGGGTAGAGGGAAAAATAAATGGAAATGCAAGGGCGTTTTTCACAAGCTTGAACCCAAAATACTAAGGAAACTACGGAGAGAGAGTGGCGAGCATGGAGGCTCAGCTATGCTCACGGTTTGGGGTTAAAATAGGGCACGCGTTGGGGCCAAAAAATAGAGCATGAGATGGGGGAAAAATGAAGGTGAGGGCAGATGGGGGTTCTCACCATGGAGCGCAGGGCACAGAAGAGAAATGGCGGAGAGAGAGAGAGAGGCGAGCAAGGAGGCTCACGGATAAGGCATGCAATAGAGAAAAACAGAGGAAACCGAGAAGAGAAATAAGAAGGAAGGCAATGGCGCGCAGGAGAATAAGAAAAGAAGAAGAAAACCCTAAGGGCTGGCCAAAATGACACCGTTTGAGGAAGAGAGGGTTGGGCTAAAAACAAGCCCACGGGCTGGGCTTTACAAAGCCAAACGAGCTGGGCCCAAAATGGAGAAAACCCACTAAAAACAAGTCCTATCTGAAAAATATAGGCCCAATAAAATAAAAAGACACAAAATATAGAAAAAAAGCAAATAAAAACACTACAACTAAAAATTAATAAAATAAGAAAAAAACTATTTTGCCCACCATTTCTTACCGCTCAGGAAAAATTTTATTTTTATTTTTTTTACTTAATGATTAAGGAAGTGATTTTAAGTGTATTGATGTATTTTTTTATTTTTTAAATATATTTAAATATATTTAAAAAATGTGAATAGAAAAAAAAAAGTTTCAAAAGCAACTAGCGGTAAGCTTGAGCGATACTACTCAGGTGGCAGAGTAGCACTGCTCATAAAATAAACCCAATGTCATACAACCTGACACACTGACATATAAACCCAAACACTCAACCTATATAAATCGGAAGAGACAAAATTTTAAAAGACAATAATTAAAAATTAAAAAAATTTGTAAATCTTAATGATTTAGATACAATAAGAAATCGACTGACACAAATCACATGCCACATTTATCGATCTCATTCCCCAAGACTCAAACCATCCTCTTTCCCCCAAAAATCAACAATATAAAAAAAATAAAAAATCATAACATCCAAATAAAAAATTAGTAGAGAAATATTTTAAAATAATTAGTAGAGAAATAGTCGGTAGTTGCTTAGAATAGGGAATTAAGTTTGACAAATAGTTTCTAAAATTTTTTTTGTATGTGATATAGTTTCTAAATCAACATCGTTATTTAATTAACCAAAAATATTATGTCCTTATTAATAAAAAAAATTAGTTCTTAACAAAAAAAAAATTAAATATAAATTAAGCAGACGTGCATTGCACGTTGCTTTCACTAGTATACATACATACATACATACATACATATATATATATATATATATATATATTTATATCTACTAAACCGTAAAAAAGAATGAAGTTTAATTGAGGAAGATCCTTCTCTCCTCTCTCGAGTAGTGTAAGGTGTAGTTCCCGAGTAGTCTCTCATATTTGTGGTGAGTCTAGAGAGGGTGGGCGTGTGATGGAGGAGGAAGAACTTGCTAAACGGTGGGAGGGTCTTAAACTGTCGAAGGAGGAGAAATCGATATACCAATTATCAACTGAGGGAGTTAAAGATTTATGGTCAAGAGGGAAACACTGTCTCATTGGTTTAGTGTTGACTGAGAAAGGAATTAATAGGAAAGCCTTTAGAATGACGATGTCACAGGTATGGAGGCTGGAGGGCTGGGTGAGGTTTAAAGAAGTTGGTGATCATCGATTCATCATTGAATTTCAATGGCTTGTTGATAAGGAAAAAGTGCTAAGTGGTCATCTATGGTTCTTTGATAGGAACTTGTTAACTTTTCAAGAAGTTGATGGAAGTGTCCCTACTAATGCAGTGTAGTTCATGCATGAACCTTTTTGGGTTTAGTTATACAATCTCCCTCTGGTGGCTATGTTAGAGGAAGTGGGAGATCATTTTGGCTCAGCTATTGGGAAAGTCATAGAAGTTGAATCCGATAATGATGGATGGGCATGGGTAAATGCCTTTGAGTAAGGGTAGTTGTTGACTTGCATAGACCTTTCTTGAGAGGGAAATGGCTGAAAGTTGATGATCAGCAGTACTGGGAATCCTTTAAGTATGAAGGTCTGCAAAACTTCTGTTTTCAATGTGGAGTTTTATTCCATAAAGGGAGAAGTTGTAACAAGAAGAGGTATAACAATCAAGGGGATGAGGTGCAACAGCTGCAGTTTGGTCCTTGGCTTCGAACTCAGCCAATGAACTCAAACATTTTTTATCTTCGAAAATATGGTGGCTTTGATAGTACAAGCCACCATCAGAGGCGGCAATAGGCAGGTTCCTGTGGTGGTGACAGGGATGACTCCAAAAATGGTAAGGCAGATCAACATGAGGTATCTGAAGCTAATTCTTAGGCTTTTCCTGACGATGAGGCCATCAATTTGGCAAGTGGGAATGTTGTTTTCCAGCAGGAGATGGAGGGTGAGGTAGGTATCTAGAAAGTCAATAGTAACGCTCCCTTTTATCAAGGTTGTTTCCAAGTTGAGGAAGATTCAGGAGCAAATTCTGATATGGTGTAGGAGGGGGTTTTAAATAAGGAAGATATCAACCCAAATGAGACTGTTATGGGTGCAGTTATGGGCAATTCTTGCCTTATGGAGTTAGAAGGTTCTAAGTTGTCAACTATGGAAAGATCTTCTCACCAAGTAGTTACACTCTCAAGCATTAGCCCACGGGTTGATGTGGATTTTGATAACTCTCTTAATGGGAGAGTTGAGGTGTCTAAAAAGGCTCCACGTGGAATAGGAGGGCTAGGGAGGTCAACAATCTGGAAAATAATGAAGACTGTCCTAAGGGTAGGGAAAGGAAGAAGAGGGGACTAGGAATAACTGTTGTTGATAGTAAGTCAGTGAATAAACATAAACTCGCTAAAGGCTCTGATCTGAACAATCCTAATGCTGTGTTGGTGGAGACAACCATGATAGGCCTTAGCTGGAACTATCGAGGGCTTGGAAGCCTTTAGACAGTTCGTGAACTTCACCTTTTGGTGAAGTGTGTCCCAAGTTTGTGTTTCTAATGGAAACAAAATGTGGTAGAAATAAGGTGGAGGCAATAAGGAATAGAGTGGGGTTTGACGTTAGCTTTGTGGTTGACAGTAGGGGCCTCAGTGGAGGATTAGCTTTCTTGTGGAATAGCTCTAAAGTCATTTGCTTGGAATCTTATTCTCATAGTCATATTTCCATTATCATGAAAATGGTAAGAGGATAATTCTAAGGTTATGATTACAGGGTTCTATGGAAACCCTCTAACGTCTTGAAGGGGTGAGAGCTGGCAGCTTCTGAAAATGCTGAAACCTAGGCAAGGAATGACTTGGTTATACTTGGGAGATTTCAATGAGATTCTGCATCATTATGAGAAATAAGGGGCAGCTAGGAGACCATATTCACAAATGGAAGCTTTTAGAGATGCAGTGGAGTTTTGTGGTTTAAGTGACCTTGGATTTCAAGGCACAAAATTCACCTGGTGCAATAATAGAGAGGGTTCTCAGTTTACTAAAGAGAGGTTGGATCGGGTTATGGGAAATTTATCTTGGACTAGTGTCTTCTCTACTTGTAATGTTAGTGCCTTAGCTGCCCAGTCTTCAGACCATAGTCCTCTACTGGTCTCCATGAGAAATGAATCAAGAAGTGAGATTAGCAGGGATAGCCGGAGGGCGAAACTCTTTAAATATGAAACCAGTTGGGATCAAAGGGAGGATTGCAGCAGTATTATAGAGAGTAGTTGGCTTAAACAACAAGGCCCTTCTGGCTCAAAGTTGGGGACTATTCTTAAAGGTTTGCAGAAGTGTAAAGAGTCCCTGTAGAAACGGAGTAAGGAAACTATGAATAAGAAGAGAAGGGTTATCCATGCTAAGTTGAATCAACTCTCCAAGTTGCAAAACATGAATACTGGCTCTCATCCAGGTCCTATTAAGCAATTGTAGAAGAAAGTGGAGGCCTTATTGGAGGAAGTTAATACTCGATGGAAGCAAAGAGCAAAACAGGCTTGGCGCAAACATGGAGACAGAAATATCAAGTACTTTCACATGTGTGCTAATCAAAGAAGGAAGACAAATGCTATCAAGAGAATTGTTAGGGAAGATGGATCAGTGGCCCGCAATCCTAAAGATATCACAGAGACTTTTTATCCATATTATCAAAACCTATTCACTTCATCCAATCCTGAAGGTTTTGACGAATGTCTAGTTTCACTGACTCCTAAGGTAAATGAAGAGATGAATTAATTTATGTCCAAGCAATACACAACGGAGGAGGTTAAAGAGGCATTTTTTCAAATTAATCCTTTAGGCTCTCCAGGTCCAGATGGATTTCTAACAGCATTCTACCAAAATCATTGGCAGCAAGAGAGGTTGGTCATATAAATGAAACTCATATTATATTGATCCCCAAGATTAAAAGTCCTAAAACAGTACCTGATTATAGGCCTATCTCTTTATGCAATGTGCTATATAAGATTATTTCTAAAGTCATAGCCAATAGACTAAAAGGTATCCTTCCCAATATTATTTCTCTCACTCAAAGTGCATTTATACCTGGTAGGCTAATTTTGGACAATATCATTGTTGCTTTTGAGGCGATCCACTCTATGAATTCAAGGGTTCAAGGGCAGAAAGGGTATATGGCATTGAAGTTAGATATGAGTAAAGTCTATGATAGGGTGGAGTGGAGTTTCTTAAGATAAGTGATGGTGAGGTTGGGGTTCAATGACAAGTGGGTCAGACTAGTGCTGAGATGCATCAGCTCATTGACTTATTATATTCTTATTAATGAAGCTCCTCAAGGCTTCTTTCAACCTACAAGGGGTATTAGACAGAGGATCCTTTATCTCCATATCTCTTTATCTTGTTCTGAAGCTTTTAATTCCTTACTCAACCAAGCAGAGGCATCAAAATTAATTTCTGGCATTCCTATTACTAGGGGTAAGCTATGTATTAACCACTTATTTTTTGTGGACGATAACTTGTTATTTAGCAGAGCCAACTCTCTTGAATGGGCAAGGTTTATTGGAATTCTTGATTTATATGAAAGAGCCTCACGACATAAGCTTAATAAAGAGAAGACTTCCATTCATTTTAGTGCCAACACCAGAAGGGATGCAAAGGACTTTATCATTAGCATTGCTGGAGTTAGATCTTCATCCTCTTATGAAAAGTATCTTGGTTTACCTGCTCTCAATGGTAGATCAAGACACAAAACCTTCAAGAGCATCTTGGACAGAATCAAGGGCAAGATCAGTAATTGGAAGTCAAAGTTTCTACTCAGGCAAGGAAGGAAATCCTCCTCTAGGCTATCATCCAAGCTCTACCTACTTACTGTATTGAGGTTTTTAAACTCCCAAAATCTTTACCTAAGGAGATCAATAAAGTGATGCACCAGTTCTGGTGGAGACAACAACAAAATGAAAGGAAAGTGCATTGAGTCTCATGGAGTCAAATGAGGAAAGCTAAGGCTACAGGTGGACTGGGATTTTGTGACTTGAAAAGTTTCAATTTGGCTTTGCTCGCTAAGCAAGGATGGAGGATCTTACAACATCCTAAATCACTTGCTTCATAAATCCTGAAATCAAAGTATTTCCCAAATTCATCATTTTCTCAAGCCAAGCTTGGGGCTAGACCCTCTTTTATTTGGAGAAGCATCATTATGGAGGATTGGGAATGGTCAGTTACTAGTATCTAGAAGGATAGATGGCTGCCTCAACCCTTAACATTTAAGGTTCAAAGTCCAGTACAGATTCTGAGTGTAGATGCAGCTGTGGCAGAGCTCATTAACCATGAAGATAAGCAATGGAGGGTGGATCTTGTGGAAGCAATTTTTGAAAGAAGAGAAGCAGAAATCATTAAAAGGATCCCAATCAGCTCTATTGGATCTCCTGACAAGCTAATCTGAAAATGCATAAAGAATGACATATTTTTCAGTTAAAAGTGCTTACCATCTGCAAAAAGAACTCAATGGGTTGCCAAAGGGGCAATCATCAAAGCTGCCTCTAAGGAAGATGGGTGGACCTGCTGTTGGAAGTTTCAAGTTCCCCATGGCACCAAGGTCTTTGTGTGCAAAGCCTGCCTAGAGTCCTTGCCCACTAATCTGAACTTGTACAAGAAACAAATTATTGAGTCTCCATTGTGCCATATCTGTCTAAGAGAAGAGGAGTATGTGGTTCATGCAATGTGGAGCTGTAGCTCAGCTATGGATGTGTGGAGTCAATGCCCAACTGCTTTTCATAAGAGCACTCTCAGTGCAAACAGCTTCAGAGGAATTTTTTAAGGCCTTAGTGCAGTAACTAAGCAGCAGACCATGGAGTTATTTGCCATGATAGCAAGGAAGATATGTCTAAGAAGAAATGAGTTGGTTTTCAATAGTTCATTTTTACATCCTTCGTTGGTGGCACAACAGGCTAAGTAATTGCTGGAAGATTTTAAGGAGTTGTAGTCTAGTAACAACTCAAAGACTTGAGTGACTAATGCTGTGATAGATAAATGGGAACCTCCTCCACCAGACTTCTATAAAATCAATTGGGATGCTGTTATAAATCAGTCTAGTGGCAGTATTGGAATTGTAATTGTTGTTCGAGATCATGATGGTAATGTCATGGCTATCAAGAGGATGAAGAGAGCTGGCTTCAGTGACCCCTTCCTGGCAAAGCCCATTGGAGCTTTCCAAGCTACAATCTTTGCCTCTGAGCTTGGTCTATGAAATGTCATATTAGAAGGGGATTCTCTTCAAGTAGTTAGGGGTATTTCTCAACAAACAAAAAGATGGGATAGTGCTGGGATTTGGCTTTTTGAAGTTAGATTACAGTTTTCTAAGTTTCCTAGTTGGAATGTTCGACATGTTAAAAGGGTTGCTAATGGGGTTTAGCTAAAAACTGTCTTGATTTAGAGGATGATTTGGTTTATATGGAAGATTATACATCTTGTATTCTTCCCTTCATTTCTTAAAGTTTATCAATAAAGTTTCTATTTCCTATAAAAAAAAAATGGTCAAAAAGAATAGAGGGAACAATTTTGGACTAATGAAGGGGCTGGCTATAGGCATCCAATAAGAGCATTACTCTGCATTTTTACCACCTCAGTGTGATGGTTGTGATTGATGGGGTCTCATTAGTTCTGAATTAGTAGAGATGAAAGAATATCTCATATTTCACAATCTTAAATCAAAGATCTATACTCAGGTACTTTGGTCCAATTGACAATATCTTGATTTAATGAGAATCAATGATCGAATGCTCCCACTTCCATGTTAAAAAAAAAAAAAAAAGAGATATAGGTAAGAGTTAATGGATTACAATGAGAATCAATTGTCAGATGGTCTCAAGAGTGTTAATGGTTTGCTCGCAGTAATGGACATAGTTTCAACTTGCCCATGCAAATAGTGAATTATATTAAGGTTAAATTTGGATGTCGAGTTGAGATAAGTTAAGATGAGATGAAAAGTTGAAAGTTAAATAAAATATTGTTAGAATATTATTTTTTAATAATATTATTATTTTAAGATTTGAAAAAATTAAATTATTTATTATATTTTATATTAAAATTTAAAAAATTATAATAATTAAATAAGATAAATTGATATGAGTTTGAAATCCAAACCGTTTAATTTTAGAAAAGCAATAAGATAAAATAGTACAGAAATTATACAAGTCGGCGTTGGATAAACGTGGATGATCAGTTTTTGAAAATCAAATAAATTGACTATATAGCATTAAAAGATGGCCAGGAGAGTAGTGACACGTGAAGTACACGTGCCGCAATTTTTCTGAATATGTAAATTGATGAACCGAGAATCTGACAGTGCATGTGGATAAGTTATTTTCTACAGTAGTAGATATATAATGGAAAGCTATATATATTTAAAAAAATAAAAGATTTTAGACGTTGAGGAGGAAAGAGAGAAGGAAGCAGTCAAGCACCCCTTCCCATGTTATATGAAAGAGTAATGTTAGAGAGAAATTATTATAGTAGTGCATATTTTACACTCCTTGCATAGTTGTTTTTAGTTGATTATTTTTAATACTCACTTAAAAAGATGTGTAGTCTAAATAATACCATATCACATATGTAAAATAGATGGTATTGACTTTTATTTATATTTATTCTATATGAAATACGCACCCATCAAAGATTAGTAACTCTTTGGTGTGCTACAAACAGCACACGTTCTCAGCTAGGAGGATGGACCATCTGTTTATTTCCCACAAAAAGCTGATATTTTTGAGTTTTGTTTGGGGTGGGGGGCAAAGGGAGGCAGCCTTCGGCTAACCTGCATCGCAAGAAAAAAGGCGAGTCAAAGTGAATTGGCAGAGAGACGTGTGCAGTTTCAGAACCTTACATGGACGGAGTTCACATGTTGAATTAAATATCATGGGATGGGGTCCCTCTTCCTTCACTGCATTAGATCCATTATTATCAACAGCCAGGTCATTGCTGACGTTTGTTCGTTCTAACTTATTCCAAGCTTCCAACGGGGACCATTTGGTACTCTCACAATTCAATTGTGATGTAGACTGGATATCAATTAATTCATTTATGATGTAGACTGTATATCATCAATTTTCACTTCCATTTCATAAAATCTCTAAGCTTTTCAAACGCCAAACAACTTCCCAGAAAGACTCTGACACCCAATCAATTATATTTCTCAGCTATTCTGTTAAAAAAATAATAAAAAAATATAAATAAAATAATAAATAATAAAATAATAAATAATAATAAAATATAATAAAAATATCTAAAAAACATAATATTCTCAATACTCAAACTATACCTTAATCGTGACGTTCTAGGAACATAAAGTACAATCACAGCTGCATAGCAGAGAGAGATACAAAAGCACCTATTATGCTTGATTTCTCAATTTCGCCAGATATGAATAGAATGCAACATCATGTTGGCTCATAGAATATTAAATACTGCAAACTTCAGAAGACAACGTTTTTTCTTACCTTCTATGGTTTTTATAGGAAGGATTCAATATCTCAAGAATTGTCAACAAGCAGATCTAAGAATTAGCCTGTTGGGATGTTGATATGAGATGAAATGAAAAATTTATAAATAATAATGAAACAATTTGTATATAATAATGAAATGATTTGAGTTAAAGATGTTTTATAGAATTTTAAAAAAGTTGAAATAAAAATATTATAAAGTTAAAAATATTGTTAGAATATAATTTTTTAATATAATTTTTATTTTGAAATTTACAAAAATTTAATTGTTTTTTTTATATTTTGTTTGGAAGTTTAGAAAAATTGTAATGATTATATAATGATTAGATGAAAAAATTGAATATTGAAAATTTGAAATTGAAAAGTATTTATATTTATGGTGTTTGAATATTGAGATGAGATGAAACCATCTTGCAATCCAAACGAGGTGATAGAAAGTCTGAATTGTATGAAGTCTCTCGTTCCCAGGAAAGCCTTTTAAGGCCATTCACATCTCATGTAGAGAAATGTTTTAACCACAAAGTGATTTCACAAAAATAAATCTACAAACTGACATGCTTTGGTGTGATACATTAGATTATATAGATACTTTTATTGTAAAATATTAACATATCATGAGAAATCATGTCATTTTGTAAGGTCATTTGTGGCTGTAGTACTTCTCTCCCATGTATGTCATGTGGAAAAGAAACAACTGAAAATTTGAAACCGTTTAACATTACAAAGCATAACATTGCCTTAGTATAACTTGCATAAAACAAAAGCACTTGCTAAAGAGGAATTTTTCACTGAAACAATCGGCAGAGCTGTCAAAGTTCTAATGTGTATGATAGCCTAATGTATATTGTTTGGTAATCAACTTTTTTAGTCAGCTGATATCTCATCAATTGTCTGGTGCTGAAAGCCTGCGAGTGTTGTATGAATTGCAGTGAAGGCACTTGTGCCCTAAAATGTGAAAGCAAGCTTTGCCAGTATTGTTGCAATCATTGCAAAGAATTGAAACCTGAAAAATGCCCCTGAAACTCAGTATACTTTTAGTAGATCAAATTGCAAACTTTGCAATAGTCAGATCAAACTAGCCGCCACAAGGTTATGCATATTGACTTTCTCAGTACATTACAGATTAGAAATGTGGAGGAACAGGGTAAGCAACATCACACAAATTTCCATCTCTTTTAGAAAGAGGAATGAGTATTGTCACACAAGTATACACAAGTAACATTGTGATCAAAGGTCGTCGATCACTGTAGTGTGTTTCGTGCTCTTTGCACTTAAGCTCCTTTTTCTATATCACATTAATGCAAGGCACAAGAATAATCAACCTGGAAAACCTTTTGGAAGTATATTCATGGATGCACCTTCCAAATTTCTCTACAGCAATATAATGAAATTCAGAAGAAAGGGTTCCAAACATGCTTTTCTCAGCCCCCTCCCCTTCCTTTGAATAACACTAATTTTGCCCTTTTCAGGTGTAATGGATGCTCAAAATTAAGCATGGATACAAAGTTGTGTCTACGTTGAATTCCAGTTTAAGCGAACTCTGTTCTTCTGAAAAGAAATGACCAGTAGGCCTAGGGTAAGATGGTTGACATGATCACCCTTGTAGTGATCATTAATGAGAAAAGCAAAGACCACCTCGGTGGTGGGAAAAGTGTAATATATGTTCCAAATGGCAAAATTCTTAGCCCAAAAAATCACATAACAAACCAATCTGAATGATTTTTAATGGGCTTTAAAAAACACTCTTCCTAAGGTTTTCATCCAAACTGAGTCTAAAATTAACGTGGAAATTGATGCATAAAATCATACAGGCATGGAGATTGTGTGCATGAGAGCAAGCTAACAGACAGAGAAGAGGATGGATGAAGAAACTACCTCGTATCGGTATTCCTCGGGCATGACAGTAGCTTCTATCTATCAGAGGTACATAATCATATAAGAATATAACCACTTCGTATAAAAAACAAGTACAGGAAATAGTCATCGCAAGCAGAAAACATTATGAATTAATATTTATTAAATCAACTGTAAATAAACTATAATATACTTCTCGACATAAACACACAAATACACAACAAGTGCAAAGGCACACATACCCACAGCATCCAGGCTATCACCAGCAGCCTAGTAAACAAGCCAAGCTACATAGAGCAGGCTATTTAGCTTTGACTTTCAAAATCTATACCATTTTAAATATAACCTCGGTAAAATTAGCAGGATGTAGCTTATTTTTCTAAAAGTCATGTCCATCAACTTGGATTGATAGATTCATTATAGGATCATGGAATCTAAATACCAAATCTTAAAATGAGAGAGAATGAGAAATTAGGATGTCACTCAGTGCTCCTGTCATTTATGAAAACAAATTAGCCAAGCAGGAAAGCTTCAACACTATCTCAATTAATGACCATAAAGGAATGAATGTTCAAGGTCAAGGCAATCGCTTTTCATTTTACCCAGTAAACCTTAATTGGTGTAGATAACCATATGTAATCTAGAATCCAAACATGTTGCCTTCTTATAGAAAAGGGATAATCTACCTCCCAACTTAATTAAGAAAAAAGATCTGGTATCACAGTTTCCTAAGCAGTTGTGTGTGTGTGAGAGAGACAGAGAACATTGCAGTTTGCAGTTGTTCTATATAGCACATTTCCAAATAAATGCCTACTTTGGAGAATTCTTTTATATCTGCACTGCTGATAATTTAGAGACATTTTGGATCATTTAGAGAAGCAAGCGATTCTGTGGGATTTGGGCAGGGATTAGCAATCTTTAGCCAGATTATCAAAGGGGAATTGCATGTCAGAGACTGCAAATCCAAAATATACCACTCAATAACTCTAAACCTTAAGTATCAAACAATCTCTGAGCCTAGAAGCTAAGAAACTAGCTAGGATAATTGAATAAAACAAAGTGATTATCCAAATTAAAACATAGAGCACAAGTATTGTGGCCATAGAAAAAATAAAATCTTTGTACTCAGGCTATTGTGTAAATTTGATTAACAAAGTTTTAATGCTGTTGCTTGTTAGTCCTGTTTTCTTCCCTAGCTACACCTTCTCATGCATAGCCACTATTTCCCAGACATCTCTTGCATCAATTTATTAACAAACACACTACCCAGAATATCTGGCACCTTTTGATTTCTTTCATCCTTTTCTAAGATACAAAGTGCACAGAGGCGCAACCCGTGTACCTGAGAAAATTGACAATAGAATAACAATACCCCAAAAAAGAAAGAGAAAAAGGCTTTCCTTTCCTAAGATACAAATTGCACGGAGGTGCAACCTGTATACATGACAAAATTGTCAATAGTATTAACAATACTCCAAAAAAGAAAGCGAAACTGGCTGCTCAACTTAACTCAGCTCAAACTAAACCTTAAACCCAAATGGTGCCAGATATTCTGGCTCATGTGTTTGTTAATAAATTGATGCAAGAGATGTCTGGGAAATAGTGGCTATGCATGGGAGGATGTAGGTATGGAAGAAATAATTTTCTAAGATACAAAGTCACGAAGGCGCAACCCGTGTTAATGAGAAAACTGACAATAGTATAACAATACCCTAAAAAGAAAAAGAGAAATAGGCTTCTCAACTAAACTCAGCTGAAACTAAACCTTAAACCCAAAAAAATAAATAAAAAATAAGATAGAAAGTCCAACATGAACCTTTAATCAACAAACAATCTTCAAAACAATCCTGTCTAAACCCTGAGGGGTAGCTCAGCTGGTCCGGCCTTGGGTTTGCTCCCCAATGGTCACCAGTTCGAGTCCCATTAGGGTCACTGGAGGTTTACCTGGTCGTTAACTTCAGAATCCCATGGGATTAGTCGAGGTGCGCTCAAGCTAGCCCGGACACCCACGGTTATAAAAAAAAAAAAAAAAAAAACAATCCTGTCTATGTTCGGGACAAATACAATCATACACATTTGTTAATATTACTTTTTTCTAATCTTTCTGAGAAAGTATTGAACATCACAAAGCATACCATGTAGTGGTGCATAACTCCAACAAAACTAAGAACCTGGTGGTTTGGTGGTTTCATATAACATGAACTTCAAAACTTGTAGCTGCCAAAGAAACATATTCCCACGATGGACAGGCATGCAGAATCTAAACTAAACTCACAGTCAACTGTTGACCAAATTTATGTAACGAACAAGACTCAATACAAATGAACAGAAAAATAAAAGATACTTTCTCAGTTTTTATGGCAATTATATAAAAACAAAATCCCCATACCTCCTCATCTAACAATTTCCAGAAAACAGACATATCACCCATTGTCTTGGAGCATATAGGACATCGATACCTATGTGATAAATCCATCACATAGTACAAATTAAAAATAATTATTTTACATATAAAAAAAAAACAGAAATGAATGAATAATTTCAAAAGTAGCTGAACTTAACATATTCTGTTTTTTCATGTCATCAAAGCAGTCCATATGCATCGTGTGTCCACACTTCAAAATTTTGGTGGCTTTGATCGAGTCAAAAAGATACTGTCAGCATAAAAGCAACTTGTTAGAACAGAAAACTCTTTTTAACTTCAAAAAAAGTAGACACTCAAAGCATGAACCTCATAACAAACAGGGCAGAAATTCTTCATGGAGTTCTCCACACATGAGTGATTATCAAAAATGCCCACTGGATAGCAAGATCCTGTGCTCAATACCACAATAACTAAAAATTCAACTAATAGCTAGAAAACAGCAGATATAAATTAATGTATAATATAAGCAAAGAGTGTCAAGCGTTCATTGATAAAAGAAAACAGCCCAACATTTTAACAAAGTGCCAAACATGAAAATTTGGCACATCATTCATCCCTCTCAACTCTCACCCATCATCATTTCAGCCCCAATCCCTCTCATCTTTCCAGATTGTAAAAGTAAAAAAAGATTTTCATGTCATAGTGGCAAATCAACGAGTATATATACTATCAAAAAAACCTTCACGCAGACTACAACCCAACTTTTTTACCCTACCTATCCTAAGTTTCTCCAAATCTGCACCCTATTTGGCAGACTAAGGCCTCGTTTGTTTTCACAACTCTTCTCAACTCATCTCATCCAATCATTACAACTTTCTCAAATTTCCACACAAAATAAAATAAACAATTCAACTTTTTCAAATTCCAAAAAAAAAAAAAAATAATATTAAAAAAAAACATATTCTAATAATATTTTATTCAACTTTTAACTTTAATCTCAACTCATCTTATCTCATCTCATCTCATCAAAAACAAACGAGGCCTAAATGGTCATTTCTAAGAACTATGAGTCCCTTGTAACAAAAAGAGGATCCCCTTGCCTACTCTCTGTTTATCTGAAACGAACGAAATTATTGTGGCATGACAATCCTCCAACTGTATATAAATTTTATTTTTTTTTATTTTTTATTTTTTTTTATTTATTTATTTATTTTATTTTTTATTGTTGTGCAAGAGAAACTGTGCATAACTAATTATATTACCAGAATGATTGCCAATTTCAATAGTTAAAATTCTATCAGGCCTCAGTATATGAAAGGTTTTTAATCAATAGATCAACAATAACACTCTTAACTTCAAAGAAACCCAGCAATACAATAATCAAATATTACGAATAACAACCATAATCTCATATATATATATATATATAAAAATGAAAGTACAAATAACAGAAAAGGAAACAAACCCACTCAATATATTAAGTTAATAAACCACTATATCAAAAGAACAGCAAGGTAAGAAGTTTGCATACCACACTTCTTACAGTGAAAGAAGTTTTCACGACCACCGACTCTGGAAAGAAAAGCTTAGATCAAAAGAACAATTGAAATAACACAAGACGTTTGTCCAGAAATAAAACTGTCTATAGATTCATAGTAGATATGAGATTAATTTAATCATAATGCTAACCTACATATCCCACATTGTTGACAGTGAAACTGCCCCTTCTCGGTCTGCAAAGATAGAAACATTACATAGCAACTAATGCTGAACATTATTAACACCATTTAAATATTTAGAAACTTGAGTCAGCTTTGACCAAATAACTAATAACCATCTTACTTCGTCGTCATAGAATTTGCACATGTCGCAAAAGTATTCTCCCATGTTCACACCACAGTTAGAACATACCTGAGCAACCTGCAACAAAGACAAAATATCCCATGACCCATTTGAGCCATATAACAAATTTAACATGCAATAGAAGAAATACCATCCCAAACGAAAAGCCAAACCTGCTGCTCGGTATTGCAAATCAAACATAAAACCTGAAACCTCAAATTCCAAAACCATTTTCGTTAAAAAGAAAAATCAACCCCATCATAAATAAACAATAAGGTGACATACAAATAGACGTGTCAAATATTCTCTGTTTATATGATAGAGAGACAGAGCTGGCAATTGAACCTACTTACTTGACATCTTGCCTGACCAACTCATGACGATCATTAGGGTTGCTCAGGGAGCTCTGAAGTCACAAAAAAAAAAGTAAGCAGGGAAAACGACCCTATGAGAAAATTCGCAAGATATACATTTCGAAAATGAGTCACAAAGAAATCTATATACAAGCAAAGACAAGAGAGAGAGACCGCGGCCTCGTTGTGGCAATGGCGGCAGGGGAAAAGCTGGTTGCAGCATGGGGCTCGAATCTTGCATCGTCTCCGATAGTGCTCGCACCTAACCCCAAAACACGCGCGCGCGCTTCCACAGCATCAAGAATCCACCAAATACCAAAAAAGAAAAAAAGTACAAAAGCAAGGTAAAAAACAAAGAAACTAAAGGGTTTTGATCAATTTTACCCGTGTTTCAATTTTCCAAAATCCTTAGCTTTGGTCCCAGGACGCGCAGCTGAGTCTTGCTCTTCCATTGGCTATGGGTAACGAAATTACAAAAGTCTAGGTTGGTAATGAAATGAAGAGAAATGGCAAAAAGGAGTTTTGGTTGCCGAGCTCAGTAGTCTGTTTTGCACCCTCTACCCAGGTTGCCTGCTTGCCTTCCTTCACGCCAATTTGCATTTGACGTTTGAGAGATGCTAGGTACCCCGTTTTGGGCTCTCCATTGTTTTGACCGATTGGATTTATTTATTTTTTTAATTTTTTTTTTGACTGATTAATAAAATATTATTTAATAATATTATACATTTTTTTTCCTTTTTTTAAAAAAATATTTAAAAGTGTTAAAAAATGATGTGAAAAAAAAAAGAATTTTAAAGATTTCTTGGTTTTTTTTCCCACATCATTTCTTTAACATTTTTAAATATTTTTAAAAAAAGAAAAAATTCACTATATTATTAAATAATATTTTCTTGATCACTAACTCAAAAAAAATAAAAATAAAAATAAATAATAAACCCAATCGGGCAAATGGGAGCTCCCTAGCATTTTTCTTTGCATTTAGTAGATTGTTCATTTCGTTTAATTTTAATTTCATTTATTTATTTAATGAGCTCCAACTTAATCAATGTAAAAAATTTTGTAAATATTTTTATATTAATTATTATATTCATAAAAATTTAAACATATATCGTATTAATAGAGTAATTTCCTCTAATCTTTTTATATTTAAGATATGCTTAAATACAATTATAATTATGTTTTAAAAATGTTTTCAAAAATCACCAAAGCACCATAAGTTTTAGTCCAGCGGAGTAAATTTTAGGCACAATTAGCATCCATTACTAGCAAAAATGGTACTATTGATTTTATTAATTTCACATATTGTGATATAATAACTACTATTAGTAGAACTGATTTAATTATGTGTAATGATCTAAGATTAAAACATCAAATGGATAAAGAAAATAAATTTGCTAAAAATGAATTAGGTACCTTTTGTGAACAGTTGGACATTATAAATCAAATTGTAAGGTCAAATAATAGATTAATGAATTAGATATACCTGAAACATTAAAAGAAAAATTATTAAATATCTTTATAACACATTCAAATGAAGAAGATGAAAGCTCTTCAGAAGAAGAAGAAATCTATCAATTAAAAGAATCAAGTTTTTCGTAACAATCTTCTGAAAGTAAATCTGAAGAAGATGAGGTACATGTCTGCAATTGTATAGTTAAGAATAATTGTATTTGTAATAAAACTATTAATATACTTTCAAAACAAAAATATATTATATTAGAATTATTTGACAAGATTAATGATCCACAGGAAAGAAAAGATTATTTGGAAAAACTAAAAGATACTTTTAATAATCAAACCACTTCAGTAACCTTTTCAATACCTTATAATTTTTCAGATATAGTATGAAGATTTAAATCAGAAAAACAAAAAGTTACAATACAAGATCTGCAATAAGAAATTAATGAAATAAAACAAGAGGTTAGAAATTTGAAAACATATAATCTTAAACTAGAAGTTTCAAATGAACAATTACTACAAGAAATTATATTATTAAAAATAGATAAAAACATAAATATTTCTCATAATAAAGAACAAAGAGATTATTCAACAATAATTATTAAAGACGAAACAAACAATTTTATTAATATCTTTGATAAGATAAAATTTCAGAAATGATATATTGAAGTAACAGTCTTTATTAATCAAGAATTTTCTTTTACTACAATTGCCCTATTAGACACAGGAGCAGATTTAAATTGTATACAAAATGGATTAATACATTCTAAATATTTTGGAAAACAAAAGAGATATTATCCCAAGATAATGGAACAAAATTAAACATAAATTATAAATTACCTAATGCACATATTTGTAATAATGGAATTTGCTTTAAAATAACATTTATTTTAGTAAAAAATATTAACACCAAAGTAATATTAGGAAATCCATTTATTGGCTCACTTTACCATTTCTTTGTAATAGAAGAATGAATTTTTACTAAAATATTTGAACAAGAAATTCAATTTAAATTCTTATTTCCTCCTGTATCAAAAGAAATTAACTCCATAAAGGAAGTTTCATTAACCAAAAAAATCAATTTTTTAACAAAAAATAGGATTAAAAGAAAAGAAAAGCAAATAAGTTTATGAAAACAAGAGTTAAAATATAAAAGAATTGAAGAACAATTAAAAGACCCATTACTAACTCAAAAAATTAATAATTTTAAAAATATAATTGAAAAAGAAGTATGCTTTAACTTGTTTAATACTTTTTGGAATAGAAAACAACATATAGTTGAATTACCTTATGAAAAAGAATTTTCTGAAAAGAATATTCCGACTAAAGCTAGACCAATTCAAATGAATAATGAATTATTAGAATTTTGTAAAAAAGAAATTAATGATTTATTAACAAAAAGATTAATTGAGAAAAGTAAATCACCATGGAGTTATGCTGCCTTTTACGTTCAAAAGAGTTAGAAAGAGGAGTTCCTCGGTTAGTTATCCGGTCTTTATAATGCTACAGTATTTTCAAAATTTGACATGAAGAGTAGATTTTGGCAAATCTAAATTACTGAAAAAGACCAATATAAAATAGTATTTACAGTTCCATTTGGACATTATGAATGAAATGTTATGCCATTTGGATTAAAAAATGCTCATAGTGAATTTCAAAATATTATGAATGAAATATTTATTCATTTCACTCACTTTTCAATAGTTTATATAGATGATATATTAATATTTTCCTCATCTATTGAACAACACTAGAAACATTTAAATACTTTTGTTCAAATTATTAAATAAAATGGATTAGTTGTTTTATCACCAAAAATAAAATTATTTTAAAATAAAATTGGATTCCTTGGACATGATATTAATTAAGGAACTACTGCACCAATTAGTAGAGCAATAGAATTTGCTAATAAATTTCTTAATGAAATAAAAGATAAGCAACAATTACAAAGATTTTTGGGAAGTCTTAATTATGTTGCAAATTTTTATCATTCTCTCAGTCCATTACGTAAATAATTATTCAAAAGATTAAAAACGAATCTACCTCCATAGATAGAAAAACATACAAATATTATAAAACAGATTAAGTTTCACGTTAAGAAATTACCATATTTAGGACTTTCATCGCCTCGTACTTTTAAAATTGTTAAAACAGATGCCTCTGATCTTGGTTATGGAGGAATTATGAAGCAAAAATATCAACTGATTCTGAACAGATTGTTCGATTTTATTCAAGATGTTCGAATCCTGCCTAAAAGAATTATGGTACCATTAAAAAAGAAATTTTAGCTATTGTATTATGTGTTTCTAAATTTCAAGATGATTTGTTAAATCAAAAGTTTTTACTTAGAATAAACTGTAAATCAATCAAGGAAGTTTTGATTAAAGATATTAAAAACTTGGCTGCTAAACAAATATTTGCTAGATGACAAGTTATATTAAGTATTTTTTATTTTGACATTGAACATATTAAAGAAGAATCTAATTTTCTTCATGATTTTCTATTCCGAGAATTCTTATAGGGAAAATCATGTAATCCTCAAAGTTAAAAGTGAAATCCAAATCTTCTTATGGTAGGCCACCATCTCCTCCCTACCCTTCACCTTGTCCCTTTACAACTCCAAAACCATACACGGTATTGGGGACTTTACCACAAAATATTAGGTCATCTTACAATTCATTCTCATCATTAACTTTTCCAAGATTACCAACATACTCCAAAACTGTTTCTCCTTCTTCCTCTTCTCTTTCTCAAATTATTAATCCTCCATTATTATCTCAGCCTTCTACATCCTCTATTATCATTAAATCTCACTGGCACCCAGTCTTCCCCCATCGAGTCTGAAATTTAACACATGTTTTATCCCCAAAAATTACTTGATGCATTTATTTTGCCAGATTGGCATTATGTCCCACAAAATATTAAGAAAATCCAACATTTTTATAAATTTATATTAGTAGACACCGATTCAATTATTCTCTCTGAGATCCATTGTTCTCTTCAAACTCAACTTTTTCCACCTGCATCTCCAATTATTGTCTTTCGTAAAGTCACCATTAAACAAGTTCTTACATTGGAACAATGGGAAAAAAATTCCTATTTAACAAGAAAGTTTTCTCATCCTTATGATCCGTCATATTATGATTATTACGATTATCAACATGCATAGAAAAAATATTTTTAAAACAAAACAAAAATTTGCGTCATTCATGGTTCCTTCACTTTGACAAATTACAAGAGATCAGGGGGTGGGCATTTCCCTTAACAACTGACCTGAGTCCTTTTGGGTCAGGGGGTGTTTAGGCTTTAAGTGACTTGTTGGGCCCCCATGGCCCCAACCTCAGGGTCCAGTTACCTTGCAAAGTCTCATTACATACAGAGTGATGAGAATTTTATATTAAGTATCTTTGAGCCCTCTCGGTTAACTTAATTTGTGCCCTTCCAATTATCCCGCGAAGCTTTATCTTGTGCCATACAATGGTCTTTTTAAACCATAAAGTGTTAGGCCTTGCGAGTTGGGCCGAAGCACCCATCCTTTGGTTACCTCGCGAGTCCCTGCCACACAGAATTCATTTTGTTTGGGGGCTTCAATGTTTCCCCAGGGTGCCTATCAGAAGCCAATACGCATTCCTCCTTATCACATGCCTCCAGTATTTATTGTCCCTTGCCATTTGTTTTTCTTTTCCTTCACTTCCTGTCTTCTTGTGCAAGCTTCGTATTCTCTTGCATCTCAAAACCTTCGTGCCTTCCAGCATTTTCCTCCTTCCTGCATTACTTTCCTCTACTCTTAACGTTTCCATGGCTTCCGGCAAGGACCAAGGTGCAGGCCCCTCTCAGAGCGGTGGTTCTTCCCAACCCTGCGAGCCTTCTATTTATCTTGAAGAAGCTGCGGCTAACCCTAGCGTAGAAAGGGATGTTCCCCGCTCCATCTTCAAGGGCCATCATTAGGTCTCCAACCTCTCCCGTCGCAAACGGGATGGTGCACGAGATCACTTCAACATCCCCGATTCAATGGGGATGTCGTTGGCTGGCCAACGACAAGGGGCCATTGACGTTAGAGGTATGGCTATCTCCATTGTTCTTTATCTGGCTATATTTTCAATGGGCCTCCGTCTGCCCTTCGTGTGGCCTGTTTGTGACGTTTGAGACGTCTTAGGCCTTCCACTGGCCCAATTGGTGCCAATGCCTAGCGTATTTTGATGGCCTGCTGAGTTTTGTGGCGGCGGGTCCTGGAGCCCACCGGTGATGATTATCCCGACCTTACCACTCGAGAATTTCTCTCCCTCCATAGGTTTAGGCGTTTAAATGAGAATTTGTGCAGTTTTAGATCTCATAGTAAACTGGTGCAGCTTGAGCATAAGTATTTACATGCCAAGGATTGGCAAAAGAAATTTTTCTTTGTTTTAGGAAGGGGGTGGAAATTACTGACGAATGAGGTCTCACACTGAGAATTCCCTATTCGAGTGTCTTGGTTGCCCCTTCCAGACGAACATGACCTTAAGGTTTTGTTGTCTCTCTGAGAATAAGCTCGTATTCGCTTGGTTCAATCTTGGGTGATGGCTGACCTTAGGTCCACCTGGTCTAATGCCCTTTTTACGCCCACCAATATCAATAGATTCTTGATGGTACCTATTCGAGTCCATGTGTTTGGTCATGAGATCCTTGGTATGTCCTCGCCGGTGGGGAATTTGAAAAGGGGACCGCCCCCAAGGACGAGAGAAAGAAAAAGAAAGCTCACCTCGCGGTGAAGTCATCAGATGCGTCCAGCTCTTCTAAGGGTGTTCCACCTCTCTCTCACTCTCTCCCCCCCGTGGAGCACAAGGGAGGGGTCGGGGAACCCTCCATTACCCTGATCCAATTCTCTAGACGCCATCATGGACCAAGTGAACGTTGAGCTGGACTTTATTCTGGAAGTTGAGGAGACCCTAAGGTCAGAAGCTCTTTATTTGAGTGGGGTTTGAGCCTTCTGGGAGAGCAGTCACTCCTGAGGATGCCCCTCCCCAGGAGGGGGAGGATTTTATCTCTGTTGTGAACCTAGATTTTCTTACTGCACCTCTTGTTGGCGACCTTCCTTCCTTGCTAGATGAGTTTGGGGACTCGTTTCATCATGGAGATGCTGGTGAGCCATCTCTTGCTACCTCGACGGCTTCGGGTGGGGACACTCTTGAGTTGCCCTTTGTATTCTCAAACTTGTCCTTCACTAGTGGGAGCAGGGTGTCGATTTCTTCCTCTCCCTTCAGCACTTTTCTAGGAGGGTGTCGATTGTCAGGTTGAACATCCCGGCGAGTCTCCATTCCAGGAGGATGCCGCCGTTCTCCCAGCAGACCAAATAGCTGGGACGTCAGCTGGGACATTAGCTCAAGCGACCAGAGACCTGTCGCCTCCGCCTACTCAAGAACCATTGACCCTGGAGGGCATTGCTGGGATTGCCTTCTAGATTCCAAGTGCTCGGCACGGTGCTTCCTCTTCTTGGGCTAATGACTCCTCTCAGGCCTTTAGATCACACCATGACGAGGCATTCCACTCCACCGTCCTCAACCTACATAGCATTCTCTCCCTTGTAAGCTTTACTCTCTTTTCATGGATCATTGTTGTCTTATTGTGCTACGATTTTCCTTGTCTTGATCAGATTTTTTTTTTTTTTTGTAGAGAGTTGACAAGTTGGCTGCGGTGCTGGTGGAAGATCATAGGGGTGTAAACCGGTCGGTCCGATCCGGTCTGGTGATTGACCGAATATTTTCGGTCCATTACCGGACCGGACCGAACACCCCATAGGGACCGGACCGGACCGGACCGGTAGTTATCGGTCCAGTCCGGTCGGTCCATTCAGTCCGGCCTGTTTTTTTTAAATCAATTAATAAAAATAATTTATTTAAAATACTAAATTAAGTGACTTATTAATATGAATTATATAACAAACTCAAAAAAAAAAAATTTATATGGTCAATGATAATAAATTAAATGAAAATTACATTATTAATTTATATAATTACTATATAATTAACTAATTGATATTATATATTAGTTAATTCATAGAATATTAACAAGTGTTAATAACATATTTAAAATTTTATATTGTTAATAGTGATAGGTTAGATGAAGATATATATAAAATATTGTTAATTTATAAAATATTAACAAGTATTAATAACATATTTAGAATTTTATATTATTAATTGTATAATTATTATATAAATAATATATATAATATTTTTTTTTATTCGGTCGGTCCGGTACGAGAAATCTCCACCCCGAGACCGGACCGAAACCGACCATGCATTTGGTCAGTCCGATCGGTTTCTCCGGTCCGGACCGACCGGTTTACACCCCTAGAAGATCGTATGAAGCTCGAGGAAGAAAATGATTCCATGCATTCATTCATCGGTAAAGCCCATGGGGCTATTGTTTCTGCTTGGGAGGACAAAAAGAAGCTAGCAGGGGAGCTCTCCCGAGTTGAAGCTACCTATCGAGAACATATTGCCTCCCTCCAATCCAAGTTGGCAAGCGCATTGGGAGAAGCTGCACTGTACAAGGCTAATGTCGCGGATAGAGAGTCCGAATGAAGCAGTCTGGCCGCCCACCTAAGTGGGGTTGAAAAGGAAGTGGAGGGAATGCGGGTGGCAAAAACTTATTGCCTTGCACGCCTAGCTACCTCTGAAGAGGAGCGACAAGAAACCAATATCCGGCTGAGCATAGCTCAGGGTGAAAAGGTTAAGGCAAAGAAGGATTTGGCTGCAGCCAAGAGTGCTCTTAAAGGGCACGACCGCAATCTCTTGACGCTGAACCAGAGCTGGGAGACTAACAAGAAAACCTTGGTTGCTTATGAAAAAAAAGTATCCGAGCTGAATCAGGAGCTGGGCTGCTTGTAGGAGAAGATTGATCGCCTTATTCCTCATATTAACTCTGTCTGCCAAATTTGGGGTCGTGGTTTTGGCCTTGGTTTCAAACTCGGTATTAAGCAACAACGAGAGCTTTTACTTGAACATCCTGAGACAGACCTCCGCAACTTGAAGTGGAGGGAGAAAAGAGCCAATCTCGCCGCCTACCATTACTTTGACTCTATCGAGTAAGATGTGATGCCAGATGCCTTTCCCCCTCCTCATCTTCCTTGATGTTTTATTCTTACTTTCTTTGCCTCATTCCGAGAAGCAGGTAGCTCCCCATCCTTCAAGTACTTGATAATGTTATCTACCCATCCTAGCAATCTTCCATTGATCCCAAAAACTTCATCCCCTTTTGCTGTCGTGTCTACTGTCTTGAGGGTTACATCCCGTGGCAATAGTTACTCCTGCCCTGTTGATGCCGCTCGCGCCAATCGATCTGCCTTCCAATTGTCCCTTCTGGAAATTTGTTCGATCCGAAAATACTAGAACTGACAGGATTTCTCTTGGACATGATGGAGGTACCTTATTAGCTTCGGTCCCTTTGCCGAATATTCCCCTGTGATTTGGCTAACCACCACCTGGGAGTCCGCTTTAATTGCTATTGACCTCCCCCTGATGTTTCAGTTACGACCAGTCCCATGAGCACTACCTCGTACTCCGCTTCCTTGTTTATCACCTTGAAGTTCAATCAGATAACGTGAAATGAATCCGTGCCATTGTCTGTTATCATGTGGACGCCCACGCCTCCTCTTGCCCGATAGGATGAGCCATCGACATGCACTAGCCACAGTTCTTTCTCGAGCATCTTTGGTGTCTCCTCAAGGAAGTTCATTAGCTCCGCAACAAAATCGATCAAGACTTGTCCTTTGACAGTGGTTCTGGGGACATAACTGATGTCATACTCCCTCAACTTGATGGACCACTTCACTAGTCGCCCCGAAGTGTCAGGTCTTTGAAGCACCTTTTGCAAGGGTGTGGAAGTGATGACCCTTATAGGATGGGCTTGGAAATAAGGGCGCAATCACCGTGCTGACGTCACCAGGGCGAAGGCAATCAACTCTATCTTTGGGTACCTCTTCTCAGCCCGGCAATCAACTCTATCTTTGGGTACCTCTTCTCAGCCCCTCTCAAGGCTTTACTAACAGAATATACCAGCCTTTGCTCCTTACCCCCATCTCTGACTAGAATGACAGAAACCGCATCTGAGGTGGCGACCAGATACAGTGACAAGGGTTTCCCCTACTTGGTTTGTCTAAACAGCAGTGGGTGGGTTAAGTATTCTTTCAGCTGTGCAAACGCTTCCTCACATCGTGCATCCCATTCTTGAGCCTTCTTTAATACTTGGAAAAATGGACGCATTTGTCCGTTGAGCGGGACACAAACTTTGCTGAGGGCCGCTATTCTTCCTGCCAATTTTTGGACCTCATTAAGAGTTGTGGATGATTTCATTTCAATGATCGCCTTAAGTCTCTTAGGATTCGCTTCAATGACTCTCTCAGACACCATGAAGCCCAAGAACTTGCCTGACTAAACCCCGAACATGCACTTAGTGGGGTTGAGCATCATTTTGCACTGCCGCAACACACTGAAAGCTTCCTTCAAGTCTTCCAAATGTTGCCCAAACTCCATGCTCTTCACCGAAAGGTCGTCCACATACACCTCCATGTTCTAGCCTATTTGATTCTTGAACATTTTGTTGACCAGCCTTTGGTAGGTAACTCTTGCATTCTTCAGTCCGAAAGGCATGATCGTGTAATTGTACAGGCCTCGGTCGGTTATGAAGACCATTTTATCCTGATCAGTGTGGCCCATTTTGATTTGGTTGCACCTGGAATAGGCGTCCATGAAAATCAACACCTTGTGACCTGCCGTGGCATCGACTATCAGATGTATCCTGGGGAGAGGGAAGCTATTTTTCGGGCAGGCTTTGTTGAGGTCTATAAAGTCTACGCACATTCGTCACTTGCCGTTGGACTTCTTTACCAAGACGACATTCGATAACATTTCTGGGTACTGAGTTTTGCCTTATAAATCCTGCTGCCAATAATCGATCTACTTCTTCTGCAATTGCTTTGTACTTCTCGGTGCTGAAATTCCTCTTCTTTTGCTTAACAAGCCTTGTGTCTGGGTTAACGTTCAGTTGGTGCTCTATCACCTCTTTGCTGATTCTTGGTATATCCTGATGATTCCATGCAAATATGTCTTTATGGTGAAGTTGACTCACACTTAATCCCATCTTCGTGAAAGCATCCTAGAATAGGATTTCTGCCAAACTTCCATTATCTATCAATATCCTTCTCGTTGTGTAATTTGCTACCAGCATTGTTATTACTAATGCGTCATCGTGTGGGTATACCACCCCTCAAGAGTCTTCATCGCCAAAATAAATTGGGGGCGAGACATGTACCTGTGCCTATTTGGAAGGCCTCTCCATGCTGTAAATTTCTTCATACATTGCCCATCTTGCATAGACATTTCTTAATGACGACGTTGGGTCACCTCTTGCATAACCCCTGGCTATGGTACGGATCTCTCCCAGATGCGGATTCCACTGATCTGTATCTTGCCTGGGTCGTTGATTTCTCGGTTCCTGTGATCTCTTCACTCTCTTAGGTGACTCCCCCCTTCTTGGGCTCTCACTGAGTCTAAGCTTATGCTCCTGTCTCATGGCGTTTGAATGCCGTGGTGTAGAAGCGTTTTCGGCAACAATGTGTTTTTGCTCTCTGCTACCCTTCAATTCTTCATTTTTTTGTTCGAGCGTATGACAATCCTCGGTCCGATGACCATTTGCCCTGTGGTAAGTACAATACCTTTGTGTTCGCCGCCCGTGGTCTTTATCATGCCTAGTTTCCTTCGTTTTGTCTTGGTCTTGCACACTAGAATAGTGTACATGGCTATTGTTGTATCGTCCCCGTGTGCGTTTCTCATTTTCTCTCATACTGATTCTTTCTCGGCCTTAGACTGCTTTCTTGGGTCTTCCTAAGGCCTTCATTCAACATACTCTCCTCCTTTCGTCCTGGCCTAACGGTGAGGGCAATCAACGTATCTTCGACATTTACAAAGTTATCTGCCCGATCTATAAAATCCCGCAAAGTGGATGGAGTTTTCCTTGCTAACTTGATCATGAAAGGACTCTTCGGCCAAATCCCGCTGAGTAGCATTGCCAATATAATTTTCTCATCTTGGTCACCAGCAGTCATTCTTTCCTTATTGAATCGTGCCAAATATGCTTTCAAACTATCGTCCTCCCTCTGCTTCACTGTCAATAGGTACGCCACTGGCTGTTTCCACTGTCGGCTGGCCATAAAATAAGTAATGAATTGCCTGTCCAGTTCTTTAAAATTCTCAATGGAGCCTAGCTGCAGTGCTCCAAACCATCCCTGGGCTGTTCCCTTTAACGTCAAAGGAAAAGCTCTACATGCGATCTTTCCTGGGAATCCATGGAGAGTTATGTGGGCCTTAAAGGCCTCTAAGTGTTCTGCTGGATCCTTGGAACCTTCGTACATGTCTATCGACCAGACCTTGAATTTTGGTGGGAGTGGTATCGCCATAATCTCTGAGGTGTATGGTAAGTTGGTGCTGGTCAACAACTGATCTACTGAATATGAGGTTCCTATCTTTTTGGTCATTTCCTCGTATTTATACATCAGACTGTGCAGATCATGGTGCATCTTTTTTTTCCTCATTCTCCTCCTATATGGCTTTACCCGCACCCGTGCTGTGAGCCTCCATCTCCACCTTGTCAGCCTGATTGGGTGTTATGTCTTCTCCTGATGGCCCGTTGTTTGCCTTGAGAACCTCATTCTCCTTTCGTAACAATTTGACCTCAATGGTGAGCCTCCTCACTATTTCTTCCATTTCTACAAGCCTTCCTCCATATTTCTCAATGTCTCCTCCTGATCTCTCGTTGCCTGAGATCGAGTGGTGGTGAGCATGTGAAAAGCACGTTGATTGCAAGATAACTGAATATCCCATAGACGATGCCAATTGTTAAGGACGTGTTTCATTGCTACGCACTCCTGGCCTCATGCAACTAAAGAGTAAAAGGGCTTAGGAGTTGAAAGGGGACCTTTCAATGCTTAAGTCAATAATGGTATGAGTAGTTT
Source organism: Juglans cinerea (assembly GCA_961763995.1). Classification (NCBI taxonomy): domain Eukaryota; kingdom Viridiplantae; phylum Streptophyta; class Magnoliopsida; order Fagales; family Juglandaceae; genus Juglans; species Juglans cinerea. The sequence goes on from CAUIVZ010000005.1 coordinate 23,536,632, forward strand.
TAGAGCTAAAATGTTCCAGATCTTCATTTGCGTACCTGAATCCTTTAAATAGAGAGCTTATCTTCTTCAGATCCACAAGATTAACTACCTTGCCTACTATTTGAAAAATTCTGGTTCATTTGAGCTATCCACTTATTTCGAATGAGTGAATATCCTAATAGTCCCGGGATAAATAGGCGGGCATTCCCCTTAATGACTGACTTGAGTCCTATTGGGTCAGGGGGTGTTTAGGCCTTAAGTGACTTGTTGGGCCCCCATGGCCCCAAGCCCAAGGTGGTATCACAACCTTTCCACTTTCGATTTTTTTTTTATTGTTCTCCTGATCCACCCTCAAGCTAGCTGTGGCTATAGGCAAGGAGATCATTTGCACAGGCGTAGATATATGTATTTTTTTTTTCTTTTGCAGTTGGGTCTGCGTAGTTGAGATTTGCTCTACAATTTGGAGTTTGAAAGTGAAGATTTATAATGGTGTAGATCTGAAGATAAAATATAATCAATATCCTATTGTCTCATTAGACAGAAATATGAATAGTATATTTCATTTTGGGAATTATATATTTTGTCCATTGAGCTTCATGAGTCTATTAATTTCTATATAGTTTTTAAGTTTTAAAAGTACTCAAGCATAAACTGTTTAGGATCTGAATTCCATAGCTAATTGCCGATCAACTATTTGACGTCTTTCTGATCATCTTAATTTGTTTTTTAATCAAATATGATGATTTCCTGGAAATTAAACAATATTTCTTCTTATTACGTGGTACACTATGTACAGATTTGGAATCCATGATGGCTAGATTTTGGTGGGGTCAGAAGAAGAATAAGAGGAAGATACATTGGACTTGGTTTCAAAGATTTGAGATCTTTCAATCTAGCCGTACTTGCTAAACAGAGATGGAGAATTCTTAATGCTGAAAACTCACTTCACAAAATCTAGAAGGCTAGATACTTTCCTAGGGAAAATTGCTTTACTGGTAACCCTTCCTACAGTTGGAGAGGAATTTGGAAAGCAAAATCTTGGCTATTTAAAGGTTGTAGATGGAGAATTGGCGGTGATGGGAAAACTGCTAAGTTTTGGACTGAGCCTTGGATTCCAGGTTTCAGTAATGTTGCTTTGGCCAATCTTGATAGAGTTCAATAAATGTGGAGGAAATAATGGATAGTTTATTGGACAGTAATATTAATTGGTGGAATGTAGCAAAAGTAAGAGCTTTATTCAATCCAAATGTTGCCTCTAAGATTCTGAAAATACTAATCTGCCCAGGTCCTCAGCTAGATAGATGGACTTGGATCCAAGAAAAGAATGACCTATTTAGTGTAAGAAGTGCTTATAGGTTGATAAGGCATGGATCATAGAAAATCTCAGGTGAATGTTCGAATGCCAGTACACTACAAGCTTTGTGGAAGACTATTTGGCAGATGCAAGTTCCAAACAAAATTAAGGTTTTTGCATGGAGAGCTTGTAAGGATGGTTTACCAACACAAAATAATCTAAAATAAAAAAGATTATAAATGAGGGGATGTGATGTTTCTGTAATGCTGGAAGTGAAGACTTGACTCATGTTTTGGCTTAATTGTCCATCCATAAAAGATCAGTGGGGTATTTTTCTGCCTGTTATGCAAGATGTGGAAAGAAATAACCCAATTTTGGAGGTTGCTATGCGACTTAAAGCTTTTGGTAAAAAAGAGGCTTTGACTACTTTTTTCTTAATAGCTTGGAGATTTTGGTATAGGAGGATTAAAAAGATACATGAACAGGTGATACTTGAGCCAAGGAAGGTTGTTGAGCATGCTTTATCTCTTAAGAGGATGTATACATATATAAGGCCAAAGTCTCTTGCAAAGGTTAAGAAGTATTGTGGTTGGAAACTACCTCTTGCTAATTTTCTGAAGCTTAATGTGGATGAGGCTATATTTAGAGATCAACACAAACCTAAGACTGGAGCTATACTCAGAGATGCTAAAGGTGAAACTGCTATGGCTGCTAGCAAAGCTGAATTTGAGGTTGCTGCTCTTGATGAAATATAGCTCCTTGCTGTCTTCTGAGGTCTGCAATTATGTGCTTATATGAGTATTTTAAAAAAAAGAAAAACAATATTTATATGAGCATCTCAATGTCAGCTTTATATATATAATATATAATATATAATGGATTCGTCATTTTGTGTCAAGTTTTGAAACGTACGTACGTACGTACAAATTGATCGGAGATTAATGTCGGCTATATATATACATATAATATGATGAATCCATTAAACAAACATGCAGCATCTCAATGTCAGCTTTATCTAAAAAGAACACTAAAAAGTATCAAACTCTATGAACCTATGTATACCAGTGATAAGTTAACAACGTTCGTTGCTCCTCGAGTCAAGCCATCCTATATTACTCCTTAAGTCAAGCTACAAGTCTCTCCTTGATTCTCGGTCCCAGCAAATATATGGAAACAGTCTTTACTTGCTCTGTAATTAATGTGTAAATATTTAGTTGATCTCCATAATTCATTTCCTCTATTAGTTTCCTTTTCTACTATCGTCATTTACGTGTATAAAGCTATGTACCATTTAGAATCAAATAAGACAAGATTAATACTTTCTCTTTATGGTATTAGAGCCCTAGGCTCTGTCTTCATCTCGTTCTAGTTCTTCAACCATGACTGAATCAAGTGAAGTCACGGTTATGTCCAATAGTGGAAACCCTTCCTCCCCACATGTTGTCTCGATCAACACAACCACACTTATTCCTCATAAACTTTCCAAAGGAGGAAACTATTCAATGTGGAACTCACAGATGACAAACCTTGTCCTTGGGTATGATCTCATGGGATTTGTAGATGGAACTCATCCATGCCCACCAGCTGATGATCCAGAGTACAAAACTTGGATTCGGCAAGATCGACTACTGCTCCTTGCCATTCAAACAACTGTCACTGGACCAGCAAGGCTGATTGTATCTTGGTGTAAAAATGATGAGGAGGCCTGGCGCAAACTCAAAGCTACCTATGCCAACAAATCTAATACTCGGATGGTTGGTCTCATTGACTCCCTCACCAAGGTTAGTTAAGAAGGAAAGAGCATTTATGAATTTATGCAAACTGTTAAAATCATTATTGATCATGATCTTACTATGATTGGGCACGACTTGAATGATGGAGAAATAGTAGTACATACACTCAATGGTCTCACCAATGACTACAAAGAGCTCAAAGCTGCTCTACGTGCGAGAGAATCACCCATCTCCTTTGAAGAATTGGTGGAAAAACTTATAGACTAAGAAACAAGTCTCAAACAATTAGACTCAACAAAAGAAGAATCTGGTATCACTGCTCAATACTCACAGAAGCAACACAACAAGAAAGGCAGAAGCGGCAATTTTAATACTTCCCAAAAACAATCAAGATATGGAGGAAACAATAATGGTTATCCAGGGAACAACAACATTCAATTACAACAGAATTCATATGGAAACCGTAGCAACCAAAATTCTTCCAACAGTTCATATACTCAAGGATTCTCGTCCAACCATTCAAATCAGAACTGGCGACCCAACTTCAATGGGAATCAATCTCGAGTCGTATGTCAATTGTGCGACAAACCCGACCATGTTGCCAAAGTTTGCAGGTCACGTCCCTTACCCTCCATTTGGCCACAAGCCAACTTCACAGCTCACGAGACTTTAGGTAATCAGTCGGGTTGGATAGTTGACTTAGGGGCATCTCATCACATTACCTCAGATTTGCAAAATCTCTCTATTCACTCTGAGTATGGTGGCAATGAAGACATTATGGTTGGCGATGGTAATAACGTACCTATTACTCATACGGGATTTACTACTCTTAATTCCCGTGATTCCACTTTCAAACTCAACAATGTTTTGTGTGCACCTAAAATCAAGAAAAATCTTCTTTCTGTCTCTCAGTTTTGTACTCATAATAACATTTCTATTGAATTTTTTCCTGGTTTCTTTCTTGTGAATGATCTAACCACGGGGGCATCCTTGGTGCGAGGCCAGAGTAGAGGCAACGTATATGAGTGACCGACTTCAGTGAGCAGACCATCCTCTTCACCACATTTCTCGGCTCTCACAGCAACCCGTTCCAGTTCTTCCCCTCTCCAACCATCAGTCTCTGGCACTGTCGTCTTGGTCATCTGTCCTCTAAAATCCTTCATCAAATCATTGCATCTCATAAATTACCTTCGTCCAAGTCCAGTTCATTTTCTAATTCTTGTAATGCATGTTTATGTAATAAAAGTCATAAACTTCCGTTTAGTCTTTCTTCCTTAACTCGTTCAAGACCTTTGGAAACTTTGTTTATGGATGTTTGGGGACCTGCTCCTCTCCTTTCTTTTGATAATTTTTGTTATTACGTTATATTTGTGGATTACTTTACCAAATATACTTGGCTTTATCCAATAAAAAATAAATCCGATGTCACTTCCGTATTTGAACGTTTTAAATCTCTTGTTGAAAATTATTTCTCTACAACGATTAAAACTATTTATACAGATGGAAGTGGTGAAGCCATCAGTCTTGTTCATTTTCTCTCTCGGGTTGGAATTCAACATCTCAAATCTCCTCCCCACACCCCTGAACATGAGCACCGCTGAGCGTAAACATCGTCATGTTGTTGAAACTACACTTGCTTTGCTCCATCATGCGTGTACTCCACTCAAATATTGGTCTTTAGCATTTCAAGCTGTCGTTTACCTATCAACCGAATGCCCTCTCCGGTAACCTCCAACAAATCTCCTTTCTCTCATCTCTTTAAGTAGTCACCTAATTATTTATACTTAAAAATATTTGGTTGTCTGTGTTACCCATGGTTAAGACCTTACTCCACTCATAAACTCCAACCACGATCCCATCCTTATGTCTTTGTTGGTTACTCAACTCCACATCATGCCTATATGTGTCTTGATCCCTCCACAAATAAAATCTTCATATCTAGACATGTAGTGTTTGGGGAAACTACATTTCCTTTCCAGCGTAACACATCTCGTATTGAGTCCCTATCAATCTTGCCTTCCTCTGCCACTTGGTTATCCAAACCACCTCATGATACTACCCAAGTGTCCATTCCAGTATCTTCTCCTAATATCTCCAAGTTACTTGTCATCTCCCCCACTCAATCCTCTTCTAACTCATGTGGTGAGTCGCATATTTGCAGGACTAACTCTTTGAACCAGGACACCTCATGCACGGGTTCCCTCTCCACGCCTCCAACTTGGGATGCATCCAATTCTTCACAGGTAACTCTCTCATCTCCTATATCCTGCCCCTCCTCTCCTATTCCTGCCGAACCCCATCCTTATAATACCAGGCTACGTAATCATATTACCAAGCCAAAACAAATTTTTGATCTTCACACCACCACCACCACTCCCATCTCCGAACCTTCCACCTTTAAACAGGCCCAGCAACATTCCTCATGACGTCAAGCCATGAGCGATGAATATAATGCATTACTCTCCAATCACACCTGGTCTCTTGTTCCCCGAATTACCACACAAAATGTTATTGGATGTAAGTGGGTCTATAGAATCAAGAGGAATTCTGATGGGTCCATAGCTCGTTATAAAGGTCGCTTAGTGGCAAAAGGTTTTCATCAGCAGCCTGGGATAGACTTTTTAGCAACCTACATCCCTGTTGTTAAACCTACAACAGTTAGGATATTACTTACTCTTGCTGTGACTAACCGTTGGTCAATTCGCCAACTCGATGTGAATAATGCGTTCTTGCAAGGCTCTTTATCTGATGAAGTTTTCATGGACCAACCACCTGGCTTCACCCACTCTGATTTTCCTGATCACGTTTGTCGCCTCCGCAAGGCCATATATGGGCTTCGACAAGCCCCTCGTGCATGGTACCACGAAACTTCGCAATTTTCTTGTCTCGGAAGGCTTCACAAACTCTCAGTCGGATACCTCCTTGTTTATGCTCCACTCTTCCAACTCAGTTATTTATCTCTTGGTTTACGTTGATGATATCATCATTACTGGATCCTCCGCTGCTCATGTGAATAGCTTTATCACCATTCTCGCCAAACGATTCTCTCTCAAGGACCTTGGTAATCTCTCATATTTTCTTGGGATTAAAGCTCATTTTACCTCTAATGGCTTGTTTTTATCTCAAAGGAAATATATCAACGACCTCTTGCATTGAGTTAACATGGCAGATGCCAAGGCTATTTCTACCCTTTTGTGACTACTGAAGCTCTCAAATTGTCTGATGGCTCTCCACCAACTGATGCTACCTTATATCGTCAAACACTTGGGTCATTGCAATACCTCTCTTTGAGACGTCCTAATGTTTCCTTTGCTATCAACAAGCTATCTCAGTTCATGCACTCTCCGTCCACTCTTCATTGGTCTACAGTTAAACGACTGCTTCGCTATCTGGTTGGAACTCTTGACTATGGCATCATGCTTCGCACAAACTCTCCTCAGACACTACATGCATTTGCGGATGCGGATTGGGCAGGTGATCCTAATGATCGAACTTCGACCTCTGGTTATGTTCTTTTTCTTGGTACCAATCCTATTTTTTGGAGTTCTAAAAAGCAAAAGACCGTCGCTCGATCCTCCACTGAGGCTGAATACCTGGCCCACTACAACAAAACTGTTTATTTGCGACCAGTTAATTCCAGCGAAATGACTATTTGCAACTAAAATTAGTTGCAAATAGTCTTTTGATTGCAATAAATTGGTCACAAAAGTCTGTTTTTCTTGTAGTGGCCATCGCCTCTACCGCTGCTAAAGTAAACTGGGTAATGAATCTTCTTCAAGAATTGCGTGTACCGATATCCCCTACTCCAGTCAGCTATTGTGACAACGTAAGTGCTACGTATGTTTGTGCCAACCCAGTATTCCATTCCTGTATGAAACACATCGCCATCGAGTTCCACTTCGGTCGTGATCAAGTTGCTACAAGTCGTCTGCGTGTTTCCCACGTTCATACTTCTGATCAACTTGCTGACTCACTTACCAAGCCACTGCCTCGTCTACACTTTCACACTCTATCGAACCAAGATTGGTGTCCTCAAATGGCCAGTCAATCTTGCGGGGGCATGATAAGTTAACAACGTTCGTTGCTCCTCTAGTCAAGCCATCCATTACTCCTCAAGTCAAGTTACAAGTCTCTCATTGATTCTCGGTCCCAAATATATGGAAACAATCTTTACTTGCTCTGTAATTAATGTATAAAGATTTAGTTGATCTCCAGAATTCATTTCCTCTGTTAGTTTCCTTTTCTACTATCGTCATTTACGTGTATAAAGCTATGTACCATTTAGAATCAAATAAGACAAGATTAATACTTTCTCTTTAACCAGCTGGTTATGAATCCTATATATATGATTGATCCTGGAATCATGAATCATCTTTTTTAATTGAAAGAAATTATGAATATCAAGAAATATTTTCTTGGTAGTTAGCTGATCTGAATTCCTATATTAATATTGTATCTTGCATGTAATACGGAATCGATGGAAGGTGAAAATTAAAGAAACTGATTCATGCATGATCATCATCAGTACCTATATTAATAATATTATTCGTGTGAAATATGAATATAAAACAATGGAAAATGATTATTGTAAAAAGAAAGAAAAAAGATCAAGAAGTTAAACATGGAGCAGTAATTTGGTTTGTTTACGTACGTCTGCATGGACGGGTATGGAGTTATGGAGGCTATACTCGTACATGATCCAGCGCCCATCTTCCACCGAGCTGCTTCGACCCACATAGTGAAATTTCTGTCTCATCCCGGTGAGCGTCATCCCGTTGATCTCGTCGTTCGAATAAAGAAAGAAGCCGGTGTCATCTGCTATCCAAGTTCCGGTCCCGATCCTGCGGTCCAAACGTGAGCCCCTGGCGGTCTTCTTCTTTCACTTTGTGAAGACGAGAAGGTCTTCCTGCTGGCCGTCGTTGGAGAACTCCTGATCCCATATCTCCCAAGGCTCCTTTTCACCGAAAAGGTCGCATTCGCCGATGATAAGATCTGCTGGCCAGCCGGTTACTTTGTTGTAAAGGTGGTGGAGCATTTCTTGCTCGCTCGTATCATGGAGCCCGATAGAGTCCATATCGGAAATGTAGGTAGAAATCCCCAGCGTTCTAATTCTATGAGATTAATTTTAAAGAGAGGAAAAAGTACGTAGAAACTAGGAGACTATTAATTATAATTGCCACTACTGAACTACACTTGCAATTAAAGATAATTCAGATCATAATTATATGGTAATAAGAGCATACACCGAGCTAGATAACTCGCATTTTGTCGACATTTCCTGTAATTTTTTAGTAAAAGTTTTTTTTAAAAAAATATTTTACTTTGGATTGAACTATATAATTCTTTAAATATTGCCTGAGTTAAAAAAAAAAAAATTATAGAAAATCTTGATCCCTTGACATTAGGAATAGTACTATATAAGTAAACTATATTAATTGTGAGATCTCTAATTTTTGCATGTGTTTTAATTCCAAGTTATTTTAATTAAATGTGTTATTTTATTTATTTATTGTTATTGTAATCTAGTTTGGTGTGTTTTAATTTGGGTTTTTATTTCCTTGCTATTTATTTATTTATGTTATTTTATTAATGTTATTTTTGTAGTGTTTTATTTTATTTTGTGGGATGTGTGTTTTTAATTGTGTTGAGGAGAGGCCCGACCCGTGTGAGAGTAAGCCCAACCGTGCATGTGTAACCCAGCCCAACCCGTGTGCAAGTTAGACCCAGCCCGTGTGTGTGTTGTGTTGAAGCCCAACCCTTTTTAAATTTTGATCCAACCCGTGTTGAGCCCCACCCGTGCAGCATCTGGTAACCAGCTCCCCCTTAGTGGAACGACGCCGTTTTGGATGGAACTTAAGGTTCCATAGTGTTTTCTCCTACGCCGTGCCCCATGTTGGGCATGGGCTTCGTATGTGCTGTCCTTGCCGCCGCGCCACACGTCCGTGCGAAGTCATTCCACTTCTCCACGGCTTGTTGTCGTTTTCTCTTCTTCTATCCGTGTGACACACATGCACCTACCACCGCCACATTTGGCCTATAAATAGGCCACAACTTCTACATTAAATCTTCCAAGATCTTCACCCTCTTTCTCTCTTTCAAGCTATTTTCATTTCTTGGTGTTTGAATTTGCAAAGTGTTTTTTATTGTGAACCTGTGAGCTTGAAGCCTTGTCGTGTTCTATTTTGTTCTAAAAGTGTAGAATTTCAATCGGTTTTGGTGAATTGTTGATGCTTGCCGTGGGTGAGATTTTCATCCTTTTTCATAGATCGAATTTCTTTTAAGAGAACCCTCTAGAAAAGCCACTGTTTGATTCTTGAAAATCACTATTGCCACCGTTGTGTCGCCACCTTGAGCAACGCTCCTTTCGCTTGATCTTTCAGAATTTTTCATCTTCAGTTGTATGTAATTTTTTAGTTTTAAATAATATTATTGTAATTGTCTTTCATAAACTGTTGATTGTGTTGGTCTGTTGGAAATTGGGCCTTGGGCCGTTGAAATGTTGAGATGTAAATTGGAGTTGTTGGAATTGGGCCTTGGGCCGGATTGGAGAATGGGATTTTGCTTGTATTGTGAAATTGTAAATGGAGGGCTATTTTATGTAAATGAGTTATTTAAATTTGTATTCCAATTAATTGTTGAAATGTATATTTATCGTTTTTATTAAAATTGTAATGTGATGTCACGAGGTCTGTTTGTAATTGTGACTAAATATGTGGGTGCGTGTGTATCACGACCCCAAGCCGAGATGGAGCATTATCTCGGTGGAGCTCCTCTTGTCACTCGGGAGAGTAACAGACTGACGTGACGTCCCCTGAGTTGTTGCAGGGTGACGACGGGAACGGACAAGACGATAACGCTCTCGTACTGATTCCGTGACCTTTTGGTTAGCGAGGTTAGAGGATGCTTGGCCATGTACGCGCTGGGCATCGCTCGTTACTAAGTCTCATGCACGGACGTTACCCGTGGTGTGACGATGAGAGCTAGGTCATGCGAACAGTCCATAGGGGAGACCGTGGTGCATGCTTCATAATTAAGGGTTATGACTAGACCAAAAATGGGATTTTTGGCGTGAGTTGTAAAAAGGGTATTTTGGGAAAAAGGAAATGAGATGTTGTTTTGCATATATGTCCTGTATGGGGACGCGTGTTTATTTATGTATCTCTTGGATGTTATTTTGGTTAATTACTTACTGAGATGTCATAATCTTATTGTGGTGGTTTACCCTACAGTTCCGTCTTATAGTGCCGTAGAGTCTAACCCAGAGCCCGAGTATGAGCCTGAGGGATCAGCTCTGCTGGAGGTTTGAGTTGCTGAGATAGTGTTCAGGATTTGTTTTCCTTATGTTATTTCCTGTCTTTAATTTATCTGTCGGATGACTGTTTAATCCTTGTAAAGTTATTTTACTATTTTTGAAAAATTCTGGTACTTTATAAAGAAAGACCTTTTATTTCTCCGCTGCGAATATTTTTGTAGACTTATTGCATGATATACACTCTGTGAGTACTGGTCGTCGGGGTGCATGATCCGTGTGGTCATCATTCCGGTGTCACGAACTCTACAAAAATAACACGTGAGGTCGAGGGCGCCACATTAATTGTGGTCATATATATATATATATATATATATAGCTTTCCAAATCCAATAATCTTATAATTGGAATCAATTAACTTGGCTGAGAACTACAGCCACTTGTTGCAAGTATTTAATCAGTGATTCACTATAAAAAAAAATGAATATTTATGATAGATTATTTATGACAATAATAACTATTTATTAAGGAAACAGACTCATTTTAATAATAAATAATCATTTTGGTATAAAATAACTAACCACGTACGTATCACTAGCATTAGCATGATCACGATATATAAAAGCTTGAAATGGTTTTAATTTCAGGGATTAAAAAAAGAGCCTAGCTATATATATATATATATATATATATATATATGACTTTGATAAATTCTCTGCTTCATGTACAATATTCATAATCATAATTTGTAAGTCTAATTCCCATGAATTTGCACATAAAGAGTAAAAACAAAAAAGTCCCATTAATTATTATTTTTTGAGCAGTTCACACCCATTAACGTTCCAAACGTCAACAAAACGCTTGGCATCAATCATCTCATTCTGATCATCTGGCTCCTCCATAGTTTGATCAGCTTGATCATTTCCAGTTAGCTCTTCACCAAATGATTTTATGTCCATCAGTAATCCATTAGTATTTCTTAGAGTTTCAATATGACTGCAGCTAAAATTCCCGGACATCAGTGATTCCGATGAATTCACTCCGGCCATAGTACATCCAATACCATTGTTGACTTGTGCAACTTCTCCATGATTTCCTTGATAAATTTCCTTGCCTTTCTCCATGATCTCTGTGCTTTCCCGTTTCCGTGATTTGCTCTTCTTTCCTGAATCATCTATCCTTTTCATTCGGCAGATAACATAGTCTTGGCACTGCAATAGATATATAAAGAATATCTAAGTTAGGGGCTGTCCAGAATATATATATATATATATATATATATATACACACCAGCAATCACCGATCGAGTGTACTTTTCCTTGATAAAAATCCAAAAAGATGATAAAAACAGCAACGAAAGATACAATTGATCGATCGGAGATTGTCTGCTACGATTTTGATTTGAAAGCATTGCAACAAGAACGACAGAACTATAACTCTATATATATATATTTATATTAGTCAGCATAATATATTGCCGTATAACATATATTAATCATCATATATATACGATCGACGTCTAATTAAAATACGAACATAAAATTTATCGAAAATTATTATCGTAAGAGGAAAAAGGAAGAAAAAGAAGTACTTTAATTATAATAATGGAGAAATTAATAGTATATAAGTCTGTTTACTTGTGCATGGTGATTGGCATCAAGGCTATTCTCGTACATGATCCAGCGCAGATGATCATCATCGACGGAGCTGCTTCGACCCTCATAACGAAACCTCTTTTTCATCCCCAAGAGCGTCGTCGCCATCCCTTCAAGAATGCTATTTTCTCTACAATATATTTCGACGTGGTGAAGACGAGAAGGTCTTCGTGGTTGTTATTGGACTCCTGATCCCATATCTCCCATGGCACCTTTTCACCGTATAAGTTGCATTCGCCGATTTCAGGGTTTGGTAGGCCGAAAATTATTTATTTGAGAAGGTGGTAGAGGAGTATTTCTTGCCCACCGGAGCCAGGTTTTAGGAGCCTACGGCCTCTCATGTCGATGATCAGAAATACGGGTAGAAACCACCAACAAAACTACTTGAGTTCACCGATGAGATTTGAAGGTTATATACATATAAATATATATATATATATATATAGAGCGAGAGAGAGAGAGAGAACAAACGGCCTAGAAATTAAGTAGAAGACTATTCATGTTACAACTGTGCTTAAAGATATATGTCGGCGTCAGACCTCTTTTACTACCAGGACTTCATGCTTCATGGCCAATCAGTCCACGCCACGTAATTAATCAAAAGTTTCCATTAAAGACGAAGGAAAATATAAGTAAAACATGAATTTAAAGTATATACATAGAATTGGTTTGAATTAAGTCTCCACACTTTCCTGGAGATATAGAGTCATGCATGCATGTGGATACGCACGTGTGTGTGTGTATATATATATATATATATATACCACAGCATGCAGATGATCACGAGTTTAATTTATCACAATATAAACATGAGTACTATCATAAATTACGTACATCAGGTTCTATCTCTATCCCTGAAGTTCTATGATGATCTCTATCCTTTTTTCATATATATTCTTCCTGCTGCTCATCCATGCAGTTTATCACTTGGATTGTTATCATTATCATCTCGTGGGGTTATATATCTGTTTGATATATATGTTGTTGTTCACTAGGAGATCTCTATCTTCTTTATATATACATTAAGAAAAAGCTAAATTAACAGATTGCATGCATGTGTCTCCTTAGGCTTATACATATATATATACATCTCTCTACGGCCGGTATTCAAATTATGATCTACTTCTACCCACCAACGAGAAGAGTACTTATCTTTGTAATATTATCAGCAGAAAACCGATTCTGGCGGCATATATATAGCTAGGTTCCATCATCTGATTAGCGTAAAGGATTAATTCCTTATTTGCATGTGCTCTCATTTGGTGATCTTATTTGGTATAATTTTCAACGTCTCTTATACAAAATTTCTACATTTTTTTTTTCCAGAAAAGAATGAAAAGAGAATTATCGGTACTATATTTCAAGATTTTGCACAAAAATTTAAGAGATATAGCATGGTGTAGCGTAGATATATAATGAAAGCATTTTCACACATAATGTATAGTACTACTTTGTGCAATACAACTATTATCAAGTATTCTCAAATATTTCTTTCACAAACATCACTCAAACATAAAACATTTTCTGTAATGCCCCGGTCCTGGAAGTCCGGAGAATTAGTTTTTGTAACCTAAAACTATCTCCCATAACATATTTATATATATACTCCAAATTCTCCATAAAATATAAACTTATTTATTCAAAACCAAAAATATATGGTCCTCCACTAAGACACCAAAGAAATACCTCAATGAAATAAATTAAAATCTCCACAAAAACTCGGATATATATCGAGTCAAAATACCAAATAACATAAAATAATAAATCTACTAAATAAGACTCTAATAAATACTTGTACACTTTGATATTTATTCCTCTACGACCATCAAACATTCCTAACACTTTCTACTCTTGACTTCCAGCTGAGGCATCAAAATTATCTGAAAAATATTGTGGAGATAAATGGGTGAGTTATCAACAATTCAGTAAGCAAAGAACATATAATAGTATGTAAACACGAGCATTTACAGAGTTTAGAATGCATAATAAAATATTTTTATTTTCATAATGAAGAATCCGAACATGTTATCAAAAATATCAGAGAGAAAATTCAAAACATATTTTTATTAAAAATTCTTTTGGCATAGCATAACTGAAACATCACATCAGAACATAATTTCATGTTACACCCCGTGGTAGAGTTGTGTAAACTCCAACGGCCAACCTAGGAGAAACAGAATGTGAAATCTTCCCCTTATTATTCTCGAAACACCGAGTGTGCACACAGGAAAGACTACGCATAAAATCACTTTGCTCTCAAAGTGGGTTCATCGAAAACAGAAAAGTTGGTACCAATCAGAAACAGAGGCAACATTTTTACACCTGTGGTAAGGTTAGAATAGAACATAAACAAAATGTTATGTTAGAGGTTTTTAAAGATCACATCATTTCAAATCAGAGTACAAAATAAATTCCGAACACAACAAAATCAGATCAATATTATAAATATAATTATGCACAAATGTTCATATTCGCTCTTTTTGAACAGTTTAGAAACAGAAGACCAAAAATAAGCTCATATCTACACCAATCGTGACAGAAAATACTTTCTTCTTATACAAAGTTTCTTGAGTAATTCAAAACAATTTTGTTTCAAATTTATTTTCATAACAAAACATGCATATTTTTCAAAATCGACCTCAGTTCATTTCTTTATGTAAAATCTAGTATAGGAACCCTGCATACCTGGACTTTTTAGTTTTTCAGAATTTTCTCACAGCAATACCGTCTCTTTGGCTTGTCTACAATTTCCCTCATGGGTTGAGTATTTTATCGATACTAATGAGTCTCGACTCAAATTTAAAAACTAATACAACCTGTCCCATAAATTTCTTAGCCCATAACTAAATAAATAAATCCACCTGATCCATAAAATATCAAATGATTTTAACCTAATTATCAGGTACAATAAGAATACACATCCTACAAAAATTAAATTTTTAAACCCATAGCTAAATCCAAAATTAATCGTTAATCTCAAGTGGACTTTTCATACGTATAAACCCAAAGAAAAACTTTAGAATGCGGGTTTGGTGCTGTGCCCGGGACCTGGATGCGCTAGCGATCGGCACATAGGAGAGTGTTACACTTTCATTTCAATTTGTAAAATTTTTCATCTAATCATTACATACATAATCATTATAAATTTCCCAAACACCCAAACAAAACACATAAAAAATATTACTTTTTCAAATTTCAAAATAAAAAATAATATTCAAATAATTTTTTAACTTTATAATTTTTTTCTACTTTTTCTCTCATTTCTCAAAACTCAATAAAATATCTTAACTCAAACTTTTTCACTATATATAATTATATACTGATATATTCTAAGTATCTAAACGGATCATTATAATGATAATTTTCATGCCCCTGCTTTTCATTCTGATTTACTAAATTTCTAAATAAAACGCTTACTATGGCAATGCAAAATCTGTCACACGCCCAAGAAGAAGAGAGAGAAATAGAGAGAAGAGAGAATAGAATGAGAGGGTATCCAATTTGAGTTTTTATTCTTCAATGCGTAAATGTACACACTGAAGGTCCTTTATAGAATTGTCTCTTGTTGTATCTAATGGGCCCGTGGGCTTATTACACTAATAGATTCATACACTCTTATTAATCCTGACTAAGAGCTATGGCCCACTGCACTGCACTGCACTATAGCCCACTTCTTGCAACCTAGCCCATTACGCAGGTCTTCTTTCCCTTCAGACCTTTCTTCACATCGTAGAACCGTAGCCGTGACAAAATCATGCCCCTTATGTTACAGTTCAAGAATGAAGTCCACATGCTGCAATATCCTTTATTTTGGTTCACATGTTATTTGGACTATATTTTCTAGGAAGTGGGCCTCTGGAACCTTGGTTTTATTTTCTTTCTATGTTTTTAGTTTCTGTTAGCCTGAGCCCAACAGTTTTTAGTAGTGGATAGATTTCTCTCTCATCTCTCAGAGGTAAGTTCATCCTCGACTTTGATCAATTTTTTTACACTTTCTCACATTTTCTATTTATCCAAACACATTCTATCGGGTGTGTTATTAAAGTAGTCTAACTATACAAAATCATGGAATTGGTGAAACAAACTCAGCAAACTCACGAAGTTATTATGCAGAAATTAAAGGATTAGAACGAGCTTCGTGAAGATTTAGAGTTGAGATGGTTTATAAATAATAATAAGATTTGTATGTTGAAATTTGTAAATAATAATAAATAGTAACGAGATAAGTTTTCATCTCCAAATCCAAACCAGCTCTTAACCTATTTAGAGGTTGGTGCGATGTAGGAAGAAGAACGAGCAACACGGTCGATTCCTGATGATGAAAGTGTTTTAAATTTCGTATTATATCTATTTCGTACTGGCTAAAATACTGGCCATACCGGACTAAATTTCGGCCTGTACCGGCCTATATTTCGGCTGATATTTCGGCCTGTGTGTGTGTTTTTTTTTTTCATTTTTTCAAACTACAAACTTATTTTTTAACCCCTAATTCAGACTAGATTATTTATAATTTTTATATATATGTATTTATATATAATTTATTTATATATAGACTATTATTTTGGAATATAATTTCTATATATATTTATATATATAATTTATTTATATATCGACTATCCCGAAACATTATCCCGAAACACTATTCTAAAACGGTACCGGTATCGAAATATTTCGTTTCAATGTCTTGACCGGTACGACGTCCGATACGGTATACAAAACATTGGGTGAAACTATCAAATATGACCTCAACATTTTCAAGTCTGATCTCCAATTTGGCATTTACAAACCCAGGGGTGATATTCATCGAATTGTTCATGTGTGGATTTTTGCCGAAAATACTCAAGTTTCATGGTCTGGTTGTGGGATATCTCCATGGGAAACAAATGTCATATGATTTTTAGAATTTCTTAGAGCAGGAATAGAGCGCAACTGCTGCTCCAGCCTCAAGTTTCATGCTCATATTATCGGAGTTTGACCTTGGTGGTGTTGAATTTCAGTGTCTCCGCTCCTCACCCTCCTCCAGCTCTTTGCCCTCGTCACGAAAAACCATTCTCTGAAACCAATTTTCCCTCTATTCACAAAAAACGTTGAAAACCCATTTTCATTTTCTGGTTTTTCTCTCGTTTTCCTCTCGGCACTATATTCCCTTGTTCTTGTTTCACATATGCAACAACCTCTGCTGAACCCGGCCGAGAAAGAGCTGACTACCGGGTCCTCCACTTCATCGTCGCTTTGCGCTCCCTCTTTAAACTCTGTTGCGTATCAGAACTACAAACCTTCAAATCTACAAACTCAGTCGCATATCAAAGACCCCAACAATCCCAAAAATCCCAAACCCTAGTTTCTCTATCCCAAAAATCCTAGTCCCTCCTGTCTTCGTTAAATTCCCCACCTAAATCGAATTGGTCGCTTCGCCTTCAGAAGCTCAACAGGTCGCCTCCACCATCACCTCCTGTTATTTACGCTTCAGCGGTAGTTATTTCTCGTCTTCCTGCCACCCTAGATCCGATAGCTTCATCTACCCCTATTTTTCCCTCAAACCTGACTTGTTCCATCTTCCCTACAAAGATCCAGGTTTTGATTCCGAGTCTCTGACCCCAACAAAAGAAAACAACTTACTTGGGTTTTCCCATGGTTCTCTTCTTGGCCATTTGCTGTCAATGAGACTTGATTTCCTTAAAAACATCAATGTGATTGTTGCTCTTAAGGTGTTTGATGACGTGTTGGATAAGAGTGGGGTTGGTTGCTGGACTTCGTTGTTAGTTGGATTTGCTCGGTCAGGCCAGACTGAAGGGGTATTTGGTGGCGGTTCCAATACTATGTTTTATGATGACAGTGATGAGGTGACATTCATGACCGATGAAGATGCGGCACTTGACAAAGGGGTATAATCTGGCGAGGTCTTTGGTGGAAATGAACTGATTGACAACCAGATCCAAATAAAGTTCAAAATGTGAAAAAGGATATCATTTGTTCTCTAGATCCTGATGAAGCAAAGGTTAAACAATTCAATGATGCAATTAAGAATAATTAATGGCTTGAATTCTTTGTGGATGATATGTCTTTATGGGGTTTTGTTGGTGCGTTGCATCTAGATAAGAATAGTGAAAAGCATGCCCTTTCCACACAAAACAATTTGTCATCCAATACAGCAAAGATTAGATCATGTGAATCTCACTCAAGAGATCCTAAAGCCGTTGGTAGTTGGAAGAAAATTAGATATGACATACTCTGTCAAATCGAGTTCAACAAATGTAACTTTTGCATGTCGCTTTGATATCTATTTGGATTACCCTTTCTTTGAGCACCAGATCCATTGGTTCTCCATTTTTAATTTGTTCAGGATGGTTATCTTCCTTAATGGGTTGGTGTCAATGATATTAATGCAGAACCTTAGGAATGACTGCAAAACATGCTTGGAAAGTTGATAACTTGGAAACTCGGGAAAGAGATGTTCAAAACTGTCAGCGCTAGAAGAGGGATGTGAACCTATGTTGATAATTTATAATGTGTTTCTGAATGCGCATGGAAAAATGGGTATGTATGCCTTAGAATAAGATTTTGGATGTTGTTGCTGGCATGAAGAGTAAGGGGTATGGCTTGGTTCAATTTGAGTATGAGAAATCTACAAACGATGCTATTAAGAAGCTAAATGGCTCTACTGTTGGAGAGAAGCAAATATATGTTTCAAAGTTTGTCAAAAAGAGTGATAGAATTTTGCCCAACATTGATGCTAATTATACAAATTTGTACGTAAAAAATATGGATCTAGATGTCATGGAAGAGGAAACTGAGACAAAAGCTAAGAACATGGAGGAAGAAATTGGTAGATTACAAAATACAATGAAAGAAAAGAATGCAAAGCTTCAAGCTTCGACATCTACAGTTGAGAGTCTTAGATCACAGCTTTCAGCCACTCAAGCAATTGTAGATTCAAGTGTTGCGTCAGCTCAATCAGCAGAGTTGTAGTGTTTAACCCTTGCAAAGGAATTAGAGGAGAAGGACTATTCACTAAAGGAGCACGAGGATCATAGAAGAGTTTTGCTACACAACCCCCATCACACTCCACATTTTTTTAAAATTTTTTTTGAGTTTATTCTTTTTAAATTATTTCAAATTTTCTATTCATTATTCATATAATAAATATTTAATAAAAGAAAAAATAAGAAAAATTAAAAAAAAATATGGAGTGTGGAGTGTGAGAAGGTGCTTGCTGGACGTGCTTGCTGAAAGTCAATAGCAGCTGCGACAGTTATTTTCCAGTTCAGTTTTATCCACACTAACTTGAAGAAGAATGCTCGCACCTTGTGGTCAAGATGCTTTGAAGGGGTAGGGTTTATCACAATTCAAGAACGAAGTACATGGGCCATGGGCTAATTTTATTTCATTGGAAATTTCCTTTATTTTGGTTTAGCATGTTATTTGGACTTAGGATAGCAAGTGGGCTTGGACATTTAGGTGAGATTTTGACAGTGAGTTGAGATGAGATGAGTTGAGATGAAAGTTAAAAATTGAATAAAATATTATTATAATATTATTATTATTTTAAAATTTGAAAAAGTTGAATTGTTTATTGTATTTTGTGTGAAAATTTAAAAAAATTATAATGATTAGATGAGATGAATTGAAATCATCTTTGTATCCAAACCTAGCCTTATTTTCATTCTATGGTTTTAGTTTATGTTAGCCTCAGCCCATGTAGGGGTCATTATGTTTATATACCAGCCAATGGTTCTAGTGTTGATCATCCCGAAGCTTAATACAATAATTCTTTTCTCCTTCTCTTGGAGGCAAGGTTATCCTCAAATTTGACAAATTTTCTTGTACTTTCTCACATTTTCTATTCATCTAAACACCTTCCATCGAGTGTGTTACACCTTGGGAGCCCCCAAAAAAAAAAAAAAGATCCACAGTATGATCAATTGACGTTCCTAATTAAATCATGTATCCACAAAACACAAGTTTACCATGAACAAAAAGGGCAGTCATGGTACATTTCTGATTTCACTTGAAAAAAAAATAAGAAAAAAAGAAAAAAGAAAAAAGAAAAAGAAAGTCATTACAAAAAACAAAGGCAACCTGCACCATCATAATCAGAATTCAGAATGTTATATTACACTTCCATGCATCACGAAGGAAATCACGAATGTAAAAAGAGGATTACTATACAGCCATATAGAAATTATACAAAATTAATTTCATAAATTAACGTAACTTTATGGAATTACTTTTGTGTAATCTCTTTATAGCTAGAGTATTTCTTATGTAAAAATGGTGATTCTATCAGCCTATTCATCAGTATACTTCGGTCGAGGATTGCTAGGTACAAGCAGTTTGGCACACCAAACCGCGTACCAACATTCACATAACTTTTTTTATTGAAAAAATAAATAAAAGAAAAAAAAATTGAGAGAAGAATGTCTTACATTTAATATCGATGCACGATTTGGTATGCAAAATCGCTTGCAATAAGACTTTTCCACTTCAGAAATTAAAGGATGGTACACGAGCATGAATTCATCTTTCCCATATGCTCCTCATCTTCGTCCACAAAGCATCCCAAAGAAAAGAGACAATGCCCGACAAGAAATACAATGAAGATCGTATGTTAGACCGAATGATTGTAACTGAAAAACTAGAGTAAACTAGCTAGTGCTCGAATATCTCGAGAATATAATCGCTAAACACTAGAATAAAGTTGCTTCAGTCACAAAGTCTCTCCTCTTCCTGTAGTTAATATCTTATTCTTTTTCTTTTCTTTTTTTCCATAATATATTACTCAGCATATAACCTGTAGTTAATATCTGAAACTAATCCATACAATACTTTTTCTTTGTATCATAATCCATACAATACTTATTTCGAACCATTTATCATAACAGAAAAGTATAAAACTAGTGTTTAAAGTGATGGAGTCCTGCATGATCCAAAACATAAATGCAATATATATTGGATTATTTCAAATATCCCACGTTGAAAAGACAAGGAAACTTTTAGTAGTTTATAAGTTTCACTATTCTTAAAATAAAACACAAGGGTAGACACAATAGTAGGGTCATCCAGTACAAAGCATGGACCGCGCGCGCGACGCACTTAGCACTTACCAACGAAAATGTGTGTTCTTTATCATTTTTTGACAGCTATTGTTAACTGTCAATTACAGTTTATTTTACACATTTTCAGACATTAACTGTCTCATTTAAATTCAAATTGAAATATTGCAACTGCTGCCATTGCATCTATTCGTTCTATGGTTTAGTGTTTAGAATTTGCAATCTGCACACTATTTAAACAGTGTTGTATCCTGAGGACATAATTGTCAGATTCTTTTTTGCAGAACTCAATACGAGTCGGAGGCAATATTTGTCTAAGAGACATATTAACAATCGTCTCACTGTATATCTTCTGCAATCTCTGTTTGCTATTCCTATTTTCCTAACAATATAAGTGTTTGGTAAGTGAAAAACTGAGTAAAAAGAAGCATATATATATATATATATATATATATCAGCCAAACTATTCTATTCTTTGCAAGTATGAATATGTCCCTTCTATTAATTCTAAATTAAGTTTGCAAATGATAGCATAATAATAAACCATATTTCAAAACAGAATCATTACCATCATGATTTCTAACGACACATCCACAACTAGCTAGCCATGCGACCAGGATTCACTTTTGAAGTCCCAACAGTATAATGGAATTAGCAAGCATTTAGCCGAAGTTGTACGTGCAACGTCGGAAGTAAGGGAGGTCTCACATGATCTAGTAGCTCCCAAATTTACCAAACCATTTCCCAAACCATTCTCTTCACATGATCTAGTAGTACCTTGCAGATAAATTGTTTTAGAGAAAAGCTTGGGACTGGATGGGTTTAAAAGGAATTTTTGCACCAGTCAATTGTAGTGTGCCACGTACGTAGTCACTCCAGGAAAAAAAAATGTTGGAGCCGCGTCCACCCAATCCCCTTCTTTTCCTCTGAATCTCTCTTCCTCCCCTACCTGAGTTCATCTGCATGCAAGCTTCTTATTTCTGAAAAACCATCTTTCTCTCCATCTCCCGCCCGATCCTGCTCTCACCACGATGACTAACAAAACAAAAGGAAAAGAGGGATGGCGCTCTGACTCACGCTGGCAACAGGAACTTATCACCAGTGTTGAAAGAGCAGCTAAGAAACCTGTTGTTCTGGTTCTTTTTGGAGGTCCAGTTGATATATCTTCAGCCAAGCATGACAAAAAAATCGGAAGCATCCTATGGGCTGGTTATCCAGGCGAGTCTGGAGGAACTACTCTAGCAGAAATTATCTTTGGTGACCATAACCCAGGTGGGCAATTTACACTTGGCTCATAAATAAATTTTGCAACTAAAAGATTGAGAGAGAGAGAGAGAGAGAGAGAGAGAGAGAACAAGAATTGTTTATTTTGTTTAAGCACAGGTTTGATAGTACTATACTTCATTTTTGCACGCAGGAGGAAGATTGCCAGACATGAGGGTGAGGTCGGAACCATCATCAAACTATCCTGGCGTATATACCATTTCTACAAAGGTGAAAAGACATTGAGTTCCGTTATGACCTCAGCTACTCAAACTATGCTTACAACTCATCTGTTAGACAAAGCAAGTTTCATTTCCAGTTGAATCAAACATCAAAGGCTACACAAACACCAGAAGCCAAGTTGGTTTCAGAGCTGGGGGAGAAACTTTGTGAGAGGAAGAAGTTCTCGGTCACCATTGGCATAAAAAATAATGGGGGATTGGGTGGATTCGGCTCCAACATTTTTTTTCATGGAGTGCCTACGGGGCACACTACCATTGGCTGGTGCAAAAACCCCTTTTAAACCCATCCGGCCTCAAGCTTTTCTCATTATTTTATTAATGAAAGAACTTAATTTTGACAACGTATGTACACAAATATTAACATCTATGGGAATTCTATGATAACATAGGATAATATCAATATGATCAGTACTAGATTGCAAAAAAAAAAAGCAACCAAATGAGTGTTACAATTTTTCCAAGATCAAGAAAAGTCATATAATATTGCATTTGTTTTTGAAAAATAAAAGTAATTCACCAGAGGACTGTAGAGTCGGTTTCCTTTGCTGCAGCAGGAAAAGTTAGTACACAACCTTGCACACAAGGTTAAGTGTGTTGGACAACCTGATAAATCATATAAATAAGACCAGTTTGTTAATTCAAATAAATCAATCATGCATAGCATAAACATCAGTATGATCAGTTATGATTTTAAGTTCTTAGTATGAAATATTTTATGAAAAATCTTATGTTCAGTGTGTTTACGTTATGATGGGTTTCTTACTAAGTCATCAATTCATTTTAGTTTATTTTTATGTTTTTAAACCACCCCAGGTCAGGATAATTATGACGATAGAGCTGCAGGACGAGACTTAGTCTAGAGAGGCATGACAGTTGCCTAGATCATGTACAAAGGTTTTTAAGTTATGATTTTATGGCATGGGTTTTGAGAAATTTTAATAAATACTTTCGCGCACTATCTTTTATGGTTTCAGTATTTTAATAAAGAATAATATTTTATTTATAGAATCTTTTACCAAACGTTTCCTTTAGATTAAAATATAAATATATTTTTAAGTCAAGATTCATTAATAACACTCTGACTTATGAGAATTTTTAAAAATGATTTTATTATTAATCGTGGAAGCGGAGTCTTAGGCTTCGTTTGGAAGCTCAATTCATCTCAATTCATTTCAACTCATTATTACAATTTTTTCAAATTCTAATATAAAATATAATAAAAAATTCAACTTTTTCAAATTTCAAAATAATAATAATAATAAACAATAATATTCTAACAATATTTTATCATCTCATCTCAACTCAACTCAACTCAACATCCAAACGCACCCTTACACTATCAGAATCGGATTCAAGAACACCAGCAAGAATGAAAGATCAATATTGCATACCGTTCTCTCTAATGCAACAACTTGATTACAACCTCCCAAATAAAGTTCAGAAAGATCGAAAAGATGAAAAAGACAATTGATACCAAAGAAATCTCGACTAAATATAGCTTGTTATACGAGTGAACAAAATAGAAAACGCTAGGGCTAGATTGGGTAGCTAAAAGACAACATATAATGAGCAGAGAAACTGCAATTTTCATTGTCTAAACTGAGAGAATTTGAAGAGAAAAAGAAAAGACTCCAGTGACACAAATAGAGTTGGTAGTAGATCACACGTAGGCTATACTCTCAATTTCTTGAAACAAAAACTGAAATGATACCGTCTTATTTTCCTTCATTTACTCGGGAACCAAACAGAGAGTAATGGAGGCCATTTGGAGATGATACCTGGTCAAGAAGCCATGAATTGATGATCGGTCAGAGCTCAGAGAGAAAGAGAGAGATACAGAGAGAGAGAGAGAAGAGTTGCTCTGTGTATCTCTATCTGTTTATTCTTTTGTACCGTGAAATCTCTCTGAGATCAAAGAAACGGATGCAGAGATCGATCATAGATTCTGAAACTTTGTGTTCATGGAATTTGTTCAGGCGCTGCCAGAGGATATGACGCTCCATCTCGAATAATACGATGCCACGTCTGCAGCTGCTCCATCAAATAACTACAATGGGTTTCCCGATACTTCTTATTGGTCGGGAGAAGTTGAAGGAAGCTTGTCGTTTTTCGAAAAGACAACAGGGAAATTAACGGAAAGCGTTAGTAATTTACCATGTTTGTTTTCCAGTTTTTATTTTTTTAATCCTTTTGTTATTTATTTTTATTCTAACTAAGGGTAGTTATATAATTTAATCATTGTAATAATAAATTCTAAATAATTCTAAATTTTGGGTGTGAAAGTCTTTTAAAAAAGAGAAATTATATTTGCAGTCATCAAGTGGGGACTGCATGTGCAGGCACATTATTAAATGAGAGAAAACATAATTTTAGAAGAGATAATTTTGTAATTTTAAAAAATTTTAAAGTTAAAATAGCCTAGGCTTGCATTGCAGTCTCCATTTGGGGACTGTACCTAACATTGCTCTTTAAAAAAATATGAACCCAACAGAAATATGATTTTCTTTTTATAATAAGACTTTTTTTTTTTTTCAAATAGCTTGTACTTAAGTCTAGAACTTATAAGTAGTAGGAAAATACTAAGCATCCAGCTCTCTGCTCCCGCTGGGAGCTACCGCTTGCATTGTTTTTTTTTTTTTTTTTTTATTTGTACTTCGTAATTAAGAAATTATTTTTTAATGATGTTATAATTTTTTTTTAAATATATGTAAAAAAAAAGCAAAAAAAAAAAAAAAAAAAAACAAATGAAAATAATTAGCAGGAACAAGGAAAATGATACTCTCACCACTGATTCTTACAGCTCGATGTTACTGTTGAATTTTTAATTTTATTTTTTAATTTTTCTTTTACTTAGTGATTAAGAAAATATTTTTTAATAATATTGTAATTTTTTATTTTTTTAAAATATTTAAAAGTATAAAAAAATACAAATAAAAAAGACAACAAAAAGAAGAAGAACGATTATATCTAACGGTAGGTAGCTGGGAGCGGTGGACGTAGCACTACCCTAAGTAATATTACACTATTTCAAAAGAATAAATAGTTATAAAAAAAAAAAGAATCAAGGTTCTTATCATTAGGCAGAGAAGTATTGGAACTTGTTGTAGAAGTCATGGTATATGTATTCCCATTAGAAAAATTATTCTCATAAGTTATTATTCACTACTTCACACCTCATACTCTATAAAAAAATATCTACACACCCTATATAAAAAAAATCTATAGACGTAAAGTATGAAAGTGAATAGTAACTGATACATAAAATTCTTCATTCCACTAATATGGTAGATATGGTGGTAGATATGATTCTTTACATGAAAACTCTTTAAAAGAGGACATGCTTCCACATATACCTTTCGGTGGATTCTCACTAAACCATAATTAATTTTGCTTGAGAGGGCTTGTAAATGCTATTATTTACAAATATTATAAGAATGTGAAATATACAATTGTTAGTAGATATTGTAAATGGTGATAATTTAGAACCATCATTCTTCTTAAAATGTCCTGCAAGCTGGCACAGGTTCAAAGTTCATGCTTTACATTTCCACTAAATTAATAGAATTAATTTAAACTGCAAGGGGAGTGTAAAGAGAATACATAACATCATACTCTAAGCTAAGAAAATGTTTAGCTTAATTTTGACATCAAAAGTCAAATTCTCGCCGCAAAAGGACTTTTTGCCGACAGGTCTTTCATCTTTGCAATAAGCCAATAAGTATTTTTCTCGGATAACCTTATTTTTCTCGGATAACCTTAGCTTTTGGGACGGTAAATTGTCGCCGTAAATAGTAAAAATCTAGTAACAAAAAAGTTCTTTTTCACAAATGCTTATTTGTGACGATATTCTTGGTCATAGATAAGTATTTCTGGAGAATAATGTTTGCCACAAATAAGTATTTGCAACAACAATAGTTTCTGCGGTAAGTTTTATTTGTCGCTAATAGCAAAAAATCCAAATATATATATATATATATATATAACCATTTGCTCTGAACTAAAATTCACAGCACGGGGTCCAAGCCAGAAAAAACACATTCTTCGTACAAACTCAATTCAAATCCCTAGTTATGAGCAACAAATATGACAAATGCATATCCTTTCACTATAAGAAAAATGGACTTTTGTAATTAATTTATTGCAACTAAAAGACTATTTGTAACCAATTTTAATTGTAAATAGTCATTTCATTAAAATAAACTGATCGTATATAAGCAGTTTCTTGTAGTATTTTTACATACTGCATGGACTATTTTACGTAAGGGTTTTAAATCTATAAAAAAGGCAGAGAGAGAGAGAGATGCACCAAACCCTCAAATGTAACCTTGCCATTGGTATAGAAGTGCGTTGTTATTAGTGATCTCGTAATTTATTGTGCTTGTTATATTATTGAACTTTTTTTTTTTTAATTATTAGGTTTCTTTTCTTGTTTTTTTAAAACTATTTGGTTCTATTTTTTAGGTGGGTGATGGATATTGTGATGGCTATATAAGAAAATTTAGATTATGTGAGATTATTTTTTCAATTTGATTTGATGTATTATCCTCTCATAATCTGATCATTATCCTTATATTTATATATATATATATATGGAATTAAGTAATTAGAAAATAAATATTATTTATTTTTTAATTACTTGATATCACATCAGAAAATGGTGAGATAAATACTAACTAACAGGATGATAAATAATTTTGAAAAGAATAATACCTATAGGATTCTTGTCTATAATTAACCAAACACGTACATGATAATCTCGTATTGTCGGGAATCATATCGGATTTCTAGTCATTTTCAAATGTTAGTTTAGTCATATATATATATATATATAAATCCAAATTCTCAAATATTATATTCCTCAAAATATAATTCTCAGAAAATGTTAGATTCTTCAAACCACATTCAAGAATGATTTATTTCAAATATATTACAACAGAAAGAATGCAAGATGGGTGTATTACATCTGGCCACCAGCTTCTCTCTCTTTTATCACTTTTTTAAAAGAGAAAAAAATATTTCCAATCGTATAATTGTCAATTTTTGTTTTAAAAAACAGTGAATACACCCATTTATATACTCTTTTTAAAAACTCATTTCTAGAACCCCAACATCTACGGTTTGTAAGAGAAACAATGTTCAACCATTGGGTAAGTACTGCATTGCAGGGATTGGTGGGTTCATCAGAGCTACAGGAAGATACAAACCGGTGAGTTGTTCCTCCATTCTTCTCAATATCTGTAACAGAGCAAGGGACATATACCAATTTCTTTTGTTTTCTTCAAGATCATGTTCATTGAAGTTTCTTGATTGAGATTGAGGCTGATTGAACGGAAAAAGCCAAGAAGATCTTATTTTTATGCGATTCCTTGGGTCAAGAAGGCACCCAGATGATGATATTCTCTTTTCTTTCGTTGCGCAGCCTCACTTTATATGCTTGTCTCCATTTATCAGTGAGGAATCTGCTGTCTGCTGCTCACATCTGTGAACAGACTTCTTTCACCTTTGGCATTGCTAAGGCAATGTAATACCTCACATGTTAATGTTAATGGCTGCTGATATTGATATTGAATTTGTCTTCCTTTCTTTCTTGATGACTTATTATTATTATTAAATATTTTTTTTTTAAAATGATATGCGACACTTAGGCGCCGTTTGGATAATGAAAGTATTTCATCTCATCTCACCATTATAATTTTTTAAAATTTTTATACAAAATATAATAAACAATTCAACTTTTTCAAATATCAAAACAATAATCATATTAAAAAAATAATATTCTAACAACATTTTATTCAACTTTCAACTGTTATATCAACTCATCTCAACTCATTATCCAAACGGTACCTTAGTAATTGATAACGACGTGATATTTTAATATATATATATATATATATTATTAATGGAATGATTAATTTAATCGAAATTGAAAGCGCGCACGAGCAGCAAAGTGTTACAAATTAGAGTTTAGGGACTTGTAATCAATCGCAAGGGCAAACCACCGAGCTGGATTCAGGCTTGTAGCTTTGAAGTTTCACTACTACGACTAATGTTACATATGACATAGCGAACAATAGCAAAACAATTTAAAGGGGATTAGCCAAGGAATGCAATACCGCGCGTTCTTTACCCAAAAGTAGAGGAATCAATGGTGCACGTTCTACAAAGTTAAGAATTTTCCTTTTTTAACTTTTGCATATGGAGGAATGCAATAGGGATACCAAAAGTTGGATTCTCGCCCTACCAGAAATAATTTTTGTTTTCAGAAATTGTTAAAGCACTAATTTTCTTTTACTTACAGAACCCATTTCTTTTCAATTTTTGCTGCTATTAAAAAACTCATTTCATTGTTTTTCTACATATTCACTCTGCAAACATAATCAAGCCACTCTAACTTGGTAGTTTTCTGATAAAACATGACAAAGTGACAAAATCCCTATGGTTTCTATGCTAATGGATATTTTTGTTATATGTCAAGGTGATTATGATTGAAATACTTGTGGAAAACATGCGTTCTGAGTATGATAATGGTTTAATCTTTAGGACATGTCCAACTCTCAAGACCTGTAGTTTTCCATTATTTGTAAATATCAAAGCTCCCTCTACTAAGACCAACACTCCACTCCACATTCCCTTCTGGTGGCCATAATATATAGGATGTGAGACATCTGCTAAAAATTCCTATAATAGGATGGAATATTATCAAATATCATGTTCGGATGTGAAAATATCTGATTCAGGACATGTCCAACTCTCGAGAGCTGTAGTTTTCCAGAGATTGTAATTATCAAAGTTCCCTACAACTCCCAAGCTTTGACGATATTTACATTCACCAATTTAGTTAGATTGCATACAACTCATGAAACAGTGTATTTAAAAGCCAACTTCATTAAGAATAGGAAACATAGTACACACTATATATAGCTAATTAAATGCTAAAGATTACTTCACACATAACACACTACAAAGACTATTCGAGCTTGTTGCATTACTAATTTTAGCCAAGTTTTATTCTTCCGACGAGCTGTTGGAGTAATATATTCAAGGAGATTTATAAGGCTGCAGCAGTGGAGTCAGCGAGCCTTTTAGATGGAGGGACATGACTTCGTTGGTGGATCCTACCAGTGTTCCTCCAATGAACACAGCTGGTACAGGCGCATTACAACCCAACCTCATGAGAGCTTTCTCTATTTCCCTGCCTTCAGGGTCTTCGTCGATCTCATGAACCAACGGTTTCACCCCGAGTTCCTTAAATAGAATGTTGACCGCATAACACATGCAGCAGGAACTTTTGCTGAATATCACTATCCCCTTCTCTGAAACCAATCTTGTCACCTTGTCCATCTTGGCGATCCTGATCAAGAATGTCTTCTTATTAGGGATGGAAATCTTGTGTAAAGATAATAAGTAATACAGGAAAAACTGTGTCTAATCTTCAGATTAAAACCATGGATCGAATCCAAACTGAATTCGACCCAGTAGTTATATCGGGTTATAGGGAAAAGTGTTTGAAGCTTAAGGTTGTTTGAATTTTGAGTTCTAATGCTAGACTATTTATAGGGACAGGTTAGGGTGGGCTGCTTTCTTTGAACGAGAACATTTCAAAAGCTATAGTGCTTTATTTAGATTCCCAAAGTAATAAAGAAACTCTCTAAGATGAAGACTACGATATATATGTTTCATTGGTATGAGGATACTGTGTTTCTAACAGGCATAAAAAGTTGGCAGACATATATTCTAAATGCATATAACTCAATTTATTAGAGTAGCTGCGAGTATATAACCATCTGATACGTAGACTTTTGTTACTCTTTTCATATTATCAACCATGTTCTTAAAATTTTGTATATTTTCTGTAATCAAGAAAACTCCATCAGGACACAACAAAAGTTGAAAATTCTACGGGGCCGGTCAATTTTTACCAAATTCTCACAATCACCTTGGAGCTCTTATGAATAAAGACTGTGAATGAGATGGGCTTTCGGTGGCTGTGATTCTTCCTGTTGTGCCCACCAATTTGCATGATTCTTTTTCACACGCCAGTATGTCATTCCCTGTTCACAAATGTTGTACTGTTCTCCTCTTCATACAATGCTCTCACATGTAAAAATGAGCAGGCGATGAGTGCCTACTGATGTGAACTTTACCCTTTGAGCAAAATAGGACAAACTTTGGACGAGCTAATGAATCACAAAGTTCATGAGTCATCTGCTTCACCACAATTGCATGGCACTCATGTTCAGCCATGGGATATCTGGCAACACATGTAGCCTATAACATTTGCACATATATAGTTGTCACTTCTTGGGTTCTAGGCTATGTTAAGGCACATGCATATATAATAGAGTATATATATTGAGCAACATGATAAATATTTGTACTCGTGATGTTTGCATGATTGTTTGCATTTTTATTTTTTAGGTCCGTTGGAAGCTAATGCAGCCTGTAAGCTCCAAAGTAGGGATAACCATGATTAATTCCTGAATAGTTTCTTGGTAAAGATGGGATTTAATCTAGACTTCTATTTTTGCAATCAAGAAACTTAAAAATTAAAACAGTTGGCATCTTCATGTAGTGCCTACATGTTTGCATTTATGAATCTATTCTTGGTTTGTAAGAGCAAATCAGCCAACAAGGAAAAGTTTTTGGCTTTCTGGATGTGGAGGAATCCTAGGGAGGCATGACAACTTGTAGCATCAACATCTTGTCCCCTTCCTTAGGCCAAGGAGTCATGCACATGCAGTCACCATAAAGTTCTCTAAGTTGCGGTTGATTTAACCCGCTAGATGGTATCAATATTTATCCCTTGCACCAGGTTCAAATTAAGTGGTGACAGAGGTTGAAGTTTGGAACCAACCATTTGATTCTCAAACTTAAGAATTACGCTTCAGCCTAATTATTCACGCAAGTATATAGAATGTATGTGTCTAGTAGTATATATATGTGTGTGTGTATGTACATGCTTCCATGTATACATACACAAATTTGGTATTTACCCTGTGAATATAAATGTCCCAATGCACAGCTTTAAGTACATGATTCTATGACTAATGCTATGGTCTCTTCATGGAGCAGGGATTGCTTTTAGCAAGTGGACAAGTATTTGTTGGAACATGTTTGATTACTCACCAAAAAACATTACACATCTTCATTCATTACAGTTTAGCTTGCATAAGTGTGCTAGTGCTGCAGTGGAATGTGTCATTTACCAGAGCAGTTCAAGATTGGGAAGTGGGAGACATTTCTGATTTCTACTGCACCTTGTATGCACTGAATTTGGAGTGTGGCGTGGAGGACAAACTGCTGTGGACGCACCCCGGAAACAAGAAATTCTCGGTTAAATCTTTATATAAGGCTATGTATACCCACTCTTCTCAGAATTTCCCTTGGAAGCAGCGCATTTGGAAGAGCTAAGCGCCCCCAAAAGTTGCTTTCTTCAGTTGGCTGGCCTCTCACAGCAAAATTCTGACCATAGACAAGTTGAGGAAGTATGGTTTTTTCATAATGGATTGGTGCTTCATGTGCAAAAGGAATGGCGAATTGACAGACCATCTTCTTCTCCATTGTGATGTGGCAAAGGCTCTATGGGATAAGTCTTCTTAAGGCTGGACATTGCTTGGGTAATGCCCAAGAAGGTGGACCTATTGGCTTGTTGGAGCTGAACACGGAGAAATTGTCAAGTAGCGGTTGTTGGAAGATGGTGTCCTTATGTCATATGTGGTGTATGTGGAATGAGAGGAATGAAAGATGTTTTGAAAATAGTGAACGCTCATTGGAGGGGATTAGAGACTCATTTTTCCAAACTTTGTTACTTTGGGCTAAGACTATTGTATTAGATGGGGGTAATTTTAGTGACTTGTGTGCGTCTTTTTTTGTTTGTAGACTGTTATTAGGTATTTCTCTCTTGTATACCACCTGTATACTTGGGCTATACCTAATTTTGAAGATCAATAAACTTAATTAATTATAAAAAATAATTCTCTTGAATGTTGTCTTATCATGACACAATTTTGAGAATTTAATTTGATGCAGGACTTGGCTTTGCTATAGTCGGATAGGAAAAAATCCCAGAAACTTAAAACTTCACACTTGAGATCTCAAGTGTGTGTGCACAGAAACATACATACATACATACATACATATGCACATATATATATATATATATATATATCTTTTCAGGGTTAATGGAGGGTATGATAATCAAGGGGCAGTTCAAATTTCACTAAAGGTGTCAAAAAATGGAAGATTTCTCATCCGTTTAGCTGAAGACCTCCTAATTCTCTGTAAAGGTGACATGAAATCTATCTCCCTTATAAATGTAAGACTAGGAGTTAGGTAACCCTGTTGTTGAGGTGAACTATACCTTAATATGAACGTGTATGTATGTTGATAATGTAAGTTTTGAAGAACAAATGCCCGAAGGCTATTTCCATATAGTGCAACTTTTTTCACAGTTTACAAGGAAACTTAAGAAAAAGCAAAGCCCTTATAAAACATTGTATTCAAAAAGCATGGAATGAGACTTTTTTTTTTTTTTTGTAGTTGCTAGAACCAGATGGCCTTGGCATCCATGAGCATTTGTTTGAGAGACCCATCAACATGAAGGGATATAATATCCTTCGCTGAGCCTACATACTTTCCTCCTATAAACACAGCTGGGACTGAGGGATTACATCCTAGCCCTCGTAGAGCATACTCCATATCCTTCCCATTGGCAACTTGGTCCAGCTCATGAATTGCAGGGCTGGCTCCAAGCTCATAGAAGAGTTGTTTGATGCTATGGCACATGCAACATGAGCTCTTGGTGAATATCACAGCAGCTTTCTTTGATGCCAAATCTTTTACCCTATCCATCTCAATAAGCTTCGCTTGCTTTGACAAAGATATCTAAAACCGCGATATGAAGAGTAGAAAAATAAGTTGCAATGCAGCTGAGTGACCTCCAATTGAAAGCTAAAGGTTTTTGGGAAAAGCTATGCAAGTGAGAGCTTATTTTGTGTACTGAGGCTTAGTTATGGATATTGAGATTTCACGACCCTTATTTATATAGGCTCCTGAGGCCAAACGGATTGCATTGTTTAATCCAAAAAACTGAAAACCAGCTTAAGACTTTTTACATAGATAAAAAAAGAGGAAGTTCTTTCAGATATTTGTTTAGATAAGAGAAAATGCCAACTATGATTTGGTTGATAGAGACCTTATGTGCTATAAACAAGTCGCATGTAGTATCACACTGTAATGATAATTGAAATCTCCAGGAATGTCTGTAGGATCGAAAAGTTTTGGAATAAATGATCTATAGACTGTTACACAACCGCTTTCGGCCATGCTTGGCAGCATCATTTATGAAATTATTATTATTAAAATGGAAAAAGGGTGACAAGAAGAATTCTTTTGATAGAAGACACCATTATCCTCCAAAATGGAAGGGAATTGAATACTTAGCAATGGTTATTGGGGAAATTCATGGATCTAAAAGCTATCACATTCATTTTTTATTATTATATGCAAGTAGATAAATCATATCGCATCATGGCATCACAACCATAACAGTACTAGGTGCCTTGAAATTTCACTACCTTTTGAGACTTTCCCAAATCATTTTCAAGTTCAAAAACCAGAGAATTTGACTTATTTTCATGGCATGATCATCATGAAGTCTCTGAAATTAATTCATTTCCTAGCTTTTCCATTAATGTTGTATTTTGGAACCCATAATTTTAGGTTGGGATGTAATATTTTTTATAATCTGTCAAGGTAGAATCATTCAGCTGATGTGGAGACAGATAAGAATTTAGTTTATCCAAATTCCATTACCACTTTCTGTGCAATATTGGTCCCCGCATCAAATTCAATGGAATTGGATATCATGTAACTGGATAAGAAGATCAGGAAATTGGAGGGCAGGTAGCAGAAGAACATGATCGATTAGAATGTAATACCAGTACTTTCTCTCAGGATCACGAAATCATGAACATCATTTATTTAACTCTAATCCTTGTTCTATTTTATTTCGATATTTGTTTTTTTAATTATATTTCTGGGTCCTTCAAGAATCATACGTAATACTCATGAATATCAGTTCTTTTTATAGATAGAAGAACTTTAAGAGTGTTTGGCTGTTATCTGTTAAACCCAACTAAATTCATCTCAAACCAATCATTGATGAGATCCACTACTTTTTCAACTTTTCATAAAAAATTAAACCCATCTCAACCTACTTCATACATTTCAACCTAAAAAGTTAAACATGCATATCTCAATGTGAGTCACACAATACTACTTTCATAACTCAATTCAATTCATCTCAACATCTAAACGCAGCCTAAATATCCGTTAGCCATATTTAGCCTAAAGGCCAACACGTAATATATAAACTCCAACAACAATAAAGGAGAAAATAAAATAAAAGCATGCAGAATCATATAGATCAGCTTTTGCTTGGCTCTTTCACCAGACAAATCAATGCATCTTCTTTTCTGTTCTGCATGATCTTTGATATGCAAGAATCCTTGTAACTAAAGTTGAGAATCTGCCACGCCCTCATCACATTTATTTATTCACGTCAATATATAATAATATTACTATACCCAGAAGCATGAGTGACATGCATGGCCATTATATATACATCTTGTATGATCGAAATTTAGCTATAGATCATATATGGCCAATAGCATATATACATGCATGTTGATGATATGTCATGCATGCATGATGATCATCTAGCGTCATTTGGTCCATAGCAAAATGTCGCATTAGATGTACAAGAATCTTACCTGTTACAGTTAGGAGGATACGTGGTCCGTGGACACTGGAGAGGGAGGAATGTCAACTTTTGAGAGAAAGAGGAGAGGAGATGATCGACATGGACTCCATTGAATTTGAAATTGAATCTCTTTCGCGTATGGGTCAAATTCTTGCCCATCGAATTCAGGATCTTGACTCTGATATCATGATGTGAAATCATTACTTATCTCAAAAGATTAAAGTGATAAATTCTAATAAATTTTATTATTTATTTTATAAATAAGGAATTGATAAGAACGTACGGGCCGGTGGGTACCAAACACAAAATTCTATTACAGAAGACTCATTAGTGTAACAATAATATAAATAAATAGGGCGCCAAATTAAACAGCAGCCTTACACTCAACATTATTTGTTTTTATTTTGGGATAGACTTATTTTATTGGGCTGATGGACTATCCTTTAGGATGGAAAAGGTAATCCTTTAGGTCGGGAATATCATTTTGCATGTTCAAATTCTTGCCATTTTTAAATTATTTATATTTTGGCTTAACACTTCCTTTCATACGACTCACAGTCTCTCAATAAATATATGGGTCCAATATGTGTAGGGTTTTGGCATGATC
The DNA here is from genome assembly GCA_961763995.1 of Juglans cinerea. NCBI lineage: Eukaryota > Viridiplantae > Streptophyta > Magnoliopsida > Fagales > Juglandaceae > Juglans > Juglans cinerea. The sequence goes on from CAUIVZ010000005.1 coordinate 23,572,470, forward strand.
TCATACATTGATTTCCTTTACAATCTATCTTATGGTTCCTCTTGGTACCAAGTGTCAAATACTATTCACCAAGTGTGACTAAAATCTTGCCAAGTGTCCAAATAAAACTTCTTTAACCTAGTTTGGACATTCCACACTGTGATTCTGAAAACACTATACTAGGTGCTACTATTGAGGTTACTATTCACTTCGGGAAAGTGAATAATAAACTTTGCACTGAAAAATCCTAAATATACATACTAAACTAACTGTGCAATTTTTTTATCGAAATTCAACCCCGAAGTGCCTCGAAATAAACAAAACATGTTTTCGAACAAGCATTTCGTCCCAAAACTGAAAATAAGATTATTGCGCCATAAAATCGTAAATAATCAATGAGTCTAATGGCACAGACCATATTACATTATGACACTTCTAACTATCTCAAATAAAAAGAATTACTCTTCTGAAATCATAATGAGTGGTAAAACTGACTATGCTGACAAATTAAAACCTACGTGATTGGTTAATTCGTGAAAATTTATGGAGTTTTCACGAGGTTCCTAAAGTTTCAAGAAATTATACCATTGAATTTCTAGTGGATTGTTACATGTCATATTATTAGTCATTCCATTTCACGTCACGTCATGTCTCAAGTACAGAGTGTGTCTCGAAACAGTATTTTTCACATCAGTCAAGTCTTTTTACTTTTGTCACGACCCTAAGTGTTAGGATGAGCTAATATCCTAGTGGAACTCTATTGTTCACGTTAGAGAGTTTAAATTGATGTGTAATTTGCTGGGTTGACAAAATACCGTCAACAGATTTCGAATGAGACCTAATTAACTAGTCACCAGAACTAAACCAGGCACCAACGCCGATGGTGCCACCCACATTTCAATTTCATGTTATACGTACTGGTGAGGGTGCAAATATCAGTCATGGGATACTTACATTACTTTTTTCATAGCAGGTGCAAATACCTGTAAACTGATACGTATATTAATGCACTCACAGATGGTGCAGATACCTGTGATGTGATGCGGTATCGGCAAGGACACATGGCTTTAGGGGACCGTAGTAGCACCCACAGTTCACGTTTATTAATTAAGTTATTAGTGAACAAGATTCCAAGTTCATGTTCAATATCAATTTCTTGTTCAGTTTCAAGTTCAAGTTCATGTTCAGTCTCAAATCACGTTATTTCATATTCAAGTTCAAGACATGCTATGTCATGTTCAATTTCAAGTTCACGTCAGTTCAGTTCATTTCATGTCAATTCAAGTCATGTCAGTATATGTCATGCTATTTTTTTCAAGTCATGTCAAGTTACTCATATTCACGCTTTGCATTCATATTTTTACTGTCATGCATGTATCTTTAAATTGTCAATTTAAATTGTTTGTTAACTTGTTGAGACTTGTAATCAAATATCATTTTGTAGTCTCAACTACCATTCCAACCGAAATGGTAGATCATGTGCCAAGATCAAGAGGCACAACAGAGGATGACCGACTGGAGATGGTCGATTAGACAAGATGGCACGACACAGAGCCTATCGCTTCGATTCTCCATTTTATTGATAATATTATAACGTCCTTGACCAAGTTGCGTGAGCTACTTGATGGATTAGCCTAGTAATTACCTTAGTATCTGGATGTACACAAGGAGCTTTGCCTCCAATACTATTATTTTTACAGATATTTTGGACTGACGCTATAAACTGAACGCCTATTATCTTCAATTTTTCGAATATGTTTTATGTTTGGGACATAACATGTCTGGTGCATAGTATTGCTTAAAGAAGAAAAAAAGTATATGTTGCAAATACTACATATTTTTTTATGCATGCTAGGTGCATTGCATCTTTAATTGTCATAAATAGGGGCAAGTAACATTGTGTTGCATGTTCCGACGCTGCAGAGTTCATCCAATCTCAAGCGAAATCTCGAGGCATCAAATAGAAAATCCATAGTTATATTATCCTGTTAATGTGATTTTGTTGAAGCAAACAAAAAAGATTGAAACTGCTTTGTTTGTAGCAGGTTTCTTTTTTGGGATTCTTACTGTGAATTGCTAAAATGTATGTATCACTAAATAGTTAAGTGCCTGGTAAAATTAAGAAACAATCGCTTGAGTCTTGTGCCTGGTAAAATTGCCATGCAAAAATTGAACCAAATGGAAATTAATTCTTTTCATAGGATACACACAATGATTGACAAGTGATTGAATAAGCATATGTAAATAGAATAGAGTTAGTTCAAAGGTGATTGCATATGTGATGCAAAATCCATCTCCATTCCCAGGTTTCCTATGACATAAACTAGTTCAAGTACGGATAATTTGTACATTTACAGCCTTTCATATACATTGGACCTATGTTATCAATACTTTTAAATGCCTTTTAAATGTCAAGTATCACAAGGAGATTCAGAGCTTGGAGGAAGTGGAGAAGAGATACAAGGAGCGATAGCTTTCTTATCCATGCCCTTCTATTCAATTAGTGGGAATTAACGACAGAGTTTATTTTATTCAATACTGTATGAACAACCGACATTATTAAAGACAGTCAAATATCCTATAGTACTATGGATAAACGTATATTAGATGGGAACTGGCATAAGGAAGCGTTAGGAAATCTTGAGAAAGAAACTGGCCAAAAGAATCTATTTAATTATATAAAAATCGATATTGCAATACATGTAACGCGTTTTAAATGACACCTTCTGTTTGCACTTGAATGACACCGAAAAAATAGCTACATGCCGTGTCTATTTGCATTTGATATGACACCGAAAAAGGTGCAAAAAAACCAGGAAGAAAAGGAAAAAAATGAGAGAATTTTAAATCACACCTTTTATTTGCACTTGAATGGCACCTAGAAAAGGAAAAACAAAAATCTGGAAGAACAAATAGCCGCTTGACATGTTTGACATGGCACCGAAAAAGGTGCAAGCAAATAATGAAAAAATAATCGACATATTTTCTGAAAAACTACCATAAGACGTTCGAGATAGCAAGCTGTTTATTTTCATTTGCAGTTGAGATAGCATCGAAAAAAGGACAAGATCAGGAAAATGTGCAAAATGAAATTGAGGAACCAAACGTCAAGCGGTGCAAAAGGAAATATATAACAACGGATTCTAAGACCCGCTTGAATGATTTATTGTTTAAAATACGTACTCTTTATACTCACTCATTTTTTTTTTCAATCCTGTTTTTTGTTCACTCTCTAATAACGACGGTGTTCTTAATCGGTTTGTTAAAGTAAATCTCCACCGCATCCGAAGATTCTCAGATGTTCGTTCAGGGCGAATTCTTTTTAATAGGTACACAATTTCTTTCTGCTTTTTTTTTTTTTTTTTTTTTTTTATAATCTATAAAACTGAAGTGGAAAATGTCTACTATTAGTGTATGTTTTATTTGGATTAGATTCATAGTTTTATACGCTTCTTTAGACCCTTCTGACTTGAGAGATCGAGATGGGTACAATACTTTATCTATTGTTCTTATTTTTTAAAAAATCGAGAAATTAAATGGAAAAAATGTTTACAATGGTTTAAAACATAGTACAAACTTCAAAATATTGTTTAAAATGATCGCAAATATGTAAAGAAAAATAATTTAAGAGCTTTGAAAAATTGCTCTCCACGTGAAACGAAAAAAATGTTTAAAATGGGTTAAAACATAATAAAAATTACAAAATACCATTTAAATCTGTTGAAAAATATTTTAACATGCAGTTGTTAAGAAATCGAGAGTAGCGTGTATACGTGAAACGAAAAAGGTTGAAAATGGTTTAAAACTTAGTACAGAATACAAAACACAAGTTAAATTTGTCGTCGTGATTAGCAACAAATCGGCATACAAATACATGTATCGATACATGATATATTTTAAACTCAGGAAGATAAAGGGGCAACAAATCAGGAAGAAAAACTAGCTTTTTCGCACTTGACATGTTTTCTGAAAGAAGTAAGAAAAAAAATGAAATGAAGAAACCATTTGTGAAAAAAATAGATTTTATGTTATAATGATCTGTGAATTTAGATTTGATATATTCCATCAATATTAATTTATTTATATATATATATATATAATATATAGTTCTTAACTTTCAAGAAACTCTGAAAAAAAAAATGAAAAAAAAAGAGAGCACAATATCGGTGCAAAAGGAACCAAGAGGTGTAAAAGAAAATCGAATAACCAAAAGCCAACTTCAAACTTGGTTACTTAATTGGCATTCCTTCTACAAAAATTGGCATAACAAACAATTTATTTACACCTGAGATCGATGGAACCCAAACGGGGCAATAAAATTAGGAATAAATAATCAATCAAAACACGTTGGAAACCACCAAACCGTTTATTCTAATTGGCGGTAAAGATGGCACAGAAAAAGGACAACCAAATAAGAAAAAAGTGCAAAATGTATCGACATTGTAACACTCCGCTCTCCACAGTTAAAAATAAAGCTACTTTTAGAAATTTTTGAAAAACGGAAGTGTTACTATTGAACCTTGACTTAAAAATATTTTCTTTTTATTTTAAAGATATCGCCAAGTACAAAGATTCTATAAATAAAATAATTATTTATTAAAATACTGAGATCATAAAAGAGAGTGCATGAACGTATTTATTAAAATTTCTAAAAGCTCGTGCCATAAAAAATCATAACTTAAAATCTCTATACATGATCTAGGTCATTGTCACACCTCCCTGTACTAAGTCCCGTCTTACAACTCAATCATCATAATTATTCTGACCTTGAGTGGTTTAAAAACATAAAAATAAATTAAAATGAGTCAATGACTCAATAAGAAACCCATCATAACGTAAACATACTTAATATAAGATTTTTTATAAAATATTTCATATTGAAAACTTAAAATCATGACTGATCATACTAATGTTTATGCTATGCATGATTGATTTATCTGAATTAACTGAGTGATCTGATTTATCTGACTGATCCGACTTGATCCTGTGTGCAAGGTTGTACACTAACTTCTGATCCGATTTAGTTGGCCAACACACTTAATCCTGTGTGCAAGGTTGTACACTAACTTCCTCTGCTGTAGCAAAGGAAGCCGATTGTGCAGTACTATGGCGTACTACGGTGGACCACACTTGAGTCCGTGGCTTGCCCACAAACTGCATTGGTACCATGCATCTGAATGATCATTTGATTAATTGTTATGAGCTTATCTTACACTTGATCTTATAAAAACTTATGTGTCTTATACAACGTGAGATGCATGAGATGCATAATACATACATAACTATAATATGCAGAATGAAACATGGTGAATTACATGCTTGCAAATATCATGACATGCGTGGTACGTAAACACTAACTTTGAAAGAACTGGCTTTAATAATAATATATATAACTAGCTATCTATGTTAATCCTAATTTATGATCAAGCTACTTACCTTATAGTGTTGCTTCCTAAAATTTCCGACACAAGATCAATCACGGTGCTGGACTTGGAGGTTTTTGGGTTTTTTTTTTTTTTTTTCCAAATAACACGCGGAATAGAGATATTTATAGAGAGATTTGGGAGAGGGTGACAACCAGTTTGAGTTAGACTCGGTTTAAAGAGTTTTAACGTGAAAATGACTTGTAGAGTTGTATCCATATTGGAAGAAGATGCAGAAGAGTTCGAGTTGGACTCATTCACGATCATTCAAGAAGAGAGTTTGAATTTAAAAACATGATCTAGTAGTTCATTTAATATATAATTGACAGTGACTGACACTGCATAGGAGACTTCAATGAGTGATGATTTAAAATTAAAATAAATTTTTAATGACCGATCTTTCAATTCTAAAAAGAGTCTAACTCATTCAATAAATAATAAATGGAATTAACCTAGTTATTGAGCCTAATTAAAACTTATAATCAATCTCAATAATTTATCGCTCGAGGGCTTATCAAATATGGCCCATTAAATATAATTTAGGCCCAATAAAAATTATTATTATCTCGAATTTAGAATTATTGGGTTAGGTCATTACAAACTCCCTTCCTTATAAAAATTCCGACCTCGGAATCTGCTAGACCTCCAACAACCTACATTCTTTCTATGTCTCTTTTACTCCTCAATAGTTTAGTCAAACTTAATATTCCAACAATAATAATCGTCTCCTATTTTGGTCCGATACTTTACTAAATCTTTAAGTGTACACATCGGCACGCTACGTGTCAACCATCATACATTCCAAATTCAACTCAAACTTAAACAAGTATCTGTCTTAACAATGAGATCGATTAAAAGCCTAATAATAAATCCACCCAAAAATTATCTTAATTCCACATACAATAGTAACTAACGATCTCCACATAAATAAAACTCTCCACATGAAATAATAATAAAATTCTCCATCTAAAATAATAACTTCAATAAATCATAACCTAAAACTCTCTAAAGTTCGGATTCTAAAGCTTACACCTCGTTCTTGGTGATAAAATCGTGTTACCTATAGAACAAAAGATATTTTCCACCAATCATCATGAAATACCATACACCATACATAGGTCTATGTCATAACTTGATAACACCCAAACTATTAAGTGGTGTTATAGTATAGTTCAGGGTGTCGATCCACAGGGAGTAGAAAGAAACACTACAAGAACGCGAACTTAAAGAAAAAGATTAATGGCAAGATGATATGAATCTGAAAAGTATTTTGAAATCTACCTAAAACATATAATTAAAATGAGATTAGGACACAAATAAAAATCAAAGTAAAGTTTCAGGCTTCCATCAATCGGATCCAACACTTTGATTTTTCCAATCCAAATTATACACACGATTATGAATTATAATACCAAATTTCTAATTGGAAGATATGACAATATGCTCATATAATTTCACAAATTTAATTATAGAATCTATTCCCCCTTTACAAACCACAGTTTTCATTGATAAAAAAGAATATCAGATCTAAAGACGACTCTATGTTCACAAATAATAGTGTAGCAAAAGATTACATCAATAGTATGAAAAATCTATTTAAGTCACAATCATATATTCATAATTCTATAGCTCAACAAAATCAAACTATAGCAAGATTTAATATAATTGTCTCAAACTTATTGTATTCAAATCAAATAGAGAATTCAATCCTAGAATTTTAAATATTAAAGCTTAATCTGTGAATTGAAATATAGTCAAAACATTTTCACTAATCAATTTCGGCCCTAAGTTTTAGTTCTCCATGGGAGCACCAAAAAAAGTTTTTTTTTAGTCTTTCCAAATTGTACCATACTATCACCAACCCCCTCTTAAACATTGTTATCTTTGAAAAGTCTTCCACACGTTTGAAAGTCCTGCTCATTGAAATAATTGGAAATTATCCCAATTCAAAAATTCCTTTGAATTTGCAGATCAGCCAGATCCCTTAAATTTCGCAGTTAGCCAAATCTCTCAAATTTCATAGATCAGCCAAATCTTATCTTCTCTGTGCCGAAAACTATCCTTATCTTGACCGAATCAAATTAACCAATTGCCAAGTGATTCTCTTCCTTTTAAATTTCTGCTGGAGATCATATCTGTTCAGCAAATCTTGGACCCTTACATTTTGGCGCCCATTCAACTCCCTTTTGAATTCGAAACGTGCATTATTTGAGTAGTAGTTCTAGCTCATTCTTCAAATTAATGAAATATGAGTCCTAAACCCTGAAGTTGTTGGAGGCGCTCAGTAGGAGAGAATAAACATAATGGGCTTGCATCTTTCTTTTACTGGGCTTTGGCTCTCATCTGACTGGGCTTTGGCCTCATCTTTTATGAACTCTGAAATTAAATATAAAAAAGTGTGCTTAGAAATATCTCAAAGTAAACAGAAACTAAATTCAAGAATACAAGTTAATTCCTATGATTTTTGTTCATATTTTAGCATTCTAGTCCAATAATAGGGTATTTAGAGTGCACTTTCGTACACTCATCACACCCCCCAACTTGCTTATTGCTAATCCCTAGCAATTTGTATGCAAGAGAAATGAAAAAGATTAAAGAAAATCACTAAAAACAGGTCACTAATTCACACTTTCCATATTCACATATCAAAACAATACAAGGAATCCAATAACATCATCAAGATCAATTCACCAAAAACAATTCACAAAGTGTGTGTGTGTTCTCCAAGCCATGACCATCTTACCACTCACCTTGACACATGCAACATCAAAAACATCTCAAGCAAAAGGTTCAACTCCATAACTCACAGGTATAACAGTGTTTCATGTAAGGGCTCTCTTTATGGAGTTGACAAGTGGTGTACACACAATCACATGAAAATTTAAGTAATTATGAACAAGCAACAAGCAAGTAATAATCTTATAATAGGAATACTAACAAATGAGAATTCAACCATTCTTTCCACATGTTTACTTGAGATCAAAATGGTTAAAACAAAAGGTTGCAATGTGGCTTAGGTTAGGCTATATGAAAAAGGAGGAAGAAAGAAAATGATTCAAAAACTTCCAAATACATAGCTAAGGAATCTTATTAAAAATCTCAATAAACCACGTTCCTCACTTGATGTACTCTTGAGCCTTTCAAATCACCGAATAATGCATCTCTTCTTCTTTTTTCTTGTTTATTTTTTTATTTATTTTTTATTTATAATTTGGTGAACAAGTATATGTCACCCTGATATTCTTCTATTTCTACCCAGCCTTGGTATTTCTACCTTTGAAGCTAACTCACTTGAACAACTAGTAACTCGCCATCCTAAGTTGTGGAAAGGTATGAATAATGTAGGTATATGAAGAAAAAAAAGTTATATGTGTTTCTTGGCTCAAAGTTGGCTACTAGAGGTCTATAATTGAAAGGGTTGGCTCGAAAGGTTCAAACGTTAATCCTAAGTTGACATTCATTATATCCCAAGTATATCCGCCATCACACCACTGACCATGCAATGATATTCTCAAAAGAAGTGCCCATTTAAAAAAATCAATGAGCGTATATCATAATATTCAGCATGCGTTAGCTCTCACTCCTCTCCAAAACTCATACATAAAAGATTTAAGCAAAAGAGCTCTCCAGATATATGTGTCAAACCACCATCTTACCACAAAACTTAGATGAGTGCATTAGAAATCTTGTAAATACCTCAGCATAATGATCAAGATGGGTTTGTTGAATTCACTAAGATGACTATGTATGAGAATGAGCATACATGTGAAAGGATGTATGTGTGATACTAATTAAAAACAAAATCGTGTCATATGTAAAAGTGCCACAGAGTTTCAACAAGTACGTGGAATTTGCACCATCCCCCAACTTAAACGAAATATTGTCCTCAATAATTAAGAATCACAACTGAATGGACAGTAACTAAAGAGGTTAGAATACACCTGATGTGTGACGTGGGCTGCCCGCTAAGCATAAGAGATGGAAACTGAAATGGCAAAATGACACTATCCTGAAAGATAAAAGATATTTGTAAACGTGAATTGTGCAACCGCGCGTAATCACTTTGAAAAAAATGAATAAAACATGGGACCCACATGAAAAAAAATGAATTTTTAATAGTGGACTCACTCTTTTTTAAAGCGATTACGCGGTGTTTACGCACTTCACGATTATATGTAGAATTACTCATCCTGAAAACAAAAAACAAAGAAAACAGCAACAACAAAAAAATGAAAAAAAAAACATACATACATGCATAGTGGGGTCAAGATTGATAGACCAGGTCTGCAAGTGGAATTTCTTCCACTTTAGGCACTTGTCTATCAATAAGGATTTTGAGGCGTTGATCATTTACTTTAAAGACCCGGCCATCCCTAAGATCTTCTATTTCTATCACCCCGTTTTCAAAAACATGCTTCACTACAAAGGGATCGGTCCACCTAGACCGAAGTTTTTTTAGGTGCTTATGAAGTCTAGAATCATATAAGTATACTTGGTCATTAGGCTCAAACGTCTTCCTAAGAATATTTTTATCATGAAACGCTTCATTTTAACCTCATAGACTTTAGAGCTCTCATAAGGATCATTCTGCAGCTCCTCAAGCTCGGTCAACTATAATTTTCTAAGATTACCGGCTTCCATTAGGTCTGAATTGAAGGTCTTAAGGACCCAATATGCTCTATGCTCTAGTTCAACCGGTAAATGTCACGGTTTTCCAAAAACCAGCCTATAGGGAGACATGCCTAAGGGAGTTTTAAATGCTGTCCAGTAGACCCAAATGTGCATCATTTAGACTTAACAACCAATCGTTGCGGTTGGGGCTCACCATCTTTTCTAAGATTTATTTAATTTCCCTGTTGGCCAGCTCTACTTGTCCACTAGTTTGGGGATGATAAGCAGTAGAAATTTTATGAACAACCCTATATTTTTTCATAAGAGCCTCAAAATAATGGTTACAAAATTGGGTACCTCGATCGCTAATAATAGTGCAAGGTGTACCAAACCGAGATAACACATTTTTTTAAGAAATTGTATCACTGTCTTGTTGTCATTAGTCCTACAAGCTGCTACATCTATCCATTTTGACATATAATCTACTGCCACAATAATGTATTGATATCCAAAAGAAAGAGGGAACGGTCCCATGAAATCAATACCCCAGCAATAAAAATTTCTATCACTAAGATCGGGTTTAAGGGCATCATATTAAGACGAGACAAAGCTCCTAGCTTTTGGCACCTTTCACAAGAACAACAATAAGCATTAGTGTCACAGAATAAGGTAGGCCAATAAAACCCACACTGCATAATTTTTGCAGGAGTTTTTTTCATAGAAAAATGACCCAACAAGCTTGAGAGTGAGAAAATTCTAAGATGCTAGCAATCTCCTCATCAGGGATGCAACGCCTTATAATTTGGTCAGGGCAATATTTGAAAAGAAAATGTTCATCTCAATAGAAATTGCATACCTCATGGAAAAATTTCCTCTTGTCTTGTGAACTCCAATCTACCGGTATCTTGTCTGCATCCAAATAATTTACAATATGGGCAAACGATGGTAAAGAAGTAATGGAGAATAAATGCTCATCTGAGAAATCATCTCGGATTGGCATGTCATTGGTGTTGTCCATAAAAGTTGGTCTTGAGAGGTGGTCGACCATTACATTCTCCACGCCTTTTTTATCCTTGATTCTTATATCAAGTTCCTGCAAAAGCAAAATCCACCTAATTAGTTGCATCTTAGCATCATTCTTTGTGATAAGGTATTTAAGAGCGCCATGGTCTATGAAAATAGTGATGGGTGAAACAATCAAGTAAGCACAAAATTTTTCCAAAGCAAAGACTACGGCTAATATTTCATTTTCAGTAGTGGAGTAATTCATTTGTGCACTATTCAAGATCCTACTAGCATAGTAAATGACAAAAGCTTTCCCTTCTCTTCGCTTTCCAAGGATAGCACCTATAACATAATCACTCGCATCACACATAATCTCAAAAGGAATGGTCCAGTCTGGTCGTTGCATGATGGGAGCAGATGTAAACTTACCAATTAGCATTTCAAAGGCCTCTTGGTAAGCTTTGGTCCACTCAAAATTGGTATCCTTAGCTAGGAAGCTACACAGCGGTCTAGATAAAGTAGAAAAATTATGTATAAACCTCCTATAGAAACTGACATGGCCAAGGAAAGATCTAACATCCTTAACAGTTTTAGGCACGGGAAGCTTAGAGATTAGTTCAATCTTTGATTGGTCTACCTCTATTCCCTTAGGAGAGACAATATGACCTAGGACAATTCCTGAAGATACCATGAAATGACACTTCTCCCAATTTAAAACAAGGCCTTTTTGTTCACACTGGGCCAAGACTCTTTTCAAATTCAGAAAACAAGAATCAAAGGAATCACCAAAGACAGTTAAATCATCCATAAGAATTTCTATGCAATTTTCAACCATATCACTAAAAATACTCATGATGCAATGTTGGAAGGTGGCTAGGGCGTTACACTAATCAAATGGCATACGCTGAAATGCATAAGTCCCAAAAGGGCATGTAAAGGTAGTTTTATCCTAGTCTTCTAAAGCAATTTCAATTTGATATTAACTAGAATAGACATCTAAGAAACAGTAGAAAAGGATGGCCAGCCACTCGCTCTAAGATTTAGTCAATGAATGGCAACGAAAAATGGTCTTTTCAGGAGGTAGCGTTCAATTTTCTATAATCAATGCACATTCACCACCCAGTCACTGTCACAGTAGGGACTAATTCACCTACCTCATTCTCTACTACAGTGATACCCGATTTTTTAGGAACCACTTGAGTAGAACTAACCCACTTACCGTTGGCATTGGGTAAATAATACACATATCCAACAACTTTATTACCTCATTTTTTACAACTTCTTTCATGGTGGGGTTAAACCTACGTTGGGGGTCTCTACGAGGGTTGTCTCCCTCTTCTAAGTGAATCCTATGTGAGCAAATCAAATGATTAATACCCTTTATATCAGATATGGTCCAACCAAGTGCATACTTATGCTCATTCAACGTTTTAAGAACTTTCTCTGGACATCACTTAATTCTGAAGAAATAATAACAATAAAAGTATCACCTGGACCCAGGAAGGCGTGCTTAAGACCCTTGGGAAGCGGCTTGAGCTCGAGCTTAGGCATTTCCACACTTGATGGTTGCTGTTTTTCGCTCCTAGCCGGCAATTCTTCATACTCTAGCTGCAACGGTGATCCTCCATAATCCTGCAATTTATCAAAAATAGCACAAATTTCATAAAACATATTAGAATCAATGGTAAGTGAAAATTCAAAATTAACAAGAAAGTGTTCAAGGGGATTCGGGTCAGTTGTCAAGACTTCTTCCTCTTGAATAAGCGCATCTATCAAGTAGGTTTGTTGGCACTCAATTTCTTCCTTTGGTTGCTTACTAATATGGAAAATGTTGACCTGAAATGTTATGTTCCCAAAAGAGAGCTTCATCAATCCATTCCTTCAATTTATAAGTACATTAGCCATAGCAAGGAAGATTTACCTAATATGAGAGAAATCTTAGAGTCAGAATCAACAATCGACTGAGTGTCTAAAATTAAGAAATCAACAGAGTAGTAAAACTTATCAATTTAGATCAAAACATCATCAATTATCCCTATTGGTTTCTTAACTAAACGATCAGTCAATTGAAGTACAACAGAAGTAGGTTTAATTTCACCCAAACCAAGCAGCAAGTAAATCGAATATGACATGAGATTTACACTAGCTCCTAAGTCAAGCAAGACTTGTGCAAACTCATGACTACCTATGATGCATGAAATGGTAGGGCAACCTGGATCTTTGTATTTTGGTGGGATTCTTTGTTCAATTATAGCATTTATTTGCTCAATCAAGAATGCTATTTTTCGAATGTGGTGCTTCCTTTTTACCGTGCATAAATCTTTTAGAACCTTAGCATATACAGAAACTTGAGTTATGACATGCAATAGGGTAAGGCTAATCTTTACTTGCCTAAGGTTTTCTAAAATTTAAACACTATGGTCAGTAGCTTTCAAGATAGACTTGAGAGCTTGGAGAAAGGGCACCCTAGTTGGAATTATCACTACCTCACTATCCTTTGAGTTATCTAGTTCCCCAGTACTCGAACTTCCTTGAGTGTTCTTATTTCTAGGCTTTCATTCTATGACCTTACCAGTTTGGGTGGTTATGGCATTTACCTCCTTAAGATCTTGACTATTATGGTTCGAGGTTTGTGCCATATGTTGCCCACTAGAATTGGGTTTAACTTGGGATGGAAACTTCCCACACTCACTTATGGTCAAAGCACTAATCAACTTAGAAACATGGTTCCTTATCTCTTTGTTATCTTCTACCACTTGTCTGATCATTGACTCAAATTTCTGGTTTGTTTTACCTTGAGCCTCAATAAATGCATGTAAGGTGTCCTCTAAAGGGTTCCTAGAAGGTGTGGGCAGATATGGAGGCGTATGGTAAGCTCTATGTAACATCCCGTATTTTAGTGTATTTTTACTGAAGGAATTATTTTTATGGATTCAAAATTTTATTCTCCTATATTAAAATAATTGGATTTTAATTGGGTTATTTTTATAATTTTTAGTTTACGAAAATTATTTTCAAAGTGCTTTCTTTAAATTAATTATTGTGGGATTTAATTATTTCAATTTGACTTTACCATTACGTTTAAATTATTTTATTTAACTTGTGGTTTTAAAATCGTTTCCGTTGGATCATTTTTGTTACCCAAGTTATGAGGATTGGACCTCATTTCTTTTCCCTCTATTTTTCTTTTCCTTTTCTTTTCTTCTTCTTCTTTTTCTTTTTTCTTCTTCTTTTTCCTTCTCTCCCGCGCGGACGTCCCCCTCCCTCTCTCTCCCGTGCGTCCGTCGCCTCTCCCAGCCCAGCCGCCGTCGCGCCGCCGTGCGCGACACCGCCCGGCCGACTAGCACCCCTTCCCTCCGGCGACCTCACCCCCCAAATCCCAGCCCCTATCTCGCCGCCGGCAGCCCGCACGCACCCTCCAAAGCCGCGGCGTACTTTGAGCTCCAGCGCCGCCGTCGCTCCACCTCCGGCCACCATCTTCCTACCACTTCACCCTCGACCTCTTGGCAACCCATTGGACCTAACCCCGGCCCCGATCCGTCACCGGTGAAGCCACACTAAGTCCATTTCCGATTTGCACTTTTTTGGCCTAAAACCGCCCCTTGCGCCGCCACCCACGGCAAACCACCACCACCATTGGCTTCACCGACCTCTCTAGGCCCTACCCTACCATTTTTGGGTCTTCGTTTGTCTTCGTTGAAAAGTGGGCATCTGTGACCCACGGCCACAGTGTATTTTACACTGTGGTGTTGCTCAGACATCACCACTTGCAACTTCGTGATCCTTCGGAAATTGCTATATTGCACTGTAAGTATTTTCTCAAAGAACTTTTGTGATTTAAATATATTTTTGCACTAACTCTTTTTAACTGTGAACTGGTTTTGGATTTCTGTTGGTACATGTACATCTCATTATTTCATGCATGATCATGTTTGTAATTGAAAATTGGGTTTTCGCATGAATGCATACATGTTCATGTGTTTGTAAAGAAAATTGGGTTTTCATGCGAGAAATGATTTTTGAGTGTGTTTGAAACGATTGGTTTGACTGGTTTGAGAAAAGGAAATGAGACTGTAGGGATGGTGGTAAGCAGGGATGGTGGTAGAGTCCCGCCTGTGATTCCCGCCTACGGTGCACGCGGTAGGGATGGTGGTAAGCAGGGATGGTGGTTGTGTCCCGCCTGTGATTCCCGCCTACGGTGCACGCGGTAGGGATGGTGGTAAGCAGGGATGGTGGTATAGTCCCGCCTGTGATTCCCGCCTACAGTGCTCTGTTAAGTATTCGTTGTGTGTGTTAAGTATTCATTGTGTGGAAAGGAACTGTAGGGATGGTGGTAAGCAGGGATGGTGGTAGAGTCCCGCCTGTGATTCCCGCCTACGGTGCACGCGATAGGGATGGTGGTAAGCAGGGATGGTGGTTGTGTCCCGCCTGTGATTCCCGCCTACGGTGCACGCGGTAGGGATGGTGGTAAGCAGGGACGGTGGTAGAGTCCCGCCTGCGATTCCCGCCTACAGTGTCCGATAAAGGGTTTGTTTTGTGTGAATCATTTTCTGGAAAAATGGTATTTTATGGCTAAGTGTATTTTGTCATATGAATGCATGTTGGTTGCATTAATATGTTTTTATCCTGAGAGTTATTTGGTTTATACTTACCTGTGGTACCATTTTATGGTATCGCAGATTTTGATGCAGATGAGGATGACGAGCCTTAGCTTGGCTCCGTTGGTAGAGTGATCTGGGATTGCTCCTGTTTATCAAGTTTCTTATTTTATCAATTTATATATTGCCTTTTGTAATTTATTTGGGATGACTGTATGACTGCTTTTAAACCTCTTCGGATATTTAAATTGTATTTTAAATTCTGGTACTTAGTTGACTATCCGCTGCGTTATTTTTTTAATTGTACACCGTTGCATGTACACACACTGGCACTTTGTTGGGATGTGTGACCGTGTTGTCACCATCCTGGTGTCTCGATCCCCGTGTACTTCTATAAGGGGGATTGGGGGCGCCACAGGTGGTATCAGAGCAGTTCGGCTCTGGGTAAAACCACATGTCCCATAGGTGCAGTACCAGAAAGTTTTAAAAGTTGTGATTTGAAATTATTTAATTTAAAATGTGGTTTTTATTGGTTTTATTTAGTTATTGTATACTATTTGTTGACTTATTTATTTAATTGTTTTAATCATTTTATTGTGTACTACTTCATTTGTTTTATTCATCTGTCTTATGACATTCTATTGTTAGTCTTATTCTATTTTATTTTATGTTGTATTGCCGTATTTTAATTTATTTTGCTACAGTTGTATTTTAATTTGCTTGAATTGAAAGTGGGTTAATGGTTACGCTATGACAGGAAGGTGATACGATCGAGAATGTTATTGTTAGGCTTGAACATTTAGTGTAGTAGGCCTGAACTCTTGGTGATTGGCTTGAAGGGAACGGCATGGTCTGGGTGATCTCTTTGGGGAATAGGATATTTGAGATTTTAGGTTTTGTGGAAATAGGACATGAGGTTTTAGAATAGGAGGTTGTAAGTTCAACAAGCTTCAAGGTTAGATTTATGAGAAGTTTATTTAAGGTTTGAGGTCTTATAATCTTTTTTAGGAAATGAGTTTATGGGATTTACGGTGGTAGGTTCAACAAGCAATTGAGTGATTACTTAGATTAGAAGTTTTCGATCTTGTCGACCTTGTTAAGCAATTTGGTAACATTTGGGGTTTTAGAATTTAAAAGTTTTATAAAGTGAATGTTTTAGAAGTAAGGTCATTGATCTTCAAGATTTCGGGAAGCGATTCTTATCTGGTTTAAGGTTTTAGAATTGCAGAGTTGAAGGGCTGAATTAAATAGGATTGATCTGAGTTGAGTTACTGATATGAGAATTTTTAGGAGAGAACTTCTTTGGAGATGGAAGGTAATGATTGTTTTTAGCTCGAGGTTAGTGATAGGTTGAGAATTTAATCCATATCAATTTAAGGATAATAGATGGTGCGAATTTAGGAAATGATTCTTGTTGGTTTCGAGAATATAGGTTCAATTAATGGAAATGGTAACGATGGATCACTTGCATGTTTGGAGGCTTTTTGGTTTTGACTAAGGGTGAATGAGATCAATGCGTAGTAGTGGTGAGTGTGTATGCATTTCGTGTAGTACATGGGTTCTTGTCTCATTTTTGGCTTGGAAGAAGTGTCTTGGGTAGGTGTTGAAGATGAATAAATACAATAGTATTAAATTCAAGAGATTTTGATTCGGAGTTTTTCTAGTGAGTTGCTTGGAGTGTGCAGTCGAAGCAGGTTATTCAATGGAATCATGGTTGACAATAGTTCTTGTGATAAGTGTTTTGGTTAGTAGGAATGGAGCCACCTTGTACTCGATGGTGTTAGTTTATGAGGACATGAACTTTATGCATATGGCGAATATCAAAGTGCGCAGCAGAAGCGTGGTATTTTTTTGTTGTAGTCAGGAGTTCAGATTGTGCTGATTTTGAGTAATTAGTGGTGACTTGAAATTTTGAGAAGATTATTGTAATTGGAGATTAATCTTTTGGTTGTGCAAATTTGTTATTGATGGTTAACTTTGAGAGTGTCATTAGGTTACCAAATGTAGAATTCTGTGGAGGTTTAGAAGTTGTAGCATAGGAGTTGATTGAGGTTAGCATTGATTATTGTATGGAGTTATTAATCATTGAAATTTGTTGGATGTTGTATTAAGGTTCTTGGGGAAGAGAGATTTTGGATAACATAGCCACCCTAGGATTACGGACGTGAGATGCCATTGGAAGTCTAATTTGAGTATGATGGAATTGCCTATGGGAGTAGACTTGAGAGAGCATTACTTACGCTTTTGGGTTTTGGTGATGGTATGTTGTCTCAAGCGTGTTCTGGTTGTATTATGTATCCTGTTTTAGCGTGATGTATGGCCTTACAAATTTCGAGGACGAAATTTTATTTTAAGGGTGGGAGGATGTAACATCCCGTATTTTAGTGTATTTTTACTGAAGGAATTATTTTTATGGATTCAAAATTTTATTCTCCTATCTTAAAATAATTGGATTTTAATTGGGTTATTTTTATAATTTTTAGTTTACGAAAATTATTTTCAAAGTGCTTTCTTTAAATTAATTATTGTGGGATTTAATTATTTCAATTTGACTTTACCATTACGTTTAAATTATTTTATTTAACTTGTGGTTTTAAAATCGTTTCCGTTGGATCATTTTTGTTACCCAAGTTATGAGGATTGGACCTCATTTCTTTTCCCTCTATTTTTCTTTTCCTTTTCTTTTCTTCTTCTTCTTTTTCTTTTTTCTTCTTCTTTTTCCTTCTCTCCCGCGCGGACGTCCCCCTCCCTCTCTCTCCCGTGCGTCCGTCGCCTCTCCCAGCCCAGCCGCCGTCGCGCCGCCGTGCGCGACACCGCCTGGCCGACTAGCACCCCTTCCCTCCGGCGACCTCACCCCCCAAATCCCAGCCCCTATCTCGCCGCCGGCAGCCCGCACGCACCCTCCAAAGCCGCGGCGTACTTTGAGCTCCAGCGCCGCCGTCGCTCCACCTCCGGCCACCATCTTCCTACCACTTCACCCTCGACCTCTTGGCAACCCATTGGACCTAACCCCGGCCCCGATCCGTCACCGGTGAAGCCACACTAAGTCCATTTCCGATTTGCACTTTTTTGGCCTAAAACCGCCCCTTGCGCCGCCACCCACGGCAAACCACCACCACCATTGGCTTCACCGACCTCTCTAGGCCCTACCCTACCATTTTTGGGTCTTCGTTTGTCTTCGTTGAAAAGTGGGCATCTGTGACCCACGGCCACAGTGTATTTTACACTGTGGTGTTGCTCAGACATCACCACTTGCAACTTCGTGATCCTTCGGAAATTGCTATATTGCACTGTAAGTATTTTCTCAAAGAACTTTTGTGATTTAAATATATTTTTGCACTAACTCTTTTTAACTGTGAACTGGTTTTGGATTTCTGTTGGTACATGTACATCTCATTATTTCATGCATGATCATGTTTGTAATTGAAAATTGGGTTTTCGCATGAATGCATACATGTTCATGTGTTTGTAAAGAAAATTGGGTTTTCATGCGAGAAATGATTTTTGAGTGTGTTTGAAACGATTGGTTTGACTGGTTTGAGAAAAGGAAATGAGACTGTAGGGATGGTGGTAAGCAGGGATGGTGGTAGAGTCCCGCCTGTGATTCCCGCCTACGGTGCACGCGGTAGGGATGGTGGTAAGCAGGGATGGTGGTATAGTCCCGCCTGTGATTCCCGCCTACAGTGCTCTGTTAAGTATTCGTTGTGTGTGTTAAGTATTCATTGTGTGGAAAGGAACTGTAGGGATGGTGGTAAGCAGGGATGGTGGTAGAGTCCCGCCTGTGATTCCCGCCTACGGTGCACGCGATAGGGATGGTGGTAAGCAGGGATGGTGGTTGTGTCCCGCCTGTGATTCCCGCCTACGGTGCACGCGGTAGGGATGGTGGTAAGCAGGGACGGTGGTAGAGTCCCGCCTGCGATTCCCGCCTACAGTGTCCGATAAAGGGTTTGTTTTGTGTGAATCATTTTCTGGAAAAATGGTATTTTATGGCTAAGTGTATTTTGTCATATGAATGCATGTTGGTTGCATTAATATGTTTTTATCCTGAGAGTTATTTGGTTTATACTTACCTGTGGTACCATTTTATGGTATCGCAGATTTTGATGCAGATGAGGATGACAAGCCTTAGCTTGGCTCCGTTGGTGGAGTGATCTGGGATTGCTCCTGTTTATCAAGTTTCTTATTTTATCAATTTATATATTGCCTTTTGTAATTTATTTGGGATGACTGTATGACTGCTTTTAAACCTCTTCGGATATTTAAATTGTATTTTAAATTCTGGTACTTAGTTGACTATCCGCTGCGTTATTTTTTTAATTGTACACCGTTGCATATACACACACTGGCACTTTGTTGGGATGTGTGACCGTGTTGTCACCATCCTGGTGTCTCGATCCCCGTGTACTTCTATAAGGGGGATTGGGGGCGCCACACTCTAGGTGGCTGTGCAGGTTTCTGATTTTTAGATTTCAAG
Source organism: Juglans cinerea (assembly GCA_961763995.1). Lineage (NCBI taxonomy): Eukaryota > Viridiplantae > Streptophyta > Magnoliopsida > Fagales > Juglandaceae > Juglans > Juglans cinerea. The sequence continues at coordinate 23,592,560 of CAUIVZ010000005.1, forward strand.
CAAAAATTGGGGTGATTACACCACTCCAGATTGTAGGTATCGAAGAAAGGTGTAAAAGGCTTATTGTACATACCTAGGACATTACATTGTTCCTCATACATTTCCCACATTTCAAGAAATGTGGGGCAATCTTGAGTTAAGTGATCTACCCCACCACACACAAAACACCGTCCAAAGGACGACATCTATGTTGGCTTTAAATCCTCAATTTTTAACACCTCTAACTCCCTAGTAAGCATCTCCACCTTAGCTTTCAGGTTATCCTCTTCCCTAAGATGGTAAATTCCACCACCATTTAGATTTCTAGCAGGACATGACCTATTTGTACTTTCAGTAACACTAGGTCCGGTCAAAGTGTGAGCTTTTTCAGCAAGCTCATTGTGATATTCTATGGCCTCATCTGGATTTTTCTGTAAAAATTCACCATTACACATCATCTCTATGAATTGGTGCTCTTTAGGTGTAAGTCCCTCGTAGAAATAACTAACTAAGCGCCAGTTCTCATACCTGTGGTGAGGACACATACTCAACAGCTCGTTAAACATCTCTTAAGCCTGATACAAAGTCTCACTATCCTTTTGTGCAAAGGTGAAGATCTGCCTCTTCAAAGCACTGATATTATGTTGGGGAAAGTATTTGTTCATCTCATTCCATGACCCTATTGATCGTGGTATTAGTGACTACAACCAGTTCTTTGCTTTATCCTTCATTGAGAAATAAAATAACTTAAGTCTCACAACATCATCTGTAGCATTAAGACTATGGAAAGTCACAACTACTTCCTCAAACTTCCTGATGTGCACATAAGAATTTTCATTCTCTAAACCATGAAAGGTGGGAAGTAACTGTATCATCCCTAGTTTAAAATCAAGTTGGTGAGTGTTGGCTGGAAACATCATGCATGATGGTGTGGCTGTGCGTGTAGGGTGGAGATGATCCTAAAGAGTTCTAGTGGGTTGATCTTCGTGTTCACTCATTTTTTTGAACTAAATGTATTATCAAATAAATGATTAAAAAAATTGATTCTAACTCTAGCACAAGCCTACAGGCAAACCTACCCAAGGAGTCTCTATATTTGTGTAAGCAAGGTAAAAAAAATACTAAAAACTAAAAAAATACAACGAAAAGAAAAAGAAAAAAATAATGCAGTAAGCTAAAAGAGGGAACGAAGTTACTGCCTTTACAAGCTGCTGAAGTAAATTATGCCTTTATCGATTCTTGCAACATACTCCTCGGTAACGGCACCAAAATTTGTTTATGTCCAAACTACTACGCAGTGTTATAATATAGTTCAGGGTGTCTATCTATAGGAAGTTGAAAGAAACACTACAAGAACACAAACTTAAAGGAAAAGAACAATGACAAGATGATAGGAACCTGAAAAGTATTTTGCAATTTACCTAAAACACGTAATTAAAATAAGATTAGGACATGGGTAAAAATGAAAGTAAAGATTTGGGCTTCCATCAACCGGATCCAACACTTTGATTTTCCCAATCCAAACTGTACACACCAAATTTCTAATTGGAAGATATGACAATATGCTCATCTATTTTCACAAATTTAATTCTAAAATCTATTCTCCCCTTTGCAAACAATAGTCTTCATGTATAAAAATGAATATTAGATCTAAAGACAACACTATGTTCACAAACAATAGTGTAGCAAAAAATCACATCAATGGCATGAAAAAACTGTTTAAGTCACAATCATATAGCTCAACAAAATCAAACAATAGCAAGATTTAATATAATTGTCTTAAACTTATTGTATCCAAATCAAATAGAGAATTCAATTCTAGAATCTTAAACAATAAATCTTAATCTGTGAATTGAAATATAGTCAAAATATTTTCACCAATCAATTTATGCCCTAGGCTTTACTCAAGCTTTAGTTATCCATGGGAACACAAAAAAAATTCTTTTTTTTAGCCTTCCTGAATTGTACCGTACAGTCACTAACCCCCTCTTAAATATCTCTATTTTTTAAAAGTCTTCCACACATTCAAAAGTCCTGCTCAATGAAACAATTGGGAATTATCTCAATTCAAAAATTCCTTTGAATTTCACAGATTAGCCAAATCCCTTAAATTTCGCAAATCAACCAAATTCCTTAAATTTTGCAAAACAGCCAAATCTCTCAAATTTCGCTAATCAGCCAAATCTTATCTTCTATGTGCCAAAAACTATCCTCATCTTGACCGAGTCAAATTAACCAACTACCAAGTGATTCTTTTCCTTTTAAATTTCCGTTGGAGATTAGACCTGTTCAGCAAATCTTGGACTCTCACATTTTGGCGCTCGTTCAACTCCCTTTTGAATTCGAAAAGTGCATCATTTGAGTAGTAGTTCTAGCTCATTCTTCAAATTAATGAAATATGAGTCCTAAAACCTGAAGTTGTTGGAGGTGCTCACCAGAAGAGAATAAACATAATGAGCTTGTATCTTTCTTTTAATGGGCTTTAGCTCTCATCTGACTGGACTTTGGCCTCCTCTTTTATGGACTCTGAAATTAAACATAAAAAAATGTGCTTATTAATATCTCAAAGTAAATAGAAACTAAATTCAATAATACAAGTTAATTCCTATGATTTATGTTCACATTTTCGCATTCTAGTGCAATAATATGGTATTTAGAGTGTACTTTTGTACACTCATCATAACTCCAAAATTCACTAAATTCATTGCTAATTTCCTCGAATCAAACTCCACAAAATATAAGACTATTTTTTCATTAACAAGATGCTTCATCAATTTTAAAACCAAAGGTTCCTAACCTCATATTTAGAAACTTCTTCGCTTTATGAGCTCAAATCTTTTTCACGTAGTAGGTGCATTTTGACATTGATGTATCTAAAAAATTTTCATTCATAATTTTCATAAAACAATAAAATAGTCAAAGTTAAAAATATTTACTATAGAGCAAGACATGCCTTGAGGAGACCTTGGCTTAGATTTTTTTTTTCACATTCAACTTTCAAAATTCATTTTTTATTGTAAAAAGCTTTTTTTAAAAAAAGTATATAGAATCTTTGACCTGGGCTCTAGTACTAATTGTAACACCCCGCTCCCCATGGTTAAAAATAAAGTCACTTTTATAAATTTTTGAGGAACCGAAGTGCTACTACTGAACCTTAACTTAAAAATATTTTCTTTTATTCTAAAAGAAGCGCCATGTACAAAGATTTTATAAATAAAATAATTCTTTATTAAAATATTGAGATCATAAAAGAGAGTGCGCGGAAGCATTTATTAAAATTTCTCAAAGCTCGTGCCATAAAAATCATAACTTAAAATTTTTGTACATGATCTAGGCCATTGTCACTCCTCCCTAGACTAAGTCTCATCTTGCAGCTCTATTGTCATAATTATCCTGACCTTAGGTGATTTAAAAACATAAAAATAAATTAAAATGAGTCGATAACTCAGTAAGAAACCAATCATAACTTAAACATACTTAACATAAGATTTTTCATAAAATATTTCATGTTAAGAATTTAAAATCGTGACTGATCATACTAATGCTTACATTATGCATGATTGATTTATCTGAATTAACTGACTAATCTGATTTATCTGACTGATCTGACTTATATGGCTGGCCAACACACTTAACCCTGTGTGCAAAGTTGTACACTAACTTCCCCTACTGCAACAAAGGAAACCAACTGTGCAGTACTCTGGTGTACTACGGTGGACCACACTTGAGTCCGTAGCTTGCACGCCTACCCTGAAACTGCATTGGTACCAAGCATCTGAATGACCATCTGATTAACTGTTTTGAGCTTATCTTACACTTGATCTTATGAAAGCTTATGTGTCTTATGCAACGTGAGATGCATAATACATACATAACTATAACATGCAGAATGAAACATGATGAATGACGTGTTTGCAAATATCATGACATGCGTCGTACGTAAACACTGGCTTTGAAAGAAATGGCTTTAATAATAATATATATAACTAGTTTTCGTATATTAATCCTAATTTATGACACAACTTACCTTGTAGTGTTGCTTCCTAAAATTTTTGACACAAAATTGATCACGGTGCTGGATTGGGAGGTTTATGGTTTTTTTTTTTTTCCAAATAACATGCGGAATGAAAATATTTATAGAGAGATTTGGGAGAGGGTGACGACCAGTTTGAGTTGGACTCGGTTTAAATAGTTTTAACGTAAAGATGACTTGTAGAGTTGTATCCCTATTGGAATTGGATGTCGACAAGTTCGAGTTGGACTTGGTCACGATCATTCAAGAAAAGAGTTTGAATTTAAAAACATGATCTAGTAGTTCATTTAATATATGATTGGCAGTGACTGAGACTGCGTAGGAGGTTTCAATCAGTAATGATTCTAAATTGAAATAAATTTCCAATGGCCAATCTTTAAATTCTAAAAGGTGTTTACATAATTCAATAAATAATAAATGAGATTTAACCTAATTATTGAACTGAATTAAAACTCCTAATCAACCTCAATAATTTATCGCTCGTGGGCTTATCCAATATGATCCAATAAATATAATTTAGGTCCAATAAAAATTATTATTATCTCTACCTTAAAATTATTGGATCAGGTCGTTACAGACATCAACTCAAATACAAAAGAAGATAATCATAAATCTAAGGCTTCATCCAAGAGGATTCATTGGGTTGGAGGCTAATGCAAAGTGAGGATAGTTTGTTACACAAAGTATTCAAGGCTAGATATTTCCCTAATAAAACTTACATGGAATCAAAAAAGGGCTTAAACAGCGCTTATGCATGGCAAGGAATCTGGTCAGTGAAGAAAAGGTGGAACTTATGCTGTTATTGTCTTGGAATTGCTGGTATAAGAGAAACCAGAAATTGTTTTGGGACAAATTGCTACAAGCTGAATGGGTGGTTTCTCAAGCTGTCTCAATGAAACAGATGTGAAAGATTATCAAATCAGATGCAAGAACTAGGAAAAATAGAATTACAAAGTAGTCTCTTCTTGCACATGATGTTATCAAATTCAATATAGATGGAGCAATTTTTCATGAACAAGGTGTAGCAGGTGTGGGTTTAGTACTAAGAGATAGCAAGGGAGAGGTTCTTATGGAAATGTCAAAGAAAGAATTGATTGTGACAGATTCATATGAAGTAGAATTGCTTGCAGTCCTGAGAGGTATGCAATTTTGTCTTCCTATGGGTATTCATGAATTACAGATTGAATGTGACTCATTAGTGGTGGTTCAAGATATCCAAGCTCCAACTGGTTCTTCATCTTTGATGGGGCATATATTTTAGGATGTTAAACAATTGATGCAAAGAGTGTTTAAGTGTTCTATCCAGCATGTATTTCGAGATGCCAATGTGGTGGCTCACAAGTTAGCTAGACTAGCTTTGAATGTCCAGGATGTCAATGTTTGGTGTGATGATATTCCTATTTCTATTAAACAACCTATTTGGGTTGATAAACAATTGTAATGTTTGCTTTTTTTAATGAAAAGTTTGTGATATTTCCTATAAATAAAAGGCTCCATCTAAGAGGAGAAAAATCTAGAAAAAAAAAGTGTGTAGATTGATGTAATATTTTCAAATAGAATTTTTATATAAGATGCTAAACTCTAGGGTCATACAGATTGGAAATACAAATTTTCAGAAATTAATACTTAAGCAACAAGATGGAAGCCATGCAGAGTTCTATGTCATTGAAAAATAATGGGGACGGAAAAAACTAATTTTTTCGAAAATAAATACGGGTCGAAAATCAGTTAATCGATTACAATTCAGAACTTTCAAATCGAAACTGACCAGCTTCGGGTCATGTTAAAAAAATCAATTCTCCACTCCACCATAAAAAACAAACGCTAACAATTATAAAAAATATATATAAAAATTTTTATTTAATTACATAGACTGCAACTTCTGTTAAGAAAGCCAAAAGTCACAATAATGACTATAAATTCAATGATTCCAATCTATCTCTACAAAATCCAAAAAAATCCAACAGAACATCTCAAAAATTCTACTTTTATACTTAAAATCGACAAATCTTATTTCATTACTTTTGTACTCCACTCTTCATTCTCTGATCTCTCTTGCGCATCCATCTTGCTTGTATTTGCCCTGACAACCTCTCAATTGTCTCCAATCGCACGCATTGCCAGACGACATACGTTGAGCAACTGCTGCAGCTCTATTGTGTTTTGGTGACGAAGGTAAGTAAAGCTAAAAGTTGATTAATCTGAAGCTCTGAGCTGCAGTTTCTACTTTCTATATAAAGTGAAGTTTTTTTGTTTTATATATATATACAATGAAGCACTGAAGGGCTGTGGCAATATAAGAGCCGCGTGATTCCATGAATGACTTGTTTAGAACATCCATATCCCTTGATTGTTTTTTGTGATGACTTAATCGACCATAGGCTCATAGCGTTCACAATTCACACGGGCCATGGGCCATGGGCACCTATTGACTATTTTTCAAACTTTGTTTATTTCTCTTTCAATTCTTCCGGTATATAATTTATTTCTTGATTTTAGATATTAACATTAAGATATTTTATTTTATTATGCATATTAACAATTTTATATAAAAGTGAAGGACATTTGTTATATAAAAGTAAATCTCATTTTCTAAATCAGGTTCTATTGTTTTATGTTAATATTTATTTTATTCTAGAATATTCATAAGCATAGTAAAATTTTATATAATGGATATTGTTCTTTTCTACTAGAAAATATGTCTAATAAAAAATATGTATCTGGATATGAGAAATTTAAAAAAAAAATTGATTGAATCCCAAAAATGATCTTTAAATAAATTTGTTACTACCAATAAATAAAATATAGTAGAAAATTTAGGTGAAACATTTGTAGATGATCAAGAAACACACCAAATAGTACCACAAGATAACAAATTAAATAAATCAAAAAATACAACAAAAGGGATATGGAGATAATGAAACAACACAGCAAACCCAAAAAAATAGATCTGAGAATAGTGCTCAAGCATATACTGCTACAATTATTGCTGGAAAATTTAGAAAAAGTATAAAATCTTAAATGGACTAATTATATTATCAATTGAGAAGAAGATATTAGAAGAACTTGAATATAAAAATTTAATTAACAATTTTATATCTCAAAAAATAAAAAAATAAAAATTTTTAACTAAAAATATATTTAAATATAACTTAATTAATTTGATATAAGAAAAAGGCTTGTTTTAAATTATCGCCTAATTTTTTACAATAATTTATATAATTATATTTAAAATAAATGATATTTTTATAAAATAATTTATGAAATATTTTTATAAAATTATTATTTTATAAAATACATTCTTTTTAAAATATGATATGTAAATAATTTATATTTTTTTTATAAAATTATGTAAAAAATTCTGGACATTCAAGGTCAATCCGTATTTTTTTAAAAGAGTAATTCTAGATACAGTTGTAGAGTATGCAACCACGCGCACTTCCTTTAAAAAAAATAGGGTCTACTATTAAAATAAATAAATTTTCTCTTTTTTAAATTGATTTATATGTAAAAAAATTGTTTGTGCAGTGAATCCTATGTTATCCAAATTAGACACCCTTTTAGGAAAAAATCAAATTGGAATTCCTTACTATCGTAACGAAACACACCCTATGCCCATTTCCACCGCACCGTTGCTATTGGCCCTGGTTTGATGCGATTGTGACAGGTATTTTCCTGCAACACACCTTAGGTACTTGATAAAAATAACACAGATATGCTTCTTCGAGGGGAGTTCCTCCAAGAAAATGAGAGAAAAAATTATAGAAAAGAGATAAAGAAAGTTCTATATCATTCTAGAATGTCTTACCCTATCCATCGTCTCAGTACATATACTCCCATGAAAACCGGGGAGCTAAGTAGAGGCCATCGGCCTTTTAAGTCCAAATTACAACAAATAAACATAAGTGGAGATACAAGCATATGGGCTTAACTAACATGACCCATATAGAGAAATACAATAAAACTAAGTAAAAAAATTAGCCATCTGAGCCCAAACCTTTAAATCTTTTATTACCCCAAACCAAAGTCCACAATGACTTTGATCTACTCCTATAGATATACTGAAGTGTGACAAACCTCCCCCTTCAAAGCATCTTGTCCACGAGGTGCGGTTATGTTTCAAGCCTTCCCAAACATTTGTAAGGCTCTTATAAAATGATGTATACTCTCTTGCAAGTGCTATCACTTATAGTTGATCCATTCCTACTTCCTTCCAAATCTCCAACAAGTAGTGCTTAACAACTATCTCTGAGTGTGTTCTATAAATTGTTTGGCATGATTCACCTAGTGCACCAAATTTAGTCGTTGGATTTGGGAGATAAATGGTCTCCTCGTCATCTTCATGAAAAACCAAAATCAAGTTTTGTTCACCAAATTAATGATTTTCCTCAAGTTCTTTTCCCCTTCCTCTATCAAAGGGCCAATGAGTTGTTATTATAAAAACCTTGAGGGAAAAAATAGGCACTATAAGATTTCAGGAATCTCGTCCCATTTCAAGATTTATCCCATAGCACCCAAAAATAGCCCTAAGTAGCAATTCATCGAGCAACTGAAGAGCAACATTCTATTGCAGTGTTATTGACACTGAAATTGTCAACTGTAATATAAAGTACTTTTCTAATCCCCAAATCCTTTATATAGTCATTCAACTCCTTTCCAATGGATGAAATCTTGTGATCTTCAAATTGTTTGAACCCAATAATCCGCTTATGCAATATCCACTCACTGTCAATAAAGTGGATTGTGCGCATATAGCTAAGATTCTGTATGGGTGTCTATGTATCAGTTGTAAATGACACTATTTGGCTAGTGGTAATAAACATCTCCTTCATCTGGGCCTTCTCCTTAGCATGCATCTTCAAATGCTCTCACATTACCATATATCGTGAAGGCATGAGAAATTGGGGCTCAAGACATTGCACAAATCTACTGAAGCCTTTTCCCTCAATGGTGAGAAAATGCATCTCATCCATAATTATCATTTCTGCAAGCAAATCTCTCAGCATCTTCTCACTGTAGATGCTGTAGAAGTTTCTTACTTTGCGTACTATCAGTGGCTGTAGAAGTTTTGTAACTTAACTTCGTCTGATCATTAGCCACCAACTCCTTGTGTATCTTATACCGCTGGCGACCTATAAGATATGCTATTAATACAGAAGTGTCTTGCTTCTTCAAATGACAACCACAAATTTGCCTACACTAGTGTCACATTGCTTGCAGGTTCTCATGATCACTAGGGATTTGGGTGAAATGTTTCCATGTCCACGACTTTTTTTATCAGGTCGTGGTGGTTGATCGACATCAATATCCATGTAACACCCTGCTCCCTAAGTTTAAGAATAAAATCACTTTTAGAAATTATCGAGAAAGCCGAAGTGTTACTACTGAACTTGACTTAAAAATATTTTCTTTTATTTTAAAAGAAGCGCCAGATACAAAGATTCATATAATAAATAGAGTTGTTTTGAATTAAAATAATGAAATCCTAAATGAGAGTGCGCGGAAGTATTTTTAAAATTTCTCAAAATTCGTGCCATAAAAATCATAACTTAAAATCTATGTACATGATCTAGGCTATTGTCATACTTTCCTGGATCAAATCACGTCCTGCTGCTCTACCTTCATAAATATTCTGACCTGGAGTAGTTTAAGAACATAAAACAACTAAAATGAGTTGATGACTCAATAATAAACTCATCATAATGTAAACATACTTAAGATAAAGTTTTTCATAAAATATTTCATGCTAAGAACTTAAAATCAAGAATGTTCATACGTATGCTATGACATGCATGACTTATCTTGGCTTATTTGGCTTATCTTACTTATCATATTGGCTCACACACTTAACCCTGTGTACAAGGTTGTGCACTGGCCCCACATCTCATGGTTGCAAGGAGAGCCGCTAATAATATTCTAGCATACTATGGTGTACCACGCTTAGGTTCGTGGTTTGCACGTCCACCCATAAATCGCATTGGTACCATGCATCTAAATGGCCATCTGGATAACTATTCTGAGCTTATCTTGATCTTATGAAAGCTTACGTTTCTTATTCAATATGAAATGCATGAGATACATAATATATACATAACTATAATATGTATGATGAAACATGATGAATGGCATGCTTGCAAATATCATGACATGCATGGTATGTAAACACTAGCTTCCAAAGAACTGACTCTAATAATAATATATATAACTATCTAACGTATGCAAATCCTAATTTATGATCAAACTACTTATCTCGCAACATTAATCCAATATTTTCGGTATGAAATCAATCACGTGAACTAGTATGAGAGGGAAATGTGAAGGATGTTGTGAGATGAATGAGGTAGTCGGCTATTGGTGTGGTGAACATGGAACACGAACAGTGCTGGACTGGGTATCTTGGGTTCGGCCGCGGCATTTACGAAAGTTTATGGTTTTTTCCAAATAATACATGGAAGGGAGATATTTATAGGGGGATTTGGGAGAGGGTGTCGACGAGTTCGAGTTGGACTCGATCGAGATCATTCAAGAAGAGAATTTGAATTTAAAAACACGATATAGTAGTTCATTCAATGTAGGATTGACATTGATTGAGACTGCATATGAGACTTCAACCAGTGATGATTTCAAATTGAAATAAATTTCTAATGGCCAATCTTTAAATTCTAAAAGGAGTCTAACTCGTTCAATAATAATAAATGAGATTTAACCTAATTATTGAGTCTAATTAAAACTCCTAATCAATATCAATAATTTATTGCTCATGGATTTATCCAATATGACCCGTTATTGGACCTTAAAATTATCCAATAAAAATTATCAAAATTTCGACCTTAAAATTATTGGGTCGGGTCGTTACAATCCAACTCTTCATCCTCTCATTAAGAATACATTCATCTTCTATATCTATAGGTACTTGACTACTTGTACAGGAAGTACCTGTTCTAGATGTGGGTCTAGGGGTGGAAGTACTTGTCGGTGTAGGAATTGTGGCATCCCCTTGTGGACGATCGTCCTAAGTAGGCACAACATTCATATCTATTTCAATTGAGCTGAAAAAATTAATAAAAAACAACCAATAAAGCCATGCTGCGAAAAGAAATTCCACAATAGGGCAACAAAATTATGTAGCCCTCAAACAACAAAATGATTTCAATATAGAATGAAATCCTCCAATTCAAAACCCCTAATTTGGAGAGAAACTCTAAAAATCTTCAAACCCTAAAATCGAAATTCCACAATAGGGCACCAAAATTCGACAACTCTCAAACAACGAAATGAACTAAATATATAATTAAATCAACTCAATGAAGTCAACGACAACAATAATAAAAAAATCCCCAAAATTTTGAAACCCTAAAAACCGAAATCAATATAAATCAAACAACAAAAACAAATCAATTCAGGAGGCCAACTTACGGCGTTGCGACAACTAATGGGAAGTAGTCTACGGTGGTACTAGGGTTTGCGACAGCGTCACGACAACAGGAACAAGAAGCAACACGGCTGGCGGGCAGAGTGAAACAGAGAGGAAAGAAACGATTCGAGAAAGAGTGAGGGGAGAAGAGGGGTCCTGAGTTTTGGGCTCCGATTTGAACAAAGCAAAGTCGTTTCACTTGAAATGGAACAAATTTGTTTCAGTTAGTTAGTTTCAAAATATCAGATGTTATCGACACCGTTTTACATATGATTTAAAAAGAAATTTGTCGGAGTTCGTAGTCCATATGGGCTCCGATTCTAACATCGAACTTCAGAGTTATTCTAACTTTGACTCCGACTCTGAATCTCGACTTCGGAATAGGAGCTAGAGCATGCATTGGTCGGAGTCAGAGCCGGCGAAAGTTTTGCACAAACCTAGTTGTAGTTTACAGACAAACAAAAGGGGGGAAAGAAAACCCCACGATTGGGCTTTTAGAGGTTTGGATACCAAGAATACCTCAGGTATTCTCATAATACTCCACTATTATTCATTACTTGATTATTACCTTTTACCTACTTTTTACTACTATTTATTACTTTTCACTACTATTTAATATTATATTATTATTTTTTCATTACTTTATTATTACTATTCACAACTTCCCAACACCTTGTACATAGAATTTTTTTTTTTTTCCATTTCTATTCTTACCGTTGTTTGTTAGTAAAACTGACGAAAAGTTATATTAACTACTTCACGTTCTTTGTTACTTTGTATTTCAAAATTATTTTTTCTCGTTTGTTTGGACTCACGTTCTTAATTTTATGTCTATTAGAAATAAAATCGTCGCAAAAAGCCTTTAATTGGGATAATTTTTACATCATCGCGATCTTTTTATATAAAATTTTGAAATCGGTCTTTTGCGGCTATTTTTTCACTTTTTGCAACGATAATATTCACCGCAAATACTAAAATGGTCTTTTGCAGCGATTCTTCATTTTTACAACGAAAAAATTCGCCGGTATATTAAAAAACTTATTACGACAGTTCGTTAATCACTGCAATTGGGAAAGAAGTCTTTTGCAGCGATTTTTTAACTTCAAAATTGCCAAAAAAACTATTTCCAGTGATTTTTTAATTGCCTCAAAAAAATAATGAAAATAATGCTTATTTTCGACGATTTAAATTTTGCCGAAGAATTAAAACACGGTTAAATTTTTGCGGTGACTTTATTAGCTATTGTGGCGAAAAAATACGGATGGAGAAATTAACTGTTAAGTTTTTGCGGCGACTTTATTAGCTATTGCGGCGACTTTTTCCGCCTCAATAAACAATATTTTACTATAGCAAAATTTATTTTCCGTCGAATGCAAAAAGCGTCACAATAGATTATTGTTGCAGGGAAAATTGTCGCCATAAAATATTTGCGGTCACTTAAAGTATTATTAGCGGTGATGTAAACTCATTGCAAAAAGCTAATTAAATTAAAAGTCCCACTTGTTTTCCCTTGCATTTCCCTCCATCTGGTCTCCCCCCCATCTCCCCCCTTTCTCTTTCTCCAATCCCTTCGATTTCTTTTAGTACAGATCTTTCTTGGAGTTGACTAGGGTTTGAACTGGGACAATTTCTAGCTGAATTGAACTATTCGACGGTCTTTCGCTGTGTAAGAGCAAGCACGACGGAGAATCGATTTTCTTCTTGGTTTTTGTTTTCCAAAAACCGAACCTTTGGCTCTCCTCCCACTTGACCTTCGGGAACTCCTTCATTTGAAAAACCTAATGCCAGCCTCCCTTCCTCCCACCCTCCCACTTGAAACCATAAAACCGAAGCAATCTCAGGGCACCACTTCCATTTCCTACAAAAATTGAGCTGCAGATTCATCTCTACGTGTCCTTGATTGTTTTCTATAGAAACAAACACATATTCTGTGTTTTAAAACTTTCAAAACAAACGGTAATGTTCTCCAATTTATAAAACAAGCATGCGATACTATGCCCAGTACAAATTGTATTTTTTTTTCTTTTAAATATTTTTTAAACATTTAAATATTTTTTAAAAAAAATAGCAATATACTAATAGCCACTTCCTTAACCACTAAGTAAAAAAATTAAAAATAAATACATGAGCGATCAAATTAAAAGAATAAACTCAGGGAGCATAAAATCATTTTCCATAAAAACAATGGGGCAGAGGGACGAAAGAATGGGTATCAGGTTTAGATCAATTTCGTTATCTTTTTTTATTAAATGGTCACGTTCCAGGTTAAAGCCAACTCAATAAATATGTTTTATCGATCCTATTTCTCGCTGCTAGTAGCAGCTTCCTACATATAATTTTATTTACAAAATTCATTTTATCAATTTTCTTTTTAAATTTAAATTTAATAATGTTTAGCATATTAATAGTTAAATGTGGATAGGGGTCGTTACTCATGTATTTTGTATTGGATGTTTATATATTGAATGAAGATGCAGTCAGTTATAACAAAAAATAAATAGTTGACATGTGTATAATTAAATTTTTTATGATTTTTTTTAAATACATTTAACATTTTTCAAAACATTTATATAGAAGTGGGTGAACACCCAATGATGCAAATCATAATGAGTCATTCTACAGTCACCGCTCAGCCCTCCCGCTCGTCCCCCCCGCTTGACGTGTCATGCCACGTGTCATTATATTTAAAAAAAAGAAAAGGAAAGGAACAAAAACGTAAATGAGACTTTTCATATCTCATTTTTGGGTGAGTTCCCCAATGATCAGCCTCAACAAAAAGTCACTTTTAATTGCATTTTTCTCATGTGAGTTCTCCAGTGACATCGGCCTCCAGTATCCCTTGTAAATGAAGTTCCCAATTCAAGAAAAAAAATTCACAAAAAACTCGATCCAATAAAATGTCTTTGAAGAAAGGAAACTTCCACTCTTAAATTCCAAGATTAAGTAAGAATTTTGGGTTTTATGAGAAAACAATACAAATATTCTCTTCTTTCTCTTTTGTTACACTCATCTCAGTTTTCTCGCAGCGAAACAGAAAACATGGATTTTAGCAGATAAGAGAATGTGAAAGAATTACCAGTGAAAATGTCAAAATGAGTGTACTACCAAAGGCAAACACAGATCTGTCATCAACACGAAGCAACAACAGCTAGACGAAGAAGCAAATTCAAGAACTTTATATATTTACAAGAAAGTTAACACCGAGACGCAACGCGTATTGACGAGAAGGTATGAACCGTAAGACCCACTCAATCCCAAACACTTCATTAATAAAGAAAAAAGAAATATCTTTAGAGGCGAAGAGACAGAATAAAAAAGTATTGAATTTTTTAAGTCAGCTTCATGTTAACAACAAACGGTTTCTATAATAGTTTTCAGGAAAATAACAAGTTTTAGACAAATACGTGTGGTTTGGCTTGCAGATGATGGGATTCGAAGAAAAATCGATGGGTTTGGCTTGCGGACAATGAGTTTGGGAGAGAAGAAGAAAAATTGATGAGAGGAGAGAAGAATACTATGCATTCAAATTTTATTTTTTTATTATTTAAAAATCAAGCTACATGAGCATTCCACGTCAGGAGGGAGGATCAAGCGGGAGGGAGGAGCGGTGGAATAGCATTTCTCAACCATAGTTAACATATTTAATTGTGTATAAATTGGCCCGCAGGGCTCAGGCCCAAGATCCTTTTCTAAAACCAAAACCCAGTCCACCGAACTAAAAATACGTTTTGACCCGAGGGTTCATTTTTTTTCCCCTTCTTCCCACAGCCCGACGTCTTTCGCTCATCTCTCTTTCGTCACTCTCTGTCTCACTTCCTCTATCCGTCTCTCGGCCGCCCCTACGCACCGTTTACCTCCTCTACGTCCTCGTCATCCGTCAACGTGTTCGCTGCCGGTAAGCATCTTCCGTCCCTCTATCTCAGTCGTTCTCTCTCCCAGCCACCGACACCCTCTCTCTCTCTCTCTTCTTTTGTAAATTTTCTTTCCGTTGCCATCCACGCCATCTGCCCCTGTTTCCATCGGTCTGTTGCACGCCGGTAAGCACTCGGGCTCTGACCATCTATCTCTGCCTCTCTCTGTTTGTCGTTCTCTCCCTTCGATTCACTCTCTCTTGTTGTGCCGTCGGGCAGGCTCTTCCTTCGCACGGAGTCCCGTCGCTCCACCTCGCCGTCCGTGCCTCAGTTTGTCGCTGGTAAGTTTTTTCTCTCGCTCTCCCTCGGCCTCTCGGTCTTTCCCTCTCTCTCTCTCTCTCTCTCTCTCTCTCCGCTCCCCGTCCGTGCCGCCGTACAGCCGCTCGCCACTCCGCCCTGCTTCACGACGTGGTAAGCTTTTATCTCCGTTCCTCCATTCTCTCTCTCTCTGTCTGCTTCACTCTTCTCTCTCTTCATCCCTCTCTCTCTCTCTCTCTGTTTACTCTCTCATCTCCCTGTTGTTCACAGCGGCCGTGAGCAGTAGAGGAAAACGGGGCCAGCCGTGCCGCCTCACGCCACCAAGGCGCTTGCTTGTATCGCCTGCTGCACGCAGCACCACCACCTAGCCCCATCGTCACCACCGGTAAGATGCTCTTCTTCCCAGTGTTCAGGTTGTTTAAACGGCTAATCCGAATTGTTGATAAATTGGACGGTTTTGAAATTTTGTGGAGTTTATTGTGCTGCTGTTGGGTTAATGGTGGTGTTTGGGCAAGGGTGAATTGACGTATTGGAGATCAGTTTTGGTTTGAGTGGAGTATGTGTTGAGCGTATTAGGAGAAAGAGGTAGAATAAGGCCTCGTTTGTGTGAAATTTAGAAAAGTTGTAATGATTAGATAAGATGAACTGTGAAAAAAACAAGGCAGTTTTGTAGTTATTCACTTTGGGTGTGCTGGTATTGAAAAGGGAATTTTGGACGTTGTCTTTGGTAGACGGAAATTTAGGGTTGATGTTTGCAGTGCCAAGATTATGGCCTCGTTTGTTTTCATAGATGAGATAAGTTGAGATAAAAGTTGAAAGTTGAATAAAATATTGTTAGAATGTATTTTTTTAGTATTATTTTTGTTTTGGGATTTGAAAAAATTGAATTGTTTCTTTTATTTTATGTGAGAATTTGAGAAAATTGTAATGATTAGATGAGATGAAATGTAAATGGTTGTGAAAACAAACGAGATGAGATTATCACTTTTACTTATAAAAAAAAAATATCAAAAAAATTAAAGAAAAAGAAAACTTATAAAAAAAAAATTATCACTTTTCATCATCGTAGTTTTGACGAAGACGAGATTTATAAGGTCATTCGGGGTATGGCAAGGATAAAGCGCGGGGGCTGGATGGCTTTTCGATGGGGTTCTTTCAAGCTTGTTGGGATATTGTGAAATGTGATGTTATGCAGGTTTTCCTTGAATTCCACTCTTTTAAGAACTTTGAGAAATGTCTCAATGCGACGTTTATTGCTCTCATACCGAAGAAACATAGGGCTACGACAGTTGAGGATTTCCGTCCCATAAGTCTTGTGAGTGGAATATACAAGATTATTTCGATGGTTCTTTCTAATCGGTTAAGCCCGGTATTGGAACAAATTATTTCTAAGCCCCAAGATGCATTTGTTCGAGGGAGACAAATCCTTGATTCGGTCCTTATTGCCAATGAGTGCTTGGATCATAGGTTGCGGGAGGGAGTTCCAGGTATTCTATGCAAGCTTGACATAGAAAAGAAATGTGATCATGTGAATTGATAATTTCTTTTATACTTGCTCGGAAGGTGTGGCTCTGGTGGATAATGGTACTAATGGCTCTATCATAATCTCACATCTCTTATTTGTAGATGATACTCTCTTTTTATGTGAAGCGGATCATATTCAGAGTTAAACTTTATGAGTACTTTTGTTATGTTTCGAAGCCGTGTCGGGGTTTAAGGTGAACCTTGGTAAGTCCGAGATGGTTACGGTGGGCGTGGTGCCTAGTATCAATAACCTGGCGAGCCTTCTAGATTGTAAAGTGTCTTCTTTGCCTATGAAATATTTGGGCCTCATGTTGGGGGATACTTTTAAGACTAGAGCTATTTGGGATGAGGTTGTGGAGAAAGTAGAGAAAAGGCTGACTGGTTGAAAGCGGTTATATTTATCGAAAGGGGGTCGACTCAGTTTAATTAAGAACACTTTAACTAATCTCCCCATCTATTTTTTATCTCTATTTCCTTTGCCTGCAGGGGTGACGAATACGATTGAGAAATTATTTTGGGCTTATGTGTTGGGGGGAATGTGGGAGGAAACAAAATTTCATCTTGTTAAGTGGAAGAAAGTTTGTTCTCCAATTTCGCATGGTGGCTTGGAAGTGTGCAACTTGAGGACTTTCAATAAAGCGTTGTTGGGGAAATGGTTATGAAGGTACCACTTGGAGGGGGATTCGCTGTAGAAGGAAATTATTGACTCTAGACACGGAAGTGTTAGGGGGGCTGGTGCTCCAACGAAGTGAGGGGAGGGGTATGGCGTGGGCTTATGGAAATTAATAGGAGGGAATGACTGAGTTTCGAAAATCATATCCGTTTTGTGGCTGAAGGGTACCAGAATAAGGTTTTGACATGATGTTTAGTATGGCCTTTCTAGCTCTCTATCGTATTGCAGCTAACGGGATGCTTCTGTGGCGGATTTGCGGGTATTTTCTCAGTGTACTCACCAATGTAATGTCCTATTTAATAGGGATATTCATGATTGAGAATTGCACACCATTTCAGAATTTTTCAGGTTGATCTACTCCACGGGAAACACTACGGCACAAGGGGATAGGATGCAGTGGAGGTCCAATGGCAGCAAGAAGTGTACAGTTAGGGAGTATTACAAAATAATGGCATCACAAGGTAATGTTCCCTTCCCTTAGAAGAATATTTGGAGGTCTCGTGTGCCTTCTAAAGTATTTTTCTTCGTATGGACTACTGCTCTTGAGAATATTTTGACCACGGACAACTTGAGGAAGATGGGGCTCATTGTGATGGATTGGTGATATTTTTGTAAAAAAATGGAGAATCAGTCGATCACTTATTATTGCATTGTTAGGTGACAATGGTGCGGTGGGATAAGATCTTTAGAAGAGTTGATGTCGCTTGGGTAATGCCATTGAGGGTGGTTGATTTACTAGCTTGTTGGAAGGAGATTCAAGGCTGTCCTCAAGTGGCGGCAGTGTGAAAGATGATTCTGTTGTGCATTATGTGGTGTACTTGATCAGAAAGGAATGAACGGTGCTTTGAAGATAGGGAGCGCATAATGGCGAAGCTTCAGAATTTGTTTGTACACAATTATTGCTTTGGTTTCCAGCCATTGTGCTTAATGGGAATAATGCTCATGACTTCCTGTCTTTAATCTATCGGTCTTAGAATGTATTTATGTGTTCTTTTGTATATCTCCTGTGTACACGGGCTATGCCTATTTCATTCATATCAATAAAATTTACCTTTTACTTATAAAAAAGAAAAAAAACAAGCGAGGCCTATATGTAATTGGTTAAAGGAGTGATTTTGGCTCTTTTTGAGCTATGGTTCGGGTTATAGAATATTGTTAGATAGGTAGTTTCGTACTGGTATGAGTTATTAATATGGAGTGATATTTTTTCTGGATTAGGTTGTGATATTGCTATTGTTTGGGTTCAAGCCTTAGATAGCACTCTTTAAAAGTTAAGTAAGCGGTGCTCCTACGTTAGGCTTTGCCAAAATTGACTAAGGTTGATTTTGTGAAAAACTTGCATATTTTGTTATAAAGACAGTCTCGGTTATTTTTTGCACTAGTCTATGTATCTGAATTTGAAATGTGATATTTTATCATAAAAATGTGAATATGAGGTCTGAAATATTTATCTGATTATATGATATTATTTGTTCAGTATACTATTTTGTTATTGCATTGTATCTGAAAACCCTGAGACATAAGATTTTGTTATGTTTTGAACCCCTAGGGTTTGGCTCAAGTGGTAAAGGCCTTGGTCTTGGTGGTGGTATGCTCCCTCCAAGTCTAAGGTTTGAATCCTTTTGGGTGCAAACAATCTCTAAGGGGGGCTATTGGACTTGGAGATTTTTCTTTTGAATTACCCAAGGTGCACTTGCAGGAAACTGCTTGCTGAGGGCTTGTGCACCTACCGAGATTAGTTTGGTTATGGGTAGGAGTGTGCACTCGGGTTCGGGTACTTGGATATACCCGAAAATGGGTTTCAAACCTTGCCAACCTAGGCCTGTACTTGGATGAATACGGGTTTTTGAAACCTGGAAATCCGGGTTGTACCCGGATTTTTTTGCAAAATCAACTTTTTTTTAAAATTTTTAAAAGCCTCTATTTTATTAAAATCTTTTGAAGAAAAAATAAAGTTGAAAAAATAATAAAGGGAATGAAATAAATCTCAAAACATTGAACATAGTCCATTGTCCATAATAATAAAAACATATAAAAATGGATAACTAAATTTTATGTCAAAAGAATAACTAAAGCTATAAACCTATAAGCAACTAATTACCTTTTTGACTAAATGCATTTAAAAAAAAAAGAAATCCAATATGTAAAATGCATGCAACACACAATGCAATCCACTATATATTACATTGTTTGCTATTTATACATTACAATATAAAATACAAAATTACAAGATACGAGTTATAAAACCAACAACGAGGGATTACATAACTGATGTTGGGTTCTAGAGGATTATAGATGCAATTTGACACCAAATGGCAGCTTCAATGACATCCTTTGTTGGTGAAACTTGTAAAATACTCAAGCTTCAGTCACAATGCATACTTTCCGCCTGAATCAACGAGCAAGGTGATGTAGTTAATGAAAAATTTAATGATCTGAAAACTATTCCCACTTCCATTAATCCAATGAGTTAAGCAAGAACATTACCTTTTCATAAATTGTATGAAAAAAGTTAATAAATCATGAAAATCAAATAAGCCAATTTACCGCTTGTTTTCCCTTTGGTATTCGTAAAATTACTGGAGAAGAGGCACATAAATAATTAAGACCATTCAAACTCTAATCTATGTTCTGCTGTTTCTGCAACAAGATAACTTCAAACCAACAGTTCATGAAGATTGCTGAGATCAAAGATAGGCTGGGGAATATTAAATAAACACAGACAAATCCAAGTACAACGACATCGCTACTGTATAGATTTTATGGTTATCACACAAAATGATAGAATATTAGCAGATAATTGTTTCATGAGATTGTTCTACTCATAAAGAAAATAGTTGAAGATAAAAAGCAAAGCAAAACCCCAAAAGGAAAAGGAATGATTCTTGTGGTTTGCGAGAGAAGAGTCCCTTTCTCTCTTCCCTTATTAACCACTTCTTTATTGACCCCCATATCCTCCCTGTGTTTATTTGCCTGCTAGCAACCTCCTTGGGATATAAGTAAACTCATAAGGACCCGTGCAGAGGTAGACAGCAGATTTTGGCTCCTATTTAATCTTTTTATATATTTGATATAATTTCACCATAAAGTTGTTCAAAAAAATAAATAAAAAGGGTGGTGCCTCCTTGATTGAAACATCTATGCTAACTACCCTTTCACCAATCTATCAATTGAATGACCAATTAAATGTTATCTCCTACAACATTTGATACTCTGTGCTGTACAACTGAAATTTAAAAGTAATCAATTTCTCTTCAACATAAATATAGTACAGCCTACATTGCAGTACAGAGCAAAAGAGATCTTCATATTCAATATATCATATCTCAGCAGGGTCTCAGCAGGAAACCAACTTGATAATACTTTTATAGCTTAGAAATAAACAAAGAACTTACTGTTGTTATTTTGACTACTCTTAAAAATAAAGCAACCATTTAGAACCGAAGAGAGCTTAGAATACCTGCACAGCATGAGCCCTACACCTATCTAGTGAAAGTTTGGATGGCCAATAAGCATATCAAATTCAAAAGCAAAAGACTTCATAATTTTAGAGTTCCAAACATGAATAGTCTTTTTTTGCCAATATAAAACAATCTCGTGCTTTCATTTAACCCAATTTTTAAATTGCTTAAAAATCAGCTAACTCTGGGCTGGAAAACTTCAGTTCGACACTAAATTAGTACATCCTCATATATGTCCCAATTTCCTCAGCAGCCACATATATTCCCACTTTAATAAATAACAAACAAAAGAAAAAATTATAAATATTCATCAAATAAGTCAAAATTAAACAGAAACCAATCCCCAAACTGAAGCAGTGCAATGGGCTAGAAAATGGAGGACGAAACACATGGCCAAACAAATCAAAAGGGCAAACTAGCACCCAAAACCCAAGGGAGAACAAAAAAGGGGCATAACATCAAGGTACCAAGAGCTATACCTTGCAAGAACGGAGGAACATGAGAGAGAGACCACAAACCAGCCATTTGAGGCCAGGAATAAACCCTCATCAGAACGAAAGGGAGGCCTAACGCAGCAAGCAGTAAATATAGGACTCCAAAGGCCACCAAGTTACCCACTTTATCTGGAAAAGAGAATCGCAAAAAATGGCAAGCAGGATGAAGGTTTGACTATCTCGAGGCAACAACATTATAGGTGGCAAGTGTTTGAAAAAAAAGAGTAAATAGGAGGTCTCTTTTGAGCTGGCCTAGGTGTGCAAATGCACCGGATTGAGACTCTAAACCTATAAGATCAATCCGCGTGAATATGGGATGGGCGGAGCCTCTGAGACCAACCCAGCCAAGCACGAAATCGAAGCTAGGCAAGCTAACCATAAATGGACCTGATCTGGGCAAAACACAATGAAGACCCCAAAGGCAAAAGTAGAAAATCTGTGAAGAACCGAGCAAGAAGAGAAAACCCATGCACCTAGACTTGATTTGGGATGAAAATACAGAAAAACCGATAGGCAAATCAAGGCAAATAAGTATAGAAGGGAAAGCACCTGCAAGCTATTCAAAGAAAAGAAGCTCTGATGAGGGAAATCGAGAGAAGAGGATGCTAGCTTTTCCCTAGAATAGATGCGATGACGACAACACCAGAAGTGAAAAGTCCAATTAGGTGTTTCTCCCAATTCTTTCTTTTCTCAAAAGAGAGTAGAAAAACCGAGTTGCATTGTTTTGTATCTTAAAACAAAAACATGGTTTAAATCTAGAACCCAAGTACTTCGTAATTGGGTATACCCAGGTATAGATGTGTAACACCCCCTTCCCGTAGGATAGAGATATTACTATCATTTATAACATAATGCCCGGTAAAGAGATTCATATCCTGAAATACCTCATTTATTGAAATTCATCAAAACGTTAAAACTGAACTGAACATGATTGTTTCGAAAACTGAACGTAAAATAAAAGAACATAAACTAATCCTACGAATGACATAAAAGGAATCTAATTCTTGTGTGAATATCACTTATTCCTTCCTAAGTCTTTGTACTAGATCTATTCCTGGCCATCCAGCTCTGTATCATCATAGACATCATCTGCGAGAATTAGATATAGAAGAAAACAAGAAGACAAACAAAAATGAGTCGAATATTCAGTAAGTAGCACATCATACCGTAAAAATATAATTTTGCCTAACATGCAATTAATTTCTATGAGACTCTTCATAACATACATACAGCTTCATAGATTACAATCAAACACGTAACATGATTTTCTGAAAGATTTTACATACCTATATCATCACAGACTCATATAGCATACGTTTTCATTATTAACATAAGCGGAAGCATATATAATCATGGCAAACATGAAATCGTGAATGCATAATATCTTGTTTATCTTGTCTTAACATGGAGTGAAACACGCTTGGGTCCGTGTTTCACTTAACTTGCATAACATGGAGTAAAACACGCTTGGATCCGTGTTTCACTTAACTGGCATAACATGGAGTGAAACATGCTTGGGTCCGTATTTCACTTAACTTGCATAACATGAAGTTGTATAACATGATGTGAAACACGCTTGCATCCGTGTTTCACCTAACTTGCATAACATGGAGTGAAACACGCTTGAGTCCGTGTTTCACTTAACTTGCATAACATGGAGTGAAACACGCTTGGGTCCATGTTTCACTTAACTTGTGGTTAACCACGCTCGAGTTCGTGGCACCATAACATTTTTTTATCTTTCTTAATGTATGAGATTTTATTAGACTTCATGAACCTTTCTAACATGGCATAATCTCATACATGGCATAGCATAACATGACATGGCATGACATATTTTTGTACATGACATATTCTTGTACATGGCATAGCATAATATGATATAGCATGGCATGTCCTTGTACATGGCATAGACATAACATGGCATGGTATATTCTTATACATGGCATAGCATAATATGATATAACATGGCATATCCTTGTACATGGCATAGATATAACATGGCATGGCATATTCCTGTACATGGCATATTCTTGTACATGGTATGACATAATACGATACATGATCTAATTACTATATAGACATGGCATATACAATCTAAGCATTTCATGAACATGGTTTGCATAATCTGACAATTCCATTACATGGCATACTTGACTTTGAACTACTAAATGAACATCTCATGGCTTTCATATGATTTTAGTAACATTCAATCATTCAAACAACAATTTCATTCATTCAAGCATAATCTCATATTTTATCAAAGATTAAGAAGGTAATTAACCTTGACTTGCCTCTTAGCGTAGCGTAGTTAATAATCATAAGCACATCATATTTTTATTCATAATAATAATATTCACAGTACGCATGCATTATATGATCATACTATTTACCTCTTAGCGCTGCTTCCTGATTTCCAACTTGTAGCGTGTTACCTATACGAGGTACTAGACGTTACTAACTTCCTAGTGGAGCGTGTCGTAATAATCCAAGTAATTAAATATGTATAATGGAACGTAACTTAAAATAATAGGCTTCAAAGCAAACTTTTAAAAGAACATACTTTAAAATCCCTTAAAGACAACAAATCGACTAAGGCAGATTACACAATCAAGGGTCAAAAAGGCATGTAAGTAATTACAGAATTAGTGGAGGGGCTTTTTGGGAAAGGCTGAAAACAAAACATATAAAAGGGAAATACATCTTACGGCAAGACCAGATAGAGGGTTATTTGTGTAAATTTAATAGTATTGCATGGGTGTTTTAGGAAGACTGAAGTAACAGAAACAAAAGGTGGAACGACATGCTTACGGGAGAGTGGAAGAGAATCGTGCGATGACTCACCGAGAGAATGAGGCTGAGGCTGAGGCGATGGCGGCTCTGGGGTGGTTGGAAACAACTGGCGACGTGATTAGGTCCTCTGGGCAGTGGTGCGATGCAAGAGAGAGAGAGAAAGAGAGTGAGAGAGTTAGACCGAGACGGTGAAAACAACGGGGAGAGAGATATCTCGTCGGGGGCTTACCGGAAAGGAGTGGGTTCCACGGAGTTGGGTTGGCCGGCGTTTTCTGGCGCCGTGGGTGGTGCTCTGACTTCCTAGGGTGGTCGGCGGTGGCTGGGCAGAGTATATACGGCTTATGTGAAGGTGAGTTCTTCGTATTTTGTTGTGTGTTTTAAAACAGAGGGTTTACGAGGGATTTTATAGACGATGGGGAGGGAAGCGGCGTGAGTCCTCAGTATATACGCTAGGGTTTGAAGTTGGCTACACTTTGAAACTATTCCTACGAGGTTATGGATTCTGAGATAATTTGGAGAGTTTGAGTTGGAGTTGGTCTCAAACTGAAAACTGAAACTAATACGGGACCTTAATGGATAAAGTTTACGAACTTTTTAAGGGAAAAGAAATCACTAATCTAATCTATCTGTTAGCATATTTTCTAAAATGAAAATAAATATATAAAGACAATAAAAATAATAAATAAATAAAATACTAGTTTTAAGCCTTAAATTTGGGCCCGTATGTTACAAGGTGTCCAGTTATTGGATTGGGTAAAACTCGGGCCGAAAACCGCATCTAGAATTTGGTTACCCTGGTTTTGGACCGGGCTGAGATTTTTTCCTGGTCCGGATGAACAGTCCTAGTTACAGGCCTTGTCATGGGTGTAAAATGGTGGCCTTTCTGGCCTTGCCACGGGTATATAATGTGGCCTCTGTTCTGACCTTGCCACAGGTGTAAAATGGTGGCCTCTGTTCTAACCTCGCCACAAGTGTAAAATGGTTTGCCTCTGTTTTGATTGCAATCACTTTGGTGAAAAAGTGATTTATGTTTTGCTTGGCTATTCACAGAATGCACAATCCTGCTACGGGAGTAAACATGGCTTCCGTTTTGAGTGCAATTACTTTGGTGACATAATGATTTATGTTGTACTTGGCTATCCATAGAATGTACAACCTTGCCGTTGTGGTAAACATGGCCTCTGTTTTGAGTTCACTCACTTTGGTGACAAAGTGAATTACGTGTTGCTTGGCTATCCGCAGATATGCACAACCCTGCCATGAGGGTAAACATGGCCTTTGTCTTGAGTGCACTCACTTTGGTAACAAAATGATTTATGTTTTGCTTGGCTAGCCGTAGATTCGCACAACCCTGCCACAAGTGTAAACATGGCCTCCGTCTGATGTTGTTTTAGTACACTTGTGCATAAGGTCTCTTGTCTATGTTATTATTGTAATGAAATGCTTATGAAAATACCATTGCCTTTTTTTGAGAACTATCTGTTTTTGGATTCCGTAACTCGCTCATGTTTACACACTAGAATAGGTTTATTGCTTATTGAGTTGGTGGACTCACCTGTTTATCCACCATTTGGAATAGATGGCACGTGATAGAATAAGAGAAATATGACATAAGTGGATTGCCAGATTGGTGAGATTTTAGAGAATATGTAGCATCGTCAAGTTTACTTTCTTCGGAAGATTTTTTGAGGTATTTGATTTTTGAGGTATTTGATTTTTGAGGATTATTGTATCTAAGTTTTATATTTTGTGGATTTTAGGTTAAAAGGGTTCACCCCCAGGTATGGGGCGTGACATTCTGTGTAAACCCTAACCTCTAGAGATATTCTGTGGCTCTCTCTATCTCTCTCGTCATTATTGCGCAAGGTTCAATTGTCTCACGGCAAATGGGAGAAAAGTTCACAAAGTTGCAAACTCTAGTGTTTTGTTCTCTTACTCCATAGTGTAAAATTGAAGCCACATAAGCGTACTAGGGTAATCTTCATTTAAGTGCGAGTCCCACAATTTCCTATACATAATAGTAATCTAGTGCTTGTACTGTATCTCTTATGCATGTCTTAGGCTGTTTTAATTTGTGGTTACCTTTGTGTGAGAGTATTTTAATTCAATTGTCTGTCTCTTTTCTTTTTGTTTTGTTTTTTTTGGATTAGGGGGGAATCGTCCCACGGCAGAGCCCTTAGGACTCACCCATGGAACCTAAACCCCCGGGGAGACTAAAACAACAATCCACCGCCATGGCTTCCAACTTAAATCGCAATTTGATCCTATGGAGAATCAAACCTGTGACATAGGGCTCATGCACACAATTCTCTCTCTCTTTACATGTTGTAGATTTTAGAATGAGTCATATGACTAGAGGTTTGTATTATTTTACTTCTTAATTTGTTTGGTCTACAATGGATGCTTTTTGGCATACGCACTCCGTTAGAACAACTGTGGGACTATTTTCCGTGGTGACTTTGTAGTATAGAGTGTTGTGATTTTGTTTTGGTTAATTCTATGTAGTTTGTTTTTTTACTAAAAGTATGGACCTTTGGCTGAAATGAACTGCAACCCACTGTTTTAGTAGATAATTGGTCATGTCCCATGCTAAATGTTCTTAAATATGGTGTAGTTGAGTTTAGGTTATTTGGGTGTATAAATAGACGTTTCTATCTGCCTCTAGCCATGCATCTTTCTTTTATTTTTCTCTCTGGTCCGCACTTCGGGTTCAACCTTTGAGCTGATTTAGTTTTTTTGATCGGTAAATAAAATTTTATTGATTATAAGAGTAGGCAAAGCCCAAGTACACGGGTCATATACAAGACCAATGCCTAGAAGTGATGTTCTAGTGATACAAGAAATTCATGAATTGGTCATGCCATTAAAATCAATTAGAATTGACCATTGGAGCAAGGTGTTAAAAAAGAAAGTTCTAAGTTTATCCAATGACTGCTCACGATCTTCGAAGTTCCGCTCGTTCCTCTCCCTCCAAAGACACCACCATAGACATATAGAAACCATCTTCCAAGTTGCAGCAATCTGAGAAGTGCCTTGAAGACCTCTCCATGAAGCTGAGAGGTCAATCACCCTTCTTGGCATCACCCAAGCTACGCTATACCCACCCTAGTAAAAAAGTCGTTCCACAAAGTCGTGGCAATTTCGCAATGCATTAGTAGATGATTGACGGATTCTCTACTCTTTTTACACATACAACACCAATCCAATACTATGATACGGCGTTTTCTTAGGTTGGCAATAGTGAGAACTTCTCCAAAGAAACTGTCCAAACAAAAAAGATGCCTTTAGGAGGGCCTTTGTCTTCCAAATGCTCTTCCACAGAAATAGATTTGCATTACGCTTAGAGATGGATTGGTAGAAGGAATGTATTGTGAACTTCCCTTTTGCCGAGGGGCGCCAAAAAAGTTTTTCTTCACCTCCCGCCCTCATAGGGACTGAATAGACTAGGGTGTAGAATTCAGAGATTGCGTCAACTTCCCAATCATGGACAGCTCTAAGGAATGTGACACTCTACCAGGGGGGGGGGGTGCCGTTAGAACAGTGAAGGAGGTCCTTGATCGAGGCTTCTTTCATGCTTGCTATACCAAAGAAGTCTGGATAGGCTTCCTTAAGTGTTCTGTCACCACACCATCTGTCATGCCAGAATTTGATACGGGACCCGTCACCTACCTCAAAACAGATAAAACTAGAAAAGATATTCCATCCAAGTCTTATGTGCTTCCAGAGCCCCACCCCATAGGGTCCATTCACCTCATTTGAGCACTAGCCACTACCATACTTTGAGTCTAAAACTGAGCTCCACAAAGCTTGATGTTTTAAGGGATATCGCCACAGCCATTTACCCAACAACGCCTTGTTAAAAAGCTGCAAATCTCAGATATCCAAGCCTCCTTGATTAGTTGGGGAACAAACGGCGGCCCATTTTACCAAATGAAATTTGAACTTGTCATTCATCCCTCCCCATAGGAAATCCTGCTGTATTTTCTCCACGCGGTAAGCTACCTGCTGTGACTCTTCCACCTTTGGATAAGTACATCCGCTTCCAACTAGCGAGTTTCCGCTCCATCTTTTCTAGGACATCATTCTAGATGGATAACGATTTGTAGTTAGCACGCAACGGGAGGCCAAGATATTTCATTGGTAAATGAGATATCTTACATCCCAAGATAGAAGCCATACCATCCACATTTTGCATTTGCCCCACTGGAATTACATCTAATTTGCTCAAGTTCACCTTCGACCCGGAAACGACTTCAAAGCATAGAAGGAGAGCCCTCAGTGCACGGATATGATCATGGCTGGCCTCGCAAAATACCAGGGTATACTTGGCAAATAAGAGGTGAGAAATATTGAGAGAGCCAGTATGGGCTTCTCCCACTAAAAAGTCAGATATAAAGCCACCCTCCACCACACCGTCAATCATTTTACTAAGTGCTTTCATTACGAAAACAAAAAGTAATGGAGATAAGGGATCCCCTTGTCTCAATCCTCACGAACTTTGAAAGAAATTGCTTGTGCCATTAATCAAAATAGAGAAGCGTGCAGTAGAGATGCAATGTTTGATCCATGAGCACCACTTCACCCCAAACCCACATTGCTCTAGCATATAGAGTAAGAAGCTCCAATTGACTCGATCTTTGGCCTTTTACATATCTAGTTTGCAAAGAAGCTGTGGCTTCTCGACTTGAGTCAACTATCCAAACATTCGTTGGCAACAAGCACCGCATCAAGAATTCGCCTCCCCTTCACAAAGGCATTTTGGGACTTTGATATTACTTTCTCCACCGCCATGCTTAATTTGTTCGCTAAGACTTTAGAGATGATTTTGTACATCCCACTCAACAAACTTATGGGACGATAATCTTTCACCTCAACCACTCCTGGTTTTTTGGGAATAAGAGCAATGAAGTGGCATTAAGGTTTTTTTTTCAGATTTTTCATTTTCGTGAAATTCTTAAAAGATCTCCATGATATCAACCCTTGATCACTTCCCAACAGAATTGAAAGAACGCATAGTGAAGCCATGTGGGCCTGGAGCTTTGTCACCCGCCATACTTTTTAACAGTTTATGAACCTCCATTTCTTCAAAAGGCCTCTCGAGCCATCCTTTTACCTGTGCATCAATAGTATCAAAGGTAAGTCCGTCTATTCTCGATCTCCAAGAGAATTGTTCCGAAAGTAAGTTCTCATAGTAGTTGACAATGTGATCTCTGATTTTGGTTGGGCTGGAAATAGTCACCCCATCCGCCAACAATGTATCAATGGTGTTGTTTCTCCTATGCGAGTTAGCCACCCCCGATGGAAGAATTTTGTACAATTATCCCCCTCCGAAAGTAACTTCAGTTTTGTGAGCCCTTTCGACTTCTGACATTTCCCTTACCTCCAATATATTCTCCAAACCTTTAAGTTCCTCCAAGAGTGTCTTCTTCTGGCTTTCCACATTAACAAACACCTGTTCATTCCAGCTTTTCAAATCTTTTTTCAATGCCTTCAATTTACATGCCAGAATGTAACTTGGGGTTCCATGGAAATGATAGGAAGTCCACCAATGTTTAACGCGGTCAATAAAGCCCTCAGATTTTAGCCACATCTTCTCAAATTTGAAGTACCTTGGACCTCCATGTATTCTGCCGCAGTTAAGAAGGATGGGAAAGTGGTTTGAACATAGTCAAGGAAGACGCTTTTGGATGAGTTTTGGAAAATGGGTTTCCTAATCCGAGGAAACCAAGAATCAATCGATCCTCGACCAAGAAGGACATTCATGGTTGCTCGACCAAGTGAAGGAACCACTTGCAAGAGGGATATTTAATAGATCTTGGTAAAAAATGAGGTTAGAAGAGTCTACCATTGATGAG
Organism: Juglans cinerea; assembly: GCA_961763995.1. Taxonomy (NCBI): domain Eukaryota; kingdom Viridiplantae; phylum Streptophyta; class Magnoliopsida; order Fagales; family Juglandaceae; genus Juglans; species Juglans cinerea. The sequence continues at coordinate 23,622,955 of CAUIVZ010000005.1, forward strand.
TTGTAGTTGGAACTTGGAACCACCCAATCTTTTACTCGGGAACCGAGTGACATTAAAATCACCCCCAATGCACCAAGGCATTATCCCAAATTCAACGTAGCCAGCCAACTCGTCCTATAATAAACTTCTAGCTTGATCTAGATTAGGACCATAAACTCCTGCGAAGGTCCATTGGAATCCATCCTCAACGTTCTTGAACGAGCAAGCCATCGTAAAATCCCCCATACCATCCTCCATCTTTTCCACCACTTGTTTGTCCCACATCACTAGAATGCCCCCCGATGCTCCATTGGAGGGTGTAGATAGTGCCAACCCACCTGATTACATGCCCACAAAATCTTGATGATGCTTAAAGAGATAAACTCCAATTTCGTTTCTTGTAAACATATAATGTCGCCTCGCCACATTCGTAGTTGATTTCTGATTGTGAGGCGCTTCTCCTTCTTGTTCAGCCCCCTCATTCCAAAAAATGATTTTTGGCTTCGTTGTACAACCTCCTTTGCCCTTCACTTCGCTCTCCCACGATTCGAGCTCCGTTCACTTGTCTCATCATTTACTGTCCAGGTAAGCCGTTTGAGCTCCCTAGCTTTCTTAGCTGAGTTGCCATCTGGGCTAGCCTATCTTTGTCCAGCCTCTACAACTGCAAGTAAAGCAATAAATTGGTCTTCGAAGGCATTACATACAATCCCCACGCAATGTTGGATCTCTTTAACTTTATGGATGACCCATTCTAAAGCCTGTGTATTATTCGGATGTACAGAGTTCAATGGGGTAGGTGCCTCCCAGGACTCTCCATTACTACCCAAAGGAACTTCCTTCGCCAGCTCAGAACACAACCCCATCCAGTGCCCTCTCTTGTTCCCATCAGGCTCATACAAAGCTATAGCCACCTTGGAAGATTCAGCCCCTGCAGACTCAGGTGCCTTACCGAAGCTAGAGGCCACCTCTAATGGTAGTTTTGAACCACTGTGTAAGGACTCAGGTGAGGCCGCACCTTTAAACTCTGCGATTTCGGAAACTATTTTTACCTCCAAAGCAGGTACGAATTCCTCTGATGTCACCGACACCCCTTTAGACTCAGGTGCCTTACTGGAGCTAGAGGTCACCTCTAATGAGAGTTTCGGCCCAGTCTACGTCGACATAGGTGGGGCTGCACCCTCCAACTCTGCGATTTTGGCGACATTTTGTATCTCCGAGATAGATTCGACTTCCTTGGGTGTCGTCGGCGCTGCCACAGGATCGCCCACGTCCAGCAACCCGTTCTGTGAGGTCCCCAACCGACGGATCAGCGGCTCCGATAGTCTGGATGCTGTGTTGAGTGTCGCTAGCACCGTTGCCGACACAACGGCCATCAGGTTGTCGACCACCGGATGGCCCTTGTCCGGGGCCCCATTCTGTGAGGTCCCCGGCTGAAAGGTCAATGACTCCGATGGTCTGGATGCTGTATTGACTGAAGGGCTGGGCCCTTTCCTGGAGTTAGCCCGCCAGTGGTTAGCTACAGGCCTTGAGGCCATATGGGCTGGGCCCTTTCCTTTTGCGGCCCACAGGGAGCAAGCCCCTCTAGCTCTTCCATTTCCCTTACACAGCCCACAACTGCCTCTAAGCCCAACCCGTATCGTTGGTTTACCCTCTGGATGAAACTGTTAACCATCTCCCTCGATGGCAGAATCATCACATGGAGTCAAAGACAGCCTCTGCGTATGACTTCACAAGGCCTTTATCCGAGTCTTTTTGTTGGAGGGTTCCAGCCCCTCTTAAGGAATTCTTCCCAGATTTTCCCATGCTTTCATGCACCTCACGAAGCTCCTTTGCCATTTTTTTCCGGCCATTCCCTTCCACTTCTTCAGTGATTATAATGATGCTTCTTCTTCCACCTCCTCTATATTCCACTAGAGTCAGGAATCTTCCATAAGCATTTGAACCTCTTTGTGCAATGAAAGCGCTGCTGCTTGCAAGGGAGGTTTTATAAAATTCCTTTTTTCCATTTGAGCAAGCACACTCCTCCAATGTCTGCACCAGCCATGTCACAGCTGAGGATCCCAAAACCAACTCTTTCATCACCTTTCTACCTTGCTCTACAATGCCCACCGATTGACTTCCTTCCATAGAAAGCTCAAAAATTTTAGTTTCAATTAGGACCAGTTTCGAGTGACCCATCTAGACACAGCAAATCAAGGAGATAATGATCTTTGAGAACCCTTCATGGAAACAGTACGGAGAGAAAACAAATGGTTTATAATGCAATATGCTTATGAAGCAGCTGGCTAATTTACCAGATTCGCTGTTACTGTAAAATTTTGTTCCATGGTTGATGGATGATGGAATGATCTAATCTACCTTCTGAATTCTTGATTTTTTTTTTTAATTGTTACTTCACATCTGTTTGACCATAGGCAGTAGTCTTCTAGATGTTCCTGCCCATGCTGTTAGAGATATGTAGTTTAAAATCATCATGTGTTTGCAACAATGAGCATAACAACTGATGGGTGAACTTTTTCATTTGTAAAATTCGTACAATTGTTTTTTTTCGTCAGTAAATAAAATTTTATTGACAATAAGAATAGACAAGTGCCCAAAGTACACAGTACATATAGCATCACCTATGCATGATGATCTAGTGATACTAGAAATTATTTGTACAATTCTGATATCAGTGTGATGCCCCACATCTGTGGGAGGCTGGTGAATAGGGACACAAGGAAGCTCCAAATGCAATATTGATTAGTTCTTTTGGAGTATAAACCCAGATGTGGCTACTTATCAAAAATAAAAAAATAAACCCAGATGTGGCTTTGGTTTTTCTTGAACCGTTATAACCGGAACAAGCTAAGATGTTATTTTATTTTTACTTCTAAAAAAAAACAATTTCGGAAATGAAAACCATCTGTTCAAGTTGAACATTTCACTGGTTACTTTGAAAGGTTTCCCCGTGTCTGAATTATTGTCTACCTTGATTGCAGGGTTGCTCAAATGGATGATTATCAAGAAATAGAGGACAAAACATCAGAAACAATTTCTGATAATGCATCACAAAAGAAACAGGAAACTCGTGATGATATGCTTTCCAGGCATAGGTGATGTATTCATCGCAATTCTAAATTATTACTTTTTTGGGCTCATTTTGTGAATGTGTTGAATGTGTTGATTTTCTTTGTTTTGGAACCATTATGGTTCTGGATGCTTAATTCTTATTACTTTGACGTATCATTTTACAGTTTAATTTGAAGATGCAGACATGTTACAGCATAACACAAGTCACCAACATTGTGCCCGTTCAAAAATTTTGGAAAATAAAGTCTAATTTGTTTTTTCAAGTTCAATGGGTATAATAAGACATTGGCTTGATTTGAATGCCCCACATTCATTCTGCCTATTGCATTGTGGGATAATGATCTAGTTTTACTGGCATTAGATTTTATTATTCCATCTGTTCTTTTGCTCTGCTAGGCGGTGCATTGATAATGATCTAGTTTTCTTTTCTTTTCTTTTATTGTTTTAGAATTTGGATTCCATGTTTCAGCATTTTCAGATAATGATGTTACATAATGACACTTATTTTTGTACAGGAAAGAGATATCGCAGCTGCAGAACAAGGAAATTGAACTGAAAAAGGCAGCAGCGAAAGGTAGCAAGGCTGAACAGAAAGCTAAGAAGAAACAGGTGGAGGAAGAGATCTCTCAACTTTCTGCTGAACTTAAAGAAAAACATGCTGCAGAACTTTCTTCATTAGGCTATAGCAGTAGTGATGGAGATGGAAAAAGCAATATTGTCAATTTGGTGAAAGCCATTGCTGGGGTTTCTGTTACCAGTCAACCTGACCAATCAAAGCCTAGCAAGAGTGCAAAGAGACGAGGAAAAAGAGCTCAGCAAGAAGCAGAAAGAGAGCAAAGAATTCAAGAGGAGCAGAGTAGCATTGTAAGTGATCGAATGATTGAAGATGAGAAACTGGAAAGAAAGCTTGAACCCCTTGGTTTGACTGTAAATGAAATAAAGCCGGATGGTCACTGTCTCTACCGAGCTGTTGAGGACCAGTTAGCTCTTTTATCGGGTGGTTTATCTCCATATACGTACCAAGAGCTTCGAGAAATGGTGGCTGCTTATATGAGGAAACATGCATCTGATTTCTTTCCATTTTTCCTCTCAGATAATGCGATAGAAGGAGATTCTGATAATTCTCTGGCAGAGAGATTTGAGAATTACTGCAAAGAAGTGGAGTCAACAGCAGTGTGGGGAGGACAACTAGAGCTCGGTGCTTTAACTCACTGCCTTAGAAAACATATCATGATATACTCAGGGTCATTCCCTGATGTAGAGATGGGGAAGGAGTACATATCAGATGGTGTGAATGGTTCATCAGATTCAAGTATCATGCTATCATACCATAGGCATGCATTTGGCCTGGGGGAGCACTATAATTCTGTGATCCCAATTTGATCAAATAAATATGTTTTGAATTATGAGTATAAAATTAGTTGAAGAGGTACTGGTACTGCATTGTTGGATCATAATGACCCTCCTGTCATAATATGATTGTTTTAATCTCAACTACATAAAAGTTTTAATGTGCTGGTTAGACTTTCTTATCAGTTACACTTTGAAATTGATTTTTCCTCCCTGAATGGAAGTACTTTTCTTTTCCTCTCTGAATTGAATTAAACCCTTGGATTGTTCATTTGTTCTTTATATTTGAAAATGTAGGTGTAACCCTGATGCTGATGCATGGCCATCAAACAATCAAAATTCCTGATATACATGTCTTGGTTCTATTTTGTTAGATCTTTCTGATGGAATTCCATAAACTTCAGAGAATGCAGGATATTGAAGAAGCAGCAATAATAAAACTTTTCGCCCTGGTCAGTGTTCCCAATGTTACAGCTCACTCAGCCATACCCGGTGAGCCAAATTATATATGTTAGGGTGTTGTCTTGCAAATTAAAAAGATCGACTTGGGATTTCCATATCTTATCCAATCATATCAATTGCTAAAAGTGACACTGCATGCCCGGCCCTTCGCATTCTCTAGAGCCAGATTTGCACATTTGGATCGTACGCGAGTCTTTTTTTCTTTTCTAGGCCGAAATACGTGGCGACACATGTAGTTGCTTGAAAATTACTTGAAACATCTTTTATATATACGCATAGTTTTGGAGTGATCACAAAAGAGAATAAAAATGAGGAAGCATCTTTTCCAGGATATGGATAGGCGACAGAAATCTTATTTTCGAAAAAGTTTCTAAGGATAGATAATGTTCATAAGAATTTGTGGTGGTGTAATTTGGATGGTTGGGTTTGGAGAGCAGGAGAATTTAGATTTGGATTTTTAGAATCTAAATCCTTTATTTGGATCATACATTTTAATTTAGATTTGGACCAAATTCTTTTCAAAATCTTGAACTTGATCAAATCACATTGAAAAGAAAGGAGTTTAAAATCATCACATTGATTTAAATAATTCAAATCCAATTTATGCCGCAAATCGTATTTCCCGTCCAACCAGTTTCGCCGCTAAGTGGTTTGTAGTAATCCATCTCAAAAAGTTTGTAACGGCGAAACTTAACTGCATCGCTAAAAACAGTTGGGGTTGCGTCACTTCCTATTTATGATTAAATCATGCGCAAAATTACTAAAATTTTTGACAACGTATATAAGCTAGCTGTGGTTTGAACAATCATGCATGCTGGTGATACAGTAGTAGTGTACCATAAGCCATATGATCTAAGGGTGTAAATGCAAACTGGAAAATCGGTCCGGACCGGACTGGACCGAACCGGTTTTACCGGTTTTGGACCGGTCCGGTCCCGAAACCGGTTTTTAAAATCTAAAAACCGGTCGCTTCCGGTCCGGTTCCGGGATTTTTTGGACCGGACCGGACCGGTTGATTAAAAAAATAAAAAATAATATTTTTACATATAAGTTTTATACAAAATATTTTTTATATATTAAATATTAATATATATAAGTTTTATATATAATATATAATTATAAATTTTTATGTGAAATTTTTATATAGAATATATATAATTATATATATTCATATATGAAATAATTTCTTGTTATAATTTATAAATTATTACATAAAATGTTAACATTAAATCACTAAAAGTTTATAACTAATACTAATATATAACTTATAACTATACCAATAGTCTAATATTAATACTATTATATAGTCTAATATATTAACAAAAGTATAAAACATTTTTTTTTAAATCAGTTTTTTTTTTTTATAAACAAATTTTTAATGACAAATTGTGAAACTTACATTTTAAAAAAACCGGAAAACCGGACCGGACCGGACCGGAAACGGGTAAAACCGGAAGTACCGGTTTAGGAGGATAACCGGTGCGTAATCGGTTTTGAAAAATACAAAACCGGTACATACCGGTTCGGTCTTAGATTTTATCCAAAACCGGACCGAACCGGACCGGTTACACTCCTAATATGATCATCAGTTTTACTTCCTTGACAATCATGATCACAAGGCCGGTTCGCTAGCTCTACGGAAGTACTGTTTCTATATATAGAACGTACAAGCTATGCATGATTTACTATAAAAAAACTGCTTATTTGCAACCAGTTAATTCCAGTGAAATGACTATTTGCAACTAAAATTGGTTGTGAAAAATCTTTTAGTCGCAATAAATTGGTCGTAAAAGTCCGTTTTTCTTGTAGTGAATTTGTATCTACGAGTACTGAAAGAAGTTTTCTAATTATTAATGTACATTGCTTTGAGCATATTGCTTAATTAAAGAATTAATGGTGTGAAATCCCTCAAAGCACAATGTATATTAATAAGGTCATGCCTCTTTGATAAGGTCCATTGCTTCTTAATTAATTGATTGACCGATATCTCACAATTAGCAGATCACCATTTTCTTTTCTGATAATGCATGTAGGGATACTCCTATATATATATATATATATATATATATATATATATATATATTATGTTGATCTCGGTTCAACGGTCTCTTAACTCTTTTGAGTTTTGACATCAAAATAAAGCTTTTATATGGTTATATTTTTTACACACGTGATATTTATATATTGATCATGACATTATAATAGGCAGTTTGGTCCAAAGTTTAGGGTACTAATCAGCCATTTAACGCAGAGAATATCTTAGCGGCGCATCTTTCCATGCAATTAGTGCAATGTGTGAAAAAAGATAATGTGGTGGGTCTTGAAGGCATCTTCTCTTTTTTGTACGGCCATTGCATAGATTTTCAACCTGTTTGGGAAGATCATTACTTTTAATAAGCATCTTCTCTTTTTTTTTTTTTTTTTTTTAGCCCAAAACTTGATCTCCCTTTAATTATTTAGCTTTCGGTTTTCTTGAATTTTATGTATGTATTTATGCATGCATGCATGCATGTAAGTGAGTACTCTAAAATCGCGAAATGAATTCTAGTGAATAAATGAATTCTAGTGAATGAATTTGGGAATGTCATGCACGAAAAAACGTACAAAGCCCTTTTTTTTTTGGATGCTGTCTAATATGTTTATTTATTTATTTGGAATAAGATTTTCTTGTATCAATCCTCCATCGTTCATGCATGCATATATGTCGGTACCCACAGTAAGTACCTGCAGCCACTTTGGTTAATATTCATTAATGTTTACATCAATCAGTACCTTGTCACTGAAAAAAGGATAAGTACTTTGGCTCGAGGAATATTGTACTAATTTGATCCCAATGATCATCACATTTTCCATGTTAATATTCCGATATATATGCAACTTGTCATTCAGTACTGACGTTTCTAAATGACAACATTAACCTTAACGTTGCTAAGATGATGGGTGGATACATTTTCAAGCTACTTTGCAACTTGTTATTCTATGTGTAAAAATTGCCACTTCAGTCATTATCAAGAAGTAATCATAAAGAGTAATTTAGGACTGATCCGATTATATTCTTGTGCACATTTTATTCATCCCCTTCTGTTGTTATTCTAGGAACCAGACAATCTAAAACGAATTCTATAAATAGACATCAATTGGAGCTCAAGCTCTTCACAGCAGAGCCTTTAACTCACTGCATGCACAATTAAGCTTCTTAGACACAAATCGCATAATTCCTGCAAGTACCTCTATCTGTAAAATTAATGGAGACTGTAAGGAGGTTGGTGGGTGAGTACCCAGTGGTGATCTTCAGCAATAGGAGCTCTTCTTGCCTGAGCTTGACTGTCAAGTCAGTAATAGGTAGCTTTGGAGCAAACCCTAAAGTTTACGAGCTGGATCAGGTACCAGATGGCCCGCAAATTCAGAGGGCGCTGCAGCAGCTAGGATGTCAAGAAAACGTACCGGCTGTGTTCATAGGGCAGAGGTTAATTGGTGGTAGCAAAGAGGTCAACAGTCTACTTCTTAGGAATGAGCTAGAGCCATTACTCAGAGAGGCCAGAGCGATTTGGGTCTGATCATCAAGTAATATTTATATATATAAATATATATATATATATATATATATATATGATCATCTAGTCGATCATGCATGTACTACTGATCAATATTATTTTTGCTACTGTATTCATTACTAACTAATCATGATAAGGCTCGAATAAGCCTTTTTTGTACGCCCATGATATATAATATAATATATATATATAGTTTGGACATGAGATGTTTGTTCGAGTCTAATTAATTATATAATTATCTTCTGATCTCCGGTTAGTACTCTCGTTTTGGTTGACTAGAACCGCATTAATTGTCTCTTTTGCACATTATAATTAGTTGGTACTTGGAATAACCAATTAACTAAATGCAAGATTAATTCTTGTGCTAGAAAATAAATACAGCAAGTGCATGCCAAGTATATATACGTAAGGTTTGATCTCCATATACATATATATATATATATATATACATATATATATATATATATATATTTTCTTGCCATGCATACTAATTAATTCGTTTAATTTCTTCCTAGTTCATGGGTTATCATGACGATGATGAATCATAAATTTCTGAATGAGAATTAGTACTACATTAATCGGGGATATATAATTCGATCGAATACGGGAATTAATGCTAGCTAGCTAGCTTCCTTCTCGAAGGGAATTAGAAGAAGCTCATGATCTAGCTAGCTAGCTAGCTGACCAAGTTATGCGCACTTAGCAATTGGCCGGCCACTACTCTGGATCATTTTCCTCAACTCCCCATGAGATCAAAAGCTATAGCTAGCGCTGCAAGGTTGCCTAGCTAGATCATGTCACCGATCGATGATCAGGGGGGATAAAAATGGCCGGCCTCTTGATTTCTAGCTAGCTACTTAGTACGTATAAATCTTATCCCTGATCATGATGATATGCATGCAGAATATAAGAACTGGCCCCTGGGTAAAAAAAAAAATCATCGAAAACATCTGTTCAATCACAAAATGCCCGACTCACATGATCATGCACAATGACAGGAATAATTGGAATAGCGAACCACGTGAGAGGAGTACTAAAAGAAGAAAACAACAGCTCGCGCGTGTGCAAAGATGCCTTCATCCACCGACGGGAGTACGGCTAGCTAATTAATTGCGTACGTATATATTTATGATCAGCTTGCTTAATTTCTCGATAATCTATAATATTAACATTAATCTTGACATGTTAATACGTATGTACGTATGTTGTAACGGCCCGTCCCCGTGGATCTAGAGAGTTAATTCATGTCAACTAAAATCATCTCCAATGACATTTTTAAAATAAACCAGAGTCTCCATAACATAATAACCTATTTGTCCAATACAAATATCCATGTTTCTATATAAGGGCACATCAGAAGTGCTTCAATAATATACATAAACATTTCCACAAGGACTAGGAATATCTATTACTCAAAATACCAAAGCAACATAAAATATCAACACTACCAAAAGACTCTCCAAAAGCCATTGTACCTTAAGACACTTAATCTTCTATGATCAACAAAACTTTCAAGTACTCACTATTCTTGACTTCCAGTTGCTGCATCAAAATTATCTGAAACATATTATGAAGATAAGGGGTGAGTTATCAACAACTCAGTACACAGAGAATATATACTAGTATGTAAACATGAGCCTTTTCAGAAAGTCCAGTATGCAGAAACAAAACATTTCATTTTTATATGCAGATCTCAGAAACGTGTTATCAGAAAATCAGAGCGACTTTTCATACTCAAAAATCAACTGTTCATATTTAAAGACAGTTTTCATATTCAAAGACCATTTTCATATTAAAAAACCAACTGTTCATATTCAAAGATCCGCTTCATAATCAAAGACCCTTTTTTATAAAAAACTATTTTCATATTCAAAAACCATTTTCATATTCAAAGATCCGTTTCATAATCAAAGACCATTTTTATATTAAAAAAACAAATCATTTTCATATTAAAAAATGCTTTGGCATAACATAACTGAACATATTCATCTTATCATATCATATCGTATCGTATCATGTCATATCATATACCACGTTTAACTCCCGTGGTAGGGTTGTGCTATCCTTGGTGGCCAAACCAGGCAGTATCATATTGTGAAACTTCCATTTTTTCAATCTCGGAGTCCCTAGTGTGCACACAGGAAAGAACACATAAAAGACCACTTTGTTTTCAAAGTGGGTGCACTCATATCATATCATATCATGTTGGTACCAACCATATCACGTGAACTAATATCATCATATCATAACCATATTCAGAATCAGAATCAAAATAGATAAATATGCCAAAGGTTTTTCATATCCATATCATATCAAACCATGTGCTGAACATATTCATATCATTTCTATTTTATCATAAACAAACCCAAATCATTTTCATATCATATGTACGAAAATTCACAGATATCGTATTCGCTCTTTTGTACATTTCAGAAACATGTCAAATATTGCTCATGTCTACACAATTCATGTCAAAAACATTTCTTTTTTCATTTCTTTTTATGCAAATCTAGCATAGGAACCCCGCTTACCTAGACTACTTAGCCTTTCGAAAATTTCCTCAAAAATTTCCGAACAAATGTTAATCTTCACCTATAACACAATCACGTCATTTTTATAAATTTCCAATCGAACATGTATTCCAATATTTAAGCCTAAGATGCTAAAATAACTTACTTTGATTCCTCAGAAACCTAAATTCACGAAATCCTAAAATGTTAATACCTCCCAAATTCCAACTAAATCTCTGACTAAAGTATTAAACTCTAACTTATTTACTATTGAAAATCAAACTATCAGATTTAATACTACATAACATAATTATACCAAAATTTCTTTTTAAGTTATACATAAAGACTATTTAACAAACTAGGTCATAATAAAATTACAACGTTATCACTTACTTTTGAAAGAAGCTTTACTAAAAATAAATTTAACTTACCAAAATCATTTCTGTAAACATGGAAAACTTAGAGTTTACAAATACATATTAAAGGTTTAAAACACAATAATGCAACTTGTAACTCAAAGGTAAAAATGTAATTTTATTTATTTATTAGACCGACTATGCAATAGCTTTTGTAATTCTTCCTCATTTGAAAACGTGATCAAAGGACATAATAGTAATAACTCCTATTCTATTAGGTTACAGACTTACCCATATATATATATATATATATATATACAACTCTTTAAGTTAGCAACACGAAAAACAAAAGAAAAGAAGTGCAGCGACATAGACTTACAACTAAACCGAGAATATGCTTGGAGGGGCAAGGCGTGACAGGCTGGCTGGAGGAACTACGGTGGCGCGACTGGAGTGTTGAGGAATGCTGCGGAGATGTCGTCGAGCTGGGCTGAGCACGAGAGAACAAGAGAGGGCGAGGTGAGCGAGCGAGAGGTGGAGAGAAAGGAGTGTGTGGACCGAAAGAGATGCTCACCGTGAGGGGTGGTTACGACTGAGGTGGCTTGTGGGTGTCCGACGCCCTTTTTCGTGCAGGTGGTGACGACTTGGAGTGACTGGTGTGGTGCGGTGTGTTGTGGTGGTTCGGTGGGTAGGACCTCTGTTTCGGGTGGCTAAAAACAGGAGAGTTTCGTGGCTTGTAACGGAGGCTATGAGAGGCGTTGGGCGGCGGCTTTGAGTGGCTGGGCACGGTGGTGAAATTTGGATCGACGTTCACAAGGGATGGACGAACTGTGCAGCAGCGACGCGTCGGTGCAGTGGGTCACCCGACTCACCCTTTGTTTTTTTTTTTTTTTTTGTGAAAAACAAAGAAAAAAAGTTATGGGTGATGGAGGCTGTGATTGACGGCAATGATCCTCACTAGCGCAGTGGAGAGGAGACCTCGGTTTGGCCTTCTGTGAGAGGATAACGAGTGGCACTTATTCTAGAGTTGTGGTTACTTAACATATATATAAGCTATAAATAGTAAAGAAAAAAAAACTAGAAGAAAAGGGTGAACAGACGTGCATGAAAATGGAAGGTGGACGTGAAACCGTGCGACCTGAATTCTGGAGATGCTTCGGCCTGGGCTGGCAGTGGGCTAGGTCTTACATACGTCGATATAAGCTCTCGGTCTGAATGGATGCTAACATGCATTAAGTTCGATCTGCATCTTCATATTTCAAAAACTAACAAGAAGAATGTCGATCTCCGGGAACCAGCGGCATGCATGCTTGTTAACGTACGTACGTACGTTGTCCCTAGCTACTTTCTCTTGCAAGCTACTGAGCAAAAAAAAAAAGGGGGGGGGGGGGGGGGGGTTCATTATAATTATGTATTAATTAATTGTCACGTATTTTCTTAATTCATTTCATATCTAGAAAAAGACATGATCAGCTTGAAGTTTAATGCAGAAATTAAGTACAAATATATACGTTTAGATCGAACTACTAGATCGAACCAAAGTTGTACGTACGTACTAGTACTGCTTTTATAACCGGGCCGTACGTCGTGTGTGATGCCAGGAACCGACCTCGATCGTAGTACTACATGTTAATTCTAGCAAGCTGCAAGCGTGCAGTACATACCAAGGGTCCAAGAGTGACGTACATTGCAGGCCTGCCTCCAATATATATATATATAATCATATATCTGCAGAATAATCTTGCATGAATGCATGCATGGTAGATGTAGGATGGAGTACTGATCAATATTTGCACAAATTAAGCTGGTGATGAAGAAAAAGGGTTTGTGATAGAATATACTAGTGTACTGATGAATGAGAAGACTTAAAATCTGATCTTCAGTACTAGTGAGAAATGATACATATACAACATTTTTATAATCTTTTATAAAATCATGTTCTAAAATGAGAGTATATTTTAGGTAAAGTGAATGTTACTTTTATAAGTTACTTCATAAAAAATTATTGTATGTCTATCATTTTCATATACATATACATGTATATATATAATATATACTAGTAGTGGGGCAATGATTTGCCCGGTTAAATGAAAAACAAGTTGTAAAATATAAACATGTTCTGTATAATCAGAAAAACGTAATGATAAGCTAAAGAAGGATAATAATCTCATTCAAATTATAAACTATTAAGCCAAACAATAATAAATTTAAACAAACCATAGGTTGAAGCAAGTTTGGGAAATAAAGCATGTTTGTTGGGAATTTAAATTACAGTTTCTTCCTTAAACAACAAAATATCATGGAATTGTTTTCTTGGTCATTGAGATGGCAGTTAAAAAGTTTAGGGAGTTATGCATGTAGAGGTCATGTGGTGTCTTCATTCACGACATTTATCGAGAGAACATTGAATCTTTTATGTGGCTCTGCTTTTGGAGTTGATCCACCTCTGCACCTAGCTGTATGATCTATTCTTTTTTTGAGCATAATGTTGCGATGTTTTGGAGACACGGTAAATATTTCTGCATGAAATGAATTTGCAATTTAAGTATGGTTATTAAAGATTTATGAGCATATAAATATAGAAAATATAAAGTATGGTAAACAAATATAAATACAATACTTGGGTGTTATGATTGTGACCTACCAATACATGAAGAGGAGCAATCAAATTTCAGGATTCCATTCAATTCTAGGCTCAAAGAATCTAGTGTAACTCCAAAAATATGTTAAACCCAACACTACTTTACTTGAATGTAATGAAGTTCTAACCCAATTTGTAAATACTACTTTCTAGCAATAGCATTGCCCTTCCCAATTCACTTATCAGACATACAAAGAAGTTAAGAACAATTGACAGGACACAATATTCTGTTCTAAAAAAATAATCTTGAGAGAAATGAGAATTCAGCGCAGCTCAAATATCCAACCAATCTTCTTTAATTAAGGAGATTTGTTAAAAAAAAAAAAAAAAAAACTAAAACTGTTGTAGGAAGCCCACACAGAGTAAAGATTTTACAATTTACAATTAGCGTCTATTTTCTAGCAGCCGGCCTCCAACGCCAAAAAAGTGCGACCGATTCCAACGAAATCGACAAAACTATTTCGAAATTTGAGACTTAAATGCTTAATCATTAAAATTGAAAATTAGGAACGCAATCATTTTATAACCCCTTTAGCAGCATTATTTTTGAGACTTAACTGTTTAATCATTAAGCAGTTTTTTAAAACAAATATATTAGTACTTTTATCCTATCATTTTATATAATATGAAGATGATCGATAGATTATTGCTTCGGTAAAAATATTTACACCATCACATGCATTTTGAGATCATATAATAATTAATCAAATTCAATTATTAAGATAATTCAAAACTAAAAAGTCAGAAAAATGGGAAACTATGGCATTTTAAAATGGTTAACTTAATTAATAAGCAGAATTCTTTCAAATAAATAAGGATGAGTAATTCTATATACAACCGTGAAATGCGTAACCGCCGCGTAATCGATTTGAAAAATAGTGGGGTCTACTATTAAAAAATTAATTTTTTTTCATGTGGATCCCATGTTTTATTTTTTTATTTTCAAAACGACTACGCGGCGGTTGCACAAATCACAGTTGTAAATATATTTTCTCAAAGAAAAGATATTTACAACCGTGAATTGTGCAACCGCCGCGTAATCGTTTTGAAAAAAGTGAATAAAATATGGGACCCACATGAAAAAAATTAATTTTTTAATAGTGGACCCCACTCTTTTTCAAAGCAATTACGCGGCGTTTACGCACTTCACGGTTGTATGTAGAATTACTCATTTTCTCAATAAGGATTTGATTTCGGTCTATACTCAATGAATAACAAATATATGTCTTTTGTGTCGATTAGAGGACATGTGTCATGATCTAATTGGTCTAATTCCAAGGCAACTTACTTTTAGGAGTGTTGATGTCATGTTTCTCAGCCCGAGCATCTCCCACGGGGGCCAAATCCATCCACCTGCAACTAAAGAGAAATGAGGGCTTCAGGGTGGTATGGGACACCTCCGATGCTAAAGTCAGTATGAGTTCTTTTGGAGAATAATGAACTGAAGTGTCAAAAATTATAAACCCCTCCCCTGGCTGAGGGAAGGGGTATTTATACCTGGTCGGGAAAATCCTCGAAAGAGAGGTGGTGGGTGTGCCGCTTTGTACTGGGGTCGGGTGTCCCTGCCATCTCCCTGTTGTTCAGCAGGCTTGCCAGACTTGATCGTGGCCTTTGCTGACACCTTGAGAGGCATGAATTAGTGTGTCTGGCCCCAGGTTCATTAAATGTGGCGTGACTCCCTGTCATGGTGTGCTTGTTTCTATCCCATTAAATGCGGTGTGGCACTGGTGAGGTGCGTCCATCCCTTTGACTTGTCCAGACGCAGGGCAGGGACATGGGCTGTCTCTGAGTGTTGGCCAATAAGGGTGTCAGACAGGCCTGCCTTCCATCCCCTGGCCAGCAGGCATTGCCCGAAGGCTTTCCTTCTTGGGCCCCTTGGGCCTACCTGTCCCAGCCAGGCCCAGCCCATCCCTTGTCCTCGGGCCCTAGGACTCTTCGGGCCTTGCAGACTGACCCTGGGGATTACTCCCTTAGCCCAGCCCTAGGGATTACTCCCCTCAGAGTACCCCGTGAATTCTTAGTACACATGTGTGGTGGGAATTCTAAACATCCTTGTCGCGCCTTCCTTGGGCACGATCCTTATAGCCATTCCTCCCGTCATTAATGCATGAGGGCACTTTAGCTTCCGTTGTCTTTCCAACTTCCTTACTATTGGATATGGTAGGGGTGTCTCCCCACGTCTCAGGCTGTGCATTGGCTCGTACACCCCACGTGCCTGTAGCGGCTCCCCATGTCTGCATGGACTCGCATCGGTTGGGTTTTCCGAGGCCACATACCCACATCATTCAATGCGTGCGTCAGCTCGATTTTTGCAATCTCTAGGGCTTCCCGGGAGTTGGGTTCGGCCGTTTATTGGCCTGTGCTCCCCACACGCACGACGTGGCTGCCCACGTCTGCGCAGGCCTGCGCTGATTGTGCTTCTCGAGGCCTCGATTTGTGTGTGGCCCTATATAAGACCTCTTCCCCCCTCTCATTTTCACCATTTACTTCCTTCTTCTCATTTCCTATGTTTGCTTCCTTCTTCTCATTTCCTCCATCGTCACCGGTTTCCTTCAGAGTTCTTCTCCACCGTAGTTTTTTATGCTCCTCAATTTTTCTATCCTCCTCCCTTTCGTTCCCGCCGTCTTCTTTAGTCGCCTTGATGGCCCCGAAAGGTTCTTCGGGTTCCAAACCCTTTTACTTCACCGGAAAGAGCTGGGAGTCGTCGATCTCCCCCGATGCATTTAGGCAAAGTATAACATTCCTGCGTTGGTGGTTTTGGAGGCCCAATGGCTTCGAGTGCCCGCCGTTGATTCTAACGAGATGGTGGCTCATGTGGCGCTATATCCCTTTATGTTCGCGAACGGGCTTCACCTCCCATTTTGCCGCCTCGTTCGAGACTTTCTCAACTTCCTGGGGTTGGCCCCCGAGTAACTTCATCTTAATGCCTGGTGGCTCCTAGTGGCCAGCTGCATCATTTATTGGAGGGTGCTTAGCGCCAGTTTGGAAGAGTATCTTGACTTGACAGCTAGGGAGTTCTTGTAGGTGTACCGTGTGCTACGCCTTAATAGGAGCTTGTGCAGTTTCCAGGTGCGCACGGCTGGGAGGCGCATTGCCAACCTTGAGTCACGTCACTCGCACATCAAGGACTAGTCCCGTAAGTTTTTCTTTGTCTCGGACTCGGGATGGGAGTACCCCAAGGGAGAAAAGGACCACGAGGAGTTTCCCGTTCAGGCTGTTTGGTTGTATGTCCCCTTGTCCAAGAGCCTGTCCGACGATTTCACCCAAAAGGAGGAGGCCAGGCTAGCGATAGTGCTATCCTTGGTATCGGCCCATTTGACGCGGTGTTGACCGATGTCAATATCAGGAGCTACTTGACCGTTCTCGACCGCTCGTATGTACTTGGGTGAGACTTCTTGAGGGACTGCTATGGCTGGTAGCAAGGGGAAGCGGCCAAAGGTGGCTCATGACGAGGCGGGCAGGGCTCCCCGAGGTGAGGCCAGGGGGTCCCAGAGTAAAGAGGTCGCGTCCCAAAGTGGGGCCAGAGGGACTAGGCCCCCTCCCCCCATAAGGCTTCGAGGAGTAAGGTTGGGGGATCCCAGCGTGCGCGACCCAAGCGCCCAAAGATCCCGGTTTCCCCCACTTGGGGGACTACTTCTTTCCCCGGGGCGCAATGCTCGATGCTCGCCTCTGGGCTGTTCTGCCGGCGTTCATCGTCAAAAAGGAGGAAGATGACGACGTCTTTCGGGTTGCCTTCTTTAGTGCCTTCATCCAACCAGCCCCTCATGGAGTCTTCTGTCTCCTTCAAGGAGACGTACGCTCTGCTTGTCCCCCCCATGGCCATGATGGGGTCCCCGATCTCTCCTTCCCTCCTGGAGACCGCCAGTCTGGAAGATGCTGCCCTTTCAATTCTCTCAAGTGTTGGGGCCAGGGCTCCCTCCTCCTCTGTAGTCCCAATGCCCGATGATAGAGAGAGGGTGGGCCCGAGTTCCCCCTTCGTCGTGGAGCTAAGCGACAATCGAGTGTCGATCACATCGCCTCCCCTACAATCTTCCCCGAAGCCAGAGGTGGACTCCTATATTACTTCTCCGGAGGGGGCATCCCAGCCAAGTCCTCCGACATACTAACCAAGCTCGGCCGAGGAGGAGGTTTGGCCGACGATCGACAGGGGGCCCTCGAAGACTGAAGAACCTTCCTTGGGTCCTGCCGTATTTGAGGGACCCGTGAACGAAGCTGAGGTTCCCGAATGATTGGAGGCTGTCGTGCCGAAATCCTCCGGCGCAGGTCCTTCTTTGGAGTCCATCGAGGACATGCCACAACCTTCGTGGCAGTTGGGGGTGTAGCCTCTTCCTCCCGTGCCGGATCGAGGGTAAGCCAGACCACTAGCCCGGGCCGAGACGTTTGAGCGGGAGGCCCAAAAACTAAGGCCTCTCTTTGCCCAAGTATGCTTTGCTTTATACTTAGTTCGTCCCATGGGGCACTCCCCTTCCTCCTTCTAAAACTCTATTACGTCGCGGACCAATTGGCGGGCATTATCTTTGAGGAGCACGGGGAGCTTGAGGAGGAGAACCAGTCCCTGACCCTTCTTACCCGCCTGGAGGTTCGGAAAGCAAACTGAGATCGAGGCTCTCTCCTTAGAGATAAAGGATCATAGAGGACTTCGAGTCCTTGAAAAAGCGCCACAGGCTCCTGAGGGAAAAGGTCCAGAAGCTGAAAAGGAAGAAGTCTGGGCTGAAGATGGAGCTGGCCAGGACCAAGGAGGAGCTCTCTTGAGTCTCCTTGGAGTGTAAGCATCTTTGGGACGGGCACGGCGAACGGTCGGTCCGGAGGGGGCTCCTGATACTTAGGAAAGAGAAGGACTAGATGGCCTAGGAGCAGGCCTCAACTTCCAAGCGTCACTCTCGACAGTTTTTCAAGCACTTTTCGCTTGTCTGAGAGGTTCGACGCCAAAGGGTAGAGGTGCAGCGAAACGAGGCTTTGGCCCGCAACCTCGAAGCCAAGTTGGTGAATGCCACAAACACCGTTTTTGCTCTGGACATGCAGATCTCATGCATGGAAGATAGCCAAGAGGCCAGTGCCCAGTACATGGGGGAGATCAGGTCCCAAATCCAGAACACTCTGGCCATACGAAACATTGCTTGGGGGTACGGCTACAATGAGGGTCTCGAACGGGAATATCCCGAGTCTGATCTCAACACTTTGAGTCAGGTCTCCTTGGAACTGAACCTTTAGGCTTATGCATTCGTCAAGGACCTTGGGAAGGCAGGGATGCCTCCACTCTTCCCGGGTGTTCCTCCTTCGCCCTCGTAGTCACTTTTGTATGGGCTCCAAGTCGCTTTTTTGTTTTGTTTTGTTTTTTTTTTTGTTACTCGGGCTCATATGTAAGCTTAACTAATATATATAGATCATATTTTCCTTCTTTCTTCTTGTGTACTTGTTCTTTCGTGCTTTCTCCCTTTTCTTTTTGTTTGGACATGGGTCTCTGGACTCAATTCATGTGGGCAACCGTGCAGTGAGCCTGGCCTTAACCTCACAGCCTCAACCCCGCGACGAGTCTAAGAGCTTGGTCTTGCTGGTCACGAGCCTCGGCAAGTCTAGGGAATTATTTTCGAGAGGCCCTGTGGGCAGAGCACGGGATGCTCTTGCCCAACTTCAACCCCACGGCGATCCCTGAGACTCAGCTTGTCCAGAGACTTGGCTTGTAGCACGAAGGCCGGCAAGTCGAAGGACTTGTGTCCGATTGGCTGTTGGAGGCTAGAGCCTCCTAGTGGGGCAGAGCTTGGGAGGCTCTAGCCCTAACCATGCTTCGCGGCAAGTCTAGAGACTTGGCATGTTGCACGAAATTCGACAAGTCGAGAAACTTGTGTCCGACTGGCTGTCGGTGGGGTAGAGCTCGAGAGGCTATATCCCTAACCATACTTCGCAGCAAGTCCAGAGACTTGACTTGTAGCACTAAGGCCAAAGGTTCGAGGGACTTGTGTTCGACTAGCTCTTGGTGGGGCAGAGCTTAGGAGGTTCTGGCCTTAACCATACTTCACGGCAAGTCCAGAGACTTGTCTTGTAGCACGGAGGCTGGCAAGTTTAGAGACTTGTGTTTGACTGGCTGTCGGTAAGGTTGAGGTCGGGAGGCTCTGGCCCTAACCATACTTGCGGCAAGTCCAGAGACTTGGCTTATAGCCTGAAGGTCGCCAACTCGAGAGACTTGTGTCCGACTGCTTAATGGTGGGGCAGAGCTTGGGAGGCTTTGGCCTTAACCTTACTTCACTGCAAGTCTAGGGACTTGGCTTGTAGCACGAAGTTCGACAAGTCGAAGGACTTGTGTCTGACTGGCTTTTGGTGGGATAGAGCTCAGGAGGCTTTAGCTCTAACCATACTTCGCTGCAAGTCTAGAGATTTGGCTTGTAGCACGATGGTCGGCAAGTCAAGGGACTTGTGTCTGTCTGGCTATTGGTGGGGCAGAGCTCGGGAGGAGTTGGCCTTAACTATACTTCGTAGCAAGTTCAGAGACTCGGCTTGTAGCACGAGGGTTGGCAAGTCTAGGGACTTGTGCCTGACTGGTCTTGTGGGTGAGTCCTGGGGATCTGGCCCGACCAATGCATCGCGGCGAGTCTAGAGACTTGGCTTGTAGCATGAAGGTCAGCAAGTCGAGAGACTTGTGTCCAACTGGCTGTCGGTGAGGCAGAGCTCAGGAGGCTCTAGCCCGACCGACCAATGCATCACGGCGAGTCCAGAGGCTCAGCTTGTATGATCAAATCTTTTAGATAAAGGCAAATGGAGATGAAATGATAAGTGCTTTCTTATTCATAAGTCGTTGGTTACATTGTTGGGCAAAACCGTGGCCTTTAGACGAAATACTTTCTCAAGTGCTCGACATTCTATGGGTGGGAAAGTTCGCGACCCACCTGGTCCTTCAGATGGTAAGAGCCGGGCCTTTCGCTGACCATCACCACAAAGGGTCCTTCCCATCGGGGACCTAGCTTTCTTTCTTATTAGGTGGTGACTCCTGTCTACTTTAAGACAAAGTCTCCTACTTTGAAGGTTCGAGGTCGACTCGTTTGTTAAAGTACTGTTTGAGTTTCCTCTTGTTGCTTCCTCTCGCCTTTCTTCTAGGAGATGTTCGGTTAAAAATATATATGCAAGTGCATAAAATCGTAACAATTAGTAAATTGTTTTAAAGAAAATGTTATCGAACCCACAAGGAATAATTATGCTATTGAGTATTGAAATTTACTAAATTAATTACTATTTGGAAAAAAATCAAATTTTTTTGAAGAGTGGATTATCTAAATTAAACTAAATAAAAGAACATTAAAAGTAAGATTTGAAAAATAATAAGAATAGATCTGGAGTATTTGACTTCACATAGCAAATCTCACACAATTTATTCTTCCTTGTTATAGAATCTCAATTATCTTAAGTTGATGATAAAAATCCATTGACTATTCAATATTTTCTCTCAAATAATACCAAACATATCTCCAACTAATAACTCCATATCTCTATGTGAATTTAACTAATTGGAAATTCATTAAGTTTTTTGGATTTTTCTTCAAAATCACACTAGTCGCAGTAAAGCATCTCTACTTTCACTCAACTAATGGTGTTTAATCCTAGAGTTTTAATCACAAATCACCTTTAGGTCACATTGCAATCCAAAAGATCGAATAATAGTTAGCTAGAAAATTGTAAGCATTAAGAACAATGAATAAACACTTAATCATGAAAGTATTGAAAATAAAATAACTTGGAATATAAACTGTGTGTTCAATGCTAGGCTACATCAAAGCTCTAGAAAATAGAATTAGTTGATAATGAAATTAAAAAGAATAAAACTGATGTTTTTCGTTGGAGTCAGTTGATGAAACATGTGGCTCTCGCCTTTGTTCTCCCAGATCTACCTCCATGAAAGAATACTTCAAGAATAAATTCTGAATTATCGAAACCTAAACTCAGACTCTCTAAAACGCAAAACTAAAACTCAGAACCAAAGACTCCCCCAGTCTCCTATTCATCCCACAAGACGGGATGAAATAGATGTCGAAATTTGAATCTGGAAACAAGATAACTACGACTACAATCTAGTCTAAAGATCTGAAAAATAGTTTCTAAAGATAAATGTTAACATAAAAGAAATTATCCCAAGAATAACGGGATTATCCAAAATGGAAGATTCAGTGATATGTGGCTTGATTTGTAGAGTTCGGGAGGATTTGGTTGCCAATAGATTAATTGCAGAACTCAGGAGGGTAGAGGTGAGTAGATGCCGTATGCGTTGAATATAATTGGCGGGCATGGAGGTCACAAATGAACGGGCATGGAGGTCACAAAGGAACGGGCCTCTCCTCGCCTATTGATAGGTAAGTCTTCTCACCTTTGGGCGAGAAAGATTTCTTTGCTGCCATCGAGACAAGGCTCCTCGCCCAAATCTCATCGGCTTTCTTTAGATCTCACTGTCTCTCATCAGTCTGGATCTGTAGTTTCTTATTTTATACCAAAATGCTCTCTTTTTGCACTAAATCTTCTCATTGCTTCAAATCCAAGAAAATAAATAAACATATGTAGAAATAAAATAAAATCAATAGTATTAAAGGGAAAATGATATTTTTCATAAATAAAAAAGTGATAAAAATCATATAAAAATAACGCTTATCAAGAGGTCCAGGTTTTTTTTTAATCCCTTGTTGTTGCAGTTTGGGCTGAAGTGTTGAACTCGGTACGTGGGCATTCCTACCTCTGCTGGAATTACGGCTTCGGTCCTTAGACAAGTGCGAAAGCTATTTCTCCCATGGGGGTCTTAACGGATGTTTAGTAGGCCCATAATACACCGGAGAGTTCCTACGCCCATCTCCCCTTCTAGTCCCCCAGCTTCTCTTTTAGGATATTCAGCAAGGTCTTGTAGTTGCCTTTGCCTGTCCATTGGCTTATGGATGCCCCAGAGATATGTACTTGGCTTTGATCCTGAGCTCGGCACACCATTCCCGGTAATGCGAGCAGTCGAACTGCCTATCGTTGTCTGATATGAGGCTGTGAAGAATACCGAACCAACAAACTATGGGTCTCCAGAGGAATCTTGTGAAATAATTGACTGCTACTACTACAAACTTCACTCCTCCCTTGTGCCTGGGAAACTGGCCGATAAGGTCGAGCCCCCATTGTGCGAAGGGCCAAAGGGACACAATGGATGTTAGTTCTTCCGTAGGGCGATGGGGGATAGGCGCATGTTCTTGGCACATGGGGCATTTCTTCACAAAGTTCTCGCGCACGTGACCCTGGTGGCCAACGCTCTTCCACCAGAGTTTCTGCATATTCCTTTGCTCGGTTAGGACGTACTGAGCTTCCTCAGGCGAGATGCACCTCAGGAGGGGCTCAGAGAAACCTCTCCTATACAGGACTCCTTCCAACAACGTGAAGCACGCCGCTCTGTTTATCTTTCGTGCTTCTTCCTAGTCGTCCAAACCAGGCCTTTGCTGAGGTACTTCCTGATATCGACGGCCCAATCCGGTGGTGCTGGCTAGACTATGGAAATACTTGAAAAGGTCGCGCGCCTCCCCTACCTACTGAAGGTACTTCTTCAAATTTTCCCCTTTGGTGGCGAACTTCCGCGTTACTTGACTGACTATCACTTGCGAGTCGGCTTTCACCTCAGTCTCGGTTGCTCCCAATGACTTCGCTACCGACATTCCCGCCAATAGTTCCTCGTACTCGGCCTCGTTGTTGGTATTTTTGAAGCTAAGCTTGATTGTGTAGTCATGCTCCTCTCCGAGCTCTATGATGATGTGCACCCCTACACCCCCCAGCCTGGTACGATGAGCCGTCGACGTAGACTTGCCATGGTTTGCCTTGTGGTGCAATAGGCATCTCTTTTGGTAAATTTTGAGAATTCGGCCACGAAATCGGCCAGCACTTGCCCCTTGATTGTTGTGCGTTGGAGGTACTCAATGTCGAACTCGCTCAATTTAATCACCTAGTTCGTCATCCGGCCAGACACATCGGGTTTCTGCAGTATCTTTCTGACGGAAACATTAGTGACCACCTTCATTGGGTGGGCTTGAAAGTATGGACTTAGCTGCCTTGTGACTATGCTAATGCAAATGCCAACATCTCTGCTCGGGGGTATCTAGCATTGGCTCCTCGAAAAGCGCAGCTCGTGTAGTAGATTGGTCGTTGCTCCCCTTCCTCGCTGCGAATTATGACGGCGGACATGGCATTCGGGGTCACTACCAAGTATACAATCAAGCTTTCTCCTAGCTTGGTCTGACTGAGAAGTGGTGGGTGGGCCAAATACTCCTTCAGCTTGTTGAACGCTCGGTCGGATGTCCCACTCCCGCGCCTTTCTGAGGACCTTGAAGAAAGGAAGGCAACGGTCGGTTGACCGTGCTATGAAACGGTTCAGGGCCGCTACTCTCCCTGCCAACCTCTGGACCTCGTGAATTGTTCACGGCGGTGGCATACTTACTATTGCCTCAATCTTTTCTGGATTGGCCTCAATTCCTCACTCTAAGACTATAAACCCAAGAACTTTCCCGACTCGCTGTCGAAGGCACACTTAAGCGGGTTAAGCATCATCTGGTATCTCCTCAGCACCGCGAAGGCTTCTCGAAGGTCAGCGACATATTGCTCAAGTTTTCTACTTTTGACAAAGACATCATTCACGTATACCTCCATGTTCCGTTCAATTTGCTCCTTGAACATCCAATTAACCAACCGCTGGTAAGTTGCGCCAACATTCTTTAGACCGAACGACATAACTTTGCAACAGTAGAGTCATCGGTCAGTGAAGAAGGTTGTCTTCTCCTCGTTGTCCGGGTTCATCCTGATCTGGTTGTACCACGAGTATGCATCCTTGAAACTGAGCAGGGGGTGCCTGGCCATCGAATCTACTATTAAGTCTACACGCAGTAGGGGGAAGCTATCCTTCGGGCAAGTCTGGTTCAGGTCGGGCAAGTAAGTGGACGGAGGCGAGGCGGATTGGGTATCCGCCCCGTACCCCACCCCCTCATCCCGGGGCGGGATACGGGGGTGAAAACCCTACCCTCTGCCCCATTCAGGGCCTGGTGGCCCCGCCCCATAGGGGGCGGGTACGTAACACCCTTACTCGCCACTTGCTTCGACAATAAATAAATTAATTAAAATCACCCTGCCACTAGCTACCGAACTATTAACTCTATCTATATATAATTAAGTAATGGTACGTCAGGGCAGGCTCAATGGTAAGCCGGCCATTGTCTAAGGCCCCAAAAATAAAAATGAAGAGTTTTTTTTATTGTAAAAAAAAATAAAAACCATTTCATTAAATAAAATTTTAAATAATTTTTATAGTTTTCAATGTGTGCAAGGTCCCATAATATTAAATTTAATATTTAATAAAATGAATTATTTATATTTTAAATAATATTTTTAAGATCTTACTAAATTGAGGCACAAAATCTGCATTGAGACCTTATTTTAAGTTGTTGTAAATAAAAATTCAAAAAAACTATATTTAAAGATTTTAAATAAAATCTCATTTTATTGTAAAGTTTGAAATTTTCCATATAATAATTTATATTTTATTGTATTATAATTATGAATGATTCATTTAAATCTCGTCTTAAGCCTCAATTTGTATTGAGCTACCTTGTGGTACGTACTTAATGATCATGTCCAGGCTTCAAATTAGAATGTACGAGTAAAAACTAAACTTTTGCTATTATAATTAATTGATCAGCACGTTTTAAGAGCCAAGTAAACATATGAGATTTATTGGGTTACTTATTTGATCAGTTGATCTCATTCGTTGATCATTTACATAATAGGACGTACAGATGTTAGCGGTGTAATCAGTCCAGATCGGTCTTAGAAAGGGATTTCAGACCGAACTAAATTTTTCGATCCTCTGAAAGTTTAGACCGGATCGATAAGGCCTTTGGACCGAACTGGATTGCTCTGGTTAAATTCGGTCAATCTTATTGAGGTATTTTTGTCCGGATCATTATTTTCAGGTTTTTAACAAAAATTCTATATAAAATAAAAATCATAGTTAAGTGAATGATTTAATTAGGTTTCTAAGTAAGTCTTTACTTAACTAATTAAGTGTTTTAATTAAGTAAAGCTAATTAATAATGTTAATATATAGTATGTGTATTATCAATAATTAATAATTAATACCCTATCTTAAAATTCTTTACATTTAATATTTATATAATCTAAGTATAAATAATTAGGTTAAAAGAAAATTACATAATTACTTATAATTAGTTAGAAGAAAATCATATAATTCTTGTTTTCAATTTATATAACTAATTTAAAAACTTTCAAAAATATATACAAAAAGTCATTTAAAAACTTACAGGCCAGGATGAGATATATATATATATATATATATATATATATATATATATAAAATTTCGAGGTTATAATTACCGGATAAACAAAGAAACAAAAAAGACAAAGATGAGAGCATCATTTCGATTATTCGGATTGGTATGAAAAAGTATGTAGAAAAAAGTTGAAGTTGATTGGATTGTCGTATTATATATATGGAGATCTTGATGGATATGATCATCATGATGTACTCAATTTCTAAAGAAACTTTATGTATATATCTTTAATTAAGGGGAATGATTTTGGTCCCCCCTGATCTGCTAGTAGTTAGAATTGAATCATTGGACAAGGCCGACATGATCATATACGTGTTTCATAATAGGATAAAGAAACATATCTTGTGACGTCCCTCATAATTTAACTATCCCAATTTCAATTGGACTTGGACTACTTAAGCGAAATCCATTCCTACCTAAAAAAGGGAGTCTTGACTCTCTATATTTTCTTACTCATTTTCATCATAAATTAATTAATTAAACTAATATTTAATAAACATAAGTAATAATTTCAGTATGAGCTCATCACATCAAACCTGTGAACGAAAACGGCCCCTACGTAATTAATTCGTATAAGAAAACTACACAGTTAATGAAAAAAAAAAAAAAACCTACTCGTCACATGCGTTGAGGTTGTGATTTGTCCGCGACTAGTCCTAGCAACTTGCAACCAGAGAATGAGAGTGGCTCAGAGTTGTGAGGAACACTTCCGATGCTTAAATTAGTAATAATAAATCGTGTTTTCGTATGTCACATTCAAGTGTCCTTGATGCTTACCTTGGTAGGTTATCTCCATAGGGTAAGACTTGGCTTCCTACCTTCTTTATGGTAATGCAAGCAATCAGGGCTCTAATCTCATTCGTGTAGGTCGAGTATATTGCTGGGAGTCATTAATTCCCGATGTTGTCCATTCTATTATTAATCTCATATTAACTTCGCCGATGTTTGAATGTCGCGCCCACATGTTCGTTACATTTCTTATAGCCATGTGGCCAACCCATGGGCCTTGGGGCTCATGGACCTTGATCACATATGGTTCGATCCACGCTCTTGAGGGGAATATTGGAGGTAAGTTACCTCGCAAATTCCTGTTGCACAGGTGCGATGGGAAATGGTTTTCATGGCTCCCGTTCTTCGCATTCCCGCAGGTCACTAGACAGGCCGAGTGACATTAGTCCCTCTCGACCGGAAAGATTCGAGGGACATTATATGATTGCCATTACCACTCAAGCAGATTTGGACTTGCTGAGAAACTTGTACAGGGCTCTTGACTCCATTGAGATGGATTTGCGTAGTGCTAGGCGTGACGTTGTTGATTCAGAGGGATTTGCTGAACAAGCGGCCTTGTACATCAGCATGTTCCTAATAGGACTTTGGCTCCCTTTTTGTCACCCCGTTCGTGATGTTTTGGATTTTTTGGGTTTGACCTCTACTTAGCTCATTGCCAACACTTGAAGGATCTTGATACAGTGTTGTGTGGCATGACGATAGGATTTGAAGCCCCTTTGTCTAAGATTATGATCTGAGGCATATCGAACCAGCACACGATGGCTTTCCAGAGGAACTTGGTGATCGATGGTGTTAGCTGTAATTGTTGCTAAGGCTTCCACTTCTACCCGCATGTTGAAATAATCCATGGTGATTATTTCATGTGGGTCACTTGCTCCTTTTCAAAAAGAGTGGGTAGGGCTTGCTATCCTAAAACTACAAATATCATTTCTCTTATTACAAACGACAAAAAAAGAGTTATTTTTGCCAGTGTGAGTCTATGGACAATCCCACTAATCATGTTAAAATGGGCATTACTAGGAACTAGAGGTGTAACCGGTTCGATCCGGTTTGGTCTGGTTTTGAAAACAATTTGGAGCCGAATCGGTATACACCGATTTTAAAAATTTAAGAACCGATATAGACCGATTTATTACTGATAGGGCTGAAAAAAACCTATAAACCGGACTGGTGTGTTCAATCCGGTGTAAAATCCGGTTTGGTCCCGTACCAATTCCAAACCAGTCTAGCTCAGGTTTTGTTTTTTCTAGCACTGGACCGGTTCATAAATATGTTATTTATTATATTATATATAATTTTTATATTATATTATATATATTATATGCTAAATTGCTAATTAATATAACATGAAATTTTACAATCTTATTATTCATGTATAATTATCTAATAACATAAAATCTTAATCTTAAATATGAACATTAATATTAAGTTACTTTTGATATGTATATATATATATATATATATATATTATATCAAGGATAAATAAATTTTATGGCATAATAAATTATAATATATATTCTTTTTTATAAATACATTTCTACACATTTGATCATATGCACTCGTATAAAAAGTGTATAGTGTAACTTATATAGAGTATAGTAGTATATATAGTTAAATTCAATACTATATTAGTATGTGTTAATTAATATAATTACTATAAAATAATGTACGTATACTACAATATAAATAGACTAATAGTTTTAATATGTGTAACCATTATATTATCACTAACATATATGATTATTATAAATAATATACGTATACTATAATAGTTTTACTACAATTCTTATTTGTTGTTGTATATCATTTTTTTATCTAGACAATTTTGTTTTTAATTTAAACCTACCGAATTAGATTGTTATTAATTTTTTAAATATTATATATATAATATATTATTTTATATAGAGTTGTATAAGTTAATTATATAATTTTCATCGAATCTATTAACATTGACCATATAAAATATTAAAATAATATATGCTATCGATTAACTAATATATCATATGATAACATATGTTATTATATGTACATACATACTCTACTATTTACACTTAATTAAAGTAATTAGATAATTTTTTGTAAGATACTTAAGCTGCAAGTAATGAATAATCTATGGATAATTAAATTATTTAATATTCATTAACAATATATAAAATGTTAGAATTTTAATATAGGTCATTATGAATACTAAAGTACTAATTTAGTAACTATTAATATCATAGATATAATTATAATTAATTATTTTTTAATGAGTTAGTTACATAATCCACATTAAAGAGTTCACTTAATTTTAATTTTATTAATTTAAATAATTTTTTGTATTAGTTTTTTGTCAAAAACAGAAAAGAGAAAAAAAATGTTCCTAACTCATATGGACTGTTAGCTATCGGTCCAGACGTCCCAAGAGATAGTCGGTCCATTCCGGTCTGGAAAAATTGACCCCAAGCTCCGGAACCGATTACCCATGACGGCCTATATCATTGACAATAAATCTACCGATCGAGGAATACATGGTGGTCGAAAATAGTCATCTTTACCCACGAGGTAGCACCAACTCGAAGTTCTATTTCCCATTATTCATACTTTTTTACCACGAAACATTATTCCAAAATCCTCCGCGGCAAAAGGCCGTTTTTATTGTAGTCTAACCGATCGAATCCAATAATATTAAACTATAAATTAATGAGTTAAACCCGGCCTGATCAACCCAGCTAACTGACCCATTCATATGAACAGGTTCAGTAGTCGTGCCAAGTCCAGTAATTTTAGCCGTACACGTACACGTACATGATCATGATATGATATCAATCGACCTAACCGACCCATTTACTAATTTACAAATTATATATTAGACCCATCAAATATACCAATCAGCAGCCTATTAATTCGATCATATATGTAATATATAATTAGTTCCCAGGTTGCATCTGTCCAAATTCAGTTCTTGTATGCACATTCGTCTCATGTAAATGCTGTCCAGTCGGCATGCCACGTCAACTGATAGATAAAAAAAAAAAAGAAAAGTCGAATACAAATACAAAAACAGAGAGACTAAATCTCACCTTCTGCTCCACAACATTTTTGGCTTGCTAAATCTTACTTCTTCATTAACGACAACATATTATCTGGACATTTGGTTATAAATTCTTGCTTTCCTTCTTGAATTCTTATAAAACTCAAGTTGCATGCCCTCCCCCACTATCGCGTACGCCACATGCTATCGGAGACAATCGACCCTCACCCATTCTCACGGCATCTCGCTATCAGATTTTGATTTAATAGAAGAATTTGTGAACAAAATTATGGAAATTCGAAGCAACCATATGTGGTTGTACTTAATGCAAATAATCAATGAAGATTCTACATTTACAAAAACCCATGTTAATATTTTGCTTCAAAATTCTCAGAAATCTAAATCAGGAAAATGGTTCCAAATCAAGAGAGCAAACAACAAAAGATCTGGAACCAAAATAGGAATTAGCAGGTGAACATTATTTCCCATACGTTTCCATGTGATCCTCTTCCTGACGTAATTCCTCCTTTGTTCTTCTCCCCACAGAGCTTCCTCCATGAGGTCTCAGGAAGCCCAAATCTGGAGACCCTTTTGAGGAAAAGAGCGAAAGCCCACCTTAGATGAAGAGGGAAGGTCGAGGAGAACTTCGTGCAGAGAATTGGAGGTGAGAAGTCAGGATGAAGGGAAATGGAAGGGCTTTGCATTTCGAAACACAGAGAGGAATGAAAGGGCTTCGCTAGAGAGAAATATAGCTTCAGGGTCTTCGAAACACAAAGAGGAAGGAAGGAAAGGGCTTCGAGGGAGAGAAATTTCTTGAGGGTCTAAGAAAAACAATGAAGACGGACGGAAGGGGCAGCTAGAAACGTGGAGACGGGTTGAAAAATACAGAGAGGTCTTCAGGAAAGGAGAAACACAGAAGAGGATTCAAAACTTGGAGAGGAGGAGGGAGGGCTGGGGAAATGGGGCAAACTCAATAAAATGAAAACGGCGTCGTTTTTAATTTTCCACGTCAGCAGCCGTTTGCGAGCCGTTTATGTAAGGCGACTGTAAGTAGCGTTTTTGGTCCAAATTTTCACCAGGTCTGGTTTGTTTTTAAAACTAAAACTCAAAATTTTAAAAATTCTGAAAATCTTTCATCTCATCATTATAACTTTTCCAAATTTCCACGTAAAATAAAATAAACAGTTCAACTTTTTCAAATCTTAAAATAAAAATAATATTAAAAAATATATTCTAACAATATTTTATTCAATTTTTATATTTTAATCTCAATTCATCTCATCCTATCTCATCTCATCTTTAAAAATAAATTAGGAAGACGGCCTTTCTATTAATTATATTGCTCCAAAAATAATGGATCATAGAATCACCAAAAATTTAAGCCATAAAACTAAATATTAAAAGCAGAAAAAGAAACGTAACAATTCTCATGAAGCACGCAAGCACTTTGATTTTCAAAAGAAAAGGAGAAACAATTATGAGATCTTTATGTAGTTGCGTGAGCATGACATGATGCATGATGCATCATGATGAGCTTTGCCAAAATGCACAGTATTGCTTTAGCTAACATGCATGATATTATTGGATTATCTTTTGAAAGCGCTATATATATAATTAATAAGCTCGATCCTTACTATTATCGCAATCAAAAAAAAAAAAAAATTCTCATGTTGTTAATTAAAATAATGAGCTAGCTGCCACGTTGCTGATCTACTTTGAATTATTCCACATGCATGCAATGTGGTTTTGTCGGCATAAATAACAAAATATTTCAGTGCAATGACCTAGTTATTAAAAGTCAATACTTAAAAATTGGAAAAGCAGTACATATAATATATATATATATATATATATATATATATATATAGTATATATAGCATCGCATTCATGCACAGAATCAGAATACAAGATCAAAAGTGTTTTTTCTAGAAGTGTATATATATATATATATATATAATATTAATGCATGCATGCGCGCACTAGTGATCATGACCAGCTTGTGTTTTATATATGCATGAGGCGAATATATTAGTTCCAATAAATAATATCATGTCAATAATGTTCCGAATCAGGGCATGTGAAAAATAGGTAATACTATTATCATGTGTGGTGGTTCTAGATGATCTTTAAGGGCCGGTATCTTCTACCTAGCTAGCTAGATCGATCTCTCGGCCTTCTGGTACGGCCAACATATATATATATATATATATATATATATATATGGATTTTCATTAATCTCTCAGCAGTCAGCATGAGGGGCAGATCGATCCTACGTACGACTTTATTACGTATTAATTATATAATATATTTCTATTAATTCTATCATGGTCATCTTGTTTTATTCTCTTTGTACGGTTTTTCCTTTTCTTGCCGACTGATCGATCGAACTAGATGCCAATCTTGTTGATTGATCTGTGGAAAAATCCAACATTGGATAAATCCAACTTCATTCAATCCCAGATATATATGCTCCAAAACAAAGAAAGATCTTATATATGTGAAAACAGTAGTACTGCTGATCAAAAGGCCGGGATCGAGGCAATATATATATATAATTGCCAAAATGACCTGCCTTAATTTCAAAAACGTCGGTCGTTCTTATATAAAATCCATCATGTACATGTCACAGGCTGATCACAATTAACCTTTTTTCTGCATGAAAAATCATTTCTATGTTCCGGAAAAACCAATACTGTTCCAGTACTATTTTGATCACCTTCTATATATATATATATATAATATATGTAATTAGTAGATTAATTCTTAATTGCCATTTTAATGTGACAACGGGGTAACGGCCTGATCAGGACAAGAATGATGGATGCAGGGTTAGATCAGTACTTAGACACATGATGAGCTAGCATGCATGGCTGGCGCCCGTAGATAGGCAACTTGTAATTTCCACACTCCAATACGGCCAGATCAGAGGTACTTAATCAGGAAATCTAAAAGCAGCATAATTTCCAAAGGCTTATCTTTTGGAATATTGTTTTATACGCCCTTTCGGTCCATCGATCGTTGTTATTCTATCCGGGAAACAATGAATGATCTCAACCCATGCACTAACTTAATTATAAATAACCCAACGATGGAGCAAAAGTACCTCAGAGCAAATAATTATCAGCCTTGATCAGTAGTAGTACTTGACTCACTTGATCACAAGTTACCTTCACAAAACTCAAATATATTTCCGACGTACATTTGATCCCTTTTCAATTTTCATATCAAATTAATTATTAGCAATGGATGTAGTGACGAGGTTGGTGGCCGAGAAACCTGTTGTCATCTTCAGCAAAAGCTCCTGTTCTTGCATGAGCCACTCGATCAAGTCTCTCATAGGTGGCTTTGGGGCTAATCCTGCAGTTTATGATGTGGGTGGGATCCCAAATGGACAGCAGATTGAAAGGGCACTGTCAGAAATGGGGTGTCAGCTACCGGCAGTGTTCATAGGGCAAACTTTCATTGGTGGTACAAGAGAGGTTATGAGTCTCAACCTCAGGAGCGAGCTTGTCCCCTTGCTTAAAAGGGCTGGAGCTATATTTCTCTAAAGGCTAGCAAGGAAATGAAGCGTAATTATATAATATATATATATATATATATATATATATATATTTCGATCTGAATAAGGGATTTCCACTTTTTGCAAGAGGAAACGTGAAGTACTACTATATACTACTACTCATGATGAGAGGTTACCCATTTTTCTATTTTTGTGTGTCTTTTCAAGTGCTAGCTTTTGGTCATATTAATTATTAAGTGTTAAACTCCTTTTTGTTCAAGTGAGTTCTGAGAAATGTTTGACATGCATACAATATAGTTAGCATAATGCTTGTGAATCTTTCACCAAAACATTTGCAGCTTCTTCTTCTGATAATCTGGATTAATTAATACTGGTAGTACTACTGCGTGTTCATCTGTGCAAACTTACCATTTTCAGGTGCAACTAGAAATGCAAAATGAAAAGAAACAAGCGACCATACACGATTGATTAACACATGAATAATTTATCTTTAATTTGGAAGATAACCTTAGATCGATGGCCTTAACTGAAAATTGTCGAGAAAGCAGAGACCAAATCAAGCTAGCTAGCTAATTTGGTCTTTTCTTGATTGTATTTCCGCTAGCTGAATCGCCAATAATTGGATTCGTGCATGGAAGGGACACAAATTAGATATTGCTTGTAACACAGATCATCGAGTTTGGTGTTTCCTTGGCTGAGCGGGCTGAGCCTGCAGCTAGTAATTTACTAAAACCACTGCGAATACATGCATCATGAGCTAGCGCATGCAGTATCTGGCAATTAATACATCATGCAGCAATATTATAAAATATATGAGCCCAAACCAGCTATGTGTTGCCAGGTTCAATTAAAGTTGTCATGTGATCATTGCCTTTGTCCTAATTGATTTGATTGAAGTCGGCCAA
Organism: Juglans cinerea; assembly: GCA_961763995.1. Classification (NCBI taxonomy): domain Eukaryota; kingdom Viridiplantae; phylum Streptophyta; class Magnoliopsida; order Fagales; family Juglandaceae; genus Juglans; species Juglans cinerea. The sequence continues at coordinate 23,657,444 of CAUIVZ010000005.1, forward strand.
ATGGGAAACCTTACTCCTTAAATCCCACACGTACCGGTACCGGCCCTACGTTCATTTCATACGGGAAAACCAGAACTTTTCATGATCAACGTCTATATATATATAATATATGTTTCAAAAAAGCAAGCCTATTTTGGAACTTAGTACTGATCATATAAACCCGCGCCCGCCTAATTGATTCACCGTGTATTAATTATTGAACGAGGGTCATGATATTTATAATGTGTCTCCTTAGGGACATTTCATAAGAAATTCAACGATCTCCAAGATCATACAATGCAGCTCAAAAAATGTGGCGCCCCCAATCCCCCTTATAAAAGTACACGGGGATCGAGACACCAGGATGGTGACAACACGGTCACACATCCCATCGAAGTGCCAGTGTGTGTACATGCAACGGTGTACAATTAAAATAAAGCAGCGGAATTAGTCAAGTCTACTATGTACCAGAATTTAAATACAACTAAACATCAGTAGAAGTTTAAAAACAGTTATACAGTCATCCAAAATAAAGTTAACACATGTCCCGAAAATACCATAAGCAAAATAAAATAATAAAACTAGTGATCCCAGATCACTCCTCGGGCGGAGCCGTCTCCTCAGGCTCGCCCTCCTCCTCCTCATCTGCATCAAAATCTGCGTTACCACAAAATGGTACCGCAGGTAAGTATAACCCAAATAATCCTCTAGAAATAAAATGCATTTAATGCAACCAACATGCATGCATATGATGAAATATGCATTTTTCTCAAAACATCATTTTCCCCGAAAATGACAATTTCCAACACACGCCAAAGTCTCATTGGCCCAAAAATAATCCGTAAAACATTTTCCCAGAAAATGATTTACACAAAATCCACGCACACTATTTTCCCAGAAAATAGCCAATTTAATCCTTTATTAACCTATGCACCATGGCCTCCCCTAGGGACCATCCGCACGTCCTGGCTTCGTAGCGATGCTCAGTTCCGCGCCCAGCGCGTACATGGCCGAGCACCCACTACGCAACAAGCGATGCCCAGTTCCGCGCCCAGCGCGTACATGGCCAGACATCCTCTAGTCCCCGCCAGCAGAAGGACCACGGAGTCGGCACGAATCTCTCGTCCGATCCCATCGTCGCCCAGCGACAATCCAGGGGACGTTACTCAGTTTATTCCGCTCCCGAGTAACCAGAGGAGCTCCACCGAGATAATACCCCATCTCGGCTTGGGGTCGTGATACACACGCACCCAAAAATATTCTCACATAAAAACACAATTTCCAAATCACACATGAGCATGAATGCACCACACGAAAACCCAGTTTTCTTTACAAACATGATCATGCATGAAATAATGAGATGTACATGTACCAACACCAATCCACAACCATCAATAACCAAACCAATCAAATCCAACCAAACCATCCTAATCACCAAACCAATTAACTCCCGTACTCCTCGGACTCAGTCCGGCAAAAACCAATCAACAGAATAATACAGTGAAATGTGTTAGTGCAAAAATACATTAAATTCACAAGAATTCTTTGGAGAAATACTTACAGTGCAATATAATAATTTCCGGAGGATCACGAAACTGAAAATGGCGATGTCTGAGCAACACCACAGTGTAAAATACACTGTGGCCGTGGGTCACAGATGCCCACTTTTCAACGAAGACAAACGAAGACCCAAAAATGGTAGGGTAGGGCCTAGAGAGGTCGGTGAAGCCAATGGTGGTGGTGGTTTGCCGTGGGTGGCGGCGCAAGGGGTGGTTTTAGGCCAAAAATGTACAAATCGGAAATGGACTTGGTGGGGCTTCACCGGTGACGGATCGGAGCTGGGGTTGGGTCCAATGGGTTGCTGGGAGGTCGAGGATGAAGTGGTGAAGAGATGGTGGCCGGAGGTGGAGCGACGGCGGCGCTGGAGCTCAAAGTGCGCCGCGGCTTCAATGAGTTCGTGGTGGCTAACGGCGGCACAAGGGAGGCTGAAAATGGAGGGGGGTGTTCGTCGGCAGCTGGGGAGGCTGGGGAGCCGGGCGGTGTCGACCACCGCCGGCGGACGGCGGAGCTACAGGCGGACGAAAAAAAACGACGGAAGAGAGGAGAGAGAGAGATCGCGCGGGAGAGAGGAGTCCAGGAGAGAAAGAAAAAAAGAAAAGAAAAGAAAGAAAAGAAAAGAAAAGGAGAGGAAAGAAAAAATAGGGGAAAAATAAATGAGGTCCAATCCTCATAACTTGGGTCACGAAAATGATCCAACGGAAACGATTTTAAAACCACAAGTTAAATAAAATAATTTAAACGTAATGGTAAAGTCAAATTGAAATAATGAAATCCCGCAGTAATTAATTTAAATATTAAAAGCAATTTAAATGCATAACAATAAATAAATATTAAGAAAGCACATAAAAATAATTTTCACCAAAATTAAAATCACAGAAATAAACTCACTAAAAATCCGACCAATTTTAAAATAAGAGGATAAATCTTTAATAAATAAAAATAATCCTTCAGTAAAAATACACTAAAATACGGGGTGTTACATCCTCCCCCCCTTAAATAAAATTTCGTCCTCGAAATTGGCAAGATCAACATTAAGACTAAGACAGGAATAAGATTCAACTAAGAGCAGACTTAAGAACATACCGCCAAAATAGTCCGGTAAGGCCACTATAAGCAACAAGTCCAACCTTCTCTACGATCTGAAAAGGGCCAACATATCTTGGCTAAGCTTTCCTTTCTTACCCAAGCGCTTAACGCCTTTCATAGGAGAGACTTTGAAATAAACCCAGTCACCTACTTCAAAGGATAAGTCTCTTCTTCTTGTATCAGCATAACTCTTATGGCGACTTTGCGCTACCGCTATTCTAGTCCTTATGAACTGAACTTGATCCTTCATTTCTTGAATTATCTCAGGCCCAAACAATTTGCTCTTGCCAACTTCATCCTAACACAAGGGCGATCTACACTGCATTCCATACAAAGCTTCATACAGGTCATCTAATTGGAGGAATGAAAACTGTTATTATAAGAGAACTCAATAAGCGGCAAGTGATTCTCCCAACTTCCTTGAAATTCCATGACACAAGACCGCAACATATCCTCTAAAAGTCTGAATAGTACGCTCTGATTGGCCGTCTGATTGGGGTGTGATACGCAAAACTAAACTTCAACTTAGTGCCTAAGGCTGCCTACAAACTCTTCCAAAAGTGGGACGTAAACCGCGGGTCCCAATCCAACACGATACTCTTGGGTACCCCATTCAAACGCACTATCTCCTTGACATATAACCGAGTCAACTTACCCAAAGAGTCTGTATTATTAACAGGCAAGAAATGGCACCCTTGGTCAACCGATCCAGAATCACCCAAATTTAATTCTTTCCATAGGGGTCCTCAGCAAACCCACAACATCCATAGAAATATCATCCCACTTCCACTCTGGAATAGGGAGAGGTTGAACTTTGAAGTCTACCTTGATGCTCAACCCTAACTTGACAGCACGTGGCACATTTCCCAATAAACATGGCGATATCCAACATACTCGTATTAGTCTCCCAGTGGCACATCACAACCAGTATTCCCAGGGTGACTGCTATCAAAAATCTCATTTCCTCAAGAACCTTAATACAACATCCAATAAATTCCAATGATCAATAGCCCTTACAATAATATGTGCCAACTGCAATCAACTCCTATGCTCCAACTTCTAAACCTTCATTGAATTCTACTATTGGAAACCTAATAGCCACTTCCAAAGTTAACCATCAATAACAAATTGCAAAACCAAATTATTAATCTTCAATTACAAGTATCTTGTCAAAATTCAAGTCACCACTAATTCCTCACAATAGCACAATCTGAACTCCTGACTATAACAAAAATACCACGCTTCTGCTGCGCACTCTGATATTCACCACATGCATAAAACTCATGTCCTCATGAAGCTAACACCATCGAATACAAGGTGGCTCCATTCCTACTAACCAAAACTCTTATAACAATTTGGTAGAAAAATACTCTCTCCCAAAACCACGAGTTATAACTCAAATTCCTCAATTAACTCCTACTGCCTTGATCAAAATCAAATTCCATAAAATACATCCATGATCATTGACATAAACCCAATATCAAACAACCTTAACATTCCAAGTTGGAAATAAGCAACCTCAATTCAAAATACATCCATCTCATCTACAATAAAGAGCATACCTTAAAAGGCTCGATTCCAATCCGACCAACCAATAAGAGCGCCTATAAACTCCTACCTAACAACCTAAACCCAAAAGCTCATCACCTACATTCTGAACAACATCTAATCTAACGGTGACTAAACTCACTACGAACCACCTTAGACTATACCAAAACATTATCAAAACCTTCTTGGTAACTCGCCCACCTATTTCTACTCCAATAAGCTAGCATTAACACAACTAGTTCCTTCAATAGTACATCATTAATAAACCTCAAAGCAAGCCATACTGTTCAAATATTCAATCCACCAAAAGTCATTGCACAACACCCAAGGATCCTAATGTTTTATTAACTCACATACTTGATCATATTATCCACTGTTGATGCCTAAACTTCAACTTTGAAGATCTTTTCCTACACCATACATGATGTCCCAACAATCTCTCTTCAAGTTAAATAACGTCCTTAATTCAACCAATTGGATGCTCAATCTCCAAAGGTAAATATAGCCTCAAGAATTTAAATTCCTAGATAACCTCAAGTCACAATTAATTCCTAAAAATAATCACAATAACTATTATCAACCATAATTCCATTAAGTAACCCACTCGACTACACACTTCGATCAACTCACCAAAAATTCTAAGCCAAGGTCTCGTGACTTACTACTATTGCGTCGACTCCTCTTCAACACTTAGAAAAATCACTTTCTCCAAACCAAAATAAGACTAGAACCTATACCCTCCGAAATGCGTACACACCATTTCTATGCATCAATCTCATGCACCTCAGCCAAAACCGATAATCCTCCAATCGTACAAGTGATCATCCCTACCATTTCCATCACTAGACCTATAGCCTCAGAATCAGCAAAAATCATTTCCTAAATCCGCACCATCTATTATCCTTAAAATTTAATATGGATTAAATCATTAACCTATCACTGTAACATCAAGCTAAAAACAATTATTTAACCAAACTAGATCAACATCTTCAATCCCCAGAAAATAAACAAACTAGATCATTACCTTCCATCTCCAAGAAAATTCACGCCTGAAAAAAAATTTCTCATATCAGTAACTCAACTCTGTAATTCTAAAACCTTAACCCAGATAAAAATCATTTTCCAAAATCCTCAAGATCGATGATCTTAAATCTAAAATATTCACCTTATAAAACTTATAAATCTCAAATATCAAATGCTATCAAATTGCTTACCAAGGTCAGCAATATCGAAAACTTATAGTCTAAGTAATCCCTTAATTGTTTGTTGAACCTACCACCTTAAATCTCATAACTTATTTCTTAAAAACTATGATGCTACAAACCTTAAATGGACTTCTCATAAATCTAACCTTGAGGTTCGTTGAACTTACAACCTCCTTTCCAAAGACTCATTAAATAAATTCTACAGAACCTAGAACCTCAATTGTCCTAAGCAATTTAAGAATTATTCCCCTCCTTAGCAACAACTTGAATTCCTACTCCAATGAGTTCACCCTGACCATGATGTTCAAGCCTCGATATTAAAACAACCCAATCCCCAAGAGTTCAGGCCTACTACACCAAATGTTTAAACCTTACAATGGCCTTCTCAGTCGTACCATCTTCCTGTCATAGCACAGCCCTTAACCCGCCTTTCAATTTAGAACAAAACAAAATAAAATAACATACGACAAAATGTATAAAACCAATGAAGTAGTTCACAATAAAATAATTAAAACAATAAAATAATCCGCCATAAATAAAACAAATAAAATAAAATGACATACAATAAAATAAATAACAACTGAATTATTATACAATAAAATAAATAAACCAATAAAACAATACTCTAAATTAAACAATTCAAACACGATCCAAAGCAACATAATAAAAATATAATAACATGAAATAACATAAATACGTTCATTTAACACAAAATAAAATAATCATAAACTCATAATATACAATAAACAATTAAAACATATAAAATATCATACCATCAAATAAAACAATAAAATAAATAAATAAATAAACAAGTAGTATACAATAACTAAACAAAACCAATAAAAACCACATATTTTAAATTAAATAATTTCAAATCACAACTTTTAAAACTTTCTGGTACTGCACCTATGGGACATGTGGTTTTACCCAGAGCCGAACTGCTCTGATACCACCTGTGGCGCCCCCAATCCCCCTTATAAAAGTACACGGGGATCGAGACACCAGGATGGTGACAACACGGTCACACATCCCATCGAAGTGCCAGTGTGTGTACATGCAACGGTGTACAATTAAAATAAAGCAGCGGAATTAGTCAAGTCTACTATGTACCAGAATTTAAATACAACTAAACATCAGTAGAAGTTTAAAAACAGTTATACAGTCATCCAAAATAAAGTTAACACATGTCCCGAAAATACCATAAGCAAAATAAAATAATAAAACTAGTGATCCCAGATCACTCCTCGGGCGGAGCCGTCTCCTCAGGCTCGCCCTCCTCCTCCTCATCTGCATCAAAATCTGCGTTACCACAAAATGGTACCGCAGGTAAGTATAACCCAAATAATCCTCTAGAAATAAAATGCATTTAATGCAACCAACATGCATGCATATGATGAAATATGCATTTTTCTCAAAACATCATTTTCCCCGAAAATGACAATTTCCAACACACGCCAAAGTCTCATTGGCCCAAAAATAATCCGTAAAACATTTTCCCAGAAAATGATTTACACAAAATCCACGCACACTATTTTCCCAGAAAATAGCCAATTTAATCCTTTATTAACCTATGCACCATGGCCTCCCCTAGGGACCATCCGCACGTCCTGGCTTCGTAGCGATGCTCAGTTCCGCGCCCAGCGCGTACATGGCCAGACATCCTCTAGTCCCCGCCAGCAGAAGGACCACGGAGTCGGCATGAATCTCTCGTCCGATCCCATCGTCGCCCAGCGACAATCCAGGGGACGTTACTCAGTTTATTCCGCTCCCGAGTAACCAGAGGAGCTCCACCGAGATAATACCCCATCTCGGCTTGGGGTCGTGATACACACGCACCCAAAAATATTCTCACATAAAAACACAATTTCCAAATCACACATGAGCATGAATGCACCACACGAAAACCCAGTTTTCTTTACAAACATGATCATGCATGAAATAATGAGATGTACATGTACCAACACCAATCCACAACCATCAATAACCAAACCAATCAAATCCAACCAAACCATCCTAATCACCAAACCAATTAACTCCCGTACTCCTCGGACTCAGTCCGGCAAAAACCAATCAACAGAATAATACAGTGAAATGTGTTAGTGCAAAAATACATTAAATTCACAAGAATTCTTTGGAGAAATACTTACAGTGCAATATAATAATTTCCGGAGGATCACGAAACTGAAAATGGCGATGTCTGAGCAACACCACAGTGTAAAATACACTGTGGCCGTGGGTCACAGATGCCCACTTTTCAACGAAGACAAACGAAGACCCAAAAATGGTAGGGTAGGGCCTAGAGAGGTCGGTGAAGCCGGTGGTGGTGGTGGTTTGCCGTGGGTGGCGGCGCAAGGGGTGGTTTTAGGCCAAAAATGTACAAATCGGAAATGGACTTGGTGGGGCTTCACCGGTGACGGATCGGAGCTGGGGTTGGGTCCAATGGGTTGCTGGGAGGTCGAGGATGAAGTGGTGAAGAGATGGTGGCCGGAGGTGGAGCGACGGCGGCGCTGGAGCTCAAAGTGCGCCGCGGCTTCAATGAGTTCGTGGTGGCTAACGGCGGCACAAGGGAGGCTGAAAATGGAGGGGGGTGTTCGTCGGCAGCTGGGGAGGCTGGGGAGCCGGGCGGTGTCGACCACCGCCGGCGGACGGCGGAGCTACAGGCGGACGAAAAAAAACGACGGAAGAGAGGAGAGAGAGAGATCGCGCGGGAGAGAGGAGTCCAGGAGAGAAAGAAAAAAAGAAAAGAAAAGAAAGAAAAGAAAAGAAAAGGAGAGGAAAGAAAAAATAGGGGAAAAATAAATGAGGTCCAATCCTCATAACTTGGGTCACGAAAATGATCCAACGGAAACGATTTTAAAACCACAAGTTAAATAAAATAATTTAAACGTAATGGTAAAGTCAAATTGAAATAATGAAATCCCGCAGTAATTAATTTAAATATTAAAAGCAATTTAAATGCATAACAATAAATAAATATTAAGAAAGCACATAAAAATAATTTTCACCAAAATTAAAATCACAGAAATAAACTCACTAAAAATCCGACCAATTTTAAAATAAGAGGATAAATCTTTAATAAATAAAAATAATCCTTCAGTAAAAATACACTAAAATACGGGGTGTTACAAAAAACTTATCGCTGGAGGAAAAATGAGATTATAAAATACTAACTAGCTATTCATAAGAAAGAGTAATATTATATACAATTTTGGAGTGTGCAAACTGTCCCCACTCAATCATTTTAAAAGAATGTAGGGGTCATCATAAATTAAAAGTAAGTTTTTCATATACGTCTCAGTTGAACTCCACTTTTTTTCAAAAAGGATTACATAAGGCTCGTGTAGTACCCTCAAACTCATGTATAAATCATTTTCTAATTATAAAGAACATTGATGGGGCCTTTTTATTCAAATGAAATGATGGTCATGAATAATATTCTCAGTCAAGGCAAGAATAACTATATTTTAAAGTCTTTACACTACACATCATTCACATGACATAATTTGATTTAAAATATAAATTTTAAAATCTTCCCTTCACTCAAAACTTACTAAAAGGGTGATCAATAAATGAAAATATTCGGCCATGAGTACGTACTTGCAATAAAATATACTTAATAGCTCCTATATACAGTACCCTTCTAGAACGGTTAATTAATTAATGTCGAGTATATTAAAATAAATTTGTTAAATACTTTTAGAATTTAGTATAATATAAATCTGCCCACACACACACAAGAACATCCTTTTAATCGAGTTATCTAAGTATGATTAATAATTGAAGATGAGGGCGCACAAGAAATTAAATCACGATACGTGCCAAGTACTTTAGAATATGAGTAGCATTTAACATTTATTATTTTTCATCCACATTGTCTTTCCCTTCCAGAACCCTCTCTCTCACTCTAAAAAAAGGCTTCTAGATCTGAGTTTTGCCGGATAAGGAAGCTGCATCTTCCTCCTCTATCTTTTCCCCTCTCATTTCCTCCTTTCTTCTTTTTGCTCCTCCTACTCCCTCTCATTTCCTCCTTTCTCAGTTTATTTGTCTTCCTTCAAGGCCAAAAAAGTTAGATCTACAATTTTTCAGCAACTCTCGAGATATATGCGCAGCACAAGAAGACTCACAGGCTGCAAATCGTTCGGAGGATAGTGGTAGTTTTGTAGAAATCACCGCATATGGTCCTCACGCGCCACCCCCTCCGGCCGATCTTCTCGCCACATGCACCGGATCACCGGAATTGCCACCACCAGATCTGAATAACTTTTTTGGCTAAAAAGAGACAAGCTAGCTTGTTGCCTTCATGCGCCGTCAAAGTCTACTGGAGTTAGTTCAAACTGTAATCCATCATTTTTCATTCTTATTTTTCTCATTGTATAGTAAAAATAAATAAATAAAAGATCAAGTTTGTCTCTTGGACGGTTTGTCCGTAAAGATTAAGTCATCACTTTTTATAAAGGGTGAGATTGAGTCTCTATTTAGGCAGAGTAATATCTTTTGGATGTTTGTATGTAGAGAGATCAGAATTAGTGAAGTCCAGACTAATCCAGTAATGTACTGGTAGAGCTCCAGATAGTTGATATGAGAATATTTCTGGATATATCCGGTCATGGATGTAAGTTTCTCTTGATTAATTAATAAATGAATGATGACATTTCCCTTAAACAAAAGTGTAGAATATGAGTAATTGCATGCATGCCAATTAATAAAGGCTCGCATCTTGCATGCCAATTAATAAAGACGATTCGGGATATTGAACATGATTATCATCGTGGCAATTGATCAAATGAAGAATTCGTATATTATATATATAATTACCACATGCATGAACATATTATTAATTCGATACAACGCAATAACCAATTGCATACACCTGCATGCATGGGAAACTTTCGAGCTCTTGAAGATTTTGATCAATCTTGGACATTAGAGATCATGTGGATGCAGGAGAATAATTAATTAGATTTTATCAGAAGAAAAATAATATATTTACCAAAGATCATCAGTACACGTCGCCATCGATCTGCTATATATCTGCAGAGACGTTGCATATATCTCAGGTTCTATACTTGAAAAAAAAAGTTACATCGTTTTGGAGAATTTTGTTCCTGTCCTCCATGTAGAAAAAGCATTAAAGTTGAGCCATATTGTCACGTGGTTTCAGTTATTTATTACGTTTCACGCTTGAAACGACTATATATATACTATACTTGGTGGAGTTTTTCCAATTTATTCGCATCAAGAAAAGCATGCATATAAAAAGGTGATGCATACAAATTAACAGTGGTCAACGTCGTTCCTTGTCGGCAGCTAGCTAGAGAGAGAGAGAGAGAGAGAGAGAGAGAGAGGTGAATAATTTGTACAAGCAAAAGCAGTGACTTCAGAACCATGATCTAATGATTCTAATCCATAAGTGATGCTAGGAACCGTCCTTGCATTCTTTATACTGATCTTGTTCTACACATATATGCACATCGATCCACCTACCAAATTTCACATTACCCCCCTGCCCCCACATTCACTTTATAGCAAGAGACGTACTTTTTTATCCTCTATCTGATCTATTTTTGTCCTCATCTCTTATATGGATTTTATATATATATATATATATATATACACATATATGTATGTGTGTGTTTATATATATATTATATGTATATATATATATATATATACATATATGTATGTGTGTGTTTTTAATTAGTAAATTATAATATACTTATGGTAAAAAAAAGTCATGCAAAATCTAGCTTAAAATTGATAATAAAATGCACCCAAAAGCATGCCATATAATCTCTCGATCGTCATAATTAAGGCCTATCTATTACCTTAAGTTTCTCAAGGAATCTTGACTAATTATATTATAATGCATGCAAGTGGCATGCATGCATGATCATGATGTAAGACCTTATATTTACACCCTCCAACGTCTATTAATTATAAACATAGTCGATCGAGAAATAATACATTGCAACATCATAGGCCCAAAAAATTGGTGTGGCTTAAAAGAGAAAGTCTTAGTGCATTCCCCGAATGGAGACTGCATTGCAAGCTTAATTAAGCACAGTTTTTCATTCATTATTAAATGAAACACTGCGGTTCATTACATGGAATAAACCAGATGAGTACCTCGCCCAAATGAAATCAAAAGAGCCCAGATGAGGACCTCACCCAGTGAAGTTGAAACCAGTGAAGTCGAACTCGCCCCCTACGGCCTGATGAAGTCAAAATAGCACGACTCAAATGTAAAATTCTATAGCCTCTTTTTCCTCTCTCCAACCAAAAATGTCAACCCATTTTCACCATATCTCTCAGGACCCAACTACAACAACAACAACAGTTACTAAAAACCCTTCACCAACAGCAACAACAAAAATAGCATAGCAACGATGAGAGCACTAATGGGCAATTCTCAATCACCACGACAAAGATTTATCCTTCAGCCACCGCGTCCTATGAAGGGGTCGCTCAAAGTTCGGACCTGTTCTGCGAAAAGCTCAAGGCTTTTCACCAATCCTTCGGAACCAAATTTTTGTAATTGTGTCAATCAATGCTTCATTGTTTTTCTCCTTATATGGGTTTTCATTTTCCATAAATTTTTTCTGGGCCAGTAAAAGTGTCTTGTTCTTGTGCTTTCTCATTTTTCATTCCACTTTTATGAGTCTATATATGATGCATTTTTATTTTTATGGTGTATTATCTTCCTCTTATCACGTTCCCATTATGTATAAGATCTAACTGTTTTACTATTCTCTAGTGCTTTTGTTGACAAATTATGTAGCCCTCCCTCCTCTGGCTTAATATTATCAAGATCCGTGCTAGAATAAGCACCATTTTTCATTAGTATATATAGAATTTTCTAGTTATTCAGTGACCAAAATAAGCATTAGGACATGCGTCAATGGTGGCCAAGGAAGTCGTCGGCAGTGGAGTATGTGACTCCGTCGATGGTGGAGGTGGTTGTTCCATCGATGGTGGAGGAGATTGGGTTGTGGTGGTCGACAATGGTGGAGGATATTGGGTTGTGGGGTGTGCTGTAGAGAACAAAAATCTAGAATTTCAAATGGAAAGGCTTTAGGTTGTAGAAGAAAGTTGGGTAATGTAGTCAATTCAAGCCTAAAAATGAGGACAATTTGGTCATTTCATACACTGGGTCTACAATACAATCTTCTTTAGAGGACTGTATATAGCACGAGTCGGCTTAAAAAGGGCAACGATCGAGGTAAATGTACTTATTACAAGCATAGCCAATTCCAAATAATACAAGCTGCAGAAGGACTCGTTAACTAGTCAATTTATTGTTGGGTTTTATATATTCGATTGTACCATATATATGCATATATCCAGTTCCACATGATCACTAGCTAATTGATAATGGATGAACCAAAAGATTATTATAAGTACTTACTTACATCGCCAAATTGACTAGGCCAAGGCTTTTAGACAAGGGTTATATATATATTTATTAGTGAATCTTGATTGTGCAAGAAATAGAGAAACGAAAACAAAGTTCTTGAGAATGAAGAACTTCACCCTTACTTGTATCGTATTACTTCGGTAATCAATTACATGAACTAAGTCTCTATTTATATACATTCAGTGATAACTAACTAATATATAACTGACTTTTGCATATTACACGTGTAACCCATATACCAGCTTGACTTATAACTTAATACTCCCCCTCAAGATGGAGTGTAAATGTTAAGAACACCGATCTTGGAGAGAATATTAGAAAATGAGTTACAACCAAGGGGCTTAGTCAAAATGTCAGCCAGTACTTGATGTACTGAGGAAACATACAATGTCTTCAGAGATCCTGCTAACAGATTTTCCCGAACAATATGACAATCAATGTCAATATGTTTTGTACATTCATAAAAGACTGAATTTGTTGCGATGTGAAGAGCAGCTTGATTATCACAAAAGAGCATTGTTGGTTTGGACTGTGGAACTAATAAATCTTGTAACAAGTGTTGCAGCCAAGTAATCTTGCATGTTGTAGTTGCCATGGTGCGATATTCCTCCTTTGTTGTAGATCTAAAAACTGTATTTTGCTTCTTTCATTTCCATGAAATAAGAGACTGTCCAAGGAACACACAAAACCAGTAATGGACTTGTATCTCTGAATGTGGCCCAATCAACATCACAAAATGCTTTCAATTGTAGATCATTTGCTGATGGAAAGAATAATCCTTAACTAGGGTTGCTTTTGATATACCTTAAGACACGGTGAGCAGCTACCAGATGAGTGTCATTAGGATTTGCAGCATACTGACTTAACACTTGAACAGAAAAGGATAAGTCAGGTCTTGTAAGAGTTAAGTACAGAAGTCGACCAAATAATCTTCTATAACAAAGTGGGTCTGAGAGAGGTTTGCCTTCTATTTTAGACAATCTCAAGTTTTGATCCATGGGAAATGAAGATGGTTTACAACCAAGATAGCCTGCATCAGAAAAGACTTTAAGGGCATACGTCCTTTGTGAAATGGTAATGCCTTTTGTGGAACGAGCAATCTCAAGACCAAGAAAATACTTCAAAGGTCCAAGGTCTTTGAGTTTGAATTAGGAGTGAAGAAATTGCTTCAAATCAGCAACAACAGCATCTTTGTTACTGGTGATGATAATATTATCCACATAAACCAGTAACGCAATAAGAGAATCATTTTTCTGAAGGGCGAACAAATTGTAGTCAGCTGAGGACTGCTCAAAACCATAAGTTATCAATGCAGAAGAAAATTTGGAAAACTATTGTCTTGAGGCCTGCTTAAGACCATACAATGACTTATTCAGTCGACACACAAGTGGAGGACTGGAAGAATTAGCCTTGACAAAAATAGAAGGTAAAAACTCCCTCTGAGTAGAAGCCCCATTTGTATTGCAATGAAAATCAGGTGGTAGAGACATGTACACATACTCTTCTAAGTCCCCATGTAAGAAAGCATTCTTGACATCTATTTGGTGCAAAGACCAATTTTTGGATGCACCAATGGCTAAAAGAGTTCACACAGTTACTAACTTGGAAATTTGTGAGAAAGTTTCCAAGTAATCCAGTCCTTCCTAATGTTTATAGCCCTTGGCAACAAGGCGGGTTTTGTATCTCTCAACAGAACCATTAGAGTTATATTTGATCTTGTAAACCCACTTACATCCAACAGCTTGCTTGTTTGAGGTAAATGAGTTATATACCAGGTTTTGTTATCTTCCAAGGCCTTAATTTCAGCTTCCATGGCATCACACCACTGAGTATGTTGTATGGCTTGTCAAAAATATGTAGGTTCTTTTTCAGAAGAAATGGAGAGAATAAAGGCTTTATGAGAGGAAGAAAGTTTGGAATATGAAACAAAGAGGAAAATGGATATTGAGTACCTGAAGTAGGAGCTTTACTCAAGGAATCAGATGAAGTGGCTCCGCCAGTATTGGCTAGGTTGCAATGATAATCTGCAAAATATGATGGATTTTTATGAATTCTTTCAATTTTTTGGTTGAGGAGTTGAAGGAATAGAATTTGACTGAGAATCAGTAGGAAGTGAGTTATCTATGAGTTCATTGATAGAGTCTGACTGAGAATCAGTAGGAAGTGAGTTATCTATGAGTTCATTGATAGAGTTTGACTAAGAGTAAGTGGGAAGTGGAGTGTTTGACTGAGATGTAGAGAATCTGGGTGTATGAGGATCAACAAGAAGAAACTCATCTGATTGAGGAATAGGTATAACTACTGATCTAGACAAGAAAATTATATTATTTTCCAAATCATAAAGTTTGTATCCCTTGGTACGATATGGATAGGCAAGAGAAATACAAGGACGAGCTCTAGGTGCAAATTTGGAACGATTG
This sequence comes from Juglans cinerea, assembly GCA_961763995.1. Taxonomy (NCBI): domain Eukaryota; kingdom Viridiplantae; phylum Streptophyta; class Magnoliopsida; order Fagales; family Juglandaceae; genus Juglans; species Juglans cinerea. The sequence goes on from CAUIVZ010000005.1 coordinate 23,672,656, forward strand.
TGAGACAATGTGGAGGCAAAACACAAACATCCAAACACCCTAAGATGAGAATAGTTTGGTGTTAGTGAAAGCAAAATTTCATATGGTGTTTTGTTAGTTAACAATGGAGAAGGTATTCAATTGATCAGGTATGCTGCTGTGAGGAAACACTCACTCCAGAAAACAAGGGGTAAGTTGGCATGAAATCTAAGGGATTGGCAACATGTAGGAGGTGTTGGTATTTACGCTCAACTACACCATTTTGCTGAGGTGTAGCAACACATGTTTGTTGATGTAAGACTCCTCTAGAAGAATAAAAATCCAGCATATCAAACTTAGCTCATCTATCAGTCCTTATTGTTTTAATACGAATATCAAATTGTGTCTCTATGAGTTTTAAAAATGAGTGAACTAGAGAGCAAGTATCATATTTATTTTTCATAAGATATACCCAAGTGCAACGTGAATGATCATCCAAAATAAAAAGGAAATAGTAGAAACTAGTAAATGATTCAATAGAAAAAGGCCCCCAGATGTCATAATGTATCAAATTAAAGATTTTATTTCTGATAATATGACTAGTATTGAATGGCAATCTTTTAGGCTTTGCCAATGGGCAAACATTACAAGTAAAATTTGAAGAGGTACTGTGTAACACCCCGTATTTTAGTGTATTTTTACTGAAGGATTATTTTTATTTATTCAAAAATTTATTCTCTTGTTTTAAAATTGTTAGATTTTTAGTTGGGTTATTTTTATGATTTTTAGTTTGCGAAAATTATTTTTGAAGTGTTTTATCTAAATTAAATATTTTTATGCGTTTAAATTTCTTCTCAAATTAAATTAACTTATTGTTGGGTTTAATTATTCATTTTCATTTTAATCACTGCGTTTGAATTATTTTATTTCACTTGCTGTTTTAAAATCGTTTCCATTGGATCATTTTTGTGACCCAAGATATGAGGATTGAACCTCATTTCTTTCCCTACATTTTCTCTTTCCTCTTTTATTTTTTCTTCATTTTTCTTTTCTTCTTTTCTTTTCTTTCTTTTTTCTTCCTTTTGAGGTTCTCTCCCGCGCGCGACGCACCCCCTCCCGTCTCTCCCTCTCTCTTTGTCCGTTTCCTTCGTCCACCAGCCCCGCCACTTCGCGCCGCCGTGCGCGACACCGCCCAGCCCACCGTCCTCCCCAGCCACCGGTGACCTCACCCCCCCAACCTCAGCTCCTAACTTGTCGGCATTCTCCTCCACGCACCACATCGAGCTGCGGCGTCATCTTCACTCCAGCGCCGCCGTCGCACCACCATTGGCCACCATTTTTTTACCATATCATCATCGACCTCCTAGCAACCTCCCAACCCCACTTCTGATCCGTCACAGGTGAAGCACATCCAACTCCATTTCCGTTTTGGGTATTTTTGCACTTCAACCACCATTTGCGCCGCCACCCACAGCCAACCACCACCACCACTAGCTTCACCGACATCCCTAGGTCTTACCCTATCAATCTCGAGTCTTCGTTCGCACCCGTTCAAAAGTGAGTTTTTGAGACCCACGGCCACAGTGCATTTGGCACTGTTATGCAGCTGCATTTTCACTTCTTGCACCTCTGTGATCCTCTGAAAATTATTATATAGCGCTGTAAGTATTTTCCAAAGAATTCTTATGAATTTAATGTATTTTTACACTAACACATTACACTGTATTTAGACTGTTGATTGGTTTTGCCGGACTGAGTCTGAGGAGTACGGGAGTCGGATGGACTGGTGAATGGAGTTGTTTGGTTGGATTTGTTGGGATTAGTTATTGATGGTTGTTGAATTGTGTTAGTACATGTACATCTCATAATTTCAAGCATGATCATGTTTGTGAAGGAAAATCGGGTTTTTCGTGTTTTGCATTCATGTTCATGTGTGCATTGAAAACTGGGTTTTCAGGTGTAATGTTTTATTGGGTGCATGTGTATCACGACCCCAAGCCGAGATGGGGCATTATCTCGGTGGAGCTCCTCTGGTCACTCGGGAGCGTAATATACTGAGTGACGTCCCCTGGATTGTCACCAGGCGACAATGGGATCAGACGAGATGGTCTCGTGCCGACTTCGTGGTCCTTCTGCTGGCGGGGACTAGAGGATGTCTGGCCACGTATGCGCTGGGCCCGGAACTGGGCATCGCTCTTTGCGTAGTGGATGCTTGGCCACGAACGCACTGGGCGCGGAACTGAGCATCGCTACGAAGCCAGGACGTGCGGATGGTCCCTAGGGGAGATCGTGGTGCATAGGGTAATAATGGATTATTTTCTGGGAAAATAGTGTGTGTTGGATTTTATGTAAACCATTTTCTGGAAAAATGTTTTACGGATATTTTTGGGCCAAATGGGATTTTGGCGTGTGTTGGAAAATGTTCATTTTTAGGAAAAATGATGTTTTGAGAATAATGCATATTTCATCATATGCATGCATGTTGGTCGCATTAATGTAGTTTTATTCGTGAGGGTTGTTTGGTTTATACTTACCTACGATACCGTTTTATGGTAACGCAGATTTCGGTGCAGATGAGGCTGAGAGAGAGCCTGAGCAGTCGGCTCCGCCCGAGGAGTGATCTGGGATCACTCGTTTTGGTTTGGACTTGTAATATATTTATTTTGGATAACTGTATAACTTTTTAAACGTTTTACTGATATTTAAATTGTGTTTAAATTCTAGTACTTAGTTGACTTAATTATCCGCTACGTTTTTATTGTACACTATTGCATGTACACACACTTGGCACTATCGTTGGGATGCGTGACCGTGTTGTCATCATCCTGGCATCTCGATTCCCGTGTTTCTATACATGGGGGTCGGGGGTGCCACATACTGATATCAGGAATGGATTTTTGCAGTGTTTGAATCTTATTGAAAGAGGGATGTCCTTGCCTAAAGTGCCAAAGATCAAATGAAGAAAGATTTACAGCAGAAAAGACACTAGAAAAGACACCTTGAGAATCATCTTGCAACAGATATAAACCAGCCACTTGTTTAGCCACTCCAATCATCTTCCAAGAGTGTAGGTCCTGTATAAAGCAAAATTGATCAAGAAACAGAAAACAACGAGAATTTTCTATAAGTCTTTTGACTTAGATGAGATTAAGAGAGAAAGATGTGACATATAGAACATTGTGAAGGACCAAAGAATTTGATATTTTTACTGTGCCAACATGTGTAACAGGAACACAAGTTCCATTTGGTAATTTTACTGAAGTATTAACAAGAGAGGTAATTGTAGTTAGGTGTGAAATAGAACTGACCAAATGATCAGTTGCACCACTATCTATTATCCAGGAATTAGATTTACTAGAAACAAAATCAGATGGTGTAGTCATACTTGATAGACTCAAAATTTGGAAGAGAATCGGAATGACCCTAGCATTCATTGTTGTGCGTTGACATGGCTATGAAGATAATTGAATGAGAGAAAGAAGCTAACGACATTGTTCTTTGGAGAAGGGAAATTGGGGAGTGGAATTCATGGGTGCTTCATCAAGGCCAGTAGAAGATAAAGAAACCTGATTTACAGAAGATTTGGTTCTTGAGTTCTAACGAAATCCAATTGGGTAACCATGCAACTTGGAACACCTTTCAACTGTATGTCCAATAAGACCACAATGAGTATTGTAACGCCCCGACCCCAAGGGTTCGGAGAGTTAACTCATATTACTTGATAATCAACTCCAAATAATACTTTTAAAATAAACCAGAGTCTCCATAACATATTAACCTATTTGTTCAACACAAATATTCATGTTCCTACATAAGGGCACATCAGTGGTATGTCGTTGATATACATAAACTTTTCCACAAAGACTAGAAATACTCATTACTCAACATACAAAAGTTACATAAAATATCAACGCTACCAAAAGACCCTTAAAAAAAATCATTGTACCCTAAGGCACTTAGTCTTCTATGATCCATAAAACTTGCAAGTACCCCCTATTCCTGATTCTCAGCTGTTGCATCAAAATTATCTGAAACATATTATGGAATTAGGGGTGAGTTATCAACAACTCAGTAAGCAGAGAACATATACTAGTATGTAAACATGAGCATTTACAGATTTCAAAATACAAAACAAAACAATTTTTATTTTGTGAATGCGGAGTCAGAACATATTATCAAAAATTTCAGAGCAAAAGTTCAAAAACATTCTTATTCAAAATTTCCTTGGCACAGCATAACTGAAATCTCATATCAGAACAGAATTCCATATTTAACCCCCGTGGTAGGGTTGTGCTATCCCCAGTGGCCAAACCAGGCAGTGTCATATAGTGAACTTCCCATTTTTCAATTTCGGAGCCCCGAGTGTGCACATAGGAAAGAACACGTAAAAAGACCACTTTGTTTCCAAAGTGGGTGCACTCATAACATAACATATCATGGTGGTACCAACCATATCACATGAACCAGTATTATCATATCAGAACCATATTCAGAACATATAAGTATGCCAAAGTTTTATCATATCCATATCATACCAAAACACGTGCGAAACATATTCATAACATTTCCATTTGATTAAAAACATATCCAAATCATTTCATATCACATGCATAAAAATCTCATTGATACTATATTCGTTCTTTTGCATATTTCATAAATATGTCAAATATTGCTCATGTCTACACAATGCATGTCAGAATGTATTTTCTCTTTTTCGTACAGATTTCATGAGTGATGCAAATAAACGACCGAGGTTGATTTTTCTCAAGTTTTCATTTCATCACAAAATGTACAAAGTTTTCAAAAAGTCAACCTCAGTCTCAATAGTTCGTATAAAACCTAGCATAGGAACCCCGCTTACCTGAACGACTTAGCTTTTCAGAATTTTCCTCAAAATGTCGAGTCGACTATAAATCATCACCTATAAAAATTATTCACGTAATTTCCGTAAGTTTTCAATCAATCATGGATTTCGATATTTAAGCCTAAGCTTTTAAAACAACCTATTTTAATTCCTCAATACTAAAAATTCTCTTAACTATAAATATCATTACTTTCTAAATTCATCAATATCGACTTAAACGAATTCGTACCGAAGAGAGAAATAGAATAAATATTATGATAAATTAATACCGATGTCGTATTATTGATTAATAAAATACTATGGCTATTTAAAATCCCATAAAATAAGGCCAACTTAAAAAAAAAAGTTCAATTGAAAACTAAATAGCTTGAATTAACCATATAATCATTTTTTTTTTTTGTATAATGGAAACCAAGCCCATTCATTAAAACACAACCAATAAACCAAGCCCATTGAAACAAAATCCATTAAACTAAATCCACGTAACAATATATATGAAAACGGATCAACATGTAGAAACACTTAAAAACAAGTTTGAGGTGTTTTTGGAAAAAGTCAAGGCCAAAGGCCTGATGGCAGTTTCGTAGTTACTAGGAATATCATGACCATAAAGTTTAAAACTACATGTTAATATTTTCAAACAATGTGAAGTTTCTGCTTGTTTCTATATAAACATAAAACTCAACAAAAGGAAAGAAAAAGAAACCAAAAGTGGAGGTGCGACAAGGCTCACCGTGAGGGAGAAGTGGTCGCGGCAGAGAGAGGGGCGTGCGATTCAGAGAGAGGGAGAGAGAAGAAATCTGAGAGAGAGAGAGAGTGAACGTGATCATAGATAGAGAGAGAGGTGGAGGGGGAGATATGGCGAGGGAGTGTCCGTGGCTTACCGAGGGGTAGAGGTGGCGCGCGGTGGACTGAAGGTGGTGCGACAACGGCTGGCGGTGAGGATTGCCAAGTTGGCGGCACACGGATGGAGGGAAAAACTCCTCTGTTTTTAGGTGTGAAAACAGGGGAGGGAAAATCTTAACCGGCGGCTGAGAAACCGGACGTGGAACTCGTAGGGATGGTGGCGCACGGCTGGGGGAAGGACTCCGAGTGATTGAGGTACCGGCTAGACTGTGTGTGGTGGAGTTGCTGCACGAAAATGGCTCTGCGGGTGGCAATTTATTGTTGCAGTCCGAGGCTTCGGTTTGGTGTTTTTGCAGAGAAACAATGGTCTTCTGTGAAGAGGGAACCGAGCGGCACTTAGTCTAGGGTTGAAGTTGCTTAACATATATATACACTAAAATAGAAAATAGATCAAACCTAAATAAAAGGAGAAGAAAGAACTTGCATGAAAAAGGAAAAAGAAAAGAACGGTGTGAACCCGTGAACTTGTGCTATGTAACGGGTTGCAAGATCCCTTGCGACGCATTCTAGAAAATGTTCTTCCCACGTGCATGGCTGGCAATGGCTGGGTCTTACATCCTCCCCCCTAATAAAAATTCCGTCCTCGGAATTTGTTATCAAAAGTCAAAACCCGCATCGAAGAGTTGTGGGTACTTATCTCGCATTTCTTCCTCCAACTGCCAAGAAGCTTCATTAGTAGCATGATTCTTCCACATTACTTTAACCAATGGGATAGTTCGAGTCCGTAACACTTGTTCTTTCTTCTCCAAAATCCGAATTGGTTCTTCCGCATAAGTCATATCCTCCTGAATCTGAAGTGGTTCATAGTCAATAATGTGCGTCGGGTCGGGAATATATTTCCTCAACATGGGAATATGAAATACATTATGCACTCCCGCAAGTGCCGGTGGAAGTGCTACTCTATAAGCCACTGGTCCAATCCTGTCAAGAATCTCAAATGGCCCAATATATCTTGGGCTTAACTTGCCCTTCTTTCCAAATCTCATAACTCCTTTCATCGGTGCTATTCTCAAAAATACTTTTTCTCCAACCTCAAACTCTAACTGACGGCGTCGTTTATCTGCATAACTCTTTTGTCGGCTTTGAGCTACTTTCATTCTAGCCCGAATGATATCTATCTTCTCTATGGTCTGCTGGATAATCTCTGGCCCCAAAAGTTTCCTTTCACCTACTTCATCCCAATACAATGGAGATCTACATTTTTTGCCACACAAAACCTCGTAGGGTGCCATTCCAATGCTAGCCTGGAATCCAAGTTCCCTTAAAATCCATCACACATGCCCTCAACATGTCTTCCAAGATTTGAATAGTTCTTTCTGACTGTCCATCAGTCTGGGGGTGAAATGCAGTACTGAAATTTAACTTAGTACCCATTGCCTCCTGTAAGCTTCGCCAGAACTTGGAGGTGAAACGAGGGTCTCTATCCGATACAATGGATACCGGTACCCCATGCAACCTCACTATCTCCTGCACATACAACTCGGCTAGCTTGTTCAGTTTATAAGAGACTTTAATGGGTACAAAATGAGCAGTTTTTGTTAAGCGATCCACGATCACCCATATAGCATCTTGTCCGTTCAATGCTCTCGGTAGGCCTATCACAAAGTCCATGGTTATATGCTCCCACTTCCACTCTGGAATCTGGAGTGGTTGTAATAATCCTACTGGTCTCTGATGCTCCGCCTTCACCTGTTGGCAAGTTAGGCACTGTTCCACAAATTTAGCAATTTCTCTTTTCATGCCATTCCACCAAAAAGACTCTCTCAAGTCCCAATACATCTTGGTACTCCTCGGGTGAACTGTGTATAAGGAACGGTGTGCTTCTTTAAGAATTACCCTTTTTAGTTTTTCATTAGCTGGCATGCATAATCTACCTCTAAACCTTAAAACTCCATCCTCGGAAACGCTAAAGTGAGGCCAGCTCACTACTCCAGTTCCATCAGCTTCTCTCATGGTTTTCTCAGAGTTTCACCATCTCTTCGCTTCTCTGATTAATTTAAAAGCTGCAAATCGAACTTTTTGTTGATCGGTGCACTCCAAAACACTAAATATCTCTTCAATGTCCTGCATCCAATCTTCAGCTGCATTGGAATCGCTTCTTCCATCAAAAGTGGGGGGATGGGTACTATTAAATTGTTTGAAAGTGCATCCTCCTTCACTATTGTTACGTTGACGACCCGAAGGATTCTGTGCGAGATTGTCTATAAGTTGATGCGCTGCTGCTCGTAGTACTTCGGAAGAACTCGTATTTGCTTCCCCCCCCCCCCCCCCGTTATTGGTTGCATTCAAATCTGACACATTTCGTTCTCGACGACGAGGTGGCATCCTGTAATAAAGAGAAGCGAAGTACGCGCAAAAGTAGTAATGATTAATGTCCACAGTCTAAAACCTTAACGCCATCAAATCTATTAAATAAAAAGTCTCCAAAAATCAAACCAAACCACAAACAACATGGATTCAACTCATAGACCTGTAAAATCCTATACATCGAAATCATTCCTAAGGGTTTAGGAATTTTTGGGACCTCGAATACCTATGATGTTCTTTCTTATAGCCTGCTCCGAAATTACATCCAATCTGAAAATGATTTCTTGAAGCCTATCTATACCCAAAATCTGCACTCTATAGTCTGCAGAATCTCAAACCTGGCTCTGATACCAACTGTAACGCCCCGACCCCAAGGGTTCGGAGAGTTAACTCATATTACCTGATAATCAACTCCAAATAATACTTTTAAAATAAACCAGAGTCTCCATAACATATTAACCTATTTGTTCAACACAAATATTCATGTTCCTACATAAGGGCACATCAGTGGTATGTCGTTGATATACATAAACTTTTCCACAAAGACTAGAAATACTCATTACTCAACATACAAAAGTTACATAAAATATCAACGCTACCAAAAGACCCTTCAAAAAAAATCATTGTACACTAAGGCACTTAGTCTTCTATGATCCACAAAACTTGCAAGTACTCCCTATTCCTGATTCTCAGCTGTTGCATCAAAATTATCTGAAACATATTATGGAATTAGGGGTGAGTTATCAACAACTCAGTAAACAGAGAACATATACTAGTATGTAAACATGAGCATTTACAGATTTCAAAATACAAAACAAAACAATTTTTATTTTGTGAATGCGGAGTCAGAACATATTATCAAAAATTTCAGAGCGAAAGTTCAAAAACATTCTTATTCAAAATTTCCTTGGCAGAGCATAACTGAAATCTCATATCAGAACATAATTCCATGTTTAACCCCCGTGGTAGGGTTGTGCTATCTCCAGTGGCCAAACCAGGCAGTGTCATATAGTGAACTTCCCCTTTTTCAATCTCGGAGCCCCGAGTGTGCACATAGGAAAGAACACATAAAAAGACCACTTTGTTTCCAAAGTGGGTGCACTCATATCATATCATATCATGGTGGTACCAACCATATCACGTGAACCAGTATCATCGTATCAGAACCATATTCAGAACAGATCAGTATGCCAAAGTTTTATCATATCCATATCATACCAAAACACGTGCGAAACATATTCATAACATTTCCATTTGATTAAAAACATATCCAAATCATTTCATATCACATGGATAAAAATCTCAATGATACCATATTCGCTCTTTTGCATATTTCATAAATATTTCAAATATTGCTCATGTCTACACAATGCATGTCAGAAAATATTTTCTCTTTTTCGTACAGATTTCATGAGTGATGCAAATAAACGACCGAGGTTGATTTTTCTCAAGTTTTCATTTCATCACAAAATGTACAAAGTTTTCAAAAAGTCAACCTAAGTCTCAATAGTTCGTATAAAACCTAGTATAGGAACCCCGCTTACCTGAACGACTTAGCTTTTCAGAATTTTTCTCAAAATGTCGAGTCGACTATAAATCATCACCTATAAAAATTATTCACGTAATTTTTCGTAAGTTTTCAATCAATCATGGATTTCGATATTTAAGCCTAAGCTTCTAAAACAACCTATTTTATTTCCTCAATACTTAAAATTCTCTTAACTATAAATATAATTACTTTCTAAATTCATCAATATCGACTTAAACGATTTCGTACAGAAGAGAAATGGAATAAATATTATGATAAATTAATACCAATGTCGTATTATTGATTAATAAAATACTATGGCTATTTAAAATCCCATAAAATAAGGCCAACTTAAAAAAAAAAGTTCAATTGAAAACTAAATAGCTCGAATTAACCATATAATCATTTTTTTTTTTTTTGTATATGGAAACCAAGCCCATTCATTAAAACACAACCAATAAACCAAGCCCATTAAAACAAAATCCATTAAACTAAATCCGCGTAACAATATATTTGAAAACGGATCAACATGTAGAAACACTTAAAAACAAGTTTGAGGTGTTTTACGGAAAAAGTCAAGGCCAAAGGCCTGATGGCAGTTTCGTAGTTACTTGGAATATCATGACCATAAAGTTTAAAACTACATGTTAATATTTTCAAACAGTGTGAAGTTTCTACTTGTTTCTATATAAACATAAAACTCAACAAAAGGAAAGAAAAAGAAACCAAAAGTGGAGGTGCGACGAGGCTCACCGTGAGGGAGAAGTGGTCGCGACAGAGAGAGGGGCGTGCGATTCAGAGAGAGGGAGAGAGAAGAAATCTGAGAGAGAGAGAGTGAACGTGATCAGAGATAGAGAGAGAGAGAGAGAGAGAGAGAGAGAGAGAGAGGTAAAGCTGAAACCGAGAGAGCGGGTAAAAGTGAGAGAAGAGCTGGAGGGGGAGATATGGCGAGGGAGTGTCCGTGGCTTACCGAGGGGCAGAGGTGGCGCGCGGTGGACTGATGGTGGTGCGACGACGGCTGGCGGTGAGGATTGCCAAGTTGGCGACACACGGATGAAGGGAAAAACTCCTCTGTTTTTAGGTGTGAAAACAGGGGAGGGAAAATCTTAACCGGCAGCTGAGAAAGCGGACGTGGAACTCGGAGGGACAGTGGCGCACGGCTGGGGGAAGGACTCCGAGTGATTGAGGTACCGGCGAGACTGTGTGTGGTGGAATTGCTGCACGAAAATGGCTCTACGGGTGGCGGTTTATCGTTGCAGTCCGAGGCTTCGGTTTGGTGTTTTTGCAGAGAAACAATGGTCTTCTGTGAAGAGGGAACCGAGCGGCACTTAGTCTAAGGTTGAAGTTGCTTAAAATATATATAGACTAAAATAGAAAATAGATCAAACCTAAATAAAAGGAGAAGAAAGAACTTGCATGAAAAAGGAAAAAAAAAAAGGGAACAGTGTGCACCCGAGAACCTGTGCTATGTAACGGGTTGCAAGATCCTGTCCGACGCATTCTAGAAAATGTTCTTCCCACGTGCATGGCTGGCAGTGGCTTGGTCTTACAAGTATAGACTGGTTCTTGAGTTCTTGATTTGCAGGTTGAGAGAAAGTTCCATCCAGGAAACCCATTTTGTTCTTGGCATTGAGAGTTGTCAACATTGATATGCTCCGCGTATAATAGTTCTCACCATTTAGTGGCTGAGAAACCAAAATGGAACCAAGGCTTTCTCCATGAAGAAGAAAATAAGGATTGGAAAAATCCTCAATCAAAAAAGCAGGATTTGATGCGGAAGCCATATCAGAGTTTGCGGAAGTCATCAGAGTTTATTGCTCTGATACCATATCAGATAATCTTGATTGTGCAAGAAATAGAGAAACGAAAACAGAATTCTTGAGAACGAAGAACTTCACCCTTGCCTATATCGTATTACTTCGGTAATCAATTACATGAACAAAGTCTCTATCTATATACGTTCAGTGATAACTAACTAATATTACTGACTCTTGCATATTATACATGTAACCCATATACCAGCTTGACTACTTATACATGTAACCTCGGCGCCCTTGTGCATGTTGCTTATTACAGCAATATTGATCTTTCCAGTTGGCAATCATTGCAATATTAATATTGAAGTGTTGAAATAAATCGGAAAAACATAAAGTACAAATTCACATTCTCTAATTATCAAGCATCTTTCACTTACATCTCTAATTGTCGCGTACTGATCTCATAAGTTTTTTTTTTTCATTTTAACTGTCAAAATTAATTAGATAATAATGTTATTTCTTTGATTTCTAAAGTTACAAGCTGGGTCAACATCATTTATAATTAATTGTGGTTTCCTAACACTACAACAGAATGTGTATTTTGTGACAGAGAAAACTGTCACAAAAAAATGGCAAACTGTCACTAAAAATTTTTGGTGACGGTTTGAAACCGTCACCATGACCGTCACCTAAAGTGCGTCACAGAAAACATTTGGTGACGGTTTACTGTACAACCGTCACAAAAAATATTTTTAGTGACGGTTGGAAGTGTTCCGTTCGGTACAACGTTCGAACGTTCATTTTTTGGTGACGGTTATGAACTGTCACAGAAAATCACGTTCGAACGTAAAATAAAACGTTCGGACGTTATACCCGACCGATTGGCGTTCGAATGAGAGAAGTTGACGTTCGTTGGATATCGTGTTCGAACGTATAAATTTACGTTCGAATGTTAATGCGTCCGAACGTTAATTACATTAAACGTTCGAATATTTGTTCGAACGTAAACGTAAATGTTCAAACGTAGCGCGTTTAATGTTCGGACGTATACTCGAATGTAAACGAAGGAGCGTCCGAATGCAAGTTTTTTGTTCGAACGTTAGTCGCTTTACCGTTCGAACGGTTTGTTCGTTTTAGCGTGAGTACGTTCGAACGTATAGTTTAACGTTCGTACGATTCAATTGTATTTACGTTCGAACGTTTGTTACAGTGTGAACCAACGTTCGAACGATTTTTATTTACATTCGAACGTACAGATCAGAAATACTAATTTCATAAAATTTAAAAACATATATAATACCAATAGTATCATATTACATACCCAATTAAGAAGTAAGAATGTCTTATAAAAGTACAAAATTAGATATTAAAACTAGTCAGAAATATTGATAAAATTTATTTCTTCTTTTTCCCTCTCCCACGGGGATTCTGTTGCAACGACATAACACGTTCCATTTGCACCATCATCTCCCGTTGCACTTGCTCTTGCACTTCATTGCGTATTCTTTCCTCCTGGTCTCTCTGTTGGTCCTGCAAACGCGTCTCTAAATGAGACTGTCGTTCTAAGAGAGACTCTAACTCTTGTTGCCTAGACCTCATATACTCATTCTCACGCCGTGCAGCTTCTAAATCTGCCGTAAGATTATTAATTTGTGAAGCCGATGAGGTTGAGGAGGATGAACATTTATGCTTGATAGATCGTCCCAAACCTCTTGCCATACTAGACTGCGGCCCGAGCACTTGCGTGAATATGTCTATGTCACTAGGAGATGATTCCTCAGAAGCCGACTGCATCTCCAACATTTTGCTCTGCAATTTAAAAGGTAATGATCGTAAATAATTAGTAACGTATTAAAAGAAATAGAAATAAGAAATAAACTATTAAAATATTATATAAATAATTTATTTAACAAAATTAACACTGCTTACATAATTATCTGCAGCGATAGGATCCATCCACTCACTATGCTCATTAGTGTGAGCAGCAGCATAGACATGAATGAGGGAAAAGTTTTCAGGATCATCACGTTTCTAACAAAGCGAGAATATTAGCAATTTTAAAAAGATAATATTAGTACGTACTTATCAGAAATAATATCAGGAAAATAAATGAATTCTATAATTTTTTAATTACCATTTTTTCAGCAAGACGGTGGAATGACCTTGAACCGGCACGATGGTGGACAGTCATAACGGATCTATTCTGTGCATTTGTAGAACTCAAGTGCTACAAAATATATTAAAAATGTTAATTGTAATATGTATACATATAATATATAAAACGAATATGAATGTAAATAATTAAAAGAGATAAATGTAAAATACCTGATAATCTGGAGATGCGAAAAGATCACAACACTTTCTCCAATCATCTAACTTCATCTGCTGAAAAGGAGACTGCGCAGCCTCTTCCAACGTCTCAAACTTCTTGAAGTGGTCATGACATCGTCCTTTGTGACGTCGGAATAGTGTAGCCATCAACTCATTCACGGTTCTCAAATCCTCGCTACGGCCAAAGTCGAGGTCGAATTCATCCTAATAAGGGAATCAGGTAAAAAATATAATATATTAATCTAGGTGAAAAAAATGTACTGAAAAGTAAACTCACCAGCACACGACTTCGAATGTGCTCCTTAATCTCATTCGGAACATCTCGCCATGAGCGCACATAAAATGGAGCATAAGCTCGAACTAATGTGCCAATATAGGAGGAAAGCGCTGCTGCACTATCATCCACTCCTCCAGTGGAATTATCAGGAATTGTGATCTTCAGTTTACCATGCCTTCTATTTTTTTCAAGAGAGATTCCACGTGTATAGCCACGACCGCGACGTGCAGATGCATCAACTACATGATAATAGATATACTATAATTATAATTATATAGTTATTGAGAAAAAAGTATTAACTATATATATAATTATCAACGACAATATTTCCTTACTGGTAGGTGTCGACTGGCTGTTGTTCTCTTCTGTGTTAGCTTGATCTTCAGGAACGGATTCCTCGAGTGGGAAGTCCTCAATGGGTTCAGGACTTGGACTTGGCGGAGGCACATTTCTTCGTTGTCGTTTTGGCGGCATTCTTGAAAATAATTAACGTTCATCAAAGAAAATTAATTAGAAGAAATTATGAAAATTCAAGATATTTTATAGTCACCTATATGAATAAAATATTTAGTACTTTTATTCTTCAGATGAATTTTCCATGCTTGTTTCAGAATCTCCATCAATAACATCTTCATCATCATCATGCACCTCTTCTTCATCATCTTTATCCACCTCCTGCCCGGATTCTGATTCGTCTTCATCTTCTGACTCGTCTTCTTCTTCTTCCTCCTCACTGACTTGAATTGAATGATCATTTAATACAGACGGGTCGAGATGTACGGGTGGGACATCATCTCTACACAAGGGGAGCAACTCGAGTGCACCGAGGTCAACAAACAAGTTAATACCCTCTCCATCTTCCTGGTATGCCTCAACAATCGGAGTGTCATCTTCATCTCCACTATTCTCGTAATCTGCACCCGTTCCTGCTTCATATATATTTCGAGGAACAAATTTTTGTACGACTCGCCAAGTTATCTCCCCACTATCTTCATCAGCACTTTTCATTGGATCAATCAAGTAATAGACTTGGGTAGCTTGACAAGCCAATACGAATGGATCATCTTCGTACCATTTAGATGCAGTATTGACACTCGTAAAGTGATTATCCCTATGTATCGAAACCCGACCACCGCCTAGATCCCACCAATCACATTTAAAGACATATGTTACAGACCCACCCAGATATTTCAATCCGATAATATCACGTATGACACCATAATAGTCAATATCATCTGTTCCATGACTCCCCTCGACCAACACACCACAATTTTGAGTCTTTCTATTACGTTCACGGTCCAAAGTATGGAATCTATAACCTCGGACCGTGCATGCAGTATATCGAAGTGCTCTATTTGAGGGACCACGGGCCAATGCATACAATTCAGAAGAAATTGATCCGGGATCACGAGCACGTTGTTCCAAAATCTATAAATTGAAATAGATTATATTGATTATTTCATTATCCAGAGTTAAAAATTTCACAATATAACATATATATAATTTTAGTTCATACACGTTCTTCAAACCATCCGGGAAATTCTTCCTCGTGTCTTGCCTCTATATTTTCTACGCCTTCCGTCCTAAGTTTGTCCATGTGGTCACTGTTATAACATGTTGCAAAAGAAGTATATTTTGAGCACAACAATTCTAATTAATTTAAAGAAAACTATAATTATTCAAAGAAATGAAATGACATACCTAAGATAATCATCAATCTCTCGGCAGTTATTTAGCACATACCACCGAACTTTACCCAACTCTCCATCAATTAAATCGTAACCTGTTTGTGCACCCAAGGGTCGTACATTCTGGGAAAACACTGATAGCTCACGAGGAGGCGGAGTAGCAAGATCAGCATTTCGCTCTTGACGATTAAATCGTGTCTCAACACCACGAAGATATAGAGAGCAAAATGTTAACCATTCATCGTGTATATATGCCTCTGCTATTGAACCCTCAGCTTTGGCTTTATTCCCAACAGTGCGCTTCAATCGACCCAAATATCTTTCAACTGGATACATCCAACGGAACTGCACCGGTCCACCCAGAAGTACCTCTCGCGGTAAATGTATTGCTAAATGGACCATGACATCAAAAAATGATGGTGGAAAGATCTGCTCGAATTTACATAGTATAGTAGCAATGTCTTCTTCCAATTTCGACAACACATCTCGATTTACTACCCGAGTGCACAAATCCTTGAAAAACATACATAGTTCAGATATGGCCACACGTACATTAGATGTAAGCTTCCCACGAATTCCCACAGGTAATAACTTCTGCAAAAATACGTGACAATCATGACTTTTCAATCCATTGATTTTCCAATCATCAGGACTCACGCATCTACCAATATTTGAAGCATAACCATCTGGCAACTTCACACCTTGCAACCATTTGCAGAAATCCATCCTCTCCTCCCTCGTCATCGTAAAACATGCATGCGGCATGACCACCCTGTTGCCTTCCACCCGTAAATGCAGATTATGTTTAATTCTCATTCTCTCAAGATCTTTCCTCGTCTTGATCGTGTCTTTCGTCTTTTTGTTAATACTCATCAATGTACCCAGTATATTATCACAAATATTCTTCTCTATATGCATTACATCCAAACTATGTCGCAACTTGCATGACGACCAATACGGCAAGTCAAAAAAAATACTATGCTTTGTCCAATTCAATTCTGGTACGGCTCGTTTTCTCTTGTTCTTTCCCCGACCTTTGCCAAAATTGTTCGCTCTAACATGTTCCAGTTGTTCCACTATCTCTTCTCCAGATAACTCTTTTGGTGCAATCCTATCCTCTACTCTCCCATCAAACTTGGCACATTCTCTTCTCCATGCATGATTTGCTGGTAAATAACGTCGATGACCCATGAAACACAACTTCTGAGAAAATTTTAGCCACTCACTAGCAGTTTCTTTATTACACGTCGGACACGCTAACTTCCCTTTCGTACTCCAGCCGGAAAGATTCCCATACGCCGGAAAATCATTTATGGTCCACATTACCGCAGCATGCATCTGAAAAGATGTCGACTTAGATGCATCATAAGTTCTAACCCCTGTTTCCCATAACTCTTTCAGCTCTTCAATCAACGGCTGCATGAATACGTCAATATCATTCCCAGGTGATCTAGGGCCAGGGATGAGTAAAGTTAACAAAAAGTTTGGCGCCTTCATGCACCTCCATGGTGGAAGATTGTACGGAATCAATACCACGGGCCAAGTGCTATAACTTGTACTCATATTCCCAAAAGGGTTGAATCCATCGGTTGTGAGTCCCAGGCGCACGTTCCGAGCTTCTAACCCGAACTCTGGATACTGATTATCGAAAGACTGCCACGCAAGTGAATCAGCTGGATGCCTCATATACCCGTCATTCTTAACTCTTTTCTCCTCATGCCACCTCATATCATGAGCTGTTTTCTTACACATATATAGTCTTTGCAACCTAGGTTTCAAGGGAAAATACCGCAACACCTTAACCGGAACGTTTTTCTTACCTTTCCACCTCGACTCTCCACATACAGGACATGCTTGTTTCTCCTCGTTCTCCTTCCAGAACAATACACAATCATTCTTGCATGCATGTATGGACTTGTACTCAAATCCTAATCCCTTTCTCAACTGCTTCGCTTCATAAAAGTTCTTAGGCAATGCAGACCCTTCGGGAAGCACCTCGTTAAATAAGTCCAATACCATGTTTATTGCTTTCGTCGACATCCCACACAATGATTTAATGTGAAGCAACCGCACAATAAACGACATTTTCGAATGTTTTGTACAACCTGGGTAAAGCTCGCGCTTTGCATCTTCCCACAGTGAAGGGAAATTTTCACAATCAGTCCCTGATCCACCAGTTGAGGCATTGTCGTTAACCTCATCCATAAACATCCCAGCTCCAATATCACCCAACATCTCCTCCATCTCATCATGCTCATAATCATCATCCATGTGCCGCAAATAATTGTGATGATCGACCAATACATCTGCTGACCCTTCATACGGCTCACCATGCAGTACCCATCGCGTATACCCCAGATCCATACCGTTCACAAATATATGACGCTCTACTTCATCCAATCCTATCGCACACAAATTTTTACACCCTCGACATGGACACTTAATGTAACCACGACTATCAGCAGAAGCCCGTGCAAAATCAATGAAAGTTCTTACTCCACATGCATAGGGTACGTAATCCTTTCCAAGTCTATCGTCCAGACGCATCCAATTTTTATCCATTTCTAAAAACATCTATATATTAATAACACGTACATTGAAAATTCACATGCATGTCATGCTCCAATTCTCATTACTTTGTTGATAAGGTAGTTGGTCCTATCCCATTCGAGATTATATTCTCCATATTGCACAAATCTCGTCACTCTACTAATTTCTACGTTAGTAGAAATTTCGGCAGCACCTCCCCATAATTCTCCAAGTATACATGTTCAAATATCGGGATTGTGACCCGACGAACAGTATACCCGAAGAACAATGAAGAAGACACCGAAACTTCATATTAAACGTGGAAAGTAGCGAGTAACAAAAATGTGCAATACAGATAATATAATCTCAAACTGTCCACACTGGACAATTCAGGAATCAGTGGACACATAAATGTACACTGATTCCCAAACGGGTCTAAGGGTATTTATGCAATGACACACGCATCTAGCAATATAATCATACAATAATATCTCCATATTTGTTAAACTAAAGAGGGATGGAAGATTATGTGACCCCCTGTTTCGTGTCTTGTACACAACGAGGGAGAATGATCTTGATGAAATGTTTAAATTTTGGTCTAATTACTTAACCGTCACAAACTGTCCGACCTCGACACTCTTCTCAAGGCCGAAGAGACTATGACAGTCAAGCAATTAGACCAAAATTTAGAGATTATAATTGTTATATATAATTTTAAATGTTATTATATAATTTCGACTTATTATCATTCTACAATTATAATCTTAATTGTTATACTTAATTTAGTGAGTTATTTACTTATATAGACAATAAGTATATAATTTTTATATAAGAATCTATTTGATCCTTATTTCCTTTCTCTTTAGTTTGTAATAAATAAGTATATTTACATATTCAAACTCTACTTATTTAGTAGTTTCAAGACTTTTTTATTGAAGAGTATTTTAAAGGTTATATTATAATTTTAATTATTATCATTCCTAAAATATAATTTTAATTGTTATACTTACACTATCATTCTTAAATTTCAATGGTTATACAATAATTTTAATTATTATAATTCTTAAAGAGTTACTTTTATTTATTATTACTTAAAACTTCATATTATTATCACAATTTTTCAAATCCATATCACAAAAACACATTGTATAAATATCATATAATTCAAATAAAGACAAGAAATAAAAATTTTTTCTTACCAAACTCAACTCTCTCTAACTCTCCAACTCCACTCTCTCTCTCTGTGTTGCGCACACGGGAGAAGAAAAAATGTTCAATGGCGCTCCCGTGCGCGCACGGATTAAGTTCTACCATTATTTGTTTAAACGTTCGAACGTTTAACTTGTACGTCCGAACGTTACCTTAAACGTTCGGACGTTTCAGTTGAACGTCCGAACGTTATTTAATAAAATTTCCTCTCCTCGTAGCGTTCGGACGTTTACAGTACACGTTCGAACGTACCCTTCTTATTTATAACATAAAATCTAGCGGGAAAGTTCCCGCACTTTAATCATATATGTTCGAATGTATCACAAGTTTACGTTCGGACGTTTGTAAATTTAGAGATTAACGTTCGAACATTTAACTTAAACGTCCGAACGTTTATTTCATCAAAGTGTTACCATATTTGAGAGTTAAATTTTCCGCACTAATTTAAGTAACGTTCGAACGCATAGTCTAAACGTTCGAACGGTACAATAATCACACAGAAACCTTGAGCGGGAAATTTCCCGCTCTTATTTTAACTTTCGAACGTTAACTTAAACGTTCGAACGTACGATTCCTACTGTACGAACATTTTACTTATTTGTAATAATGTAAATATATTCAAACATTCACAAATAATAATTTAAATATTTAAAGTTTATATCACAACATACTAGAAAAAACTCACAATATATTCACAAAATAACATGCCACATGTATTAACATATTTTTAAAGTTGAGTAAGTAATAAACATGTATTAACAAAGCCTAATGAAAACATATACCTAATAAGAAACACAATATTTCAAATTCATATCACAACATATTTACAAAAACTCACAAACTATTTACAAACTATACAAATAATAATCACAATATTTCAAGAGTAAGTATAAAATCACAACAATATATTGATAAAGTTTAGAAATATACCTAGCACTCACAATATCCTCTTACAAATCAAAATCTTCCAACTTCCCAAAACAAGCAATCCTTCAAAAAAATACAACACTAACTTATTAGAAATATTCTATAACAAAAACACATTCTATAAATATCATAAAATTCAAATAAAAATAAGAAATAAAAATATTCTCTTACCAAAACTCAACTCTCTCTTACTCTCTAACTCAACTCTCTCTCACACTAACACCCTCTCTCTCTCTCTCTCTCTCTCTCTCTCTCTCTCTCTCTCTCTCTCTCTCTCTCTCTCTCTCTCTCTCTCTCTCTCTCTCTCTGTCTGTTGCGCGCACGGGAGAAGAGAAATGATCCGCTTCCTCCCGTGCGCGTACTGATTAATACCGCAAATTATTAGTTTAAACGTTCGAACGTTTAAGTTTTACGTCCGAACGTTATATGCTAAAATTTCACTAATTCATAACGTTCGGACGTTTACAATACACGTTCGAACGTACCCTTCTAATTTATATCATAAAATCTAGCGGGAAAGTTCCCGCACTTTCCTCATATATGTTCGAATGTTTCACAATTTATCGTTCGAACGTTTGTAAATTTACAGATAAACGTTCGAACATTTAACTTAAACGTCCGAACTAATTCATCAAATAACGTTCGAACGCATAGTCTAAACGTTCGAACGTCTGAATAATCACACACATACCTTAATCGAGCGGGAAATTTCCCGCTCTTATTTAACGTTCGAACGTTAACATGAATAGTTCGAACGTAATAGTCCTACTCTTATTTAACGTTCGAACGTAATATATAAACTATACCATATATATAAATGAATAATATATATTAAATTGTTATTTATTAAATTCTTTATTATATACTAACTTATACTATAATATGTATTCTACATTTTATATATCTATAACTATATACTACATTGTATAGTATGATAGCATAATACTTTAAATGAGAACATAAATGTATATAATATATAAACTTACCATATATATAAATGAATAATATATATTAAATTGTTATTTATTAAATTCTTTATTATATACTAACTTATACTATAATATGTATTCTACATTTTATATATCTATAACTATATACTACATTGTATAGTATGATAGCATAATACTTTAAATGAGAACATAAATGTATATAATATATAAACTTACCATATATATAAATGAATAATATATATTAAATTGTTATTTATTAAATTCTTTATTATATACTAACTTATACTATAATATGTATTCTACATTTTATATATCTATAACTATATACTACATTGTATAGTATGATAGCATAATACTTTAAATGAGAACATAAATGTATATAATATATAAACTTACCATATATATAAATGAATAATATATATTAAATTGTTATTTATTAAATTCTTTATTATATACTAACTTATACTATAATATGTATTCTACATTTTATATATCTATAACTATATACTACATTGTATAGTATGATAGCATAATACTTTAAATGAGAACATAAATGTATATAATATATAAACTTACCATATATATAAATGAATAATATATATTAAATTGTTATTTATTAAATTCTTTATTATATACTAACTTATACTATAATATGTATTCTACATTTTATATATCTATAACTATATACTACATTGTATAGTATGATAGCATAATACTTTAAATGAGAACATAAATGTATATAATATATAAACTTACCATATATATAAATGAATAATATATATTAAATTGTTATTTATTAAATTCTTTATTATATACTAACTTATACTATAATATGTATTCTACATTTTATATATCTATAACTATATACTACATTGTATAGTATGATAGCATAATACTTTAGATGAGAATATAAATGTATATAATATATAAACTTACCATATATATAAATGAATAATATATATTAAATTGTTATTTATTAAATTCTTTATTATATACTAACTTATACTATAATATGTATTCTACATTTTATATATCTATAACTATATACTACATTGTATAGTATGATAGCATAATACTTTAGATGAGAATATAAATGTATATAATATATAAACTTACCATATATATAAATAAATAATATATATTAAATTGTTATTTATTAAATTCTTTATTATATACTAACTTATACTATAATATGTATTCTACATTTTATATATCTATTTATATCTATATACTACTTATTAAATAATCAATAAATACCATAAGCTCATAAACTATTCACAAAATTCACAAACAATAATCATAATTATTTCAAGAGTAAGCATAAAATCACAACAACATGTATAAACATATTGCTAAACTTTAGAAATATAACAAGCACTCGCAAAAAAACCAATAATCTAATTGTCAATAATATTATATAACATCGTAATCTATAAAGAAAACATTTATAATATAATATTAAATTGAATAACGTTCGAACGTAATAATAATTACGTTCGAACGTTATGTGTATATAAGGCCAAAACCGAACGTCGAAACGACATCTCTATTACGTTCATCGTCTACTCCGTTGCACGCCGCCACGCCTCCTTCGCCGCCGCCGTCAACTCCGCCACAACCGTCACTAAAGGTAGGCATTCATCTTTTATTCAAGTAACATGTATTTTATTGAAATTTGGATTGAGTTTTGTGTTAAACCGGATAAGTTATTTCAAGACTTTCAACTTCATTTTCCGGCCACCACGGCTAGTCATTTGCCGAATAGTCACCGTAGAAATGTTTCTTGAAGTGTATACTTCATTTCCACGGTGACATTTCGGTATTTAGAACCGTGTAGCGAAATTCTTGAGATTTCAATAATGGCTGAGTCGACTCAGCCATTCTGCGTCGAAACGTTCGAACGTTTCACCAAGACGTTCGAACGTACGACGTTTAAATTACAAAGCCGTTACGGCTTCCACGTTCGAACGTTTGATTATAACATCCGAACGTAATGATTTTCTACAATATTCATGCTTCGACGTTCGGACGTCCATATTTATGTTCACACGTAAAACAAATACGTTCGAACGTATTTGTTTTAACGTCCGAACGTACGTCAGCCAATATTTATTTACTGCTTATGTTCGAACGTACATTGTTACATTCGAACGTATTTTTTTACGTTCGAATGTAAATATATTGACATTATTTTACGTGGGAACGTATAAATAAACATCCGAACGTTTTATCTTTACGTTCGAACGTTATAGATAAAACGTTCGAACGTTACGGCAGAGCATCTTAGAATTAATATCAAAAAAATGCATTATTGTAAATAATTTTTTTTTTCCTTTTCTATTTTCAGGATATGGCTCTTCCACTGCATACTAGGAAACGAGGGAGGGAAGGAGCCACGTCGGACACTGCCCGCATTGGAGCTCGTACTGTTATGGTAGAGCGAGAGATCTTAATTAATGAGTTCGACGAACTCTGTTGGCAGCAGACGAACCTGAGAGATGTTTTCCTCAGTAGAGGCTGGGGAAATATCTGCACATTGAGGGGGAAGGTATACCCCTCAATGGTTCAAGAATTCTATATGGGGATGTGTGACATGCCTCAGGATGCATCCTCTCACACCGTGACTGTACGCGGTGTTTCCATTGAGGTATCAGCAGATGTCATCGGCGAGCACCTTGGGATTCGTCGAGGAGTGGAGACATTTGCACACTCGACACCCCGTGAGGATGTAGGCACTTCTACATCATCTACTGGTCGGGGATGTGAGCCAGCATCAGCCAGAGATGCAGGCCAGTCAGAGGCTGAGGATACTGGCGTCGAGGCTCGGGATGATGACCGAGACGAGGATTTCTACATCCTCACCGGGAGGGATCGCATGCAGATCGAGCGGAAGAACGCCTTCAACCAGAACCATCTGCTGCATTTCTTCCGCATGTTGCACCTTATTGTTGCAACAAATGTGGATCCTGTGGCTCATAAAACCACATTTAGTCGGCTTCGGGCACAATTTTTGATACGAGTGGCACGTGGAGATCCTATAGATTTGCCATTGCACATCTTTCAGAGGATCCGTTACGAGGCGAGCATCGTCTCCACGGATAATCTCCCATATGGTGTCCTCATCAGCCGACTATTACTTGCACGGGGAGTGCCGACCCAGCCAGAGGACCGGGTCAAAGATCAGATGAGCCCCCTCGACATGACCACGCATCGACGTAGCATTGGACAGGCGAGGGGACGTCAGCCACCCCCTGTAGAGGATCTAGTTCCTCCGACGCAGCCTGAGCCAGGTCATGTCGGGAGTAGTAGTCAGCATACGCCGAGTACATCTGCAGGAGATGTGCGGCCTGCTTGGGTTGATGCGGTCATCTCACAGCTGACTGCGCATATCGATCATAAGATCGATCGATCGCTCGAGGCTATATCGGCGTCTGTTGCCGAACTCACCCATCGTGTAACTATCCTCAACGACAAGGTTGATACCTTGACTGAGGAGGTACGGAGTTCGACTTTTGCGGATAACGTTATCATCTGACTGTTAATATCAAATTTTATATTTTATTTTTAATATTTGTAACGAAAAATATTATTGAATATTTCTATCGTTTTTTAATTTCAATTTTTAACCTTCTTTGATGTTATATTTTTCAACTTTAATACTAAATCACTGCATTTCAAATATATATAAATCAATAATATATATTTATATATTACAAAGTGTGTATATATAAATATATACAATTCAATTTTTTAGACTTGTTCACAAATTATGCACAATAAAAACCACATAATTTTTAAATTAAAGTCATTTAATTTAAATTTACAATGAACGTTCGAATGTTATTACTTAACGTTCGAACATTGGTGCAAACATTTTACGTTCGAACGTAAAATTAATAACATTCGAACGGTTGCGCCAAAACATTTTACGTTCAAACGTAAACAGACATAATGTTCGAACGTATATGTAACGTTCGAACGCATATTTCCCATACGTTGGAACGTAAAAACATCTCATTCTATCTTTAGTGACGGTTTCCAGAAACTGTCACAGAAAATACCTTTTAGTGACGGTCTAGAGACCGTCACAAATTCCTAACCGTCACTAAAAACCAATTGTGTTGTAGTGTAAGGAATCATTGTCTCCATCTTGTACGGTTTCTACGTACGTAGATTTTGTGCTATATGGGGGCGAATTACTTTTCTTTTCTAAGCATATTATATTTTCAAGTTACTCTTTTTGATCTTGTCTTTCAATTCGCTTTCGGTTTTCCTGCATCACAGTACTGAATGCGAATCTTGCAAGGGGAGAAAAAGTGCTTTCCAAATAGATAAACCCGACTTCCTTTATCACCTCGGCAGATGCTTCAAAAATATAGATAGGTACGTGATCAGTTTCTATATATAAGCGAAGGAAAACTCATGATCATGATTGAGAAAATCAAAGGGTAAAGGTGGGGGGGAAAACAATCTAACATGCCTGGTACTACTCTTGTTGAATCGATGAAACGTCCTCATTTTAGGACCTTCAGATTATATCTTGGACGGACCGACGTACCTTGAACATAAATTTAGCCTTCTCTATAATATTGCACTTCTCTAAATTAATCAGACAATATATACGTACCCATGTAAATGCAATCATGTGTTTGCAACTTGTTATTCGATCTCTGAAAGTATTAAAATGACAATACCATGACATGCACTTGGCTTATCCGAAAAGGATGGTTGGAGATGTTAACTTGCCGATTTGCAACGTATTAATTATTAGTCCATTTCCGTGGAAACAAGGAGGGTCTCTATCATGTAATCATGTATGAATATGGTTAATTATCTGGGAATCCAATCACATATCTTTTGGAAAATTTTATTCCTTCTTAGTGCATATATGGTTGTTCTATTCTAGAAAACAATACACCTTTTAGCACTATAAATAGACCTCCATGGTAGTTCAAACTCTTCACTGCAATTAAGCACCATACACAACTCACTTGCAAGAAGATCTCCCCCCGGCCTGACATTACGTACGTCCAATTTCAGCAGTCTTCTAATTACTGTTTTAATTTGGCGTTAATGGATACTGTGGCAAGCTTGGTGAGTGAAAGACCAGTGGTGATTTTCAGCAAGACCAGTTGCTGCATGAGCCACTCCATCAAGATACTCATAACTGGGTTTGGTGCTAATCCTACGGTGTACGAGCTTGATCAGATGTCGAATGGACATCAAATTGAGAGGGAACTGCTGCAACGAGGTTGTCAGCCAAGCGTTCCTGCTGTTTTCATAGGGCAAACTTTCATTGGTGGTACAAGAGAGGTCATGAGTCTCAACCTCAGGAGCGAGCTTGTCCCCTTGCTTAAAAGGGCTGGAGCTATATTTCTCTAAAGGCTAGCAATGAAATGAAGCGTAATTAATAATATATATATATATATATATATATATATATATCGATCTGAATAAGGGATTTCCACTTTTTGCAAGAGGAAACGTGAAGTACTACTATATACTACTACTCATGATGAGAGGTTACCCATTTTTCTATTTTTGTGTCGGTCTTTTCAAGTGCTAGCTGGTCTTATTAATTATTAAGTGTTAAACTCCTTTTTGTTCAAGTGAGTTCTGAGAAATGTTTGACATACAATATAGTTAGCATATGCTTGTGAATCTTTCACCAAAACATTTGCAGCTTCTATTAGAGATAGTATTCTTCTGTTATAGTTCTGTTATTTCTGTTTTTAGTAAGTTCCATTTTTAGTAACAGAGTTAGGTCAGTTCTGTTAGTTAGATATTTAAAATATTTATTTCCCGCCTATTATATAAAGCATTTCTGCTTTGATGTAAAATACACGTTTATGAAATATATAAAGCATTTCTTGATATCAATCTTAACATGGTATCAGTTTGAAAAACATATTTCCGCACGCAATCACCTTCTCCATCTGATCCTTCTTCTGATTCCTCTAGTCCTTACTATCTTCACCATGGAGATAGTCCAGGATCTATTCTTGTTACTCAAGTTCTTATTGGTGACAATTACCACACTTGGCGTAGATCTATGTTAATGGCTTTCACTGCCAAGAACAAAGTTGGTTTCGTTAATGGATCTATCAATAAACCAGCAGTTACTTCTCCTTTTTTTCATAGCTGGACCAGATGCAATAACATGATCTTGTCTTGGCTTCTTAATTCTCTTTCTAAAGAGATTGCTGCTAGTGTCATATATGTTGAATCTGCCAATGAAGTTTGGTCTGATCTTCAAGAACGTTTTTCTCAAGGTAATGGTCCTCGGATCTTTCAATTACAGAAGTCTATCGCTTCTCTTATGCAGAATGATCTTTCTGTTAGTGCATATTTCACTCAAATGAAAGGTTTATGGGATGAATTGATGAACTATAGACCCTTACCTATATACTCATGTGGAGGTTTGCGTACACTGATGGTCATGCATCAGCAAGACTATGTTATGCGTTTCTTGATGGGGCTGAATGACTCATTCTCTCAAGTGCGTGGTCAAATCCTTTTAATTGATCCACTTCCTCCTATGAACAAGGTTTTCTCTCTTGTTCTTCAAGAAGAGCGTCAGAGAGACATTGGATCCCCCTCTTGTTTCTCACATTCCCTCTGCTGCACTCTCATCAACAGCAAAACAGTCTCATCATATCAAACCTTCTACTCGCAAAGATAGACCTATTTGCTCCCATTGCTCTGTTCCTGGGCATACAATTGAAAAATGCTTCAAGTTACACGGATATCCTCCTGGATATCGCTCCAAAGGAAAATATTCTACTCCATCATCTTCAGCTCATCAAGTTGTTGGTGATTCTACCTCTTCATTTCCACTCACACCACAGCAATGTCAACAGCTTATAGATCTTCTCAATTCTGAATCACATGTGTCTCAGACAGCCAATGTGATTTCTTCAGTTGACCATCTTTCGGGTAAATTTTCTTCTGTTTTTTCCATTAAAACAGCATTTCCTATGCACATTACTTCAGATGATTGGATCATAGACACTGGTGCCACGGATCACATGGTCCATTCCACTTCTTTTTTTACTTCTTTTCATTCCACACATAACTCATTTGTCAAAATGCCCAATGGCATTTCTGCACCAGTTACACATATTGGATCCATTCACCTATCTCCACAGCTCATTTTGCATAATGTTCTGTGTGTACCTTCTTTTCAATTCAATCTTCTTTCTGTTAGCCAACTAACCAAATCAACATCTTGTTGCTTGATTTTTTCTGGTAATGCTTGCTATATACAGGACCTCACCCATTAGAAAATGATTGGGAAGGGTAAAGCCAAAGGAGGATTATACATATTGCATAAATCAGATGGTCATGTTACTCTTCCTTGTAATTCAAATTTCAATTCTGCTTTTGTTTCACGTTCTAATCATTCTGAGTTTGACATTTGGCATAAAAGGTTGGGTCATCCATCCTTTTCTCGAATAACGTTGTTGTCCTCTATTGTACCTATTGCCTCCATAAACAATGAAATTCCATGTTCAATTTGCCCACTTGCTAAACACAAGAGATTGCCATTTCCTTCTCACAGTGCACATATTTCTTCATGTCCTTTTCAACTTGTTCACTGTGATATATGGGGCCCCTTTCAGTCTCAGTCATTGGATGGTTTTAGGTATTTCTTAACCATTGTAGATGACTTTTCTCGAAGTACTTGGGTTTATTTGATGAAGTCAAAATCTGACACTCGAGTGCTATTGCAGAACTTTATTCATATGGTTGCTAATCAATTTGATTATTCCATTAAAGCTATAAGGACAGACAATGGCATTGAATTTGCTATGCCTCATTTCTTTTCTTCTAAAGGCATAATTCATCAATTATCATGTGTGGCCACCCCTCAACAAAATTCAGTAGTTGAGAGGAAGCACCAACACATTCTTAATGTAGCTCGTGCTCTCCTTTTTCAGTCAAGTCTTCCTTTACTTTTCTGGTCTGAATGCATTCTTACAGCAGTGTATCTCATCAACAGAATTCCTTCTCCCTTGTTGGCAAACAAAACATCATATGAATTACTTTTCAAAAAACCACCCTCATAATCTCACCTTAAAGTGTTTGGTTCTCTTTGTTATGCATCTACACTAGCTCATAATCGATCCAAATTTGCTCCTCGAGCTAGAAGGTGTATTTTCATTGGCTATCCTCTTGCAGTGAAAGGGTATAAACTCTAAGACCTTGATAATCACACTGTCTTTGTATCTCGAGATGTTGTTTTTCATGAACACATCTTTCCTTTTAAGTCATTAAATCAAAATCTCAGTGCCTTACCACAACCTTCTCATGTCTTTCCTACACCTATTCTTGATCCACACATTTCTTTTCCATCCATTCCAGTAACCTCCTCTCTATCTGATTCTACAGCAACTGCCCATTCAGAATCCATTCTTTCAGAATCTATCCATTCAGAATCCACTTATACAGAACATGTCCCTAATCAATCCACACCTTTACAACATCACTCTCTTCCTAGAAGATCTTCTCGAGTACACAAACCACCTGGTTATTTGCAAGATTTTCATTGCCATTTGGCATCCTCACAGGCTTGCTCTTCTTCATCTTCAACTGGGGATTCTGGTTCTTTATCAGGTAAGCAATATCCACTTTCTCATTTCATTGGTTATTCTCATTTGTCATCTAAACACAAAGCCTTCACATTAGCTCTTTCAACATTTGTTGAACCCAAGTTTTATCATCAAGCTGTCAAAATTCCTTATTGGAGAATTGCTATGGCTGAAGAAATTCAAGCCTTAGAAAACAATAACACTTGGACATTAACTAATCTTCCCCATGGAAAGAAACCAATTGGATGCAAATGGGTTTATCGAGTAAAACTAAAATCTGATGGGACACTCGAGAGGTATAAAGCAAGATTGGTTGCTAAGGGTTTCACCCAACAAGGAGTGGATTACTTTGACACTTTCTGTCCAGTTGCCAAAATGGTCACTGTCAAGTGTCTTCTCTCCATAGCAGCTGCAAAAGGTTGGCATTTAATCCAATTGGATGTCAATAATGCCTTCCTTCATGGAGATTTGTTGGAAGAAGTTTACATGTCCTTGCCTCCTGGTTTTGGTGATAAAAGTGATACACGAGTTTGTAGGTTAAACAAATCCTTGTATGGTTTAAAGCAAACTTCAAGACAATGGTTTGCCAAATTTTCCTCTACCATTCTTGATCTTGGTTTTAAACAATCCAAAACAGACTACTCTCTTTTTACACGATTGCAAGGCACCAGTTTCATTGATGTACTAGTATATGTGGATGACATCCTCATCACTAGCAATGATATAGAAGCTGTCAATATTTTCAAAACATTCCTTGATCAGAAATCCAAGCTTAAGGATCTTGGGTCTTTAAAATATTTCTTGGGTTTGGAAGTTGCAAGGAATAATTCTGGTATCTCTTTATCTCAAAGGAAATATGCCTTAGAGATTTTATCAGATACTGGATTCATGGGTTCTAAACCTGTTAAAACTCCCATGGAACAACACCTCAAGCTCTCTTGGGTTGATGGTTCTATTTTGGAAGATCCTAAGGCTTATAGGCGCTTAGTGGGCAGACTTCTTTACCTCACTATCACACGGCCAGATATCACCTTTGCAGTCCACACCTTAAGTCAATTCATGGACTCTCCTCGACTGCCTCATCTTCATGCTGCTCAGAGAGTTTTACAATACATTAAAAATTCTCCTGGCAAAGGTTTATTTTTTCCTACTAGCTCCAATCTTCAATTGACTGCTTTTGCTGACTCAGATTGGACTGGTTGTCAAGACACTCGAAGATCTATAACAAGTTTTTGTATTTTTCTTGGTTCATCTCTCATTTCATGGAAATCCAAGAAGCAATGCATAGTTTCCAGATCCTCAGCTGAATCTGAATATCGAGCCATAGCTAACACAGTCTGTGAGCTTGTGTGGTTACTTTCTTTGCTCCATGATTTACAAGTTCCTCACTCTCAAGCTGTTTCTCTCTATTGTGACAACAAGGCTGCCATTCATATTGCTACTAATCCTATGTTTCATGAAAGAACAAAGCACATAGAAATAGATTGTCACTTTGTGCGTGACAAGGTACAAGCAGAAGTTGTGAAGCTCTTTCATGTTTCCTCTCATCATCAATTGGCAGATTGTTTCACTAAATCATTAGGCTTTCCTTTGTTTTCTGATCTTGTATCCAAGTTGGGCCTTATCAACATACATGCTCCAACTTGAAAGGGGGGTATTAGAGATAGTATTCTTCTGTTATAGTTCTGTTATTTCTGTTTTTAGTAAGTTCCATTTTTAGTAACAGAGTTAGGTCAGTTCTGTTAGTTAGATATTTAAAATATTTCTTTCCCGCCTATTATACTTAGTATATAAAGCATTTCTGCTTTGATGTAAAATACACGTTTATGAAATATATAAAGCATTTCTTGATATCAATCTTAACATTGATAATCTGGATTAATTAATACATTGTAGTACTACTGCGTGTTCTGTGCAAACTTACCATTTTGAGGTGCAACTAGAAATGCAAAATGAAAAGAAACAAGCGACCATACACGATTAACACATGAATGATTTACGTTTGGAAGATAACCTGAAAAATGTCGAGCAAGCAGAGACCAAATCAAGCTAGCTATCTAATTTGGTCTTTTCTTGATTGTATTTCCGCTAGCTGAATCGCCAATAATTGGATTCGTGCATGGAAGTGACACGAATTAGATGCTTGTAACCCAGATCATCAAGTTTGGTGTTTCCTTGGCTGAGCAGGCTGAGCCTGCAGCTAGTTTACTAAAACCACTGCGAATACATCATGAGCTAGCGCATGCAGTATCTGGCAATTAATACATGCAGCAATATTATAAACTATATGAGCCCAAACCAGCTATGTGTTGCCAGGTTCAATTAAAGTTGTCATGTGATCATTGCATGCCTTTGTTCTAATTTATTTGATTGAAGTCGGCCAAATGGGAAACCTTACTCCTTAATCCCACACGTACCGGTACCGGCCCTACGTTCATTTCATATGGGAAAACCAGACCTTTTCATCAACTATATATAAAAAATCAAGCCTATTTTGGAACTTACTGATCATATAAACCCGCGCCCGCCTAATTGATTCACCCGCGTGTCACCACAACATAATTGTGAACAAGTCTATAGTACATAATTTGTGAACAAGTCTAAAAAATTATAATATATATTTATATATACACAATTTGTAAAATCTAATTATATATTTATATATATTTGAAGTACAGTGATTTAGTATTAAAGTTAGAAAATCTAACATTAAAGAAGATTGAGAATTGAAATTAAAAAATAATAAATATATTAAATAATATTGTTCCTTACATATATTAAAAGCAAAACACAAAATATGATAGAATTTTGTAAACAACGCTCAGAAGAACGCGTTGTTCACGAAATTCGTACTCCGTAGCTCCTCAATCAAGGTATCAACCTTCTCGTTGAGGATATCTACACGATGGGCTATCTCAGTGACAGACTCCTCTACAGCCACGATCTGTCCATCGTATGTGCAGTCAACTGTGAGATCACCGATCAACCCGAGCAGGCTGCGCATCTCCCGCAGATGTACTCGTCGACTGCTGACTACTACTCCCCACACCAGGCCAGGGCTGCGTCGGAAGAACTAGATCCACTACAGGGGTGGCTGACGTCGATGATACCCCATCGCCTATACAATGCTACGTCAATGCTTGCTCATGTCAAGGGGGCTCATCTGATCTGTGACCCGCTCCTCTGGCTAGAGTGACACTCTTCGAGCAAGTAATAGCCAACTGATGATGACACCGTATGGGAGGTTGTCTGTGGAGATAATGTTCGTCTCATAACGGATCCTATCAAAGATGCACAGTGGCAAATCGATGGGATCTCCACATGCCACTTGTATAAAAAACTATGCCCGAATCTGACTAAATTTGGTCTTATGTGCCACAGGATCCAGGTTTGTTACAACAATAAGCTGCAACATGCGGAAGAAAGGTAGCAGATGTATTTGGTTGAAGGCATTCTTCCTCTCAATCTACGTGCGGTCTCTCCTGATGAGGATGTAGAAATTCTCATCTCAGCCATCATCCCAAGCCTCATGATCAGTACCCTCGTCCTCTAATCGGTCTGCATCTCTGGCTGATGATGGCTCAATTGGGCCAATAGATGATACAGAAGTGCCTACATCTGCATCGAGTGTGTCGTGTGCAGATGTAGATGTGCGAACCACGACTGTGTCGCCAGTCTAAGAGTCAGTTGTAGTCGATGTCCCAACTACTCGATGAATCCCGAGGAGCTTGGCGATGACATCCGGTGAAATCTCAAACGAAACACCACGTACAGTCATGGTGTGAGAGGATGCGTCCTGAGACATGGAGCACATCCCCATATAGAACTTCCGAACCATTGAGGGTTATACCTTCCCCCTCAACGTGCAGATATTTCCCCAGCCTCTACTGATGAAGACATCTTTGAGGTTCGTCTGCTCCCATTTGAGCTCGTCGAACTCTTGATCAGGACGTCTCGCTCCACCATAACAGTACGAGCCCCGATCCGAGCAGTGTCCTTTGTGACTCCTTCCTTCCACTGTTTCCTGGTATGCAAAGGATGAGTCATATCCTAAAAATAAAAAAGGAAAAAAAATTATTAGTACTATTGATGCATCTTTCGTATTAATTTTAAACTGCTTTGTATTAACGTTCGAACATAATATAACATATGTTCGAACGTTCAGATAAAACGTTCGCACGTATGTGTTTAACGTTTAAACATAACAATTAACGCTCAAACGTATAATATTGGTTGAGGGGAGTCATGGAACAGATGATATTGACTATTATGGTGTCATACGTAATATTATCGGATTGAAATATCTGGGTGGGTCTGTAACATGTCTTTAAATGTGATTGGTGGGATTTACGCAGTAATCTAGTTTCTATACATAGGGATAATCACTTTACAAGTGTCAATACTGCAACTAAATGGTACGAAAATGATCCATTCGTATTGACTTGTTAAGCTACCCAATGTCAATTACTTGATTGATCCAATAAAAAGCATTGATGAAGATAGTGGAGAGATAACTTGGTAAGTCGTATAAAAATTTGTCACTCGAAATATATGTGAAGCAGGAACGAGTGCGAATTACAAGAATAGTGGAGATGAAGATGATACTCCGATTGTATAGGCCAACCAAGAAGATTGAGAGGGTATTAACTTGTTTGTTGACCTCAATGCACTCGAGTTGCTCCCCTTGTGTAGAGATGACGTCCCACCCGTCCATCTCGACCCGTCCGTATTAAATGATCATTCAATTTAAGTAAGGAAGAAGAAGACGAAGAAGAATCCGAGGAGGAAGTGGATAAGGAGGACAAAGAAGAAGTTGATGATGATGACGAAGATATTATTGAGGGAGATTCTAAAACAAGCATGGAAAATACATCCGAAGATGAAGAATAAAAGTACTAAATATTTTATTCATATAGGTGACTATAGAATATTATATTTTTCATAATTTCTTCTAAATCATTTTCTTTATCATATTAATCATTTCAAAGGATGCCGCCAAAACGACAACGAAGAAATGTGTCTCCTCTGCCAAGTCCAAGTCCCGAACCAGTTGAGGACTCCCCACCCGAGGAATTCGCTCCTGAAGATCAAGTTAACACGCAAAATAACGACAGACAGTCGACACCTACCAGTAAGGAAATGTCGTTGATAATTAATTATATATTAACACTATATAACTATATTGATACTAATATCCATTAGTTAACGCATCCGCTCATCGCGATCATGGCTATATACGTGGCATTTCTCTTGAGAAAAATAGAAGGTACGAAAAACTCAAGATCACCATTCTTGATAATTCCACTGGAGGAGTGGAAGATAGTGCAGCAGCGCTTTTCTCTTATATTGGCACAATAGTCTGAGCTTATGCTCCATTTTATGTGCAATCATGGCTAAATGTTCCGAATGAGATTAAGAAGCACATTCGGAGTCCTGTGCTGGTGAGTTTACTTTGAGCGTACATTTTTTTCACCTAGATTAGTATATCATTTTTTGACGTAATTCAATTACTAGGATGAATTCGACTTCGACTTTGGCCGTAGCGAGGATTCGAAAACTATGAATGAGTTGATGGCTACACTATTCCGACGTCACAAGGGACGATATCATGACCACTTCAAGAAGTTTGAGACGTTGGAAGAGGCTATGCAGTCCCCTTTCTAGCAGATGAAGTTAGACGATTGAAGAAAGTGTTGTGATTTTTTTCAACTCTAGATTATCAGGTATTCTAGATTTATATCCTTTAATTATTTACATTTATATTCGTTCTACAATTAACATTCTTAATTAATTTTGTAGCACTTAAATTCTACAAATGCAGATAATAGATCCACTCTGAATGTCCACCATCGTGCCGGTTCAAGGTCATTCCACCATTTTGCTGATAAAATGGTAATTAATAAATTATAGAATTCATTTATTTTTCTGATATTCTTTTATTTAAGTATTAACATTATCTTTTTAAAATTGTTAATGTCGTTTTGTTAGAAACGTGATGATCCTAAAAATTTTTCCCTCATTCATGTCTATATTGCTGCTCACACTAATGAGCGTAGTGAGTGGATGGATCTTGCCGCTGTAGATAATTATGTAAGCGATGTTAATTTTGTTAAATAAATTGTGCAACATGTGAATAATTTAATTTTTATTTGTATTTTTTTTAATACGTTACTTATTGTGTGTTTTCTTTTAAATTACAGGAAAAATGATGGAGATGCAGTCAGCTTCTGGGGAATCTTCTCCGAGTGACATAGACATATTCACGCAAGTGCTTGGGCCCAAGTCTAGTATGACAAGAAGTTTGGGATGATCTTTCAAGCATTATGGTTCATCCGCCTCAACCTAATCAACTTCACAAATTAATAATATTACCAAACATTTAGAAGTTGCACGGCGCGAAAATGAGTATATGAGGTCGAGACATCAAGAGTTGCAATCCCTCTTAGAGCGACAGTCTCATTTAGAGACGCATTTGCAGGACCAACAGAGAGACCAGAAGGAAAGAATACGCAGTGAAGTCCAAGAGCAAGTGCAGCTGGAGATGATGGTGTAAATGGAGCATGTTATGTCATTGCAACAGAATCGCGGTCGGTGAGGAAAGAAGAAGAAATGAATTTTATCAATTTTATCGGTGTATATAACTTTTAATATCTAATTTTGAAACTTTATAAGACATTGTTAGTTGTTAAATGATGGTGTGTAATATGAAACAATTAGTATGTTTTTCAATTTTATGAAATTAGTATTTCTGATATGTACGTTCTAATGTAAATAAAAAAATTTCGAACATTGGTTCACATTCGAACCAATTTTTGAACGTAATTATACAAAATTATAACATAACGTACGAACTTACGACTCAGCGTTCAAACGTACTCACCCTCAAATGAACAAAACGTTCGAATACCTAAATGATTAACGTTCGAACAAACCTCCGAACGTACCACTTGAGTTCGAACGCTTCTTCGTTAACATTCGAACTAACGTCCAAACATTATACCCGTTACATTCGATCATTGGTCCGTTAATGTTCAAACGGAAATTCGGACGTTTTAAACATTCGAACAAAAATATGATACGTTCGAACTATAATCAACAACTTCAACTTCTGTCATTCGAATGCCAATTGGTCTGGTTGACGTTCAAACTTTCGATTGGACATTCGAACGTTACTTTCTGTGACAGATCTCAACCGTCACAAAAAATGGAATGTTCGAACGTTACACCAAATGGAACACTCCAACCGTCACTAAAAATATTTTTAGTGACGATTCAATAGTAAACCATCACCAATTATTTTCTGTGACGCATATTAGGTGACAGTTTCAGACCGTCACCAAATGTCTTTAATGACGTTTTGGTTATTTTTTGTGATAGTTTCTTCTGTCACAAAAGACAAATTGTGTCGTAGTGTGTATCATTGAACGAGTGTCATGATATATATCATGTGTCTCCTTTGGGACATTTCATAAGAAATCCAAGAATCTCAAAGATCATACAATGCAGCTCAAAAAACTTATCGTTCGGTTGTGTTATGCACTAACAAAAGCAAACCGGCCAAAATATAAGTCTTTAATTTATTATTTTGTACAAAAAGATAATTAGAATTCTATTTTTGGGAATAAACATCTTGCAGAACTTAGAATTAAAAAAAATTGCTTTGAAAGATTATATATGTTTTCAAGAGGAAAAAATAGATTATAAAATACAGACTAGTTATTTATAAGAAAA
Organism: Juglans cinerea; assembly: GCA_961763995.1. NCBI lineage: Eukaryota > Viridiplantae > Streptophyta > Magnoliopsida > Fagales > Juglandaceae > Juglans > Juglans cinerea. The sequence continues at coordinate 23,710,209 of CAUIVZ010000005.1, forward strand.
AGTAATACTAGATACAGTTTTGGGGTGTGTAAACTACCCCACTCAATCCTTTTAAAAGAATGTAGAGCTCATCATAAATTAAAAGTAAGTTTTTCATGTAGGTCTCATTAGTTGAACTCTACTTTTTTTCAAAAAGGATTACGTAAGGTTTGAGTAGTACCCTCAAACTGTATAAATCATTTTCTAATTATAAAGAACATTGATGGGGCCTTAATTTTATTCAAATAAAATGATGGTCATGAATAATATTCTCAATCAAGACAATAATTTGATTTGGAAGATAAATTTTAAAATCGTCACTTCACTCAAAATTTACTAAAAGAGTGATCAATAAATGAAAATATTCCTCTAAAAAAACACCCTCTACCTTCTCTTTAAACTCTCCCAAACTCCAGACCTAACGAAAGGGGATGGGAGTTTCAGCTCCTCCCCCCTCTCTTTCTCCTTCCCCCTCCCTTCTCCTCTGTCCATTTTAGTTTCTGTGTAGTGTTTTTTGGTTTTATTTTTGTGTTTTTCAGGCCAAATAAGGGAGGATCATCATTCAGGTATTTCCAGTTGTCGCCTTTATACACACATCCCACCGGGATGATGCCCTACTGCCGATCTTCAAGACCACCAAATCTGGCATCCACCGGAGTGGAGCGTAGCCCCCACACACGGGACGAAGGTCCGGATCTCGTTGGTGCGTGACCATCACACGCCACCGAGGAGCCCTCTGCCAATGCCACGCTCGGCTTCTCTGGCATCCCTAACTCCGGGACTTCCAAGATTGACCGTCAGCTTTCCTCCCAGAGTGACCAGTGTTATGCATGTGCCACTGTCGACACATTGTGCATTGTTCATCTGTTTTTATTTTTCTGTTTCTGTGTTGTTCCGTTTCAATGTTTTTGCTGTTGTTTGTTTTTATGTTCTTTTTTATTTTGTTGACCTGAGTGAGGGGTTGAGCCTTTGGATGGGATGCAATATGGGGCAAGAGTTGTTCAAGAGTGGTGGGCGATGCTACGGCTGGTGGTCGTAAGGCCAGTGCTCGCGCATAGGTGTTGCCTGCGCAGTGGAGGCTGTTTTTGTTCATGCGTGGGCTAGGTGCTCGTGCCGTCAGGGCCTAAGAGGCCGATGCTTGCGGTGGGCGTGACGTCCTAGGTCACACCGGTGCTTATGGTTCTGTAGTTGTTAATGTGTTTATTTGTAGTTTTTTTGTTATTTTAGTTATTAATAATATAGAAATAGGCCATTGGATTTTGTGCCCATAGCAGTGTCCCGTACTCTTCCTCCCTAGGAAGTCAAAGGGGGCCTTTAAGTTCTGTTTTACAGAGTGCTTTCTATGTTAGCAGAGAGTTTGTTGAGAAGTTAAAACAATGTCCGCCATAAAAGAATTTGTGTGTGGGGAATCCCTAAAGCTGATGCGTAGTTTGGCTTATAGTCTGAATTTTTTATGTATTGATAAGTCACAGTTGTAACTTCGGTTCATTAATTAAATGAATTTGTTTTCTTCAAAAAATAAAAAGAAATGAAAATATTCGGCCATGAGTACGTACTTGCAATAAAATATACATAATAGCTATATACATGCAGTACCCTTCTGGAACGATTAATTAATGTCGAGTACATTAAAATAAATATGTTAAATACTTTTAGAATTTAGTATAATATATATCTGCCCACACACATACACTATATATATAGATCGAGTTATCTAGAACATCCTTTTAATCGATCTACATATGTATGATTAATTGAAGATGCGCGCGCACAAGCAATTAAATCACGATCGATGCCAAGTCTTGTAGAATATGAGTAGCATATAACATTTATTACTTTTCATCCACATTATTTTTCCCTTCCAGAACCCTCTCTCTCACTCTAAATAAAAAATCTTCCAGATCTGAGTTTCGCAGGAGAAGGAAGCCTCCTAAAAAATCTTCCAGATCTGAGTTTCGCAGGAGAAGGAAGCCTCCTCTTTCCCCCTCTCATTCCCTCCTTTCTCCTTTGATCTCCTCCTCCTTCTCCCTCTTCTTCCCTCCTTCTTAGTTTATTTGTCTTCTTTCAAGGTCGAAAAAGTCAGATCTAAAGTTTTTTGGCAACTCTCGAGAGACATGCACAGTACAAGAAGACTTCCAGGCTGCAAATCGTTCGGAGGATAGAGGCGGTTTTATAGAAATCACAGCATGTGGTCCTCACGCGCCACTCACAACTGAGCGTGGTCCTCAAGCGCAACCCCTTCCGGCCGCTCTTCTCCCCACACGCACCGGATCACCGGAATTGCACCACCAGAATATCTTTCGGATCTGACTTTTGTGACTGAAAAAAGACAAGCTAGCTTGTTACCTTCATGTGCCGTGAAAGTCTACCGGAGTTGGTCCAAACTGTAATCTATCATTTTTCGTTCTTGTTTTTCTTATTGTATAGTAAAAATTAAAAAAAAAATAGTTCGTCTCTTGGACGGTTTGTCTGTAGAGATTGAGTCCTCCATTTCCATGAATGGTAAGATTGAGTCTCTATTTAGACAGAGTGTTGTCTTTTGGACGTTTGTCTGTAAAGAGTATCAGAAGCAGTGAAGTCCAAACTAGTCCAGTAATGTACATGCCTATTAATAAAGGCTCGCATCTTGCACAAAAACTACACGATTCGGGTCGATATTGAACATGATGATCATCGTGGCAATTGAAATGAAGAATTCGTATATTATATATATAATTACCACATGCATGAATATATTATTAATTCGATACATGCACGCAATTAATAACCAATTGCATACACCTGCATGCATGGGGAACTTTCGAGCTCTTGAAGATTTTAATCAATCTTGGACGTTAGAGATCATGTGGATGCAGGAGAATAATTAATTAGATTTTATGATCAGAAGAAGAATAATATATTTACCAAAGATCATCAGTACACGTCGCCATCGATCTGCTATATATCTGCAGAGACGTTGCATATATATCAGGTACTATACTTGAAAAAAAAAGTTTCATCGTTTAGGAGAATTTTGTTCCTGTCCTCCACGTAGAAAAAGCATTAAAGTTGAGCCATATTAATTGTCACGTGGTTTGAGTTATTTATTATGTTTCACGCTTGAAACGACTATATATATACTCTACTTGGTGGAGTCTTTCCAATTTATTCGCATCTAGAAAAGCATGCATATAAAAAGGCGAAGCATACAAATTAACAGTAGTCAACGTCCGTCCTTGTCGGCAGCTAGCTAGAGAGAGAGAGAGAAGAGGTGAATATTTTGTACAAGCAAAAGCAGTGACTTAAGAACCATGAGATCTAATGATTCTAATCCATAAGTGATGCTAGGAACAGTCCTTGCATTCTTTATACTGATCTTGTTCTACACATATATGCACATCGATCCACCTACCAAATTTCACATTACCCCCAGCCCCCACATTCACTTTATAGCACGACTCAAATGACTTGAATATAATTTTAAATCTTTAATAAATTGTATATATCTATATATAATATATTTATTTATATATATATAAATAAATAAAAATTATATATGTAGAGCGGGGGAGGGGCGGGCCCCCGCTAGGGTCATCCCGCCCCCCGCCCCCGCTAGGCCCTCTCCATGCGGGGTGGAAGTGGGGCAGGGCCCCGCTGCCTACCCCTAGTAGCTAGAGACTTACTTTTTATCCTCTATCATATCTATTTTTGTCTCCATCTCTTATATGGATTATATATATATATATGTGTGTGTGTGTGTGTTTTAAATAGTAAATTATAATATATTTATGGTAAAAAAAAGTCATGCAAAATCTAGCTAAAAATTGATAATAGAATGCACCCAAAAGCATGCCATATAATCTCTCTCGATCGTCATGATTAAGGCCTATTACCTTAAGTTTCACAAGGGATCTTGACTAATTATATTATAATGCTTGCAAGTGGCATGCATGCATGATCATGATGTAAGACCTTATATTTACACCCTCCAACGTCTATTAATTATAAACATAGTCGATCGACAAATAATACATTGCAACATCATAGGCCCAAAAAATTGGTGTGGCTTAAAAGAGAAATTATTATTGCAATCCCCAAATGGGGACTGCGTTGCAAGCTTAATTAAACACAGTGTTTCATTACATGGAATAAACTAGATGAGGACCTCGCCCAAATGAAATCGAAAGAGCCCAGATGAGGACCTCGCCCAGTGAAGTCGAAATCACCCCCTACACCCGAGTGAAATCGAAATAGCACGACTCAAATCTAAAATTCTATAGCCTCTTTTTCCTCTCTCCGACCAAAAATGTCAACCCATTTTCACCATATCTCCCAGGACCTAACAACAACAACAACAGTTAGTAAAAACCCTTCACCTATTCATCTCAGCGACAGTGACAACAAAAATAGTAGAGCCACAATGAGAGCACTAATGGGCAATTCTCAATCACCACGACAAAGATTTATCCTTCAGCCACCGCGTCCTATAAGGGGGTCGCTCAAAGTTCGGACCTGTTCTGCGAAAAGCTCAAGGCTTTTCACCAATCCTTCGGAACCAAATTTATGTAACTGTGTCAATCAACGCTTCATTGTTTTTCTCCTTATATGGGTTTTCATTTTCCATAAATTTTTTATGGGCCAGTAAGAGTGTCGGGTTCTTGTGCTTTGTCATTTTTTGTTCCACTTTTATGAGTCTATATATGACGCATTTTTATTTTCAAGGTGTAATTTTATCTTCCTCTTATCACGTTCCCATTATGTATAAGATCTAACTGTTTTACTGTTCTCTGGTGCTTTTGTTGACAAAATTATGTAGCCATCCCTCCTCTGGCTTAATATTCTCAAGATCCTTGCTAGAATAAGCACCATTTTTCATTAGGACATGTAGAATTTTCTAGTTATTCAGTGACCAAAATAAGCATTTGGACATGCGTCAATGGTGGCCAAGGAGGTCGTCGGCAGTGGAGTATGTGACTCCATCGATGGTGGAAGAGATTGGGTTGTGGTGGTCGACGATGGTGGAGGAGATTGGGTTGTGGGCCGCGCGGTAGAGAACAAAAATTTGGAATTTCAAATGAAAAGGCTTTAGGTTGTAGAAGCAAGATGTGTAACGTAGTCAATTCAAGCCTAAAATTGGGGACAATTTGGTCATTTCAAACACTGGGTCTACAATACAATCTTCTTTAGAGGACTGTATATAGCACGAGTCGGCTTAAAAAGGGCAACGATCGAGGTAAATGTACTTATTACAAGCATCGCCAATTCCAAATAATACAAGCTGCAGAAGGACTCGTTAACTAGTCAATTTATTGTTAGGTTCTATATATTCGATTGTACCATATATATGCATATATCCAGTTCCACATGCTCACTAGCTAATTTATAATGGATGAACCAAAAGATTATTATAAGTACTTACTTACATCGCCAAGTAGACTATGCCAGGGCTTTTAGACAAAGGTTATATGTGTGTGTGTGTGTGTGTGTGTGTGTGTGTGTGTATATATATCAGAGAATCTTGATTGTGCAAGAAATAGAGAAAATAAAACAAAGTTCTTGAGCATGAAGAACTTCACCCTTGCTTGTATTGTATTACTTTGGTAATCAATTAAATTAACTAAGTCTCTGTTTATATACATTCAGTGATAACTAACTAATATATAACTGACTTTTGCATATTACACGTGTAACCCATATACCAACTTGACTTATAACTTAATACTCCCCCTCAAGATGGAGTGTAAATGTTAAGAACACCCATCTTGGAGAGAATATTAGAAAATGAGTTACAACCAATGAGCTTAGTCAAAATGTCAGCCAGTACTTGATGTACTGAGGAAACATGCAATGTCTTCAGAGATCCTGCTAACAGTTTTTCCCAAACACTATGACAATCAATGTCAATATGTTTTGTACGTTCGTGAAAGACTGGATTTGCTGCGATGTGAAGAACAGCCTGATTATCACAAAAGCGCACTGTTGGTTTGGACTGTGGAACTAATAAATCTTGTAATAAGTGTTGCAGCCAAGTAATCTCGCATGTTGTAGTTGCCATGGTGCGATATTCAGCCTTTGTTGTAGATCTAAAAACTGTATTTTACTTCTTTGATTTCCATTAAATAAGAGATTGTCCAAGGAACACACAAAAGCCATTAATGGACTTTCTAGTATCTCTGCATATGGCCCAATCAGCATCACAAAATGCTTTCAATTGTAGATCATTTGCTAATGGAAAGAATAACCCTTGACCAGGGTTACTTTTGATATACCTTAAGACACGGTAAGCAGCTGCCAGATCAGTGTCATTAGGATTTGCAGCATACTAACTTAACACTTGAATAGAAAAGGATAAGTCAGGTCTTGTAATTGTTAAGTACAGAAGTCAACCAAATAATCTTTTATAACAAAGTGGATCTGAGAGAGGTCTGCCTTCTGTTTTAGACAATCTCAAGTTTTGATCCATGGGAAAAGATGGTTTACAACCAAGCTAGCCTACATCAGATAAGACTTTAAGGGCATACTTCCTTTGTGAAATGGTAATGCCTTTTGTGGAACGAGCAATCTCAAGACCAAGAAAATACTTCAAAGGTCCAAGGTCTTTCAATTTGAATGAGGAGTGAAGAAATTGCTTCAAATCAGCTACAATAGCATCTTCATTACTGGTGATGATAATATCATCCACATAAACCAGTAATGCAATAACAGAATCATTTTTCTGTTGGGTGAACAAAGTGTAGTCAGTTGAGGACTGCACAAAACCATAAGTTATCAATGCAGAAGAAAAATTGAAAAACTATTGTCTTGATGCCTGCTTAAGACCATGCAATGACTTATTCAGTCGACACACAAGTGGAGGACTTGAAGAATTAGCTTTGACAAAAATAGAAGGTAAAAACTCCCCCTGAGTAGAAGCCCCATTTGTATTGTAGTAAAAATCAGGTGGTAGAGACATGTACACATCCTCTTCTAAGTCCCCATGTAAGAAAGCATTATTGACGTCCAGTTAGTGCAAAGACCAATTTTTGGATGCAACAATGGCTAAAAGAGTTCGCACAGTTACTAACTTAGCAATTGGTGAGAAAGTTTCCAAGTAATCCAAACCTTCCTGATGTTTATAGCCCTTAGTAACTAGATGGGTTTTGTATCTCTCAACAAAACCATTAGAATTATATTTGATCTTGTGAACCCACTTACATCCAACAGCTTGCTTGTTTGGAGGTAAATGAGTTATATACCAGGTTTTGTTATCTTCCAAGGCCTTAATTTCAGCTTCCATGGCATCACACCACTGAGTATGTTGTATGGTTTGTCGAAAAGATGTAGGTTCTTTTTCAAAAGAAATGGAAAGAGTAACGGCTTTATGAGAGGAAGAAAGTTTGGTATATGAAACAAAGAGGAAAGTGGATATTGAGTACCTAAAGTAGGAGCTTTACTCAAGGAATCAGATGAAGTGGATGCTCCAATATTGGCTAGGTTGCGATGATAATCTGCAAAATATGATGGATTTTTGTGAATTCTAGTGGATTTTCGAATTTTTGGTTGAGGAGTTGAAGGAATAGAATTTGACTGAGAATCTGTAGGAAATGAATTATCTATGATTTCATTGATAGAGTTTGACTGAGAATCAGTAGGAAGTGAGTTATCTATGAGTTCATTGATAGAGTTTGACAAAGAGTCAGTAGGAAATGGAGAGTTTGACTGAGATGTGGAGAATCTGAGTGTATGAGGATCAATAGGAAGAAACTCATATGATTGAGGAATAGGTATGACTACTAACTGATTTGGAAGAATATTAGATGTTTTAAAAGAAAATATAGATTCACGAAAGGTGACTTCTGATCTAGACAAGAAAATTATATTATTTTCTAAATCATAAAGTTTGTATCCCTTGGTACGATATGGATATCCAAGAAAAATACAAGGACGAGCTCTAGGTGCAAATTTGGAACGATTGTGAGACAATGTGGAGGCAAAACACAAACATCCAAACACCCTAAGATGAGAATAGTTTGGTGTTGGTGAAAACAGAATTTCATATGGTGTTTTGTTAGATAACAATAGAGAAGGTATTCGATTGATCAGGTATGATGCTATGAGTACACACTCACTCCAGAAAACAAGGGGTAAGTTGGCATGAAATCTAAGGGATTGGCAACATGTAGGAGGTGTTGGTGTTTACGCTCAACTACACCATTTTGTTGAGGTGTAGTGTGACACCCCCTTCCCGTAAGTTAGGAGTGTCACGTGTTTGTCATAAAATAAATCCGGCAAGAGATCTCATATTTAATAAATGAACTTTAAGATTTATTTTGTAGAAAAATGTCTAATAAAATGTCTTCCAAAAACATTAAATGAATAAACTGAATAAATTTATGTCATAAAAGTAAATTTTATTCTAGAAAGTCTGAAACTAAATGAACTGCTCTTTCTAATCCTGTCATGCCTGCTCATATTCATCATCCTCACCTGGATGGTTAAAACATGAAAACAAATTAAAATGAGTCGAAGACTCGGCAAGAAATCCATCACAATGTAAACATAATAAACATAAGGTTTTCATAAAAGTTTTCATGTTGAGAGTTTAAAATTCATGACTGTTCATACTGATGTTTATGCTATGCATGACTGATTTATCTGAATTAACTGACTGATCTGATTTAACTAACTGATCTGATTGGCCAACACACTTAACCCTGTGTGCGAGGTTGTGCACCGACCCCACGTCTCGCGGCCGCAAGGAGAGCCGCTGATAGTATTCTGGCATACTATGGTGGACTACGCTTGAGTCACATCCACCCTGAAACTAAACTGTATTGGTACCATGCATTTGAATGGTCATCTGATTAACTGATCCGATCTTATCTTGCACTTGAATTTAAAATAGCTTGCGTGTCTTATACACATGAGATGCATGACATAATACATACATAATTATAATTTTTGAATTTAAACTTGATGCGGAATGACATGATCGTATGCTATGTTGGATGACATGTTTGCATATGATATGAGTGGTGCATAAATAATGGCTGTCAATGAACTGGCGTGAATAATACTTATATATAAGCTAAACTGTAATGATCCTAATTTGTAATCAAATTACTTACCTCGCTGTGCTTCTTCTTGAATCTCACTTTGTAGCTCGTTACCTATATGCAATATTAACTATCACTAAATATGTCTAGGAACAACATGTACTAATATTCTACTTAATTAAATTCATAATCCAAAAGATAGTCGAATAAATCTTTGTTTAACACCAAAATCGATAAATCTTGATATTTTAAATTACTTAAATACTAATAACATATTATAATTTAGTAGAATACTTGGGCTATTTTAAATAAGTCATAAAAACTCCAATTCTTAAAAAAGGTTCCCTTTCTTAACATAATTATTCAATCTTATAAGAAATCTAATAAATCTTAATATCATTTTAATACTCTTAACATATTTCTTTATTTTAAATTTACAACTCTAATAGCATAAATATATCAAAATCTATTATAATAACATTAAAGCCTAAAGGGTATTTGTGTAAAACTCATAACATTTGTATGAAGCAAACTAAAAACAAAACCTAAAGCAACTAATATTGTGAAGAGAAACACAGGGCAACGACGAGAGGCGTGCGAGGCAGGGAACCCACCGAAGGAAGAAGCTGACGTGCCACGGCTCTGGGTGGCTGGGGAAGGACTAGCGACACGACTGAGTGGCCCTCTGGGCAGGGAGAGGTGCGACGCCGACAGAGGAAGCGAGAGTTAGAGTAGGAGAGTTCTATCAAGCCAAAAACAACCGAGAGAGAGAGGAGGGTGGCGACGGTCGTGGGCTATCGGAAAGGAGTGGGTTCAACGGGAGGTAATTTGTTGGCAGTTTCTGTGACACCTAAGATGTCGCCTGCGTAGGTTGGTGGCGGAACAAACTGGAACGGCCACTGGCTATGTCGAGGCGTTCGTCAACGTTGCAAGATGCCGCAGCGTGGTTGAACCGGGTTCTCAGCAGTGGTGGTCCATGAGGTGGCACCGGGGTGATCTGAAAGTGGTGGTGGCGCTCCGACGTCTTCTGTGGTGGACTCCGGTGAAGCAAGTGGCTCGGGGTGGAAGAGACGTGACTGCTCTGTCTCGGAAGTGGAAAATAGAGGCTTACCATGATGAGTCCGTGAAGAGGGTGGCGCATGGTGAGGCTTACTATGTTGTCCGAGGAGTGGGTTCATCGTCCCTTGAGGTGGTCGACGGTGGCGTCGGGGTGCTCTGGGCAGAGGGGCTGAGTGTGGCCTAGGCAAAGGCTCGAAATGGTTCTCGGTCTGCAGCATGAGGTTTCTTCATGCAGGAGATCTAACCATATATACATACATATATATATATAGGTGATAGAGAAAGCCAAAAATAAACCCTAGGGATAGAGACATGTATCGAGTAAGAAGGATAGACATGCATGCGGAGGAACAAACGTGCATGCGGAGGAAGCGGACACGGTGAATCCACGCATGCAATGAAAAATAACGGACGTGAATCGTGTAGAACCAAGAGTATGATATAAGATCACATGGTTTGGGCTTATTTGGCCCATTACAAAAAAATAATTTTGGCCCAATAAAAATTATAGAATTATTGGGCCGGGTCGTTACATGTAGCAACACATGTTTGTTGATGTAAGACTCCTCTAGAAGAATATAAATCCGGCATATCAAACTTAGCTCCTTTATCAATCCTTATTGTTTTAATACGAATATCAAAACAATAGAAAGGAAATAGCGGAAATCAGTAAATGATTCAACAGAAAAAGGCCCCCAGATGTCACAATGTATCAAATCAAAGATTTTATTTCTGATAGTATGACTAGTATTGAATGGCAATCTTTTTATGCTTTGCCAATGGGCAAACATTACAAGTAAAATTTGAAGAGGTACTGATATCAGGAATGGATTTTTGCAGTGTTTGAATCTTATTGAAGGAGGGATGTTCTAGCCTAAAGTGCCAAAGATCAAATGAAGAAAGATTTACAGCAAAAAAGACACTAGAATTTATAATTGGAACTTGAGAATCATCTTGCAACAGATATAAACCAGCCACTTGTTTAGCCACTCCAATCATCTTCCAAGAGTGTAGGTCATGTATAAAGCAAATTTGAGCAAGAAACAGAAAACAACGAGAATTTTCTGTAAGTCTTTTGACTGAGATGAGATTAAGAGAGAAAGATGTGACATATAGAACATTTTGAAGGACCGTAGAATTTGATATTTTTACAGTGCCAACATGTGTAACAAGAACACATGTTCCATTTGGTAATTTTATTGAAGTATAACAAGAGAGGTAATTGTAGTTAGGTGTGAAATAGAACTGACCATATGATCAGTAGCACCACTATCAATTATCCAGGAATTAGATTTACTAGAAACAAAATCAGATTGTGTAGTCATACCTGATAGACTCAAAGAATTTGGAAGAGAATCAGAATAACCTATAGCATTCATTGTTATGGGTTGAGATGGTTGTGAAGAGAATTGAATGAGAGCAAGAAGCTAACGACATTGTTCTTTGGAGAAGGGAAATTGGGGAGTGGAATTCATGGGTGCTTCATCAAGGCCAGTAGAAGATAAAGAAACCTGATTTACAGAAGATTTGGTTCTTGAATTCTGACGAAATCCAATTGGGTAACCATGCAACTTTTAACACATTTCAACTGTGTCCAATAAGACCACAATGAGTACAGATTGGCTTAGGACGTTGCTTTGGATAATTCTTGTTGTTTGTTCTAAGAACAACCACATTCTCGTTGAGTAATGCAGCTGATTCAGTCATCAAAGATGATCCCACAACCTTTCTTTGTTTCTCTTCTTGCAAAGTAAGAGACAAAACCCTATCAATGGATGGCATTGGATCCATTAATAGAATCTGGCCTCGAATATGCGTAAAAGAATAATTCAGCCCCATCAGAAATTGAACAACATATTCTTTTTCATATTGATCAATTACTATCTTTAAAGCTCCACAAGAACAGCCTGGATTGTAAGAACAACTGGGAATTGCTTTCACAGTAGAAAACTCATCTCATACAGCTTTCAGTCTCGTGTAATAAGTACTTACAGAAGATTGATCTTAGATCAACGAAGCAAGATCTTTCTTGAGTTGAAACAAGCTAGGACCATTACCTTGAGTGAATCTAGTTTTCAGATTCCTCCAAACTTCTTCAACAACTGATGTGCTAATAACACTGGCAACAATCTCTCTTGTAAGAGAATTAAGGATCTATGAAAGAACCATATTATTATAACAAAACCAAAAAATGTACAATGGATCAGATTGATTTGCAGGTCGAGAGAAAGTTCCATCCACGATGTAACACCCCGTATTTTAGTGTATTTTTACTGAAAAATTATTTTTATTGATTCAAAAATTTATTCTCTTGTTTTAAATTGTTGGATTTTTAGTTGGGTTGTTTTTATGATTTTTAGTTTATGAAAATTATTTTTGAAGTGCTTTCTCTAAATTAATTATTGTTATGCGTTTAAATTTTTTCTCAAATTAAATTAAATTATTGTTGGGTTTAATTATTTATTTTCATTTTAATCACTGCGTTTGAATTATTTCATTTCACTTGCTGTTTTAAAATCGTTTCCTTTGGATCATTTTTGTGACCCAAGATGTGAAGATTGGACCTCATTTCTTTCCCTACATTTTCTCTTTCCTCTTTTCTTTTTTTTTTCTTTCTTCTTTTTCTTTCTTTCTTTTTTCTTTCTCCCCATGGCTTCTCCCGCGAGGCGTCTTTCCTTCTCTCTCCCCATGTGCTTCTTTTTCTCCCCCAGCCCGCCGCCGTGAGCTGGCGGTGATCGACACTGCCCAGCCCTTCAGCTTCCCCACCGGCCGGAGACCCCACCCCTCCATTTCCAGCTCCTCCATCGCCGTCGATAGCCCCCACGCACCACAGCAAGTCGCGGCCACCTTTTGCTCCAGCGCCGCCGTCGCACCACCATTGGCCACCATTTCTTCACCACTTCATCATCGACCTCCTAGCAACCCAATGGACCCAACCCCAGCTCTGATCCGTCACTGGTGAAGCACATCCAACCCCATTTCCGATTTGGGTATTTTTGGTCTTCAACCACCCTTTGCGCCGCCACCCACGGCCAACCACCACCACCACTAGCTTCACCGACATCCCTAGGCCTACCCTATCAATCTCAGGTCTTCGTTTGCACCCGTTCAAAAGTGGGTCTTTGGAGACCTACGGCCACAGTGCATTTGACACTGTTCTGCAGCTGCATTTCCACTTCTTGCACCTCCGTGATCCTTCGAAAATTATTATATAGCGCTGTAAGTATTTTCCAAAGAATTCTTGTGAATTAAATGTATTTTTGGCACTAATACATTACACTGTATTTGGACTGGTTGGTTTTGCCCGACTAAGTCCGAGGAGTACGGGGTCGGATGGATTGGTGGAGGAAGTCTGTTTGTGTGATTGGGTTGTGTTGATACTTGTTGGTTGTTGGTTATTGGATATTGTGTTGTTCATGTACATTGCATTTTGCACGCATGATCATGTTTGTAAAGGAAACTGGGTTTTCATGTATTGCATTCATGTTCATGTGTTTAATGAAAACTGAGTTTTCATGTGAGAATGATTTGTTGGGTGTGTGTGTGTATCACGACCCCAAGCCGAGATGGGGCACTATCTCGGTGGAGCTCCGCTGGTCACTCGGGAGCGTAATATACTGAGTGACGTCCCCTGGACTATCGCTGGGCGACAGTGGGATCGGACGAGATGGTCTCGTGCCGACTCTGTGGTCCCTCTGCTGGCAGGGACTAGAGGACGCTTGGCCATGTACGCGCTGGGCACGGAACTGGGTGTCGCTCGTTGCGTAGAGGATGCTTGTAACACCCCGTATTTTAGTGTATTTTTACTGAATGATTATTTTTATTTATTCAAAAATTTATTCTCTTATTTTAAAATTGGTTGGATTTTTAGTGAGTTTATTTCTATGATTTTTATTTGGTGAAAATTATTTTTATGTGCTTTCTTAATATTTATTTATTGTTATGCATTTAAATTGCTTTTAATATTTAAATTAATTACTGTGGGATTTAATTATTTCAATTTGACTTTACCATTACGTTTAAATTATTTTATTTAACTTGTGGTTTTAAAATCGTTTCCGTTGGATCATTTTTGTGACCCAAGTTATGAGGATTGGACCTCATTTCTTTTCCCCTATTTTTCTTTTCCTCTCCTTTTCTTTTCCCTTTCTTTTCTTTTTCCCCTTATTTCTCCTTCGGTTTCATTTCTTCCCCGCGCGAAACCCCCTCCCTCTCTCTCCCCGTGCGTCAGTCACCCATACCCAGCCCGTCGCCGTCGAGCCGCCGTGGTCGACACCTCCCACCCCATTCGGTTCCCCTGCCGCCGGCGACCTCAGCCCACCAACCTCACCTCCATCCGCGCCACCGTTCTCCTCCACGCAGCCCTTCAAGCCGCGACGTCACTTCCGCTCCAGCGCCGCCGTCGCACCACCATTGGCCACCATCTTCCTACCACTTCATCCCCGACCTCTTGGCAACCCAATGGACCCAACCCCGGCTCCGATCCGTCACCGGTGAAGCACAACCAAGTCCATCTCCGATTTCGGCATTTTTTGCCAAAAGCACCCCTTGCGCCGCCACCCACGGCAAACCACCACCACCATTGGCTTCACCGACCTCTCTAGGCCCTACCCTACCATTTTTGGGTCTTCGTTTGTCTCCGTTGAAAAGTTGGTATTTGTGACCCACGGCCACAGTGTATTTTACACTGTGGTGTTGCTCAGACGTCGCCATTTTCAACTTCGTGATCCTTCGGAAATTGCTTTATAGCGCTGTAAGTATTTCTCCAAAGAATTCTTGTGAATTTAATGTATTTTGCACTAACGCATTCCACTATATTTAATCTGCTGATTGGTTTTGCCGGACTGAGCCCGAGGAGTACGGGAGTCAGATGGTTTGTTGATTGGAGTTGTTTGGTTGGATTTATTGGGATTGGTTATTGATGGATTTTGGATTGGTACTGGTACATGTGCATTTCATTATTTCATGCTTGATCGTGTTTGTAAAGAAAACTGGGTTTTCGTGTGTTGCATTCATGCTCATGTGTGATTTGGAAAGTTATGATTTTATGTGAGAATATTTTTGGGTTCGTGTGTATCACGACCCCAAGCCGAGATGGGGCATTATCTCGGTGGAGCTCCTCTGGTTACTCGGGAGCGGAATAAACTGAGTAACGTCCCCTGGATTGTCGCTGGGCGACAATGGGATCGGATGAGAGATTCGTGCCGACTCCGTGGTCCTTCTGCTGGAGGGGACTAGAGGATGTCTGGCCATGTACGCGCTGGGTGCGGAACTGGGCATCGCTTGTTGCGTAGTGGGTGCTTGGCCATGAACGCGCTGGGCGCGGAACTGAGCATCGCTACGAAGCCAGGACGTGCAGATGGTCCCTAGGGGAGGCCATGGTGCATAGGGTAATGACGGATTAATTGGATATTTTCTGGGAAAATAGTGTGCGTTGGATTTTGTGTAAATCATTTTCTGGGAAAATGTTTTACGGATTATTTTTGGGCCAATGGGATTTTGGCGTGTGTTGGAAAATTGTCATTTTCGGAATAAATGATGTTTTGAGGAAAAATGCATATTTCATCATATGCATGCATGTTGGTTGCATTAAATGCATTTCTTTCCTGAGGATTATTTGGGTTTTACTTACCTGCGGTACCATTCTGTGGTAACGCAGATTTTGATGCAGATGAGGAGGAGGAGGGCGAGCCTAAGGAGACGGCTCCACCCGAGGAGTGATCAGGGATCACTGGTTAATGTTATCTTATTTTACCCTTTTGTATTTTCGGGACATGTGTTAAACTTTATTTTGGGATGACTGTATAACTGCTTTTAAACCTCTACTGATGTTAAGTTGTTTTTAAATTCTAGTACTTAGTAGACTTGATTATCCGCTGCGTTGTTTTTATTTGTACACCGTTGCATGTACACACACTGGCACTTCGTTGGGATGTGTGACCGTGTTGTCATCATCCTGGCGTCTCGATTCCTGTGTTTCCTTACATGGGGGTCGGGTGCATACGATAAAATGGACTATTTACTGGAAAAATAGCTTGTGTTGGATTTTGTAAATTGTGTGAACATTTTCTGGGAAAATGTGTCATGGATATTTTTGGGCCAACTGGGGTTTTGGCGTGTGTTGGAAATATTCATTTTCGGGGAAAATGATGTTTTGAGAATAATGCATATTTCATCATATGCATGCATGTTGGTCGCATTAATGCATTTTTATTCCTGAGGGTTGTTTGGTTTATACTTACCTGTGGTACCGTTTTATGATAACGCAGATTTCGATGCAGATGAGGCTGAGGGTGAGCCTGAGGACTCCGCCCGAGGAGTGATCTGGGATCACTCGTTTTGGTTTGGACTTGTAAAATATTTATTTTGGAAGATTGTATAACTTTTTAAACCTTTTACTGATGTTTAAATTGTGTTTAAATTCTGGTACTTAGTTGACTTAATTTACCCGCTGCGTTGTTATTGTACACTATTGCATGTACACACATTTAGCACTATCGTTGGGATGCGTGACCGTGTTGTCATCATCCTGGAGTCTCGATTCCTGTGTTTCCTTACATGGAGGTCAGGGGCGCCACACACGAAACCCGTTTTGTTCTTGGCATTGAGAGTTGTCAACATTGATCTGCTCCGCGTATAATAGTTCTCACCATTTAATGGCTAAGAAACCAGGGCTTTCTCCATGATGAAGAAAATAAGGGTTGGAAAAATCCTCAATCAAAAAAGCAGGATTTGATGCAGAAGCCATATCAGAGTTTGCAGAATTCATCAGAGTTTATTGCTCTAATACCATATCAGAGAATCTTGATTGTGCAAGAAATAGATAAACGAAAACAGAGTTCTTGAGAATGAAGAACTTCACCTGGCCTTGCTTGTATCGTATTACTTCGGTAATCAATTACATGAACAAAGTCTCTATTTATATACATTCAGTGATAACTAACTAATATAACTGACTCTTGCATATTACACATGTAACCCGGCCATATACCAGCTTGACTACATATAACTTAATAATATTCAAGGCAACCTCAGCGCCCTTGTGCATGTTGCTTATTACAGCAATATTGATTTTTCCAATTGGCAATTAGTGCAATATTAATATTGATGTGTTGAAATAAATAGGAAAAACATAAAGTACAAATTCACATTCTCTAATTATCAAGCATCTTTCACTTACATCTCTAAATTGGTACTATCAAGCATCTTTCACTTACATCTCTAAATTGATACATGATTATATATATATATATATATATATATATATCATTAAGATTGTCGCGTACTGATCTCATATGTTTTTTTTTTCATTTTAACTGTCAAAATTAATTAGATAATAATTTTATTTCTTTGATTTCTAATAGTTACAAGCTGGGTCAACATCATTTATAATTTGTGGATTCTTAAGGAATCATTGTCTCCATCTTGTACGGTTTCTACGTACGTAGATTTTGTGCTATATGGGGGCGAATTACTTTTCTTTTCTAAGCATATTATATTTTCAAGTTACTCTTTTTGATCTTGTCTTTCAATTCGCTTTCGGTTTTCCTGCATCACAGTACTGAATGCGAATCTTGCAAGGGGAGAAAAAGTGCTTTCCAAATAGATAAACCCGACTTCCTTTATCACCTCGGCAGATGCTTCAAAAATATAGATAGGTACGTGATCAGTTTCTATATATAAGCGAAGGAAATCTCATGATCATGATTGAGAAAATCAAAGGGTAAAGGTGGGGGGGAAAACAATCTAACATGCCTGGTACTACTCTTGTTGAATCGATGAAACGTCCTCATTTTAGGACCTTCAGATTATATCTTGGACGGACCGACGTACCTTGAACATAAATTTAGCCTTTTCTATAATATTGCACTTCTCTAAATTAATCAGACAATATATACGTACCCATGTAAATGCAATCATGTGTTTGCAACTTGTTATTCGATCTCTGAAAGTATTAAAACGACAATACCATGACATGCACTTGGCTTATCCGAAAAAGATGGTTGGAGATGTTAACTTGCTGATTTGCAAAGTATTAATTATTAGTCCATTTCCATGGAAACAAGGAGGGTCTCTATCATTTAATCATGTATGAATATAAAGTTAATTATCTGGGAATCCAATCACATATCTTTTGCAAAATTTTATTCCTTCTTAGTGCATATATGGTTGTTCTATTCTAGAAAACAATACACCTTTTAGCACTATAAATAGACCTCCATGGTAGTTCAAGCTCTTCACTGCAATTAAGCACCATACACAACTCACTTGCAAGAAGATCTCCCCGCGGCCTGACATTACGTACGTCCAATTTCTGCAGTCTTCTAATTACTGTTTTAATTTGGCATTAATGGATACTGTGGCAAGCTTGGTGAGTGAAAGACCAGTGGTGATTTTCAGCAAGACCAGTTGCTGCATGAGCCACTCCATCAAGACACTCATAACTGGGTTTGGTGCTAACCCTACGGTGTACGAGCTTGATCAGATGTCGAATGGACATCAAATTGAGAGGGAACTGCTGCAACGAGGTTGTCAGCCAAGCGTTCCTGCTGTTTTCATAGGGCAGCAGTTCATTGGTGGTGCCAATGAGACCATGAGTCTCCACCTCCGGAATGAGTTAGTCCCATTGCTGATGAGTGTTAAAGCTATATGGCTGTGGAAGAAAAAGTAATTTGATGTTTACAGCCTTTATAACAGGCATCTGAAATCTGAGCTAGCAGGCTCCACTACTCTAAAGGTTTTTGTTTTCCCTTTTATGATATAAATAAAATGTGAACGGGTATGGATTCCATATATATAGACTATATATAGAGTCACTTTAAGTACTCAACTTGTAGTACTACTCTCTATATTATATACAATGACTAATTAGTATATGTTTCTACAATGACTAATTAGTATACATATCTTCCTCTCTCCTATATATTTTTACATACTTGGCAACATTATATAAGTTGCATGCATGTCATGTGATGTGTCTAATGACAAAGCTCCAAACATGTATCTTAGAGATCGAGAACCCCCTTCTTTTTTAACTTCCCCGGCCCTTCCATCATGTTGCGTCTATAATTCATTAAAAACATCTTATAGCACCTAGTACGTACCTACGTAGTACTAGATAATCAATAAATATAAGAAAGGATATGGACATGGTTAATCATGGGGCTGCCAAACACAATTGTTGTGTTGAGTTCGATCGTTAATTAATTTGAGTCAAACTCGAGCTCGTTACGATTAACAAAATGAGGTCAGCTATATATTATGATCAAAATACAAAATGATTATTTTACAGGATAACCAATTAACACGATTTGTTTGACCTAAAAAAATCATTCAAAAATAAAGACGGTATATATATGCATATATATATATATAGTGAAAAGATATTTGCAACCGTGAATTGTTCAACCGTCCCATAATCACTTTGAAAAAAGTGAGTAAAACATTGGACCCACATGAAAAAAAAAATTTAATTTTTTAATAGTAGACCCCACTCTTTTTCAAAGCGATTACGCGACGTTTACGCACTTCACGGTTGTATGTGAAATTACTCATATATCACGTGTAAATTTTCAAGTTATCAACCTTTTTACCATCTTTTTAAATTTGACATGCAATTAGACCGTGCCGGATCAAACCACTAGATCAATCAGATAGTAAAGATGCTTGACCATGAATTGCGTCTTTTTTTAATGGTCTAATTAATTGGGTCGAGCAGGTCCAGCAACTAATTGTTTCAAATGACTCGACTATAATTGTTTCAAATTAGGGATGAATTAACCCCAATCCAATTATATTCGACTCTAATCTTATTACTCATGATCTAGACTAAGTTCGTGCCGAGTTTGTAGAACCCTAGATAATCGATCATGAGTAGCATGCCCGAGAGCACTTCATAAACAGCTAGCTCTACGAGAGACCAAGTAATAATAAATTGTGTAATGGAAAATAAAATTGTTGAAGTATATAATTCTTCTGGTGAATTCAATCAATTCTAAGACAATGACACATTTTGCCCTCAAACTATCAAACTAACTCCTATTTTCCAACATGAAACTTGGTTGCAAAAAGTTATGATGCCAATCCCAAATTATTAAAAAGTTATATCAATGCACATCATCCATTAATAATTTGACGTATTTTACATATATAGTCATGAATTGTGCAAGCGTCACACACTCATTTTGAAAAAGAGTGAGGTCTATCATTAAAAAATTTATTTTTTCATGTGGATCTCATAATATTTACTCACTTTTTTTAAAACGAGTGTGCGGCGCTTACGCAACCTATAACTAAAAATATCATTTCTCATTTTACATTCATCTTAATAGTCAAATTTTAATCACTACAACACAATTACTTTTTAGTAACGGTTGGGAAATTGTGACAGTCCCCAAACCATCACTAAAAAGCATATTCTGTGACGGTTTCTGGAAACCGTCACTAAAGACATATGAGACTTTTTTACGTTCCAACGTATGGGAAATTTACGTTCGAACGTCACATATACATTTGAACATTGTGGCAACTTACGTCCGAACGTGAAATGTTTTGGCGCCAACGTTCGAACATTAATAATTAACGTTCGAACGTAAAATGTATTGCGCCAACATTCGAACGTCAATTACTAACGTTCGAACGTTAATTGTAAATTTAAATTAAATATGACTCTAATTTAAAAATTATGATTTTTATAGTGCATAATTTGTGAACAAGTCTAAAAAATTGACTTGTATATATTTATATATACACAATTTGTAATATATAAATATATATTTATGTTTATATATATTTGAAATGCAGTGATTTAGTATTAAAGATGAAAAATATAACATTAAAGAAGATTGAGAATTGAAATTAAAAAACCATAGAAATATTAAATAATATTTTTCTTTACATATAATAAAAGTAAAATATAAAATATGATCGAATTTCTTAAACAACACTCAGATGATAGCATTGTTTGCGAAACAACACATCCCCATATAGAACTCCTGAACCATTGAAGAGTATACTTTCCCCCTCAATGTGCAGATATTTCCCCAGCCTCTACTGACGAAAACATCTCTCAGGCTCGTCTGCTCCCATATGAGTTCGTCGAACTCATTAATCAGGACCTCTCGCTCTACCATAACAGTACGAGCCCCAATACGAGCAGTGTCCTGAGTGGCTCCTTCCCTCCCTCGTTTCCTAGTATGCAGAGGATGAGCTATATCCTGAAAATAGAAAATGAAAAAAATTATTTACATTGATGCATTTTTTATGTTAATTTTAAGCTGCTCTGTATTAACGTTCGAACATAGTAAAAGAAACGTTCGAACATTCAGATAAAACGTTCAGACGTGTATCCTTTACGTTCGCATGTAAAACACATACGTGCGAACGTATAACATACACGTTCAAACGTAAGTAGTAAATAAATTTAAATGACGTACGTTTGGACGTTTCTGTTATATGTTCGAACGTATGAGTTTTACGTGCGAACGTAAAGGATTCACGTCCGAAGGTTGAAACATAAATAAATTTAAAAAGTAGTACGTTCGAACGTTATAATTAAACGTTTGGACGTAAATTTTACAAAAAATTTACATCCGAATGTAAAACAATGCACGTTCGAACATAGAAGCCTTAACGGGTATGTAAATGAAACGTCGTATGTTCGAACATCTTGGTGACACGTTCGAACGTTTCGACACAGAATGGTTGAGTCGACTCAGCCATTATTGAAATCTCGAAAATCAATCTACAAGGTTCTAAATGTCGAAATGTCACCGTAGAAATGAAGTATACACTTCAAGAAACTTTTATACGGTGAATATTTGGCCAATGGCAAGTCGTGGTGGTCAAAAAATGGAGTTGAAAATCCGGCCACCACTTGGCCCATTTTAAACAAAACCGAACCCAAATCTCAAATAAAATAAATGTTAGAGGTTAAAAAATGAATACCTACCTTTTAGTGACGGTTGTGGCAGAGTTTGACTGCGGCGGCGATAGAGGAGTGGTGGCATGCAAACGGGAACGAAGTTAGATAACGGTGAAAATGACGTTTCGCCGTTCTGTTTTAGAGTTATATACACGAAACGTTCGATTGTAATTCTTAGTACGTTCGAATGTTTTTCGATTGATTTTTCAAAATATTGACTATAATATATTATATTATTAATATATGTTATATATTATAATGTATACTATAACATATAGCATACTCTATATAATATTATATTATAATATATATAGTATATTATAGTATATATATTGTGTATTATATATATAATGTATTATATAGTATATTAAAATATATATAGTATATTATAATATATTATATATATATATATGATCCATTATAAACTAATGAAAACAACATTAGAACCACAAGCTCTTATTATTAGCCCAAAGCGATATACTTTATTATTACAATCTAGTACCCAAAACTCTAGTGTACAAATTCCTAAATAGATTAATTGGAATCAAATTACTCTCCCTAATGAATGACAATTAGATTAATCGGTTTTTTTGAATTTGTGAGTGTTAGTTATATTTCTAAAGTTTACCAATATGTTTATATATGTTGTTGTGATTTTATGCTTACTCTTGAAATAAGTGTGATTATTGTTTGTGAATTTTGTGAATAGTTTGTGAGTTTATGGTATTCATTGATGAATTAATATGTGTATAAATATTGTTGTGGGAATATTGTTATTGTTGTGATATGAATTTGAAATATTGTGATTATTGTTTTTGAATTTTTATTAAATATGTTTAAGAAGAAAATTATAAGTTTAGGATATTAATTTAAGTAAAGATTAAAAACATTTAATATGAGAATTAAGATTTAACATTTAATAAGTATATATAATATATTCATACTAATTTAGATATAATATGATTATTATTCAAATTATAAGTATAGTATAAAACTTAATCTTAAAAAAAGGAAAAAAAAAGTATATAACTTAACTATATATAAAATATAATACTTTTTTCATATAGAGTAAGATCAAAGACGGGACTGACCATTAGATCAGTAAATAGCAAGGCAGTTTTAGTGAGAGCAAAGACGGGGCTGGCTATTGGATCTGGGTTGGATGAAGTTGAAAGTCATATATTTGGATAAAGTTGAAAGTCATACAAATTATGACCCTCAGATGATGTGATTTCAGAAAATTATTACTATATAGTATATATATAGTGCATTATATATATATATATATAATGTATTATATACTATATTATATATAGACAATATATAATACTCTTATATATATAATATACTATATATATTCACAAGTAGTTGGAGATTATGCCCAAATATATACCCTGAATAAAGAAGAATTTAAAATTAACAAATAATAGTCACAAAAGATTCGTATTTTTCTCAATTTTTACATAATAAAAATAATAATATATAGTACTATATAGTACTGTATATATATATATAGTGTATATATATATAAGTTTTGTTGTTAGTTTTATTAATTATATATTATTGATTCATATATATAGTATAGTATATATAGTATATTATTATGTTTTCATTTAAAGTATTATGCTATCATAATATATATATATAATATAGTATATATACTATACTATAATATAGTATATAATATACTATATTATATACTATATATAGTTCAGATTACTTACCTTGGCATCCACCTCTCATAATCCTAAAAATGAACATTTTTCTCCAACATATTCACAAGTGATTGGAGATGATGCCCAAATACACACCTAGAGTAAAGAAGAATTTAATAAGTAACAAAGAATATCTCGAACAAGCGGGTTATATGAAAGAACTTTTATGTCACAAAAAGTTAGTATTTTTCTCAACTTTTTAAAAATAAAAAGAGATTATATTGAAGAGAAATATTATGAGTATCTAGAAAAAAAATACATATATATAACTATTATATTAATAAATACTAAACTATGAAGCTAAAAGTAACGTTCGAATGTGAATTTATTACTTTCGAACGTTAATATTATATTCCCGCTTGATTTTTTCATATCTGTGATGATCTTCCCAAGTTCGAATGTTTTAATATAACGTTCGAACGTTAATGGAGATAAATGAGTGGAAATCGATATTATTCGAACGTACAATTATAATACGTTCGAACACGAGAAGAAAAATGCAGAAAATTTTTCGCTCGATTTAGGCACCTCTGTGATGATCTGAAACGTTCGGACATTAAGAATTTACGTTCGAACATTAGAGTAAACGTGCGAACGTAAATTTTCTAACGTTCAAACATGAAAATAGAAGTGCAGGAAATTTTTCGCTAGATTTTGAAGACTGTCATAGGAAGATACATTCGAACGTGTATAGAAAACGTCCGAATGTTATCCGTAGAAAATTTAACCGAGTTTTTTAACGTTCTAACGTCATCTAAAAATTGGGCGGGATAATATGACGTTCGAACGTACAACTTAAACGTTTGAACGTTCTATCTAAAGATTTTGTGATTTAATGAATACATGCACGGGAGGCAGCAGACTCATTTCTGCTTCTCCCGTGCGCGCAACAGAGAGAGAGACGGTGAGAGATCAGAGTATTTGTGGGTTAGAGTGAGAGAGGGTCGTGGGTTAGAGAGAGTTAGAGTGAGAAAGTATTAGAGTGAGAGAGAGTTGAGTGAGGGAGGGAGGGTTTATTAATATTTTGCACATCTAGTTCCATTGATTTTGGTAAGGAAAAACTATTTGTCTTTTGTATTTTCTTGAATTTTATGATATGTGTCTTGTGTTTTTGTTATATATATGGTTCTAATAAGTTAGTGTTGTATTTTTTTGAAGGATTGGTTGTGATTATCGGTAAGTTGGAAGCTTTTGATTTGTAAGAAGATATTGTGAGTGCTAGGTATATTTCTAAACTTTAGCAATGTGTTTATACATTTTATACTTACTCTTGAAATAATTATGATTATTGTTTATGAATTTTGTGAATAGTTTGTGAGTTTATGGCGTTTATTGATAAATTAACATGTGTAGAAATATTGTTGTGAGAATATTGTTGTTGTTGTTGTGATATGGATTTGAAATATTGTGATTATTGTTTGTGAATTTTTATTGAATATGTTTATATGGTTAGAAATATATTGTGTTTAGGTTTTGGATTGATGTGAAAATTTTGATATAATATTTTTTGGTTTTTTTGAATTTGTGAGTGCTAGTTATATTTCTAAATATACTCAAATATGTTTATACATATTATTGTGATTTTATGCTTACTCTTGAAATAGTTGGGATTATTTTTCTTGAATTTTGTGAATAGTTTGTGAGTTTATGATGTTTATTGATGAATTAACATGTGTAGAAATATTGTTATGGGAATATTGTTGTTGTTGTTGTGATATGGATTTGAAATATAGTGATTATTGTTTGTGAATTAGGGTTGAATATGTTTATATGGTTAGAAATATTGTGTTTAGGTTTTGGATTTATGTGAAAATTTTGATATTATAATTCCTGATCCCTTTTTTGAATTTGTTCTTTAACAAGAAAATTATATGTTTAGGATCTTAATTTAAGTAAAGATTAAAAACATTTAATATTAAAATATATATATATATAACTTAACTATATATAAAGTATAATATACATATAATAACTATTATTAATAAACCGTCAATTAAATATTCTTACCATTGTGAGGTTTCAAACCATTGTATTATTAAATATATATATATATAAAATAAAATACTCTTAAAAAAAAAGTCTTGAACCTACCAAATCAGTAGAGTTGGGATAAATAAATATACTTATTTAAAATAAATTAGAGAGTAAGTAAATAAGGATCAAATAAATGCTTATATAAAAATTATATACTTATTGTCTATAAAAATAAATAACTCACTGAGTTAAGTATAACAATTAAAATTATAATTTAGGAATGATAATAATTAAAATTATATATAACAATTATATATAACAATTATAATAAAAATTATATAATAACAACGAGGGAGAATGATCTTGAAGAAATGTCTATCAATTTGCTTGACTGTCATAGTCTCTCTGGCCTTGACAACTCTCCTCCTATGATACCCCCATATGATATGGATAAGGGTAGGTGGTGTATGGGATCCCACATTGCTTGGGAATGAGAAGTTCTTGCTCTTTATAAGGTTCTAGTGGGGCTCCAATTGTATCATTGACTAGTCCTTTTGGAGTATAGGCCATGTGTGGGCCTTCCATTAGGGCGTTACAAATGGTATCAGAGCCTATCCCAACCAGAAATGTGGGACTTGAGCCGTGCCACCTACAATGGACAGGCCCGACGAGGACGTCGGGAATTTAAGGGGATAAATTGTGATATCTCATATGATATGGATAAGGGTAGGTGGTGTATGAGATCCCACATTGCTTGGGAATGAGAAGTTCTTGCACTTTATAAGGTTCTAGTGGGGCTCCAATTGTATCATTGACTAATCCTTCTGGAGTATAGGCCATGTGTGGGCCTTCCATTGGGGCGTTACACCTCCGGTCTTGACAACTCCGACCTTGAGAGTTGTCAGGACTGGAGAGCCTATGACAGTTAAGCAATTAGACTACAAATGCACATACTAGATCCGTTCTGACTGTCCACCATCATGCCGGTTCAAGGTCATTTTACAGTCTTGCTAAAAAAATGGTAATTATAAAATTATAAAATTCATTTATTTTTCTGATATTCTTTTATTTAAGTACTAACATTATCTTTTTAAAATTGCTAATGTCGCTTTGTTAGAAACGTGATGATTCTGAAAACTTTTTCCCCATTCATGTCTATGTTGTTGCTCACACTAATGAGCATAGTGAGTGGATGGATCATGTCACTGCAGATAATTATGTAAGCAGTGTTAATTTTGTTAAATAAATTATGCAACATGTCAATAATTTATTTTTTATTTCTATTTCTTTTAATACGTTATTTATTAACGATCATTACCTTTCAAATTATAGGAAAAAATGATGGAGATACAGTCGGCTTCTGGGGAATCTTATCCTAGTGACATAGACATATTCACGCAAGTGCTTGGGCCGCAGTCTAGTATGGCAAGAGGTTTGGGACGATCTATCAAGCATAGATGTTCATCCTCCTCAACCTCATCGACTTCACAAATTAATAATCTTACCAAAGATTTAGAAGCTGCACGGCGTGAGAATGAGTATATGAGGTCGAGACAACAAGAGTTAGAGTCTCTCTTAGAACAACAGTCTCATTTAGAAACGTGTTTGCAGGACCAACAGAAAGACCAGGAGGAAAGAATACGCAATGAAGTCCAAGAGTAAGTGCAACGGGAGATGATGGTGCAAATGGAGTGTGTTATGTCGTTGCAACAGAATTGCAGTGGACGAGGAAAAAAAGAAATAAATTTTATAAGTAGTAGTGGCTAGTTTTAATATCTAACTTTAAAATTTTATAAGACATTGTTAGTTGTTAATTGATGGTATGTAATATGATACAATTGGTATGTTTTTAAATTTTATGAAATTAGTATTTCTGATCTGTACGTTCGAATGTAAATTAAAAACGTTCGAACGTTGGTTCACATTCGAACCAACGTTCGAATACATAAAATTGTATAGTAACATTCGAACGTATGCCTCTACGTTCAAACATATTGACCCTCAAACGAACAAACGTTCGAATTATTAAACGATTAACGTTCGAACAAACCTCCGAACGTACCACTTGCATTCGAATGCTCATTCGTTTACATTCGAATTAATGTCCAAACGTTAAACCCGTTACGTTTGAACATTGGTTCGTTAACGTTCGAACGTTTATTATAATTAACGTTCGGACGCATAAATGTACAAACGTAAATATGATACGTTCGAACTATAATCAACGAACGTCAACTTCTCTCAGTTGAACTCCAATCGGTCGGGTTGCCATTCGAATGTTCAACTGGATGTCTGAACATTACTTTCGGTGACAATTCTCAACCGTCACAAAAAAATGGAACGTTCGAACGTTCAACAAAACGGAACACCTCCAACCGTCACTAAAAATATTTTTAGTGACGATTAAATATTAAACTGCACCAAATATTTTCTGTGACGCACATTAGGTGACGGTCGAGGTGACGGTTTCAACCCGTCACCAAATATATTTAGTGACGTTTTGGCAATTTTTGGTGACGGTTTCCTATGTCACAAAAGACAAATTGTGTTGTAGTGAATCGGAGGTGTGCATTATAACATTTTTTATATAGTTTAGATCAACGTATATAATAATGATTTGTAGTTTTATAAGCACATTGTGAAAATTACGATAGTTTAGAATACAAAACGTAATATATTGTTAAGTATATAATACAAATAATAAAATATATCTATTCCCGTCACCTTAACCTTTTGGGACAAGTGGTGATTTCACATGGTATCAGATAATAGGTTCTGAGTTCGAACCCCGACTCTAGACTCTACCCATTTAATTAAAAATTATACGTGTTGGGCTTTCTCATTAAGTGAGAGACTTGCTCACACGTGAGGGAGAGTGTTAAGAATATAATACAAATAATAAAATTTATCTTTTTCCATTAATTTAAGTTTTTTAGACAAGCGGTCATGATTTCACATATATATATATATATATATATATATATATATTGCCTGAATTTTCTTTTTAAAAAATAATTGAAGAAGTAAACTTCAAAACAATAGGGTGACCCAAATGAATCATCTCAGATTTTATGTTAGCATGAATTTATATATATTGTTGGATTATTTCAAATTCCCTCCAATTCGACTCTGACTTCTTTTGAAGTTTCCCTCCAATGTAATTTTTTGTTAGCCCCACATTGAAAAGACAAGTAAACTTTTAGTGGTTTATAAATGAATAGGTTTCACAATACATAAATTGGAATATAAGGGTAGACACACGATAGTAGTGTCACCCAATGCACTCGCGCGACACGTAAATGTATAGACGCATTGACGCACTTAGCACATACTCATCGTCTCAAGTGACTTTTATAATATTTTTAATTCAAGCAAAATGATATGTTTTTTTATTTTATTAACTGTCAATGACAGTTATTTTCAGACATTTCTGATAGAAATTGTTTTATTTGAAATTCAAATGAAACAATACAACTGCTGCTATTACATCTTTTCGTTTTACGATTAGTGTTCAGAATTTGCAATCTGCACACTATATAAACAGTGTTGTATCCTGAGTACAAAATTGCCAGATTCTCTTTTGCAGAACTCTTTTCATGAGTGAGAGGCAATATTTGTTTAAGAGACAGATTAACAATCGTCTCACTGTGATCTAATCTTAAATCTCTATTTAATCTTTTTTAACAGTTCTTAGACAAATATAATGGCATCTTCTTGAAATTCTGCTATCGCTTCTTTGAGTATTGTACCACGAGATCTTTCAAAGTTGGATTGGTTTGATGGAAACAACTACAAACGTTGGAAGGAGAGAGTTGAATTTTTACTCACTACTTTGAAAGTTCGGTATGTGTTGG